>OY728128.1:936067524-936743357 GCA_963277665.1 Viscum album | reverse complement strand
CCAATCACTTGAAATTTCCATATTTTCAGGAGGTGTCCTTGGAAATCAATATTTCGTATAACATGCTCTATCATCAAATTGGACCCCATAAATTTAGAAAGTTGTGGGAAAGAATATCACGTTTTACATGTTTTTTAAACTACTTATAAAGCTTATATTCCTATATCTTGATTTTTTGTTAACAAAATTGGTCAAAATATTAATAGAACTCAAAAAACGACCTTTTGAATTTTATTGTCAAAAAATGCAAAGAACCCAAAAAATATCTATGTTACCATGATGTATTTTTTACAATAAAATGCAGTCATGTCTAGACCCAATATTCTAGAAATATCTCCGCCTGAGCATTTTACGCGGTTGAGACTCACAGAAGAGTCATTTAGTTATAATTTTTTGAAAAAGGAAGGCCACCAACATTCTCGAAGAATCTTCCAAGCATAATTATTTTAGAAGATTGGATGAAAGGGTTAAAAAAACCCTATCATCCTAGATAAGTAGGAAGGACAACAAGTCTTAATATGAAAATAAAAATATATATCTCCCAACTTCTACTCAACCAATTGATTTGTCTACCCCAAAAACAAAAAAAATATAACTTTCTGATTAGAGAACATCTCCAAACAATAAGATTAATAAAATTGAATCATAAGTATGACATACTAAAATACTTGTACATAGTTTAAAAAAGACATTCAATACTAGAAACTATTAACATATTAAAGGATCTATGATATGTTATTATAGAGGCCCTATTAAGACCTCACATTTTTAAATCCAATGTCATTGTTGTTGAGGTATACCATATGGAGATAGGCCTTTTGGAATGTCATTTGGTTATCTATTTTATTAATTAGAAGAAGTATTTTGTGATACATAGGTACATTAGGTAGTTATATGTGACTAGAAGGCTAGATGACAACAATAACCATCATTATTTCATCAATAATGTCTATAGAGTAAATATAATTCCAATCCAAACACTTATCTGTTAGGGTATAGTAAACCTGACCTGTCTCCCTATCCTATGATACTTCATGGGTATGAAAAAATTTATCAAAAGACCTTCAATTGGATCAACCTCAGAACTAAATTTGGGGACCTAATTTCCAACTATGAATTCTCCTTAGTCCAGAAGGATATAGTTGTAAATCTCATTCTAATAAGGACTTGGTTTCACTAATATATGACACTACCTTAATTATATAAAGAATGTCAAAAATACTAATTCAATGGGAAAAGAGTTATGTGATATTGTGATATATATACTGATTTTTATCTTTTGAGGATGAATATTGATATATGATTTTATCAGAGTGATCGGAAGAAACCATGAATGATGATTTTTCATGGGATAACACCCTAAATAGTTTATAAATGAACTAGGGAAACCAACTCAAGGATCATAATTATGAATATGTGTTCTGATCAACCGGATTTCAAATTTCTATTTATAATTGGGAATATAATCATCAACCCACATGATATCCGTAATGAAATTTGAACATAGAAGTTGTGAAATGGATTCTAATAATTCTTTAAATGATGACACATTGAGTGAAAATTACCTGTATCATTCCCCATGAATTCAGAAGAACCCAACAAAATAAAATTACTCTTGAGGAATTTTCTTATCACCAATGGTGAATAGAGATATCATTACCTATAAATATCATAATATATGACATTATAATACCTATAAAAAATTATTTTATTAACTCATATGTTCCAACACAAGCATGAAGAAATAGGGATAGGAAGAGGAAGAGTAAGGTGATGATGATGAGGATGATGATGAGGAAGAGGAAGAGGAAGTGGAATTAGAAGAGGAAGAGTAATAGGAAGAGTAATGGGAAGGGGAAGAGTAAGGGGAAGTGGAAGAGGAAGAGTAAGTGGAAGAAGAAAAGAAATATGTCCTCAAATTTGCTGATATAACATTGGAAGAAGGTGTCTTTACCACTTTAGATGAGCTCAGAAAGGTAAATATGTTCATAGAAAAGGATATGCACGCTTCACTAAAAAATGTGTCTATTCCCATTGAAAAAAATATGTATAAAACTCATTCCAATTATTGAATCGATATGAATTATCATTGAATTAAACATAAATTATATCCCTCAACATTGATGTGTTTGCATTCCACCTGGATAAGACAAAATATCAAAGTGCCTACAAATAGGCATCCAAGTGAACAAATCTTACCCATTAATCCAAATTCAAAAAAAAAAAAGATAAAAATACACGAAATATCACTTCATTCAATAATTCAAATACCCAAAATGGTTCTCTAATATAGTCCCATTCAATAATAAGAATTGAAAAATCCAAGCGTCTATCGACTTCAGAGATCTCAACTGGAACTATATGAAAGACGACATCCTATATTAACTTATAGAAATTCAAAATTGATTTTATGAATAGCTATCAAGATCTCCCCATTATGGATGGATACTGAGGATATAGAGAAATATGAATATAACCTAAATATAAATAATACACTACCATTAGGTCAACCCATAGAGTATATTTCTATTAGTTGATGCCGTTCGACATGAGAAATTTGGTCATTATATACTAGCATACCATGCACTATATAACCATACCCTTTATGGATATGTCAATCAAATGAAACATTCCATAACTGGTGGTGAATTATCTATAATGTTATGACAAAACATTGACCTTTAGAAGGTTTCCCACAAACTACATACCCTAAAATTAACCTAATGAAATGTACTTTCTTTGTAACCTAGGGAATTTTTCTCGACTTCGTGGTACATAATTATGGAATATTATTCCATCCTGAAAAGAAGAACGAAATACTTGAGATGTGACCTCTTACAAAACTCAATTATTTATGTGGAATATAATGATGCCTTTCCTACATTCGATGATTTATTGGAAATCATGATGGAATGTGATTTCCCTTCAGAATGTTGATGAATAAAATTCTATGTATTAGCATACTGATGACTATATAAAATTATTCAATATTCTCATGAAGTATTTTCTAATTCTAGTATTTTTAATTCCACTTATTAAAAAAATTCACTCATTTTATATGTGGAATCATGATAAAGATCATTTGGGTGCTTACCTCACGAAAATGAATGACACCAGAAATGAAAACAGTCTCTATTATATCATTTAAATGATGATTGATGCTATGAATCATTATTAATATATTAAGAAGAACTATTTGGCATTAATATTTTCAGTTCAGAAATTGAGGCACTACTTGCAGTATTATATGGTCAATTTGGTTTCTCAAACTAACCCACTCAATTACATCCTTAACTACCCAATATATATTGGACGTTTCAAAAGGTGGTTGTCTATCCTATAGCATTTTGTCTTCTGATTCATTGCATATATGGAAATAAATGATCAAGAATTAACATATTTCTTGTAATGAATTATTCTTGAGATGAAATTCATATGGATGTCAAACTTTCATATGAAGAAATTTTCTCTATCCAAGATTCCTTTAGAACATGGGATATTTATTTTGCTGGAAAATCTTGAATCCCAATATGAATAGGATGGAAGAACCCGATACTAATATAGTAGAGGTGGGAGTTATCATTATTTCACCAGAAATGGATTTTATGCTTTATAAAATCTTATTATTAGAACTTTTCACAATCTAAGAGGTAGAATAATATGCCCTTATTATAGGCTTAGAACATGAACTGTAGATAAAAATGAACCATAGAAGATTTAAAGGTTATCTAGAGCTGGTAACCAATAATTTCAATGGTGATTATGCCTTTAGGAAGGAAGAGTTGATCACATTTAATTATTTTGTTGAATATTGATGGAAGAGTTTCATTGGGACCCAATTTTGACTCATGTATCATGCTCTTATAATAAATTAGAAAATGAACTATAAAATGTGGCTACAAAATTGGGATGTTTTGATAGGTGGAAAAAATTTAGTAGTGTTGCACATCACAGAATGACATCACCATTTATTCATAGTAGCATGGAAAATATCAATGTGGTAAATTGAACCTATAACCAAGATAATATAATGAATGGTTTTATTATTTACATATTGGACTACCTCAAAATTTCTATTATTCTGTCATATAGAGAAAAGAAAGATAAAATTTTATGATGGTCAGTCAACATCATCATTAATGACATCCTCGTTTATTAAGAAGGTTCTCTGTAAACAATTTTTTATTGAAATTATCCATACATGTGTTGACGGAGTGGAGACTATCACTATTATGTGAGTTGTACATGCAAGTTCATGTGGATGCCATCAGTCAAGAACCACTCACTCTAACCGAATTAGATGGTTCAGATATTTTTAGCATATGATAATAGTTGATTTTACACAATTCACCAAAAAGTGTCATCCATTTCATGTGCATTCCAAATTAATCCATAAACCCCCATAATTGTTTCATAATTCCAAATAATTTTTTACATTAACAATATATGAAATGGTGTTATGGGACTATTAACTCCACCTATAACTAGGTAGTTTAAATAAATCCTTATTTCCACCAGATTCTTCTATAAATGGGATGAAACAATACCCCTAAAATATTTATGGATAACAATAATTATAAAATTTTTTATTTTATAACATCATCACCATGTTTTATTTCCATTTGAAAATAGTTGTGTAAAATAGAACCAATTTTGCTCTTACGAATTAAAAAGGCTATATCTAGAATATAACATAGAATCAAACAATTCATCCTAATATCCTGAATCGACAAATGGATAGATATAGGTTTTCAAGAAAACAATTTCAAACATACTCAGAAAAATGGTCAGAAATGACACCAAATCCTGATCTTGAATGATTCTTTATACCTTGGGGTGTCGATCGTACCACAACCCATACCTCTATATAGTAAAACCCACATTCTATGACTCTATTAGTTTAGAAGTGTTAAAATTATAAATTCAAATTTATATTAGTTTTCCTATTTTTGTATACATTTTACCCATATTATTTGTTTTATCCATTTGAATATATAAGATAATTAATGGAATTTCTACGATAAACATTAGAAACTGAATCAAGAACCACATTTCTCATTTTTAATGTGCACATTGATAGTAAAATGTGAGTTTGAGAAAGAAAATCAATTTTCATGGCCCTTTGTAAGTGAAACATTATTTGAGGGATGAAATATATTTGTGTATTACATGATCAATGGGTAGTAGAGTTTACAACATTTGAATAATTACAAGGTTCCATTAATTTGCCTTCAAAAATGTATTTTAAGAAAATGAGTTATAAAAAAATATGATGAAAATAAATAAATAGAATTAAAGAAAGACCATTTTATGTAAAAGGAATAGTGTGTTACTTTATAAAGAAAACATGAAAAGTGTTCTAAACACAAAATAATGAAATTAGATAATATATATTTCCAATATGGTTAACTATTACAACATGTATAGTATATTGAAGAGTTAGACCACCTATTTTGAACCATCATTTTTAAAAAAATGAAACTACAAAACCAAATACTCTAGAAGAACCCATAAAAATTATTTTTGAATTTCACTTCTATTTTATAATTTTAGTGTTGGAATTATGTGTATGAAAAGCGTAAATATTCTTCACATGTTGTCAAGAATGAATTTTTTTGTATAATTTATTTAATTGAAAATGATAGAAATATATAACAGCAGGTGGGAGAGTAATACACATAGGTGTAGTTGGAGGATAACATGTATTTATATAAGTAAAAATAGAAAATGAAATGATTCATAGTAAAAATAGTAATATATTATATGTTGAACAATCTATAAAATACATTTATATAAATGATTTATTATGGACTTCGTGTATATTTTTATCAATAGTGTAAACGAAAGGTGTGGGGGAGTGATAGATCATGTATTTTATATACCTTCAATCTCAAATTTACTTAACATAACCCCAAAAAATGATTTTAATTATACATATAAACACATATTAATGTTTTTACGATTATTAGAAAATAAAATTAATTCAATGTTATTATTGATAAAAAATATATTTGGAATTTAAAGGAAATATTTTTTTTTAAATTGTGAGTATTGTATTTTTTATAGGGGGAATGTAGAGGTGACATGTTCAACCAAATATTGTAGCACAACTAGAAAAATCTCAACCAGTTGTTCCCAATCATCCAAAGATCAACCATATAATAGACCACCATATATGTCTAATATATTTATATCTTCTGATTCATTGGATTAGAATAATAGTCTAACATCTACATTGATCCACACCTATTTATGAAAGTGGAATAATACTAGAGTAGCCAAACCATTATTCCACACTGACCTAACACCATATGTAATGAAACCCTATTTTATAATTCACAAAATCCCACAAGAATTGAACTATATCTATATAAACAAGGCATAAAACCAACCACCAATTAATCACATTTCCCCTATGAGGACATACATTCACTCATTTTTTAAAAACAAGGGTGAAAACCCTATCTCAATGTCCAATTAATGCTTCTAGTGATTCAAAGTTGTATCCCTTTTCAAGGCTTATATCATATGATTTTAAATCAATCTCTGTTCTTATTAACATCAATATCATCACCAATTCCTAAAACCATCTACTTTTGACTCAAAATAAGTAGATCATCGAATGAAAACTTGAAAAATATCATATCAAAGGCAATGAAAACTCTAAAATCAACAACCCAACCCTATTTAAACTCAATATTTTAAACTAAATCCTTGAATGTTAACCTGTAAACATCAAATATTCTTCAATAGTTTTGAATTATAGTTGTAGTTCAAAATTAAAATTATTCACATTCAAACGTATATTCATTGAGTTCATAGGTGTATATCTCACATGGTTCCAAAATATTCCATGATTTTTTATCCCTTGGGCCTATGAAAAAATTATTTTTTATATGATCTATCATATTAGTGAATCCCATTTTGACTTTTCCTATCCAAATATTTATTCAGCCATCATTATTTATATATCTCCATCGATTCTTAATGTTTTATGAATGAGCTAACTAAAATCCAACTAAAGTAGTATGAACTGAGAGATTATTATCAAGTAATGCATATAAAAGTTAAATTTATTTGGATATATAAATAAAAATAAATATTGTTCATTAACATGGTGAGTGATGGTGAATATTAAAATAAATGATTCAAAGGGTATATTATCTCTTTTTCACTACCTTGAATCTTTGACACCCAATAACTCAATTTTTATATAGAGTATTAATGGGTTATAATTATGTGTATCGATGGAATGAGGAGAAGACCTAATAAGCAAGAGTTGAAAAGGATTCACATGGGTATTATCAAATAAGTGTCTTATGATAATGATAGCTAACAAAATTTATTTCCCATGAATTATTAGAATGTCCCTTGAAGCTATAATTTATTATAATGTCCCATGATGTGACGATATTAATGTTTTGGTTAAGATAATTTTATGAAACCATGCTTTTTAAAACACACTCATACATGATTTATTATATAATCTCTTCACTTGATAAAACAATGTAGTTCTAGGGGACTAGTGTATTTGGGTATTAGGACCATTACAAAACAACATTAAACATAAAATAAACAACATATTTATTTAAAATCTCTTTTACATAGCCCCGATATTCCCCCGTACTTAGCATTTCATGGGTTAACCTGAGGACATACATGTAAATAGGGTGAGCTATAAAGCCTAGTAAGGGAGAAAATGAGGCATAAAAGGAATAATACCAGAAATTTTAGGAAATGGGAATAAAAATGGATCATAGAAGAAAAATAAACATAAATCCATGATATAACATTATTATTATAAAATGGAAATGTGGAAACAACACTTAACACGAAATTAGAATGAGACAAGGTTCATTGCACATGGTGTATGAGTAAATCCTAATTGCACAAGATTTTGCATGAGAAAATACACATAGAAAATGAATTATCATGATTAAATATTCATTTCACTTGATGAATCATGATTCTAATCATTACCAAATTCATTGGAGGGATATCAGGGCACACTCTTTTTAATCATCTCATTTCATGCATATGTGTTCCACATAAATCATATAACATGGAATCATTCAAAATCATAATTTATTCCTTGATAAAGGAATGTGGAATACATACCTGAAACTCTATAATAAATAAGTAAATATTCATAAGGGTGAATACCCTTGATGGATAAATGTGCATGGTATTTACTACACAATGGCATTGGATTTGAAAGTCACGGTGTAATTTCTGGAGCATAATGACATGACATAAGAATTCATAAAAATGGTTGATGAGAGTGAAAATGGTGTTTCATCATATGTACATGAAATGTAAAGTAAGGGGGCATATTGATTCATGTCCCACCATATGCAATGGAATTTATGTTAATAATACATAGTAATATTTTGAATGTAAATGTGGATAGGGAAATTCCATACAGAATTTTGGCATGGTAACGAGTGTACATGGGAGTCATTAATGAAACAGAAAAAGGGGTCACTCATCATTAAAATATTAAAAGGGATGTATGAGGTAGATGAGAAATCATACCCCAACATTTATAATTTAATATAAAAGAGAATTACAACATAAAGAAACTTGGATAAAATGAGAAATGAAAGAATCCCTTATTTGGAAGTGTGATCTCAATGGCTTGAGAGAGGCTTGAGAGAGGCTTCTTGGGTGAATGGGGATCCTTGGGAGGATTATATATAGAGTAGGGAATAGGTTTCATGAACTCCAAAGGCTTTTTCTGATGAGGAAGTGGGACCTTGGGTGGGTTTATATAGGAAATGAGAGGGAATTCATTATTATTAAGGTTTGGGTCACCACACATTAACCTAATCCATACCACAAACCAGCAGATGATTTTTGCCTAGGATTTTTTCCAAATGGTAGTGGAAAACAATATTTTATTAGGATAATGCCCGAACATCTTGTTATAATTGGGTTTCTTATGTGGAGGTGAGTCACACTCTCAAGGAAAACAATTTAAAAAACTAAATTGTTTTATATGTATTAGAGGGACCACTAAGGCTTCATAAAATAAATCAAACAAACCTAAAATCACATTATTTTAATGTTAAAACATATATTGGCCTAAAATAATGTTTATAATATTTAGTACATCACTATTGGGTAATTATGATGTCATAAAATGCATTATATATGTAAACGCTAAATATTTTTTACCCAAAAATTATACTGTCTCAGAAAATTAAGAAAAATTCCCGGTTGGATAATTTTGACATCCTGATTCAAAAAATAATATTCATTTTATCCATATATTTTTATAAATATGTTAATTTTCACATTTAAAATAATAACCTATATTTATCGAAAGTTTATGGGTTTTTACTAGAACAACTTTCAAACCTTAATATAAATTACAATTGTAATCATAAAAATTATAAAATAATTTATACTTAATAAAAAATAATTTAATAATAAATATTTTTTATTAACATATTATTTAATTTAAAAAAACCATTCATTTTTCAAAATATATTCCTTAGTTTAATATTTAATAAAAGTACTATATGTGTTTTAAAAATTATTTACAAAGTAACAATAATAAAATGAATGCATATTCATTATTATATTAAAAATAATGCAAATAATCATAGTTCTATGGTATTATTACATAAGCCCTTATAACACCCACATAAGACTGACATGAAAGGTGTGCGACAGTGACAAACTCTTGGGGTTACTTAGTTAACATATCTTGGGTGGTAATCTCTGTCAACTTCCACTTCTCCCGCAAGCGGTTCCATTCAAGGTTTACCTGTTGAAGCTCATCTTGGGCTGGGTCATGAATGATTCCCAATGACGCCACCTCCAGTCTGAGCTTTGAAAAATGCAATTCATATGGGGAAAGTCTATTATATGATGACATAACTTCCTTTGTCTGAGTAAATTAGATTTTTTAAAGCCTTATATTTGTACTAATCATGTGATCATTATTCAACGAATATATTAGCAACGATCACAATTATTAATGATATTTTTAAAAAAAATCACAAAACCAAAGATGTGCATATCTTATATATCCATTTCACATAATCATACATTTAATTAGATCAAGAGGAATTTCAATTATTAAAAGTCTGGGTTGTTACAATCTTCCCCCCTTCAAAAAATTTTCATCCTCACAATTTTATTACAAACAAAAAGATCATTGAAATTTAAATAGGACATCGAGGTTACTAACCCACCACAATTAAACATTCCCTAACCTTCATTATCACATTGATCATGATGAGTGAAGGTCCACCTAGTGTAAAAACACCTCAATTCACATTCAATGCCTTCCACTTCCTTAGTCCACACACAGTCTATGTCCTGTTGATGATACCGATGGAAAATGTGATGCACTTTTTGAAAAAAATTTGTTTCCAATGTATTGTTTCAAAATGTCATTATTTTCCAGGTTTTTGTAAAATAATTTTAGAGAGTCAAATTTGAAATTTATGAAATGTGGTACTTATAATATATTTCCAATGTTTTTTAAAAAACTATTATATAAGACAATATATATATATATATATATATTGGCTACTCGGAAGTCTCCATTATCAGTAGCTATTGTAAAATCAAATTGTGCATCATTATCTTTAGATAGGGTGAAATATTTGAAAATAACATAATGGTACATCCATTATCATGAAATATGGGAGAGTTCGGAGCTTAATATTAGATTATAGGTGACCCACAATCCCTGATGATTCATTGGTATGAAGGAGGTGTTTGATATATTGTAGAGAATTTTGCAAGAAAATGGGTCATTGGGAATTTTTTTGATGCTATGAGAGCTTGACTTCTCAATAATTATAGCTAGTAAGTCCTCATGAAGGGAAAAGAGTTTTGTATGAGGATCTTCTCCTTCCATCTCGAAACAATCCTTTATCATGTCAACGAAAAATATCAAATTTTGAGTTACACTCTAGACATGATAAAATTGTCATATTAAACTACTTGAAGTCTAACGATTTATTATTCATTAATGAAAGGAAATTAAGGGGTATGACTTAAAGGGTAATCCAAGGACAAAATGAATGACTTATAAATAGATTTTATTTCTTTAAATTATAAATTTATAGGCTTCAATCTATGTTATCTATGATCTTTCTAACATATAGTCTAAGGGGATATTTTATTCTATTAAAAATGATTCATACTAAGATTGTGAAGTTACCAAAGCATATAACCCAGGAGTTTTGTAACCAAGAGTGTATTAAGGCCCATTTCCATGTAACATGATACCCTAGGTCAAGACCAAAACTCTTTATCGGAGTTTTCATTCATAGGTACATATCTGTCAAAGTCGCCTCCACCTGCTCGTATCCAGACATGGATGCATTTTCTTGATAAACAACTTACTCAACACCAACCAAAACACAGAGATATTTTTATTATACATAGTCTTATCACTAAGGATTTCACTAGTGTTTTCTAATCCTAATCCCAAAAATTACTATACACGTCCCTTGATACCAACTTTGATAACCCTACTTTTTATTACACACTTACGCATGATTTTTTACCCAAACTCTTCACTTAGTACAACATGGAAGATCGAGTGGTCTAGTGTATTTGAGGATTAGTAACATTACAAAACAACTTAAAACATAAAACACACAACATATTTATTTAAAGGTTCCTTTACATAACCACGACATTCCCTCGTACTTATCGATGCATGGTATAACCTTAGGGAATACATGTAAAAAAGGTGAGCTATAAATCCCAATAAGTGAGTAAACGAGGCATAAATTGAATAATAAAATATATGTTAGGAAATAAGAATATAAATGGAGAATAAAAGAAAAATTAACATAAAGGAATGAGATAGAATGATTATCATAACATGAAAATGTGGCAACAACACTTAACATGTAATTATAATGAGCCAAGGCTCATTGCACATGGAGCATGAGAAATTACTCATTAAACATGAATTATCATGAGTAAATCCTCATTTATCAAAAATTAGAATGTCTAAATCCTCATTTCACATGACGTATCATGATACAAATCTTTACCCAATGCATTGGAGCGCTATCAGGGCACAACCTTTTTAATCATTTCATTTAATGCATAAGTGTGCCACATAGATCATATAATACAGAATCATTCAACATTTTTATTTCTTATATGATAAAGGAAGTTTTAATACATACATGAAACTATATAATCAATAATTAAATTTTCATAAAGGTCAATTACCTTGATTGTGAAATGGGCATGGAATTCATTACAAAATGACTTTGTCTTGAAAAGTTGCGATGTAATTTCACCAGCATAACAACAAGACATAAAAATTCATAAAAATGGTAGATGATAGAGAAAAGGGTGTCTCATAATAAGAACCTGAAATTTACAGTAAGGGGACTATATAGATACATGTCCCACTATATGTAATGAATTTATATTCGGAATACAAAATAATTTCTTGAATGTAAATGAGAAGAGAGAAATTCCTTATGGAATTTCGGCATGGTAACAAGTTTACATGGGAGGAATTAATGATAGAGAAAAGGGTAATCTCATCATTAAAAGGCAAAAAGCGAAGTATTTGGGAGGTGTGAAATCAAACCTAAATATTTATAATTGAAAATAAATGGGCATAACAATATTTATAATCATGGATAAAATGAGAAAGGAAGGAATCCCTTACTTTGAAGTGTGGTCACAACGGCTTGGGAGAGGCTTGAGAGAGGCTTCTTAGAAGATTGTGGAACCGTTGATGGATTTTAGAGTGAGGAGGGTAGAGCATGGAGGGACTCAAAAATCATTGAGTGAAGAGTAAGTGGGAGCTTGGGTGGGTTTATATAGGAAAGGAGATGTAATTCTTTATTATTTAGGTTGGGGTCCTCACACATTAAACTAATCCAAACCACAAACCAGCCCATGATTTTACCCATGGTTTTTTCCAAAGGGGAGTGGAAAAAAGTTTTATAATTCCAATTTCCTTACTTCTTAAAATAATAGCGTTACTTATGTGGAGGTGATTCACAGTCCCAAGGAAAACAATTTAAAATCCTAAAATGTTTTATATGTCTTGGAGGGTCCACTAAGGCTGTGTAAAAAAAATAAAAAAAATAAAATTATTTTAATGGTAAGATATATATTGATAGAACATAATGATTATATTTTTTTCTTATATCATTATTGGGTTATTATGATGTCATAAAACACATTATAAATTTAAACAGTATTTAATTTTTACCCATAAGTTCGAATGTGTAAGAAAATTATGAAAATTTCACCATTGGACAATTTCAATGTCCTGATTCAATAAAAAAAATTAATTTTATCCAAATAAATTTATAAATATGTGAATTTACACTTTTAAAATAAAAACCAACATTTATAAAAAATAAAGGGTTTTAACAAAAATAGCTTTCAAACCTTAATAAAAAATACAATTGTAATAATAAAACCTATATAATCATTTATAATTAATAAAAAGTAATTTAATAGTAAAATTATTATATTCAAATATTATATAATTAAAAAACAAATTAATTTATCAAAATATATTCCTTATATTAATATTAAATATTAATACTATTTTTTCTTTTAAAACTATTTACAAAGTAAGTAAAATAAAATGAATGTATATTCATTATGATATACAAACATAATGCAGATAATCATAGTGTTATGGTCTTGTACCATTACCCCTTATTACACCTACATAATACCGAAGGGGATGGAGTGCGATGGTTATAGACTCTTGGGGTGGCTCAGATAACATCGGTTGGGTGGTAATCTCTATCAACTTCAACTTTTCTCGTATGTGGATCCGTTGGAGCTTAATATGTTCAAGAACGACTTGGGATTTTCCAATAGAGAAGATCAATGATGACACCTCCTTTACAATCATTTAAAAATGGTCTTTATAGGGGAAAGTCTACAGGATGAGGCCATCACATCATTTGTATGAGAAAAGTGTATTTGTTAAAGCCCTATATTTATACTAATCAGGTGATCACTATTCAATAACTATATTATCAATGGTCACAACTCATAACAATATTTTAAAAAAAGGAAAAATCATAAAACCAAGGAAGTGCATAAGTTATATAACCATTTAAAATAATAAAACATTTAATTAGATTAAGGGGAATTTCCATTATTAAATGTTTTGTTTGTTAAAAATATTCCAAATGATTATCTGTTATTTGTCAATATTAGGATGAAATTTATTAATGTATACCTTCCCCAAAGTATAATTTGTTTTGAAATAATATTTTTACTATATTAATGGAATTGTGTTATGGTTATATTAAACACACATGTGATCTCATTTCACAATAAATGAAAAACCAAAATCCATTTCTTTACAATGGGAAAAACATCAATGTGTACACATTGAGTTTGATTATATATTTTATTATTCATATTTTTTTCTCTCGTAGAATTTAATAATTTATTAAAATGATAATAGTGTATGATAGACCCTGTGTCTCCAACCTCCATAATTTTTAGTTACATATTCATATCTTCTAATTCCCATCCAAGACATTTTCATTTATATAATGTTTTTTAGATATGACAGTGATATTTGTTGTTATGATTATAAAAAAATATTTTATATAATGATACTAAGCATGTTTTTTCATTATTTGTGGTTAGAGGAACCTACAAAAAACAAACATTAGAAGAGGGTCTGATCTATCCTTCTTCAGGAGGGATTTTAGATCTTGTGGGAGTCACGAATCCAAGGAAAACACAAGGACCCCATTCAAAGATGACTGTTTCGGTGAGAAATAATAGCTTATAAGTACAAATTGAATGTCTTCTTAACCAATGGGAGGATTCTCCCTCTCTGAGGTTTCTTACGATCTGAGGACATCGCCACGTCTTTCCCAGAACTCTGTTAGTGGGTCATTGGGTGAGATGGATTAAAACATAACATAGTCTGAAATTGAATAAATATGGTTCATGTAATCAGGGATGAATGAGGGAGGAGTTGTAGTACATTACTCTAGGGGATCAACATTACATGCCTTCAATTTTGTCTATGGGGATAGATATTCTATTAGGAATAAGAGGAACACCTTATAATTGTCCAGATATGTTCCAAATGATACAAGTATTTTTGCAGTATATGGAGATATATTCAAATGATTATGTTGATCTCATTGAAATATATTTCCTCAACTCCCCATAACATCACATACATTATTTTTAATTGCAAATCAGTTCCCCCCATAGACATTTAGATTTGAAAAACATGATGAGAATGTTATCATATGGCTAAATTTCTTGGTTCAAAGCCTCCTAGAAGGTCCCCTCCAGGGAGTTTGCATGAATTGGTTCCTATCCCCCTAGGGGTGAAGATACTATAATCAGATATGGATTGGGTCTTCACTATTATAGTCCCCCTTGATTTCCTTGAATCACCCTTAACCTTCCTCTTAATAAAAATTATTTCAATTGTGTGAAAACAAAAAATGCTACCAATCATTTCTATGATATTAATATAAGGATATGTTACATTGAACATGATATGTGGGTTTTAAATGATTCCAAACAATTCAAATAGTGATAATAATAGGGGAAATTATATCTTAGTAGAACAATAACTTGTCCGAATTATCTAATTTTTGTGGAATAACATTTTCTATTCAATATTATATGTTTATTAATTAAATTCATATATATATATATATATATATATTATTTTCATTTTATTTTCATACATATTATGATTTTTTTTATAAATTTCAAAAAAATAAAAAGAAGTGGAAATAAATATTTGTGATTGATATTGGGACTCTAAGATAGATTGGTCTGGAGGATACTAATATGTTATATGCCTTAGGAAATATGATATTACATTGATTAGGGATCTATGAAAAAAATGCATTTATCACTCCCTAAGTAGTTTAACTAGTCCTCAGTGGTAGTTTCCCACCATTAGTGATGAAGGAGTGAACATTAGGTATTGAAACATTTTTCATATATGGTACAATCATAATGATTTATAATATTGGAAATATATGTTGATTTTTTAATTATGTAATTTTTATATTTTTTATAATAGTAAAAAAAAGACAGTGGTCTAGGAATTGTATGGAAAATATGTGTGTGTACCTTTCAAGACCAACCATGGTGGATTTCTATGTTATCTAGATTGTAATTGATTTTAAAGGAGATTTGGGGGGAATAAATTAACCTCTAATAAAGGTTATTTATAGAGGGTCCCTGAATTTTTTTTATATATTTGGAATGAAAAAATGTGTTTGGGATTGTAAATGTATATGATTTGTTAATAAATATATGATAATAATTCTAAATAAAAAAATTAAATTATTAATAAACTAATTAATCATTCATGAATAGTTTGTTAATAATGAACTGGTTAATAGAATTATGTGGGTGGAATTGAGTGAGTTAATGTGATAGATATGAATTGATTAATTTATTTGTGTATATATAAAGAAAATGATTATTTTTTGTTAAATTTGAAGAAAATTGGTAGTTCTTGATTAAATTTTTTGTTTTGTTTTATAAAATTATCACTTTAAACTAGAATACTAATGAACATTCTTGGAAAAATGTTCAGTATGACTGATTTTATAATGTATATATGAAAGGGGATTCTTTGTATTTTACTCTTATTGAAGCACATAAAACTCCAGTTATTATGATGAGTTTATAATTTTTTAATATACAATAGATCATGGAGGGTGTCATGACCCGTAAATTTCAAGAAATTTTCTTTTGTTAATTTCTTTGGAATTTTACGAGTATGCAGTTTCTGACGGCACTTGATTACGAGGCCCGGTGTGCCCAGAATAATTTTCATGAAGTCTTGTTAAGTTTAAATTAACGCGCGTAAGCAGTTTTACTGAAAAAGTGTAATAACTCTTAAACGGTTACACAGATCAGAAATCTGAGGGCACCATTGCGCTCAGGATGGCGTGTTTACCCTAGGCGCGACTTAAGTTTAGTCGGCGCGGGCCTCCTGTGAGAAATTCCAAAAATGGCATAACCGTTAGTAAAATAATTAAATAAATTATTTTATTTTTCAAATGCTTATAACTCACAAATGGGTGCTCAGATTAAAAATCTAAGAGAACCGCTGAACTTGTGAGGGTATGGTTTATTTAAGCAGATACTAACTTTAGCCGGCGCGGGCCACAACAAAAAGTAATTTTTTGGCCCCAAATAAAATAATTAAATGACAATTATTTTATTGTATAATCCTATCTTTTAAACAGTAAATCGGATTGAAAATCCAAGAGTACCGTTGGATTTGCTGGGGCATATTTCACTTAGGCATAGCCTGACCTTGACCGGCGCGGGTCGAGGGTGGCTGATAATAATTTTCCAAACTTTTTTTCGGGTACGTTCAGTAAACGTACGTGTGGGTTTTCCTATCTTTTGAACTGGTACTCGGAATTGAAATCTGAGGGCACCAATGAACTCGCAGCACCGGTTATTGCTTAAGGGGACCTTTACCGCAGTTGTGTTTTAAGCGGGTTGAGAATTATGTTTTGGGGAATTAGTTTAAAATAAATAAAATTGGTGTGTACAATTTTTTTATATCTGAGGTGGTTAAATTCTACAAAGGGGAGTTAAGGGTGGGACAACAACCACCTAACTACCCCTGTGTGGATATTTAGAAGGTGGGACCCACACGAGCCCCAACCTTTCACATCCCCCTCAACTCCCTAAACCCCCCTTTATCACCCCTTAAATTAATTTGTAAACTCCCCTTTAATTATGTGAACTCCTCACCTTCTTCTCTCTCTCCCATAAGTTTTTTCAACTTGATTTCAATTAATGAATTGGATCCTCATAGTTTTGAATTGCTTGGAATTATTAAATTAAGAGGAAGCCTTTCATTTTATTTTTGGGCAATTAATCTGTGGAGAAGCATTGGAGGATTAGAAGGAAAAGCTTACTTACCATGAAGAACAAAATCTTCCTCTCGGCGAAGGGGATCTCCTTCAACCGAGGCAAGAATGCGAGGTGACACCACGAGGAGCACCGTTCTTCCGCGATGCCCGACCACCACGATGCTTGCCTCTGTCCGTGGTTCGGCGACGTGCGACGTCTTTTCGAGGTAGGGGTTTTTTATATATGATTGAATTCGTTTTATTGATTCTTCATATCTTAAATTCACGATGATGATGACCAAATGAACATGGACATCGTCCCGCACATAAACCATTCTCCTTTTTCTTATTATTCTTCACGTGTTCTTCGTGCGTTCTTCAATGTCAAATATTTATTGACACTGAAAACATGATGTTTTGTTGAGCACAACATATGAATGCGAAGCCCTCGACATGAGGATCACAAATATGCGATCGTTTAATTTTTCGGGCTTGGAACGAAGCCGCAATTGCACGTGGAAGGGGGCATCCAAATATTTATTGACGCTGGAAACTCAATGTTTCCCTGAGCACGACATACAGACACGAAGATCTGGACCCGAGGATCAAGTATATGCATTTGTATCTTTTTTCAGAGTTAAATCAAAGTCGGAATGGAGTGCAGAAGGATCTGGAGGCGCAGCTGGCGGGCAGCCAAATGTGGTGGCCATGTGTAAAGAAGAGGAGGCGCTAGTTTTGGTGGTGCGTGGATTTCAGGTGTGTTATGTTAAGAATTAAATTAAATTAAAAATAATAATAAAATAATAATGTTTTTATTATTTTGGTTTGGAAAACTGTATTTTTACGGTATCTTCTTCATGCGACCTCGGTTTCACGAACCGTTAGTGAGCAGTACTTGGGAGTCGTGATAGGACCACCGTACACTCCAGAGACGGGAATCTTCAGCAGTTACGGTTTCGATAATGAAAATCATGGTTTGAGCTGAGCCTATGACCTTTGTGTTTACCTCATAATTGAGATGGGACACTTGATAACATAGGTATATGTATGGGTATATACCTGGGTAGTTGTTATCCGTTGATTTCATAATCTTTGTGTTTCCTCATGATTGAGATGGGTTACATGATAACTTGGGTATTTGTATGGGCATATACCTAGATAGAGGTTATCTGTTGAGATCTTCTTTTTGGTTATCCTTTTTGTATTTAGTGAGACATTGAGGGTCTCGAGGTCCCTACTGAGTATAATTATACTTACCCCTGCACGGGCTATGCCCGCACCTCGTTGTGTTGGTTGCAGACGATGGGCAGCGCTGACAGAGGCCGAGTGTCCGAGGACTGGACGGTACCCGGAGGTGGACCTCACGATGAGACAGTATCTGGTGGGGGATTTCACTATGAGAAGACAGATGGATTAGGTTGACGGGAAAGAGCATTGTGGAGGCTATCTGTACCTACCCTTCAGGTAGGATCCGTCGTGGACGATCCCGGAACTACGCTATTTGTACCAACCCTTCAGGTAGGATCCTTGGGGGACGATCCAAGAGCTTCTTGTCACCTTCCGTCTGTTTTATCTTTTTCCTTGAACTTTATAGTTGGGCTTGTATTTCTGGCCCCTTTACTTTCAGCACAACTTGTTTCAGTTTTACTTAGTGTTTTACTTACGCATGTACTCTGTGGTGTTTTGTTTACTTTTATAATGGCAATTCCTTCCCAGTTATCGTGATTTACACCTTTAGTGCTGGTCGCCAGCCCCTGGCCTATGGAAGGCGGGCATGGGGTAGTCACGACACATGCCCCAAGGACAGGTCGTGACAAATTGGTATCAAAGGAGTTGGTTCTACCGCAGAACTTATAACTCTGATATTCCCTTTCTGTGAAGCAATAGTGTTAAGGGTACTGAGTGTGGTTTTCAGTTCAGGGAGTCTAGTGTTGGTGCGGCAACCGACGCATCCATACACCGGGACCCTAACTACTGATTTCTGACATTGTGCACGAAAACACTGATTGTGTGTGTGTTTCCAAGAGTTTTATATTCAGCTCAAACCAGGTCAGCTCACCAGGTATAAATCGTTTGACCGTGTCGTATCTGTTCAGGATGTCTCTATGTAGACAGTCAGTTGGAGTTCTGAGATAGTACACTATGATGGCCCACCGAGCGACGAGGCTTCGGTGCGGGGCCCTTTTTACAATGTTGGCACCCTCGGGTGGTGTACCAGCAGCACCACCACCTGTTGGGCAGAAGATGCCACCATCTAAACTAGCGAACTGTGCACACTGGCAGAGCGCGTTGCACGAGTTCCAGCAGCAGCGGCCTTTGAGGATACAAGGCGAGGCAGATTCCAAGACAGCAGAGCACTGCCTGGAGGCGATTTCTAGAGTTTTCCGCCTAGCTGAGACATCAGGAGAGTGGATGGTGAACTTGGCCACTAGTATTTTCCAGTGAATGACCATGAGTATAGTCCGCATAGTGATGAGGCTTCAGTACGTGGACTGATGCCTGAGATAGTGCCTTCAGGTAGTGTGTCAGCTATACATCACTACCTGTTGGTCACCAGTTACAACCGATAGTACCGGTAGGTGACACATGTAAGATTACTTCCTTACACGTGTTCTAACATCATATACCCTCATGTTCCGAGGTGAACCTGATTCACATGCAGCTGAGGACTGGCTTGAGGAGGTGGCTGAGAGTTTTCTAGAGCTTATACAGCTTCGGCAGGACGACGTGTTGGTAGATGAGAATTCATCGAGGTTTACTGAACATTCCGGGTACTCGATAAATATGATTTGAGCCATCTCTTTTTCCTCTATGAATTCCTACTCACGTTAGGGTTGTAGAGAGAACCTTGAGGTTTAATGTTCTTTGGATGAATGAATACAGCCAGAGAATGCTAGATGTTGGAACGCAGTGACCTCGTGCAAGTCTCAGAGACTTGGACGTGCGAATGTTTCAAGAAGAGAAAATGTTAAGGACGGATAAATCTGTAGAGCATCAGATGTGGAGGCAGATCTAGGAGAGTAGCATGAGGTGGTGTACATTTCAACATATTACAACCACCTGCCTTTGTTGTCCCCTCCAAGCTCAGGGAGCTGGAGGTTAGGGGAAAAGAGTAACTGCATACGGTCAAGGAGTGTGATTGAAATGGCTCTAAGGATGATTCAATGTGCGGAATTTGTCTTCTACTAGCTGTCTTAGCCACAAAAATCGATACGAATCATCCCTTCCTTCCATGAATCTAGTTCTATACCTAGGGTTTCCGCTTAATATGTTGACTTGACCCTCACGTCTGGAGATACCTTTGGGAGGAGACTCAATAGTCACACTTACGCCGACGGTGTGATCTGACCCTTGAGGCGAGAGTCTCAGTTGGGACCTCTTAGTGGCAGCGTCGAGGCCTTACGACGTTAGTTTGAGTATGGATTGGTCAATCACTGCTCATACTCAAATTGACGGTATTAGGCAAACGTCAGGATGGGTTTTCCTTGGTCGGTGAAAAGGAAACCCCAGGCAGCACAAGATAAACTCGTGCATGGGAGGGTGTAGCCGATCATTCTTGGGTCGGCCAAACCTACCCTCATGGAAGCATGAGTTTTGAGTTTCAATTCTAATCAGAAAAGGGATACCTCTAGAGTTCGAGGATGGAGACCACGTTCTTATATGGGTCTCACCTCAACGAGGTTTATGGGGATGTAGCCTAGGCGGCGAGATATCTCCGAGGTTCAACGGACCTTTCTAGGTCCCCAGCAGGGTAGGCGAAATGGTTTACTGCTTCACCTTTCCACCTCAGTTGCACTGAGTGCATGAAATATTCCACGTACCTCAGTTGAGGAGATACGTGCAAGATCCTTCACACATCATCGAACTTAGGGAGTTGGACGTCGATGACAGGGCGACATGCACAGAGGTTCGAGTGGAGATTGAGGATCAACAGGATCGGGTCCTATGTGAACAATTGATTCCTCAAATTCGCTTTCACTGGAAGCATGTGAACCTCTAGGAGAGCACATGAGAGTGGAATGCTCAGATCTGTGCTCAGTACCACTTTTGTTTTCGTAGTTTGTGTTTAGCTTTACAGGGACGTAAATCCCTGAGGTGGGAGTAATTTAAAGACCTGGAAATTTCAAGAAAATTTCTTTTCTTAATTGCTTTGGAATTTTACGAGTACGCAGTTTATGACGGCACCTGATTCCGAGGCCCAGTGTGCCTGAAATAATTTTCTGAAGTCTTGTTAAGCTTAAATTAACGCGTGTAAGCAGTTTTACTGAAAAAGTGTAATAACTCTTAAACGGTTACACGGATCAGAAATATGAGGGCACCGTTACGCTCAGGATGGCGGGTTTACCCAAGGCGCGACTTAAGTTTAGTCAGTGCGGGTCTCCCGTGAGAAATTCCAAAAATGGCATAACAGTTAGTAAAATAATTAAATAAATTATTTTATTTTTCAAATGCTTATAAATCACAAATGGTAGCTCATATTAAAAATTCGAGACAACCGCTGAACTCATGAGGGCATGGTTTATTTATGCAGATACTAACGTTGGCCAGCGTGGGCCACCAGAAAAAGTTAGTTTTTGGCAGAAAATAAAATAATTAAATGACAATTATTTTATTGTAAAATTTGTATCTTTTAAACAGTAACTCGGATTGAAAATCCGAGAGTGCCGTTGGATTCGCTGGGGCGTGTTTCACTTAGGCAGAGCCTAACCTTGACTGGCGCGGGTCGAGGGTGGCTGATAATAATTTTCCAAACTTTTTTTCGGGTACGTTCAGTAAACATACATGTGGGTTTTCCTATCATTTGAACCGATACTCAGAATTGAAATCCGAGGGCACCGATGAACTCGCAGCACCGATTATTGCTTAAGGGGACCTTTAGCGTAGTTGCGTTTTAAGCGGGCTGAGAATTATGTTTTGGGGAATTAGTATAAAATAAATAAAATTGGTGTGTACAATTTTTTTATAACTGAGGTGGTTAAATTCTACAAAGGGGAGTTAAGGGTGGGACCACAACCACCTAACTACCCTTGTGTGGATATTTAGAAGGTGGGGCCCACATGAGCCCCAACATTTCACCTCCCCCTCAACTCCCTAAACCCCCCTGTATCATCCCTTAAATTAATTTGTAAACTCCCCTTTAATTATGTGAACTCCTCGCCTTCTTCTCGCTCTCCCATAAGTTTTTCCAACTTGATTTCAATTAATGAATTGGATCCTCTTAGTTTTGAATTGCTTGGCATTATTAAATTAAGAGGAAGCCTTTCATTTTATTGTTGGGCATTTAATCTGTGGAGAAGCATTGGAGGATTAGAAGGAAAAACATACTTTCCACGAAGAACGCAATATTCCTCTCGGTGAAGGGGATCTCCGTCAACCGAGGAAAGAATGTAAGGTGACGCCATGAGGAGCACCGTTCTTCCGTGATGCTCGACTACCACGATGATTTCCTCTTTCCATGGTTCGACGATGTGCGACACCTTTTCGAGGTAGGGGTTTTTATATATTATTGAATTCATTTTATTGATTCTTCATATATTAAATTCACGATGATGATGACCAAATGAACATGGACATCGTCCTGCACATAAACCATTCTCCTTTTTCTTTTTATTCTTCATGTGTTCTTCGTGCATTCTTCAATGTAAAATATTTATTGATGCTGGAAACACGAAGTTTTTTTGAGCACAATATATGGATGCGAAGCCCTTGATGCAAGGATCACAAATATGGGATCGTTTAATTTTTCGGGCTTGGAACGAAGCCGCAATGGCTCGCGGAAGGAGGTGTCCAAATATTTATTGACGCTGGAAACTCAATGATTCCCTAAGCGCGACATACAGACACGAAGATCTCGACCCGATGATCAAGGATATGTGTTCGTATCTTTTTTTTCGAGTTAAATCGAAGTCGGAATGGAGTGCAGAAGGATCTGGAGGCGCAACTGGCGGGCAACCAAATGCGGTAGCCATGTGTAAAGAAGAGGAGGCGCTAGTTTGGGGGTGCGTGGATTTTGGGTGTGTTAAGTTAAGAATTAAATTAAATTAAAAATAATAATAATATAATAATGTTATTATTATTTTCGTTGGGAAAACCGTATTTTGACGGTATCTTCTTCATGCGACCTCGGTTTCACAAACCGTTAGTGAGCAGTACCTCAGAGTCGTGACCAGACCACTGTACACTCCAGAGACGGGACTCTTCAACAGTTATGGTTTCGATAATGAAAATCATGGTTTGATCTGAGTCTATAACCTTTGTGTTTACCTCATGATTGAGATGGGACACATGATAACTTAGGTATATGTATGGGCATATACCTGGGTAGTGGTTATCCATTGATTTCATAATCTTTGTGTTTCCTCGTGATTGAGATGGGTTATTTGATAACATGGTTATATGTATGGGCATATACCTAGGTAGATGTTATCTATTGAGATCTTCTTTTTGGTTATCCTTGTTGGATTTTGTGAGACCTTGTGGGTCTCGGGGTCCCTACTGAGTATCATTATACTCACCCCTGCATGGGCTATGCCCGCACCTCGTTGTGTTGGTTGCAGACGACAGGCAGTGCAGACAGAGGCCCAGTGTTCGAGGACTGCACGGTACCTGGAGGTGGACCACACGACGAGACCGTATCTGGTGGTGGACTTCACGACGAGAAGACACATGAAGTAGGTTGACGGGCGAGAGCGTTGTGGAGGCTATCTGTACCTACCCTTCAGGTAGGATCCGTGGTGGACGATCCAGGAGCTACGCTATCTGTACCAACCCATCAGGTAGGATCGTTGGGGGATGATCCAGGTGCTGCTTGTCACCTTCCGTCTATTTTATCTTTTTCCTTGTACCTTATAGTTGGGCTTGTATTTTTGGCCCCTTTACTTTCAGCACAACTTGTATTAGTTTTACTTAGTGTTTTACTTCCTCTTGTACTCTGTGGTGTTTTGTTTACTTTTATAAAGGCAATGTCTTCCCAGTTATCATGATTTACGCCTATGGGGCTAGTCGCAAGCCCCTGGCCTATGGAGGGCGGGCTTGGGGTAGTCATGGCACGGGCCCCGAGGATGGTTATTGATAGAGTTGATAATGTTTTAGGAGGTTGAGGTAATCATTGATGTGGTTTGTTTTTTCTATGTTTGGCAACACCAATTTTCTATAGAGGTTCTAGAATGTGAGTTGTGTAATGGTTAGAATATATGAATACTACATTAATTTTAATTGATAATACTAATGGGAAGAAGGCTAATCTTGTTGATATTTTTCATATGAGGATATCATGATGTTGGATGGAAATTATTGTTAATGTAAAGAGGGTTAAATTCCTGACATAAAATAAATTATTGGATGTATTTCTTGAAAAACATTATCTAGAGACATTAATGATGGATAGAGGCCATGAATTTATGGAGTTGAAGTATAAAGACATGTATATTATCCTTTAACCAAATAAAATAATAATTCTTCATTACATAATATAGAATCTAAATAGAAATTATTTTATAAAGGATTATCATTTTGTGTATAGTCTGAAATTGATGTTTCTCTCTAGGGTTAGAACTATTTTTTCCCACATTCATTTATGTGGTGATAAAAGTTTTGTTGACTGAGAATTTATTGAAGGAGTAATGGAGATATTTAGTGGGAGATATTACAATTAAATGAAAAAAATAATATAGTGATGGTTTATGATCAAGGATGTAGTGAACAATGTGAGGAGTATGGAGAGAATTTTTATTCTCCATTTTTATTGGATAGAGTATAATTGAAATGTTATCAAAAGTGGATAGATATTGTGAAAAAGTCTCTTAAACATATTATAACATGATTTTTAACATAAAAATACAATTAACACATCCCAAATGATGAGAGGGACACTTTATTTGGAATAATATGTCCATAATACATAAATATTAGAATAAAACACAACATTGTTATTTTATTCTACATAATGAGATCATAAATCTCGTTCATCTCCTAAAATATATTAGTATTACCTAGAAAAGTCATAAATAATTGAGATATTGGGGATGGTTACTTAGTCTCTCAGCTACATGAATGACCTCTTTTTAGATTTCATAAAATTTCCATTGTTTTTGTTTTTAATCAACATCACTTTATCTTGGTTTCTCAGTTATTTTGGCTTGATTTCATCGGGGGTGTTTAAAGGATGTTCTCTTCAAAAATCTCCTTGCTTCCTTCCATATTAGAGTCTTCTACAATGGGTTCCAACCAATATATCTCCATTTTATTGTTTCCTAATTTGTTTCCTTGCTATATTGTTTTGTTCTCATTGGAAAGGAGCTTTTTCCACTTCATTTCCTAGATCTAGTAAGATCTTGGATCTATTTCGGGTTTTGAAGATCACTGCATGTCCTGGTCTCATTATGGGGCCTTGCAAGTGGCAGATACATTAAGATTTAACAATGGATTGGCAATGCTTCCACACCCTCATATCTGGATTCATATCTGTGCACCACTAGTGTAGATCGACATGTATGTTTTCATTGGCAGTTGCATTTTCAAGTGGTGGTAGTTTCATCGAGAATGGTGTTCAGCATTCTGTAACATGGAAGTTACTGTTTCCGGGGACGTTCAGTCTCATTCTAGTGGTGGTTTATGATGGATAAGTGGTTGTGTGTATATCTCTATATGGATTCCTATTATAATTTTTTTCTATGTGCTATCAGTGGTTCCATGGATGATGTTGGATAAAAGGGTGTAGATGGTACTACTCAATCGGAAATGTTGCTGCTCATTTTGATGGTTCTTTCTTGGTTTATGGATAACAGAATATATTAATGATGGTTGAGTTCATGTAGCATGGTTTGAGACATTTTTTGAATTATATTTTCTTCTTTAGTGGTGTTTCTACATCATTGGTTGCTCCAGGAATGATTCATATGAATTTTATCCTATTTTGGACTTGTCTTCTCTGTTTTGTTTTTTATTGGGGTGCATATTTCATTGTGGGTTTTTGGATTTTTTGGTTCCATTTAGAACATCATAGAACCATCCTTGTGTTGCTGTGAGGGTTGACTTAAAATAAGGATTGGTTTGTGGACACCCATCATCCCACCATTTTTCATCACTTTGATGGAAAGAAGTGTGTCTTTCAATTTAATTTTGCTCTTTTTTTATTGATATTTAATTCTGTCGTGTTCAAATTTTTGGGATTTATTTTCATGTTTTTTTATGTGTGAGGCTCGAAATAGGGAATGGTGTGTAGGAAACATTCAACTGGATCTCCTCCATATTTCTCTGTTGGTGGGAGATGTGCTATACTACGTTGTACTGCCAACATGGTGAAACCTCTTGTCAGTGGTGGTGAAACATTTTTTGATTGATCTCACTATAGCACTTTTCGGTGGGGGGGGGGGGTGATGAGGGTTTTTCTAGTGATTGACTCGATTTTTTCTTCCATTGAACATGTAGCATCACATTTCCTTTTTTTGTTTCGGTTCATAATGAATTTTATTCTTATCTGTAATGGGATCCTTTTTTCCCTTTCCCTAAACTGGTTCTCTCTTTTTTATGTTCAATAAATGGGGATCGACCCTCATTATTTTCCAAAAAAAATGAGTGAGATTCCAAGACCGATAAGGGAATAAACATGATGATGAAGCATAAGATATGAGTTAAAAGACATAACATGATATCATAAAAGTCATTCATCTTGAATAATTATATGGGAGTATGAAATAAGGAACATGGAAACATAATATTGTGGAAATATTGGAATGTAGAAATAACATAAAACATGACATAATCATAAGTGAAGTCTAACTGCCAAGATAACATTGCATGACAGATAGAGTCCCCTCATGGATTAGGTTTAATCCTTTATCACATACATATCCACCCATGAGAAATAAACATTACCCAATTAATTTGGGTGAAATTTAGGTGCATGCAATATAAAATATACGTACGTATGTGTTCCGTTAATGGAAATAAAAATTAAGGAATAAACAAAAGAATTATCCTTAGAGAGAAATGTTTTGTATAATTATGTCTTATAACAAAAAATGATGACCTATCATAATTATTTCTATAAAATAAGGTATTAAAGTATTATGGGACGTTAATAGGGTATAAAATTAGAATAGTTCATTAAATATTAGCCCCATGTTATTTGAATATGTTAAAACGAGTGGAGAAATAACATTAGAAATGTTCCTTTTTAGATGGGTGATAGGGAAAAGGGTAAAGTGTCGTTAAAGATTCGATATAGAATATAAATTAATATAAAACCAAATTTGAAATAAAAATTATTTTATATAATATAATAAAAAAATTTAGAAACCATTGATGATTTAAATCGTTTTATATTGTGTCACTTGAAAGGGTGTAAGAAACAAATAAGTTTTCATTAATCAATATTTCTTATCAAATGAAATTGAAAATATATATTTTAAAACATTTATATTTCCTTCAAGGAAATGTTAATTAAACTTCGTATATATTTTTTGGAAATATTTAAAAAAATTTGAATAAGTAAATAAGAATAATTGGGAGATAATGCGATGAAAATAGTGAGAAATTGTAACCCAAAAAAATTGGTTGGCTTAGAGAAATCCCTTACCGTAGGTTGCAGAATGATTATGCATGTTCACATAGTACCCCGAATAATGAAATAAGATTCATTAGTTACGTAATTCTTAATAGTTTCCCTCTATATTAAATTTAATATAATTATATTTTATTATTTAGAACCATTTCAATGAGAAATCATGCATAATTCCATTTTTCTGAGGACATTAACTTCATGGATCCAAGGTTGGATTATTTATGGAGTCTTACTAAAGATTTTGGTAAATGGGAATACAAATCCATCAATGAAGGGAAAAAATAATCATGTCCTCTCATAAATTGAAATGGTCCAAATGCTCCATTTTCCATACATAGGGATGATTTGTTTAATTAACATGTTAACATTTTAGGGTTAGTTCATTTAGGTAGTATTACCGTGCATTTTGAAATAGATTTTTAAAATTTAATCAAAACATTTTAATGCATATAATAATATGAATCAATATATAATATATTTATTATCATCATTTTTAATAATACTAAAAATTTTATAACCTTCTTTGAAGGTGTTGGAGTTAAAAATGTACGATGTTTATTGATACGGTCAGCCAACCATATTTTGTAAAACATTTTCATTTTTATGAAATTTAAGGGAGGGTAGAGTATGGATATAAAACCATAATACTAACAAATAAATATATTTATTATTATTATTTTACTATTTCTTGGTGGATGGAAAACATATCTGGTATAAGAGGAAGAATAAAATTAATAATATTTTTTATGATAGTTTACCTCTCATGTTGGTTTTCACTCTTCGGCTACCACTTATGACTCCATGGAATGGTAACTCACGTGACCAGAGATTATAAAGTCATGGGGAGAGAGATTAGGGGAGAGTTTTGGAAATTCCATTATGTGATAATGTTTGAGGTGAAGAGGTGGTGAGGGGTGGTATTTAAAAGGGAAGAAGACTAGTGTTTTGTTAATATTAAATTCATTAATTTATTATTTTTCCTCAAGAATAAAAATACTATTGATTATGGTAATGACATATTGTAATTAGTGCATGTGGGATTGAACTAATGGGTGATTACATTATCCCATATGAAATAAATCATTTATTTGACATATAATTTAAAATAATGTATTTTACCATATTTCACTATTCCCCAAAAATGAAATTATTTATGATAAAAAATACCCTCCACATTTTCCAAATTTTAGATTATAAAAAGTGAATCCATTATAAGAAAATAATTTTCTGATTATTATAAATATAAAATTAAAATAAAATCCTTATTTATTAGAGAAATAACATTTTTATTATTATGATGAATTAACTAACTATTTTAAGAATTATTATCTGTCTCATAAAATTATATATTAATTCTATTGAAACATAATATTATTTTATAAAACTATTTTATGGAAATATATATTTTGAGACATTATATTTTTTATGAAAATTCAAAATAAACATATGTATTTTTAAAAAATAAAAACACATATTTTAAAAATTTTAAAACATTTATTTACTTATAACATGATATAAATTTTTCATGTATTTATTTTATAAGATATAAAAATATTATTCTACAGCTCCATAGTAGGGGATACAATTATACAGAAGAAGTTGTTATCTATAATGGTGAAATTACTATTCTAATAACCATAATATTATTCTAACAATAATATTGTTATTCTAATTGTCAAGTTAGTAATAGTCATATGGTTTTTTCATTTCAATAAATACCTCATATTTCATTCATTTTTTCACTTCTATTTTCTCTTAAGGTTATATTTATTTTCATTTTTTAGAGAAATATTTTACTACAAATATTTTGTTTAATTTCTCTAGTGTTGTTCATTAGTTTACTAACATTTGGGAATTGAGCATATCTACATTTTCATATTATAGTTATCATATTTTCAATTTTTTATCCCATTGAATTTTTTTAATTATTATGACCATTTATATTCTCTAAATTTAATGTTTAAATTATTTTAATAAAATTTCTTTGGTTTGAAGATATTTTGGATGGGAATTATATATAATTGAACTACTAAATATTATGCAGTTATATAATCAAATGGTAAGTTACAATGTTAATATTTTGGGTCATTACATTCCCCCCATTACAAAATTTCTCCCTTAAAATGTCATTTCACCTACTAAGAAGGATAAAAATACATTTTCCATATTTATTTGCTTCTTAGGGGTCCCATGTCACCTCCTTATATTTTTTTATAATGTAATAATTTGACAAGGATAGATTTCTTGTTGTTCAAAACTTTTGCATTATGATTTATGTCTTAACCTGTTTCTTATTTAAAGAAATACAATTTTATCATTTTACCAACATTAAATTAACTACATGATATTGATCTCGTATATAATTCCTCTAGTCGGATATAAGGAACACATAATTTATTTAATGAATTTTATTTATTAGTTCAAGTCAATAATCCAAAACTCTCATTTGAATAAGAATTTCCATGTGGCTAATGCAACTAAAACATAATATTCAACTCATATTAGATCCCATGACTCACTTCCATAGATATGTGAAGAGGAAAAATTTATCTCTAAACTCAAACTCTTGGTCTCATCAATATTTGTTATCATTTCTCTTCTGTCGTCTTGGATTATCCCTTATATTCTATTGATTGGTCCAGACCTTTTTACTATTTCATTAATCAACTTAGGTCCCAGAACCATTCGTTTACCAACATCAATACAATATGAAGGTGTCATATATTTCTTCCAATAAATGGATTCACACATATATCCATTTAGTATGCTTGAGTGAAATCTATTATTTTCGGTGATCTCGACCAGAGAAATATGTCGATCCCATCCTGCTTTGAGGTTTATCAAGCATGTTGTTAACATGTCCTCAAGAATATGAATAGTATTCTTTGATTGGACATCAGTATGGGGCTGATATGTTTTACAAATGATTCACATAGTGTTTAAATAATGTTATATAACTTTCATGAATATTGAGGTAAATCTCAATTATTTCTCAAATATAATCAGAAGTTGTGTTCCTCATATCATCACATATTCTAGGATTTATATCATTTCAAGTTGATCAAGCAGGAAATACTATCAAATAATAATGAAATGGGAAGTCATTATAAGATGATACAACACAATCCATATGTAATTTTCCGCAAGATTTATTTGTAATACTAGTGATAACGACCGTGGCGATGTTTTCCCATTTCTATATTGGATTGGGTAATGGTTATATCATCCCCTTTTAATTTATCATTTCTATCATTACATGCTGACATATCATGCACTGTAATGTATATTCATCTACCTTCTTTATCACATTGTTCAACTAATTTCATTCTCAGATATCCCGATACATCTTTGTATGCCTTATCCGGATGGAAATGGTTGAGCTATGTACATCTCTAAACAAATCCTTTATCTCAGTATTTAAGGGAACACATACACATGACCTAGATTTTATTAATACATTTTCATTAACATTGTAATATTTGAATTTCCATTTTCATGTAGCTTCCTCCTTCTTCATTTTTTCCACATCATCTCAATGATCATCCTTTATCTTTTATAAAAGGGGTGATTGAGAAATCATTATAGAAATTAATGGTGATGTTATTTTCCTTATCATTCCCATTTATATCATTTTCATGTCTATGATGTTATGATATATCTCAATCCTCACCATTCATAAGGTTGCAAGATCCTTTCTACATAGAACATATTCCACATTGTTTTATTTTCTTTTATGTTAATGGATTGACCATTTAAAATCGTTAAATAACTCGAACCATCATTAAATACAAATATTTATCTCATTTTAAGTAAATATACACTTTATTCTCTTATTATATGTATATATTTATGACATTTCCACATAGAGATAACACTATGAAAATTATAGTGAAAATATCTCTATAACCATACCTAAATTAGTTTTTGTATTATTCTCTCCCAAACATTTAACTTCATAGAGGCGTATGATGTCACTTTTTAAATTTCTATTAATAACATGAAAACCCATTTTGTAAAGCACCACAATATTCAATCAATACATCCCCACATGAGGGATGTGTGAAAATGCATGCATTGATAAACATCCTTCATTAATTCCTTGGATTTTTCTTCACATTTATCAATCCATAAAAAGTTTTTTCTTTTCAGTGTAAGATCTTTTAGAGGGTTTAAAAATCGTTAGACATTTCTCACAAATCGTTCGTAATACCCAACTACTCCATGGAATCTACTGATCTATTTTCCATATCCTAGTCTGGGTCACACCTTAATTTTATTTGTATTATAATGGTCTATATATCTACCTTTTCTTGTAAAAACATTCACAATGAATGACACTTCCACCATCCATAACTCATATTTACTATAAATTTCATATAACTTCTCCTTTATCAGAGTCATTAACATAACATAAAAATTCTCCCCATTATCTAACGTTCTTTTGGAGTATCTCTGAATACCATCTATAAAGACTAATAAATTTTTTTCCATTATTCTTATATATGTTATATTTATTAAGTACATAAATATAAATAGAGAATTAGAGATTCAAAATAGAATCAATATGAAGTTGTAGTGTTCATTTATTGTTTGAAATATATTCTTGGGAATATATTTCTTCTTCACCTTTAATTGGTGATATCTAAACCAAAGGTCCACCTAAGAGAAGCACTAGATCCCAAAAAACTGATCGAACAAGTAATCAAACCATGTTAATGGTTACTTATTCTTTATTATAGTCTTTTTTTTCATGATAATCAATGGCTAATCATATTTTACCATCCTTATTTTTAATGAAGATAACACATAAAACCCATGATGAAGCACATTGGGATTTAAAATCCCTTTATAGATTCTATTGTAACTTCTTGTTCTGTTATTCCACCTCAATTAAGGAAATTCTCTATGGATTCTTTGATAGGGGAAGATATCCAGGTATACGTTCAATAGGAAACTCATCCTCTTTTTCTATAGGAATACTATACAACTCTTCATGGAATACATAAGTACAGTATGCTGTAATGTGCATTTATTCAATCATTATTCTCTCATTTGTATAAATCTTTTGATTTAGATATTTTTTCTAATTAGGATATAATATATACTCTTAAGGATAATATTCTAATAGAGACTAATCCACCTACATAAACATTTATGGAATTTGAGGATAACTGTTGATGTGAAGAGTAATATGCATCTCCGTACAGTAGATGTTTCATTTATATACAGAAAAAATAAATGCATTGTATTGTGTAAAATTAAACCAAATGAAGTATGTATATTATATCTTTGAGGTTTAGTCACAAAATTATACTGGGGAATAATTATAAAATTTGGATTCAATAATTTCTCAAATTTTAATTTCCAATGATAGATCAATCCCCAAATTTTGAGGTGGTTTTTTCAACGATATACTAAACATTCATGAAATGATAGAAAGTCTATAAACAGAATCAAATTCTAAATTTATTTTATTGAATGAATATCCAACGTACCGTTTACCTCATCATTGTTGTGATCCACCTGAATAGTTGTGATATAATATCCCCTGACATTCTTTCAAGGGAATAATGGTTATTTTTATTAGTTGTCTCTATCAAAACCCAGATTGGGGAAATGGTTTATATAAGTCCCGTGTTTCTTATAGGTGAAATGTAGGACAATATGTTGAGAGTTGATCAAGACCTTCTTTTCCTCCATAGAATTAGTGGATTTCATTATCACCCTTCAAAATATATTAGTATAATACCCATATTTTCCACAAAAGAAGAATCTCTATGTTTCCATAAGACTATTCATGAGATTATTTTTCCACACATTGAAACATGGGATTTTGGTTTTCTTTCCTCCATGGGATTTATCCATTTATCCTCTAGAATTTTCAATTGATTTAATCTTTTTATATCCATCCCCATAAGATCATAGAGAGCCAGAAATATCTATATTATCTATAGTTGTACAATGAAATATATCTTCATCACATATAGAGTCTCGAATCACCAAATATTTTCCTAGAATCAGCTTTAATCCACTAAATAATTAGTCTAATATAAATTTAGTGTTGCTAAAAAATTCCGAGGCATATCATGAAAAACTTGTGAAGTTTTTTTTCATACCCATAGATATACTAATAAAATTTTTTCTTTTGACTGGGTATCTCTCTCCCCATTTTATGATAGATATTTTAGGTAAAATATTAATTGAAAAATATTTCCTTGAATCCTTCCCTTTCCTTGGATGCGATATCCTCTTTGGGATTTATGTTATTGTATTGTCTCCACCATCCACATCAAGATGATATATATCAATTATGGATTTTTATTGTTCCTAGCAATGGAGGAAAAATAATATCTTCTCAATTGATTTTATCCATTTCTCAAGGATGAGGTGATCATATGATAAATAATGGTTGTTCGCCTTTGTCAGATTAGGGGCTCAATCGTAATATGTTGTCTCTATTATGAGAAGGATGTTGAGTCAATAAGGTTTTCCTTATGACTTTTCCATTCCTTCTTGTTTTGAAAATCACAAACACCTTATCTTTAAGGAAAATTGCTTCTATAAGGAAAATTGCTTTCTTAAGGAAAATTGCTTTTATAAGGAAAATTTCATTCTTAAGGAAAATCGCTTTTATAAGAAAAATTATCCTTATCATATTTTCATCCATATTTTTCTTAAGTATGAGATTCGGATTCATTTTCTCGGAATCGTTAAAACTTTGATTTAAAGCATTCTGTTTTAGGATTCGGATCTGGACAAGAACTATAAGAAAGTTTCATTCCGAATTCCGGATATGAATTCTGACTAAGTTCTATTCCAGATTCAGGATACGAATTCTGAAGAAGAATTCTCATTACAAATTCTGAAGAAGAATTCTCATTACGAATTCTAATGAAGAAATCCATTCTGAATTCTCATTACGAATTCTGAAGAATAATTCTCATTACGAATTCTAATGAAGAAATCCCATTCCGAATTCTCATTACGAATTCTGATGAAGAATTCTCATTACGAATTCTGATGATGAATTCTCATTACGAATTCTGATGATGAATTCTCATTACGATTTCTGATGACTAATTCCTATTCCGAATTCTCATTCCGAATTCACCTATTAAACAGAATCTGATTATCTTTGTTTTATACACTCTGAATTTATTCACTCCGAACCTTCACTCCGAAATTTATATTCCGTACTTTTATGTTAGAGTTTAAAACGATGTCGTACATTCTGTTACACTTGTTTTGTTATGAAAAGATGTCGTCCATTTTATTATAAACTAACCATTGTCTAAGTGACACGTGTACAGGTCCCTCCGAACTTTAAGGAAAATATGACCGTTGGAGAAGGAGCCGACCTTACCTATAAATAGGAGCTCATTTGAAAGAGCTCGAGGCTGATGCATATGCCGGTTGTTGAAAAAGTGCTTACATGCTGTTGAAGTGATTTCTAGAGAGAGAGTCTCTTATTAACTCTCAAAGCTTCGTGCGACTCCGAATGTTGGTGATTACATTCGAGGGCTTCCGGGGATAGGAAGATAGAGGTGCCGACTTTCTTAAAGTTCGAGGGCTTCCTTGCTGAGGAGAACAGAGGTTGCCGACTACCTTAAAGTTCGAGGGCTTCCTTGCTGAGGAGGACAGAGGTTGCCAACAACCTTGAAGTTGAGGGCTTGCGGGGATAGCAAGACAGAGACTCCGATCTTCGTATCGAGGGCTTACCCTGGTGTGGGTAAGACAGACTTGCTTGAAAGTATAAATCAAGGGACCATTATCCAAGGTTGTTGGATACCCTTCTCTTTGGGTTAAAAGACTTATATCTTGTTACTAGTAGTTTTACTACTTGTTTTTATTCTGCTGCAATTTGTATCTTAAGGAAAGTATAACTTTCTTATACTTCCTTACTTACTCTGATTCATTTAGATTCTATACACTTTAAGGTAGAATCTCATTTTGTAACTTTTGTTATGTTTCAATTTCCGGAACCATATTTCCAGAACCTACTTTTGGAATCTCTTTCCAAGTTTAGTTCGGTGTTAGAGGTGTTGTGAATTTACTTAGTTTAACTTTGTTAAACTTAGTCCTTTCCTTTTCTTAAGGAAACTTTAGTTATTCATAACTAACATTATCAGAGGTTGGAAACCTCTTACTCTATACCATTCTTACATTTGGTATCAGAGCAGGTTACTGAAATACTTGTACTCACATACAAGTTTTTCTTGCTCAACTTTTTCATTCCGAACTCTGTCATTCCGATTTATCCATTCCGAACTTTTCTCATTCCGAACTTTGTTATTACGAATCTTTTGCTACTAAAAAGTTTGTGTGCAAAGTTATTTTTAGTATGGCAGGAATTAACGTTGGTTCTATTGATAATCTGAATCCTTCAAGACCACCAATATTTGATGGTAATGATTATTAATACTGGAGAGATCGTATGAAGACTTTTGTTATCAATACTGGTGTAGACAACTTTGTCATGCTTACTGGTGACTATAAAATTCCGGACAAGGAAGTCAGAACCTTTACCAACCAGGAAAAGCAAGAATATCAACTCAACTATAAGGTACGCAATACTTTACTATGTTCAATGACCAGAAATATATATAGCCAAATTTCTTCTTGTGAAGCAGCTAACTGTATATGGAAGAAGTTAGAGGTTACACACTTTGGGACTCTAAGGTGATTGTGACTAGAAGAGCTATGCTTAGAGCTGAATATCATGGCTTCAATTTTCCTTATGGAGAACCTATCTGTAAAGTTCAACAAAGGTTTATGACTATCGTCAATAGTCTACAATCTATGGGAGAAAAAGGTTTAGATGATGAAGCTCTTGTGGACAAGATAATTGACATTATGCCCAATGAGTGGGAATCCAAGAGAATAGCTATAGATGAGAACAGGAAGGTTACTCAAATTACTCATGATGAATTATTTGGAACTCTTCTACAACATGAAACAAGAATGAAGAGAGATGCTGACAACATCAAGAAGAAGAATGGAAATGGTACTGTTTCTTTTACTACAACTTCAAATCAGATGAAAGCTAAGAATCCTGAGAGAGTAACCAGATCCAAGTCAAAGAAAGTCATTTTCCAATCCGAATCTAGTGAGAGTGAAGTCTCAGAAAATGAATTAGCCAATCTTGCTCGAAGGATGAACAAGATAGCTGGGCAAAGAAATTTTCAATCTAAGTATAAGAAGAAGGATAGGAAAGATAAGAAAGATGGAGAAGTTACTTGTTATGAATGTAAAAGAGCTGGACATATTAGACCAGATTTCCCTATGCTCAGAAAGAAAGAAAGGAAGTAAAGACATTCAGACAGGAACAGAAAGAAGTATTATAAAGCTAAAGCTAAGAAAGTTCTGAAAGCTAATGACACCTGGAGTGCCAGTGGTGGTGACTCTTCAGATGAATCTTCTGATTATGAATCTTCAGGACAGAAGAATCTTGGTCTTATAGCCAGATTACCTATTGATAATCATTGTCTTATGGCTAAGGTACGAAATGCTGAATCATTGACCAATGTTTCTTTAAATTCTAATGATAATAAGTATTATAACTCTTCTGATGAAGAATCATCTTCTGATGAGGAAAATACTTTACCTACTTTTGAAGAAGTCTCTAGGTTTGCAGAACTTCTTGAGATTGAGAATTCCAAACTCAACAAGAAACATGATAAGGCAAACTCTAGGAATTCTATTCTTACTAAAGAGATATCAGATCTTTCTAAAGATATTGATAAGAAAAATGCTGATTTTGAAAATATTTCAAAAAATCTTGAGGAAGTAATTTCTGAGAAGAACAAACTTTCTAAAGAATTAGAAAAAGTAATTTCTAAGAAAAATATTTTCGAGCCTAACTCTAGTTCCAAAATTAATGATTTTGAGGATAAAAACTTGGTTGTAAAACTCAAGTCCGAAATTTTTTCCTTAAAGAAGTGTTTATCAAACTTTACTCATGGTAAAGAAAATTTTGATAAAATGTATTCTCAAAAACGACCTTTAAGAAATAAATCCGATTTTGGTTATACCCATGCAAAACCTGTTTTCAGTAACAATTATTTTGTTCCTCAAAGTGCCCCATTTTGTACCAAGTGTCAATGTGGTGGTCACTGGGCAAGAAGTTGTTCCTTAAACAAAACCCAATCCTTAGGTTTTCATAAAGCTTATTTTTCTAAGAAAATGTGGGTTCCAATAATTTTATTGTCTGGAAATCTCGTATCCAAACAAGTTTGGATTCCGAGAATCTAACTTTGTTCTTAATTTCAGGAAAATAAAGAATGTTCCAGCAACAATATATGGTACATGGAGAGTGGATGTTCCCGGCATATGACTGGTAAAAAAAGCTTTTTTGAAAAGATTATCAAAACGAAAGGAGGAAAGGTAACTTTCGGAGACAATGCTAAGGGAGAGATTGTTGGTATTGGTAATATTGTTCTTTTAGGTAAAACTTTGATTTCAAATGTTCTTTTTGTTAAAGGTCTTAAGCACAACCTCATTATCATAAGTCAGTTATGTGATGAAGTTTACCTTGTGAATTTTAGGAATGATAAATGCTTAGTTCACAATTCCAAGGAAGAATTTATTCTCTCAGCCAATAGGCAAGAGAATTTTTACACCTTAAACATAGAAGACCTAAGAAGCCAAGATTTACCTTGCCTAAGTGCAATGGAAGATCACTCATGGTTATGGCATAGAAGATTAGGACACTGTAATCTTAGAAACCTATGTAAACTCTCTAAGAAGAAACTTGTTAAGGATCTACCGGAGCTTAGATTTGATTCTTCTAAAGTTTGTGATCCTTGTCAATATGGCAAGCAACATAAATCTAGTTTTAAGTCAATCGGTGAAGTCTCAACAACCGATGCATTACAGTTGGTGCATATGGATCTTTTCGGTCTAACACAAACTGGAAGTATTGGAGGCAAATACTATGTGTTTGTTCTAGTTGATTATTACACTAGATTTACTTGGGTCTATTTTCTAGCAAGGAAATCTGAAGCTTTTTCTTATTTCAAAATTTTTAGAGCTCAAGTTAAAAATGAGAAAAACCTTCCATTGAAAACTATTCATAGTGATCATGGAGGAGAATTTCAAAATTCAGATTTTGAAACTTTTTGTAGTAAGAAAGGTATTACTCACAATTTTTCAGCACCTAGAACTCCTCAACAGAATGGTGTAGTTTAAAGAAGAAATAGAATTCTTCAAGAAATAACTAGAACCATGTTGAGTGAATATTCTATTGCAAGAAATTTCTGGGCTGAAGCTGTAAGTACTGCTTGTTATACTATAAATCGAGTTTTGATTAGACCTTTTCTTAATAAAACTCCTTATGAGTTATGGAATGGTAGAAAACCAAGACTTTCCTACTTCAAGGTTTTTGGTTGCAAAGTATTCATTTTGAATACTACAGATATCTTACATAAATTCGCACCAAAATCAGATGAAGGGATTTTCTTAGGTTATTCCACAACCTCTAAGGCTTATAGAGTTTTTAATAAAAATACTTGTACTGTTGAAGAAATAGTACATGTAAAATTTGATGAGTCAGATCCTTTTGTTTTTAAAACCTCCCAACCTACATCTTCGTATGTGTTTTCAAAAACTGATTGTCAACCTTTGATAGAAGAACCTTCTGATAAAGAAATTGTTCTAGAAGATACTTCTGAAACATTTACCCCAGAATACTTTCTACCCTATGTTGATGAACAGGTTTTACAAAACCCAAATCAGGTGTTTCTTAAGAATCATCCCAGTGATAGTATCATTGGTGATGTAAATCAACCTGTAAGGACTAGAAGTTCCTTAAGAAATGAAGTAGAAAATCTGGAATTTCTTTCCCAATTAGAGCCTAAAAGCACTGATGAAGCTTTAGGTAATGATGATTGGATCAAAGCAATGCAAGATGAACTAAATGAATTCGAAAGGAATAAAGTCTGGACCTTGGTTGAAAGGCCTAAGGAAACTTCTGTTATTGGAGTAAAATGGGTTTTCAGAAATAAATGTGATGAAAATGGAGTCATTGTTAGAAATAATGCTAGACTTGTTACTAAAGGCTATAATCAGCAAGAAGGAATAGACTATGAAGAAACCTATGCTCCAGTAGCTAGACTTGAATCTATCCGTATTCTACTTGCCTTTGCAGCATTCTTTAATTTCAAACTATTTCAAATGGATGTGAAATGTGCTTTTCTTAACGGTTATGTTCAAGAGGAAGTTTTTGTTGAACAACCTCCTGGCTTTGAAGATACAAAACATCCAGATCATGTTTTTAGACTTACCAAAGCTTTGTATGGTCTTAAACAAGCCCCACGAGCATGGTATGATAGACTCACTGGATTTTTGCTTCAAAATAACTATGTTAAGGGAAATGCAGATCCAACCCTTTTTATAAAGAAGGATAAGAAAAATGTTTTGATTGTTCAAATTTATGTTGATGACATTATATTTGGTTCAACTCAGCAATCTTTGACTGACTCTTTTGCTAGTCTAATGAAATCTGAGTTTGAAATGAGTATGATGGGTGAGTTAACATTTTTCCTTGGTTTTCAAATTTCTCAAAAACCAGAAGGAACCTACATATCCCAACATAAGTATATTAAAGATCTTCTTAAAAAGTATGGTTATGACAACACTAAGAGTATAAGTACTCCCATTGGTACCTCAAACTCTTTAGATCTTGATGAAGCTGGGAAACCAGTAGATCAAACATCCTTTAGAGGTATGATTGGAAGTCTACTTTACTTAACAGCTAGTCGACCAGACTTAATGTTTTCAGTATGCTTATGAGCAAGATATCAATCCAATCCTAAGGAATCTCACTTAAAGGCAGTAAAAAGAATTTTTCACTACCTTAAGGGAACCATTGATCTAGGATTATTTTATACTTCTGGAAATGATTTTGTTCTAAAAAGTTTTTCTGATGCTGACTTTGGTGGATGTAGAATGGGTAGAAAGAGTACATCCGGAACTTGTCATTTCTTAGGAGATTCTCTAGTTTCTTGGTCATGTATGAAGCAACATTCTATTGCACTCTCCACTGCTGAAGCTGAATATGTAGCAGCTAGAAGTTGTTGTGCACAAGTGTTGTGGATGCACCACACACTCACAGACTATGGCCTGAGTTTTACCAAAACTCAAATTTTGTGTGATAACACAAGTGCCATTGCCCTAAGCAAAAACCCTGCACATCACTCCCGTGCAAAACACATAGATATTAGGCATCACTTTCTTAGGGATCACACACTTAAAGGAGATATTGTTATTCAATTTATCGGAACGCAAGATCAACTTGCTGATATTTTCACAAAATCTTTACCTTCTGATAGATTTGAATATATTAAACAGAAGTTAGGAATGATAACCGTAAGGTAATCTTCCTTAATTAACTTTCTGTTGAAAAAATCTCCTTACAGTAATAAACTCCTTTTCATAAGGGGAGTACATTTGATTGTTTGTTTAATAAAGTTTTTCAAAATTTGTTTTCAAACTTTTCGGAACGAATATTTCCGGAATGGAACTTCCGGAACTACCATTTTCCAGAATGGATATTTTCGTACAGAATACTTCTGGAATGAAAGTATTCGTATTGAAAATTTCCGGAATGAACAACTTTCGTACTGGGACTTTCATAACCAGATTTTCCTTCCAAGTTTTCTTTTATTAACTTTTTCGTATTGACTTTTTTGTATTAACTTTTTCGTATTGACTTTTTCGTATTTACTTTTTCGTATTTAATTTTTGAGTTTTTCTTATTTAGTTTTTCGTATTGAGTTTTTCGTAGTCGTCTTTATATTACCCATTACGAATAAATTTCCTAAGCTAATTCGAAAGGTATGCTTTCCTTACTGAAGTTTTCGTAATCATATTTTACTTGCTGGCAATTTCTTAACGTTTTTTTTTCGATTTTTGGATTTCTTAATTCTTTACTTTAATAAAAACCTCAAAAAGATCGGATTCAAACTCTCAACCGTCGGATTTGATCTCAGATCATTCTAAACCGTTAGATCAATCAAGGAAGTTGAACCGTCATCCTATTGCCTATATAAAGGGGACCCTATTTTCTAGTCCCACATCGGTTTCATGCTTTTGCATGCTGAAGCTCTGACTCTCTGATTTAAGGCCATTACGAACTTCAGTCTTCTCAATTCCGAACTTCTCAGAGATTTCAGATCCGAATGTCTGCAGAGTTAGCTTCTCAAGAAATGTCTTCAACCAAGCCTATTTCTCAGTGGTTAGTCTACAGAGAAAGGTTAGTCCATCCGACATTCTTCAGCAACTACGATTCTATTATTTCAAAGAATATCAAGTTGAATGGCTGGGAAGATGTTGCGGTATCAAAAACCGGCAACCAAGATGAAGTCTACTCAGATTTTCTTGTTGAGTTTTATGAGTCAGTTGGTTTCTTCAAGGAAGATAATAGAGAGAATTTTTCTTTCAAATCATATGGCAAGACTTACAAACTTTCTCACACCAAGGCTGCAAACTTGGTAGGGCTATCCTATGAAGGAGAAGCCGAATTTATTTCACATGTATTGCCAGACTCTTTGGGTAGTTTCAACAAGGAAAAGGCCTTAGAAACTCTCGGATTGGATGATGACAAGGCTCCAAAGATTGCAAGCCTATCTACAAACTTCCGGATGCTGTAGTTATGGGTACAAGGGCTTATCGTACCGAGAAAAGGTGATAAGGATAGATTGAAGAAGAGTGAGATATATATCATAGATTTCCTGATAAATCTAAGAAAGTTCAACTTGATGAAGCATATTCTTCTTAATATTGAAAATTTGAAGAAGGGGAATATGAGGGCTCAGATTGTGATGTACCCAACAATATTATCAAAGCTCATAGTTTGGTGCCTAGAATCTTTCAAGGTAGCTTGCAGTTCTAAACCAAAGGTGTGCAAGATCATGCTAGTCAGCGATGCCACTCTTAAGAGAATGAATGTAGCTTTTGAAAAGAAGCCTGGAATGTTTATTGATCTACCTCCTCTAGAAGAAGTGGCTTCGAAAGTTGCTGATCCGGAATCATCCAAGCCGGTAAGGAAGAGAAAGCTGAAAGAAGTGGTAGTCGAAGATGAGGAACCCAAGTCTAAGGAATTCCACTCCGTGCCACCAAAGACTAAGAAGAAAAAGACCTATCCTGATGAGGTTGTTACAAAGTGGAGAGCTGACAAAGAGAAGAGGAAAGAAGGGGATCCTCAGTTTGGATTGGATCCTGCGGAGGCTAAGGCTCTGAAAGAGAAAACCGCTGATGAGCTTGAGAAGCAAGCAAAGGAGAAGAAACTTAAGAAGAAAATGTCAGAAGCTGAGGCTGTCCAAGCATTGTTGAAGTTCAATGAAATGGTTTCAGCAACAATTCCAGTTCCGAGATCTTTCTCCCTGGAATCTCTACCTGAGACTCCAGGAAGAAATCTTGTTTCTCCAGAAGAGAATGTTGCTAAGAATTCTGAGGAAGTAGAGCAAGTAGAACAAGTTGAAGAAGCTGCTGAAGGAAGTGGTGAGACAGGAGATGTGCTAAAACAAGTAGATGAGTACAAGGGAACTCCTTCGGAACACTTGTCGCTCCGGACTTCAGAAGCTCAATCTTCAAAGCTAGTTACTCCAACTATGGAAGAAGAGAAAGGTGAAGAAGAAGTTTCTTATCTGAGAGAAGAAGAACATCTTTTACTTGATGTTGCTCAGAAGGAAAATATAGAAATTGCTGATGAGGAAGATAATATTGTTCAAGTCTCTGATAGTGAGAAAAAATCTCCGGAACAGGTTTCAATTCCGGAAAAAGTTAAGGGGAAACAAATTCTTGCTGATACCCCGAGTTCAGAAAAGAGGATGAGGAAGGAAGCTGGTAGTTCTTCTAAGAGAAAGTTGGAGCTTATTGAGGAAGAAAACTCTCCGAGAATGTTTTCAGATTCGGAGTCATCTTCATTGGGGCATGATTTTGTTGTCCAGTCTTTGAAGAATTTGGTGGGAACCATTTCGACCTTCTCTAGTATAGACTCCAGATGCCAGATGCTCCAACATGCGTTGAATCAGAAAATAGACTCTGTATCCATGGTTATGGATAAGTGTCTTGAGATTGAAGCCCAGTTCAAAAATTTCTCTATTGGTTACGAAGCCCATAAAAGATCTTGCAAGAGGATGACAAGCTGGTCTAAGAAAACTGTGGAAGAGATGAGGCTTTTCGATGAGTTTCAGGATAATGTTAAGGATGCATTTGAAACCGAGGACAAGAAGTTTCATGAGCTGACTGCATCATTCGAAGAAAAGTTGACAGAGGAAAAGAACTTCCGGATCCAAGTAGTCATAGATCTGAATGGAAAGTTGAATTCTGTTTCTCAGAATTGGAAATTTGAAAGGGATCATCAGATCGATTTTGTAGAGAGGATGAAGGCTCAGGAAGAGAAAATGAAAGCTTAGGAAGAAAAGTTGAAGCCTTAGGAAGAAATAATTGAAGCTCAGTCCACAAGAATTGTTGTCTTAGAGAAGCAAGCAGAAGAAGATCACAAAGACTTGAAGAAGATCAAGACGATTCTTAAGGGGCTCATGTCGAAGGAGAAAGATCCGAAATAAACCAATCTGATCTTTTTGTTGTAATTATTTTGTTGCTGACATTTCAAATCTAATGCGAATTGTGCTTGTTGTCTCTTTTTGTTGTCATTAATAATCTTTCAGGTACTTTGTTATTTTTTTTCCATTCCCTCCAATTCTTTTTGAAAATCACAAAGGGGGAGAAGGAAAAGATCCTTAAGAAAAAGAGGAAATCTAATAAGAGTTTATCAAAGGGGCAGAAAGGAAAAATACCCAAGGAAAAAGAACTCTAATAAGAGTTTGTTTAAGGGGGAGTTTTTCTTAAAGAAGACCTTCTTATAAAACATCACTCCAGAAATATGAATACGATCCTTAGAGTTTCAAAGCCTAAGGGGGGGTTATTCGTATTCATCTATATCCTTAAACCAAGGGAGATAAGCTTTAATATGTTTCTTTCTTCTTAGAATAGCTTTTTCGTAAGGATGTTTGTGCTTTCCAAAAAGGGGGAGATTGTTGAGTCAATAAGGTTTTCCTTATGACTTTTCCATTCCATCTTGTTTTGAAAATCACAAACACCTTATCTTTAAAGATAATTGCTTTTATAAGGAAAATTGCTTTCTTAAGGAAAATTGCTTTTATAAGGAAAATTTCTTTCTTAAGGAAAATCGATTTTATAAGAAAAATTATCCTTATCATATTTTCATCCATATTTTTATTAAGTATGAGATTCGGATTCATTTTCTCAGAATCGTTAAAACTTTGATATAAAGCATTCTGTTTTAGGATTCGGATCTGGACAAGAACTATAAGAAATTTTCATTCCGAATTCCAGATATGAATTCTGACTAAGTTCTATTCCAGATTCAGGATACGAATTCTGAAGAAGAATTCTCACTACGAATTCTGAAGAAGAATTCTCATTACGAATTCTAATGAAGATATCCATTCTGAATTCTCATTACGAATTTTGAAGAAGAATTCTCATTATGAATTCTAATGAAGAAATCCCATTCCGAATTCTCATTACGAATTCTGATGAAGAATTCTCATTACGAATTCTGATGATGAATTCTCATTACGAATTCTGATGATGAATTCTCATTACGATTTCTGATGACGAATTCCTATTCCGAATTCTCATTCCGAAATCACCTATTAAACAGAATCTGATTATCTTTGTTTTATACACTCTGAATTTATTCACTCCGAACCTTCACTCTGAAATTTCTATTCTGAACTTTTATGTTAGAGTTTAAAACGATGTCGTACATTCTGTTACATTTGTTTTGTTATAAAACGATGTCGTCCATTTTGTTATAAACTAACCGTTGTCTAAGTGACACGTGTACATGTCCCTCCGAACTTTAAGGAAAATATGACCGTTGGAGAAGGAGCCGACCTTACCTATAAATAAGTGCTCATTTGAAAGAGCTCGGGGCTGATGCATATGCCGGTTGTTGAAAAAGTGCTTACATGCTGTTGAAGTGATTTCTAGAGAGAGAGTCTCTTATTAACTCTCAAAGCTTCGTGTGACTCCGAATGTTGGTGATTACATTCGAGGGCTTCCGGGGATAGGAAGACAGAGGTGCCGACTTCCTTAAAGTTCGAGGGCTTCCTTGCTGAGGAGGACAGAGGTTGCCAACTACCTTGAAGTTGAGGGCTTGTGGGGATAACAAGACAGAGACTCCGATCTTCGTATCGAAGGCTTACCCTGGTGTGGGTATGACAGATTTGCTTGAAAGTATAAATCAAGGGACCTTTATCCAAGGTTGTTGGATACCCTTCTCTTTGGGTTAAAAGACTTATATCTTGTTACTAGTAGTTTTACTACTTGTTTTTATTCCGCTGCAATTTGTATCTTAAGGAAAGTATAACTTTCTTATACTTCCTTACTTACTCTGATTCATTTAGATTCTATACGCTTTAAGGTAGAATCTCATTTTGTAACTTTTGTTAAGTATCAATTTCTGGAACCATATTTCCGGAACCTACTTTTGGAATCTCTTTCCAAGTTTAGTTCGGTGTTAGAGGTGTTGTGAATTTACTTAGTTTAACTTTGTTAAACTTAGTCCTTTCCTTTTCTTAAGGAAACTTTAGTTATTCATAACTAACTTTAAAGGTTCCAAAGGAATTTTTAAAGTATACAATTAACCCCCCCTCTTGTATATTGAGCATCTCATATTATATTTCGATCCTACAAAGGAGGGTGTTCCACATGATTTAAGTTATTATTCGCGACATGATTAATTTAATAAATTACTTACATGAAGTTATTAGGTTCAAATATCTCAAATAAAGGCATCTCATTAAGGAAATAATCACATCTCCTACCAAATTGGTTATTGGAACGGTTCATCCAATTTCCCACCGTTAACTAAAAAAAGGAAAATTGTGGATGATTATACTTAATGAAATAATAAAATAAATAGGGAAACTATGAACATAGAAGGAATAAATTATAAATTACATGGGTATCCTAACTTTTAGTCTTTATTTTTTAATCGATGTCATCTGTGATAATTTCACAATTATATTTTCTAACCCAATAATCTGTTCAATTCCATCAGAATGGGTAGTAATGAGTTTTTGAATTTTTAAAAGCATAACACCAATGAGTTTTAAACAGGGTGTAAAATATAGATAATTTTTCATGCCAAGGTTTAAGACAATTGGATACCCAATGATCCATTTGGAGGTTATTTTCCTTTGGTACATATGTGATAGATTCACTCCGACATATAATATCATGAAATGGATGCAATTTCATGGAAACCACTCACTCAATACTTCAACAAAATTTTAGTATATTTCCTTATAAATGGACATATCTCTATGGGTTATAATAATTTATTATATTGAAAATACCAAAAAATTAACTAGAACTTATTATGATACAAAATTTTGTAACCCAAGTCTCCTATATATAATATAACAATATTTTTACCATAAATATCCAATAATAAACCCAAATATTGGGTGGCCTAATGTATTTAGAAAACTTGGTTAATAATAAATAAAATTCATTTAAAAAAACATAATTATTTAAATCTGCATAATGAGGTCCTGAATTCATTTCTGCTCCTAAAACTACATAGGATAACCTTATAAATACACAAAGAATGTAGTGAGATATAAAGTCTATTAAGGGAATAAACATGATGAAGAGGCAAAACATATGAGTCAAAAAGAATAAAATGATACCATATGAGAAAAGACTCATGAATAATCATATGGTATAACGAAATAATGATTATGAAATCAAACTATCATGGAAATATAGTAATATTTATATAATATAAAACATGAAATAAGTATAAGGAAATGCTTACTTCCAATAAAACAACACGTGGTGGATAGAGTGACAAAAAAGATAAGTTTTACTCCTTAATAAAATACTTATAATATGATAATAAAAAATAATTATGAAATGAATTTTGGAAAAATTGGGGTATATGAATCAAAAATCAAAAATTATTATATGTTATGTCGATGAAAATCATACGTATGGTATAACCAAAAAAATAACCCATGGAGTGAAATTGGCTACAAATTCATATCTTATAACATATCAAAATACCATGTCATGTTTAATTTTTTGAAATAATTATTTATAGTAATATTAATCATTCCTATGTGAAAAATAATCATATTTTGTAAAATTTATCCCAATGTTAATTGAATACATGAAAAAAGAGATGAAATCATATTGGAAAAGTGCCTCTTAAGCATGGATTATGGAAAATGGTAAAGAGTCATTAAAGGGGGAAAATATAATATTAATTTACATAAAAAAATAAATTAACTAAAAAATATTTTATATAATAAAATTAAAACATTTATTAAAGACTAATTAATTAAAATATTTTACAGAGTGATAATTGAAATGGGGAAAGAAACAATTCAGTTACATTTAATCGTGTTTTTTTATCGAATGAAATAATGAATTGAAAAATCCAAAAATGTATTTACCTTTCAAGAAAAAATGATGAAAAATATTTATATATGTTTAGAATATAGTTATAGAAAATATATGATTAAAATATGAAGAATATAAAGTTAACTTTAGGAAAAGAGAGAGAAAGAATAACCCAAACAAAATGGGGCTGTTCGTGGAGATTCACTACCTTACGTTCTATAATAATTCTATAGATACACTTATCATCTTGAATAATCAAATTAGATTCAATAATGAATTAATTCAGAGTAATTTACACATATATATTTTTTGTCATATATTTATATTTTGTCCTTATACAACTATATTAATTAGATATAATATTTAATTATGTTGTTCAAGGGGGTTCTATTCATTATTCCTGGCCACAAATCACTTGTGGAAAGTTATTAATGTTATTTAGAAATTGGACTACGGATATTCAAATGAAATGAAATAATATTAATCTATTTATAAAAATTTAAATATTCTCAAATAGAGATTTCTATTTTGATATATGGATTATTCATATCATAAAGACATTAACTTTATATGGTTAGTTTATTTAGGTTTTCTTACCGACCATCATGAACTTTGATAGTTTTCATTTGATTAAATTTTTTGTAAGTAATTATATAATATGAAATAATATATAATATTCTTATTATAATCATATTTAACAATAATAATATATCAATAACAAGCATTATATTTGGTGGAGGAAAATGACCTATGTTTTTTAGGGAGGTGATTAACCAACAATAGTTTGAACATTATATACATTTTAGAATAATTTTAATGAAGGGTAGAAGATAATTATTACACTATAATATTAACATTTAAGTATATTATGGATAATGATGCTAACATTTCAAGGTGGATGGAAACATATTTTGGTGGTTGAAGATGAATAAAATTGAAAGATTGATAGTTTTGAAGTTATCTCCCACTTTAGTTGTTTCATCTTAAGCTACTGCTAAATGTTACATAGAATTGTGTTTGGAGAGAAAAGTGATTTAGAAATGTGGACAGAGTTATTAGGATATTTGTTTACTAATTTAGGATATGATAAGGAAGTGATAATGTGTGAGTAGAAGTAGTGGTTAGGGGATATATTTATTAAGGGGGGAGATGGGTTTTTCTTGGATATTATATTGCTTAGTTAGTTATTTTATTCAAGACTACAAGTAATAGTTATACTTTTGTACATATAAAGTAATTATTACATGTTATTTCAAGTTAACTGGTTCTTAAATCATCCCATATGCAATAACACATGTATTTTACTTATATTGTTAAATAATGTATTTTATTGTATTTCATTATTCCCCAAAAATACAACTATTCTAGAATAATACCCAAAAAAATAACCAACTAATTTTTACCTGCATATTCAGAAATTGAAATCAATCATATGACAATAAGTACCTAATTATGATAAATTTAATTTTTAAATAAAATACTCAATTTTTTAGAAAAATGACAATTTTAATATCATGATCAATTTTATGACTCTTTGAAAAATTTCATATGGTCTCATAAAATAACATTATAATTTTATTGAAACATTCTATTATTGAAAAAAACATTTTCTTGAAATAAATTTAATTTTTAATCGTTATATTGTCTGTAAAAATATAAATAAATGATATATGTTTTTCAAAATTACCAACACCCCATATATCATTTTTAAGAAAATTATTTAATTATGTCATGATATAAAAATTTTATATTTTTATTTCATAATATTACTAAATATTATTTTACTCTTTCATCATTGAGGATAATATTAAAATTTTTAGGTTACTATCCCAAAAAACATGTTAATATTCAAATGGTTAGATAACTATTTCAATGGTTATATATAAATTCTAATTGTTAGATTTATAGTGGTCATATGGTTTCCATAATTTCTATAAATACCTCATATTTCATTCATTCAGTGTTTAATTATATTTTATCTGAAGGTTATTTATATTTTAAATTTAAAAATATAGATTTTATTATTAATATTTCTTTTTCATTTCTAAAGTGTTTTTCAATAGTGTCGTTATTATTCTAGATCAACCACATCCAAATTTTCATAATATAGTTATCATATTTTCAATTTTTTATCACAATGTAATATTTTCAATTCTTATTTCCATTTTTATTGTATTAAATTAATGTAATATTTAAATTAATAAAATATTTTTGGTTTTATTATATGGTGTATGTGCTTTATATAATACTACATTACTAAATATAGAACAATTAAATAATTTTAAGTGAAAATAAATTGATAAAATTATGGTTAATCACACAAGAAATTATATTATCCTGATTTATACCTAAATAATACATTGGATTTTAATTCTTGTGAATATATTGGAGGTATTGAATATTTTTAAAGGCAATCTAGAATATTATAGGTCAAAATTTTTGTTCCTCCCATGTATCTAGTGCATTGGTTAATTTATCGTAATAGAATGATAGTTAGATGTAGTCTTAGTGGTCTAGTCATTGAAATGTTATGGTTTCATAAGGATATACTCATTTATGGGATGTAGCTTAAGGTAATTTGGTACATTATCATGAGACATATTTAATGTATTTTTCTTGTTAATGGGTAGAAATTTTATGATATTGATGAGGGTTCATAGTATAACAACCCATAACCCACACTCTGGAATTATGTTCCAAAATCCATAACATTACCTTTCTAAGTTTGATGCCAAAAATTGTTACCCAATTTTTTTGTAAAAATTTTAAAACAACAAGAGGATAACATAGATCACTTAAATAATAGAGGACATATTATTTTTAGATTTTTAATGAATTAGTAAAACCTCCTATATAAAAAAACATATCAACATGGACTCATAATTCGTCCAAAGTTCATTTCTCCAATTTAACCCAGGTTTTATTATTTCACAATAGGTCCTCAACATCATCCTCATGATATTATTAATTTAAATAAATAGTTCAACATCATCAGTTAAAACTTATGTAGAAGGAAACATGTTAAGGGTGAGATCAAACACTCAGCAGGGGAAACATATGCATTAACAATTAAATGTGAACCATAATCATAAGAGCGCATAATGGAATGATGAATTAATAAAAGTTAATGAGTGAATCCTAAAATAATTAATTCCCATAAATACTTTTTCCATGAAATATGAAAACATGGAAAATGAAAGTTCCATCAAAATCAGTAATCTTGAGCAATGAGATATCAATATGAGTAATTAGAAACGTTATAATCATGTAGCATGGAGAAATAAAAACATAAATGTACCTTGATAAAAAAAATATGCATATCAAACTTATAAATGGAATAAACATCATACATGTAACTCTTAAAAATGAAATAGCCATTAGGTTCATTTCCACACCCAATGCATTTGTGGGATATCACAAACCTTCCCACACTTGGTCTATCATTGAACCACGTTTCATTGGTTTATAATATAACCACCCATAAAATATCCAATTAGAATTAAAAATATCACAAATAATTATCCCACATAAATGATATGGGATTAATAAAAGTCTCTATGAGACTTTATTAACCCATGGAAAAGAAATGGGTTTAATAAAAATATCATTGAAATATGATTAACCCATGGAAAATAAAAGGATAAAATAACAATCTATTTGAAATACGAGTAACCCATGATAGAAAGTGGATCCCTAAAAATATATTTGAAATATAATTAACTCACACAACATAAATGGGACAAATAAAAATCTCTTGGGATAATTATTATCCCATGGAATTTAAATGAGTTAAAATAATAATCTATTTAAAAATATCACAATCTATTAAACGAATGAATATGGATGGAATCATAAAAATGTTTCTTAGTAGGGGATAATTAAAATTTTTTTTGATAGTGTTTAATGGAAATACCATTAAAATATCATTAAATCATTTTTGAGGAAAACAATATTAGAACATTAAAAAGCATCCCATACCACTTTGAAAATTTTGAACGATTAACCCCATAAATGGAATAACAATAATGAAACATTGAATATAAAAAGAATAAGGGAATTCATGATATATAATTTCAAATAGGATATATATACACCTTATAAATTAATATTGGTGTATGACATAACAGACATCATAAAAAAAGAAATTTTTTATGCCAATACATTAATTATTTGGTAAATTCAAAACCATAAACCCCATGAAAGAAATATAATTAAAAAAAATAAAATTCCATGAAAATAAAATAATTAATGATTAAATATATCAATAGGACAGTAGATACACCACAAAAAAATTATGTGGTTATTATGACATAGGATTCATGAAAGTAAAAGTGATCTAAGAAATCCCTAATAATTATGGGAAAATTTGAATTATAATCCACAAAAAGTAAAAATAAAAAAATGAATCATTTAAATACCATGGAAATTAAATAATTCAGGATATTATATATCAAAGGGTAATTATATACATTAGAAAAATAATTAATTTTAAATTATGAAAATTATCACACATATATAAAAAAGTGGGAGGAAGATCCCATACCCGGAGTATGATTTTTCATGATTATTATCTATATTATAGAATAAAAAACATATGTTTACTATCTAAATTCTTCAAAACCTTTTAAATTTTTATTATTATTTTTATTTTACTTTTAAATGAGTTATATGAAATTAATTAATCAATAATGCCAGATGTTTTTACTATATCCGGCTTATGTCTCAAAACTGACTTCAATATGTCGACTATGGTCAATGAGTTCATTAAAAAAACATCAAACACAATAATCATGAAATAATTAGTATATTAATTGATAAATTATCGTTTTTAAACCAATCATGATATATTTTTCTGAATAATGAACCAATATTACAATCATGGAGATGGCAAGTCGTACATACACATGAGTAACTTTACCATATTTAATTGGACATTATTGAAAGAGTGTAAAAACATTATATTGTTATAGAACAATAATTATATCATTAATAAAATTTAATTTAATCATATTTTCTTATTTATATAATTATTAGGATTTAAATAGAATCACATCATGTTGAGGAGGCAGTAGTTCAAACTTCCATGATCGACATTATAAGTTTTTCATGTGTGAAAAAGGGTAATAATGAAAATGATATATTATATTTTAAAAAATGTTATTATTTCTGGAATATCATATATATTTAATTTATCTCAAATATTATTAATTAAAACCATCCTTGATACATTCCATGTATTGAGTGAATGAGTGACATGCTTTGGGGAGGCGGTAGTCCACACCTTCAAAAACATTGTTATCGTATTTACACGAATTCAAATGTATATAAGTATGTGTAATAAAATAAGTATAGACTAATAAATACATAATAACTATCTTATGTATTATATATAAACATCGTGTCCATCGTAATTTCAAACCATTAATGTTTGTAAAGTAAAAATGAATGAGGTCATTTTATGGGTAGGTTATTGGTCCTAAAAATAAATTGTATATTTGTTACCAATTAGATATAAATGGTTGAAATTGAAGTGCCAAAAAATTAATTTAAAAACATCTCATTATATTTACTATAGAGATATTATAACATAATAATTGAAAAATAATAAATAAAGAGGTGGGGAAAAAATAAAACATAATTGGATGTGGAAGAATATTACCTAATTTTTCGGGTAACTCCTTTTTGTTTGTAACATAATAAATACTAGTTGGATTTATTAATAATTGTTGGATTCAAGGTTTAGTGTAGGGAGTTTGAGAGACTATTTTAGCAGTGTTGGGATGAGAAAATGTGGCTTTAGAGTTGTGAGTAAAGGGAAGAGTTAATTCCTTTTTATAATAGTGGGGGAGTGGCATTCATTAAATTACCAAAAGGTAAAACTATTGGAAGGTCTCCCTTACCCCATGGGTATAAAAAATGGAAAAATATTAGATTAACGTTAATATATGGTAGATAAAAATCTGTAACACAAAAATATAAGTGAATTTTTATTATAATATTCCATAACTTCAATTTTTTCCTAATTTTATCAATTTTATTTTTGTTAAATTAACTATATTTATAACATAAGTATTGTAACTATTATGTCTAAATAAAGTATGATTAATGAGTAAATATATACCCACTTAATTATATAAAATATAACTAATTTTAAAAATATAAATCTCATGTTTTTGGAATATTAATTTTAAAACAAACTCGTGTAACTCACCAAAACAATACATTATCCCGAACTCTTCAATCAATGTTGGTACTATCTATGTGTCAATATGTTAATTATAAATGATCCATTGGTACCTTAATATAAAATATTTTATATTTAGTGACACATAATAATAACTTTTAATAATATACTATATTTATGAATTTCAATTTATTTAATAAGATATTATTTATTGTAAAATTACATTAATGTCAATTTTGACATTATTTAGTTAATTTTAATATAAAAAATTTAGAACTATATTTTAGTTCTTATATAATATGTTACAATTTATTTAAAATAATATAATCATATAAAAACAATTTAAGGAAATAATTCCATAAATTTACATCACTTTTAATAAATATAGTATAATTTATTTTAGTTAATTGTTAACTAAAAAATCACAACGTCAGTGTGTTTTAATAAAATAATGTAACTAATTCATCTCTAAAAATAAATGAAAATATTTATGTTAAAAATTAATCATTTATATTCCAAAAGTATATGTATAACCTAAATAAGTTTCTTTTTCCATATCTCAATGTTTTTTAAATGATAATAGTAAGGAATGTTCCTTTTTTGTTTGTTTTCTTAATTAACTTATAATATAGGGAACATTCATGATCATGTGTACAATTATCTCCAAATATTAGAAACCATTTGATATATAGAAAACCTATTGGCATCCAATTTCCTTTGTAAAGGTGTCATGGTCATTTTGGCTCTTATTTTTAAGGTTTAGTCCCATGTAAAACAAAATTTTTTCATAATCGCTATAATTAATTTAATCACTCTCACTAATATTTTTCATCAAAAATTATGTAGATATTATAAGAATGAAACTTTCATACAAGTTAAAATTTTTTATTTTAACTATTCCTAGTTCAATTTAAAAATGTTTAAAAAATATGTTTAATGCTAATCTCTAAGATGTGGCAAAAAAATGATCTTTAAAGCGAAAATGATGAGAAGTTCATTATTTATTTATATCTAAATATAATATAAAAATGATTCCAATTTCCTAAATTAGATAACTATATATATAATTGATTTATTTTGACTTTAAAAAACATTACATTAATAATTATTTAAACAAAAACCCATATTTCGACTGAAATGAAGTATTTTTCTTTATTCGTCAAAAAATAAAACTTCTTGATGAAATAACTAAAATAAAAAAAATTAAATATAGATATTCCAATTTAATAAATTAAGTTTATTTATTCATATTAAATTTATAAACATGTAAAAATTATATTTAAAATATGATTTCCATTAAAAGGTGTTAAAAACAACATTAAAAAATACTTTTTTATGCATAAAAACAAGATTCATTCTTATTTGAATATCAAAAAAATTATTTGATCAATGTAAAAACATATTATAAACATTTGTAAAAAAATTTATTTATTCATATTCACACCCTTAAATGTAACTTCCATTAGATAACTTCTGTATTAAATTAAAATGTCAAGAACATATTATTTTTTGGTATGACTCGACATTGTGTGTATCAGAATTTATAAGACAAACCCCATATTGTGTAAAATGATCGATAAATTTGTTTTTTCATGGGATGAAAGATAAACTATGTATTTTGTGTAAGAAATTATATTTTAAAATTTAAATTAAATTGAATGTATATATTTCATAAAATATCAATATTATATATTATACCCCCATTAAAATGAATTGCAACATCGAAATTCACCTTAGTTTTCAAATGATTAACATTTCTAGTATTCTTTTATTAAAACCCAAATCATAAAAATTGTTAATAAAATATAATCTGAAAAAGGGGAATTAGAAAAAAAAATGTTCACTAGAATTTACGTGTTACTAGGATTACAGCAAGAGAGAACCTAGTTGTTAATGGTGGAAAAGTATAAATAATTATAGAGGGTAATTGATGACATCAATCATAAACATGTGAATTATAAAATTAAAGATGATGGCCTAGAAAAATTAAATATTTTATGATTGAAAATACAATATTTTTATCAAAATTGAAGGTAGCAAGATAATACTTATTTTCTTCAAGATCCATAACATAGAGTTAAATAATTCACTTATCATCTAGTATAAGAGGAAATATACTTACAGGATGAGTAGAATTTAATCTGTTAAAAAATTTCTAAAAAATATCATCATTTTCTATAAATGATTAGTATTAAAGATTAATTTTTAATTATTGATTTCCTAAAATATATTTTTGAAGACCACATATCCATAAAAGGGATAGTCCATCTATTACACATGTCTTTAGTTATTAACAAAAATCATAATTGTTATCACATGGTATGATAATTTCCAAAATGAGTAAAAATTAAAATGATACAATAACCATAAAAATTAAATAGTAACAGAGAAAGATTAAAATAAATTATTCCATAAATAATTATCCTTATTATTATTTAAATGTTACATTACTAATATTTAAACACAACTATTTGAGGATTTGATCTTATATTCATCCTAGATAAATAAACCATTATTCCATAGATAAAATACGATATATTTTCCATATAAATATAGTTTTTACCTAAAAAAAGTTTATACTAACTCAGGAATCATGTTGTCCAGTGGTATTTTGTGAAACTCTTATCATTCATTAGTCATGGGTTGATTCACAACCACCTAGCTAAATTAGACAGGTTATAATCGAGCACATGGGTTGTACTTTTTTCCCATTGAACATGAAAATTAAATCCTACCTAAAAACTGTTAATTTTTATCCCATGGGATAAAATTATAATGGATAGTACTTTACATATATACATTTCTTCAATAATGAGATATATTTATTACATAACATATCAAAAAACATGTCAAGATCATATAGGTTTAGTTTCCATAGAAACTGGGAATCATAAATAGCTGGTTCATAAAACTTCTACATTGTCTCTATCTTATTTCATTAAAACGAGACACATTTTTAATATATCATACTTAGTACCCTTATTCATGACCACGGTAAAAGAAACATATGAAAGGGTGATCTATAATGCTTTTTATGGGTATACAAGGGAAATATAAATCATATCATAATCATAAGAACATAATATTTGAAAATCAGATCCTAGCTATATAAGATCAAAATATCATGTCATGGGATAAATCATAAAATTTAAATGTAATACCAATAGTCATAACATAAGACAAGAAATTTCATTTCATATTCACATAAGCATAGAATATCATTTCATATTAGTCTAGGATCATCGCCAAGACCATCCTTGCGGAAAATGTCATTTGTTGATCTAGGTTCAGTCCTCATTCATGTCCTATATTATTGAACTGGATTTACTTTTTGTTACAATCATGTATATTTTATAAGATATTAATAATTATCAAATGAATTCAGGGGAGAGATAGGCCCCACCCATCTCATAATGAAACCATTCTTACATGATCCAAAAAAACACAAATCATTTATCATAGCATAACCCATGAAAAAAATGGGTTTGTTAAACATCATTTCATCATAATCAATTTAAAATAAATGTATTTTATAAATATAATTCCATAAAAAATCAAATCATTGTAATAATTTATTTATAAACATAGCCCTATGTCATATTATATGGAAAATAATTTTGATAAAATAGTTGAACTTAATTCCTGAGGAAAATATCCATTCATTTTCAAAAACGTTTTCTTCTCTAAAAATGACAAAAAATTTTAACAGAAAATATTTTAGTTAAAAAGAATCATGCAATAATTTAATAAAATATTCATTGAAATATGGTTTCATGGAACTATAAAAATACACTCATTACATATAAGTTAAAAAACATTATGCTCATACATTTGACAGAAAAGTCAAAAAGTACCTCAAATCGAATAATTACAAAAGATTCCATTCATGAAAATTAATAAAAAGTTTCCTAAGGGTAAAATTAAAATTAATAAATTTTGTAATAATATCAATAATATTAAATAATTAGGAAACATGGATGTCAATGACAAATATACCCAAGTAAATACTTATGTAAAAAGAATAACAGTTAAAAATGACTTTGCAAAATTATCCCTTAACTTAGGTCAGACAACCTTCATATGTAACCAAACCTCCCCTATAATTATTTATATAATGTTATTGAATTATTTCAGATTTATAATAATTTTATGTTATCATATATGATAATATTATCATTCCTTTGTTAGTAACATTTCATTGCCACTCGTTATTTAGATATTAACTACTTTAAGTTCTTATACAATATTCTTCATATAAGTTCATGTTCCACTTCCTAGGTTATAGTTAAATAAATTAAAGAATTTTATTATTATAATATATATCATATTTATTCATTCAATTGATTTATATAATCATTGTTTAATGATGATCATGTATAACGAATTGCATCACATCGTGGTGGCTGTAGGCCATACGTACCCACGAGTGTTGATATCGTTAACAAAATTGTTGAATGGTATTGAATTGAATCGTGTATAATATTTCATAATTAGTAAAATTTCATAATAATCATATATAGTTATTATTTAAATTATTATTCCTATCCAATTAATGTGGCGGTGGAGAATAGATTACACGACTACAAGGAGATGGTGAGTCATACGTACGCACGCTCGGTGATTTCATTTTTCATAGAATGGATACAAGGTGAGATACGGTTATTTACAATTTATAATAACATACAATTATATGAGTGATATTTATTTCATTACATTATAAGGAAGAAACTTATTAATTGGATGAAGAAGAAGAAATATGTTTGGAAGAATCTATTGAAGAGATTACGTCCTGTTCGACGTGCTTCCTTTAAATGTTTTCTTAGAGCACTAGAGATTGATGTTTAAGATAACCAAAACCTCTAGAATGAAAATAAGAATGTTTATATGGAAAAAGGGCAATGGAAGTTAGATCATTAATTCTCAAAATGTAGTGATGAGTTGGGGGAAGAGGTTCTCTTTTATAATTGTGGTGAGATGTAGTTTTGGAAACTCCATAAATAATAATTTAATATAAAATCAAAACCTTCCAAAAAACGACCAAAATGTCCCAATTTCTAAGAAGAGATGAGGTATGATTGTAATAGAATCAAACTATCAATTCTAGACATGTTAATTTTTCAATTTAATCCATGCCTTTTTAATTGCTACACATTTATTTTATTTAATTTTAATTATTGTAATAAAATTGTAAATATTTAATGGTTATAAATATTTAATTATATGTCAGTAAAGGACCATAAATGGTCTTTTTTTCGATATTTTAGACCTCATAATTATCACTCTGTAATTTTTAAATAATTTTATGACTTTTAAATAATTTTATAAAATGTTATTTCTAAAAAATTTCAATGTTGTAAATTTTGACACTTTTAATTTATTTAACATTAAATAAAATTCACACCGAAGATAAATTATAAATAAAATATTTAATACACTCCAAACATGTCATAGTAACCTAGGAATTTTTTTTACTATAATAATTAGTTATTATGATATTTCATTTATTATTTTTAAACCTATATATCTACTATTAAAATAATTTCTATACTACTATTTTGTCAACATTAATGTTAATTATTTTATCTCTAAAAATTATAAATAAATTTTTATGATGTAGGTAATTATTTTATATTTCAGGATACTATCTATAGTCGATATTATCTCCTGTTTATCCATATATTAAATTTAATATGCTTATATAAAATCAGATTGTGACGTTTTGTCACATTCATTTGTTTTTATTTTATTCATGTCATATTCATTGGTAAGTGGCCATTAAGTTATTAAATTTCGAACAATAAATGATAAGGGTTGAATTTAGTCATCTCATTGTACATTTTCTGGTTTTAATGTAATTTTATAATATTATTTTATCATTAAATACATGATATGACATTAACCATGGTAATAAAAATAATTACCAAGTTATAATTCAGAATACCCAAAAATAGAAGTAGCATGTTAAAATAATTTGGAACAACAGATTCCAAATATGGAACACATTTTAAAAAACCCAAAAAACATATATTGCAGAAATTAATTTAAAATTAATCCCATTGTTGAAATGATAAAACATGCCATAAAAGATAAAATATTTAAAATATTGAAATATTTTTACATCTAAATTTAATGTAAAATTAATTCCAATGACCTAAATTATATTAAATGGTAAAATATCATCCATTTATAATATTAAACCATTCAATAATATAATTTTTCCACATAAATTATTTCAATTGAAAAAATATATTTTCTATCAAAATTTAGGGTATTTTTACTATTCATAAAAACATGAATGTTATTAGAAAAATTTAAAAAATTAACCCAATGTAAATTTTTATATCCCTCATAAAAAAACATGTTTATATTGTCATATAAAGAATATTAATTTTTCGAAATCATAATTTAAAAGGGGTTCTCTATTCAATGGATAAAAATTATTATTTTTTAAATAGTTTATATACATCAAATATGGTATTATTCATACCAAATAACTAATATATCGCATGGATGAATATCAAAAATATTTTATTATATATGTTCCATATTTATATCACATAAATATTATTACTAAAATTAATTCACTCAAAAATACGAATATCTAATTGATTTATATTTTTCATAAATAATTTATAGCCAATGAATTCTCATTGTATTTTCATAAGTTAGTTATAATTATTCCCTATAACCTAACGACAATGCTATAATGGTAATTTTATAATAATAGAATCTTTCAGTTTTTTAAATTCATGATTGCGTGAAAATCAAGCTACTGAAGAATAAAAATTATTTAAATATAATATTTTATAAAAAAATCGGGGTGCCACATTCTATCCCCCTTAATCTAAATTTCACCCTCAAAATTCATCACATGGAAATGAATAGATGACGATAACTCTCCCTCAACATTTCCTCAAGTTCCCATGTTTCTGTATTAAATTGTTGGTTCGTCCATAAAACATTAACCAAGAGAGTGGTCTTGTTTTGTAGAACGTTTTCTCTACGATCTAGAATCTCTATCAGTTGTTCTTCATAAAAAAAATATTACTCCAGTGGTACGACTTCTGATCTTAGTACATGTGAAGGATTGGGTATATACTTTCTCAAGATAGATACATGGAAAATGTCATGAACTTGAGATTGAATTGGTGGATGTGGAAATCAGTAAGCTACTTTCCTAACACGATCTGAAATTTCAAAAGGGCCGATATACATAGGGCTTAGCTTTCCCTTTTTTCCAAATCATATTGCTATCTCCCATTGTGATATTCATAATAACACCTTATCACCCACTTCAAACTCATGGTCTTATCTTCAGTTTTCATCATAGATTATTTTCTACATTGAAATTCTCTTATGTGTTGTTGAGTATATCTGACATTTTTGGCCATTTCATCAACACGATCATGTCTTAATTGATTTATTTCCCCAACTTCAACCCAACAAGTTGGGTTCTACACTTTTTTTCCATAGATGGGTTAATAAAGAGCCATTCGAATACTGGATTGAAATATATTATTGTTAGAAAATTATACTAATGGTAGATGATCTGAACCGCCTTTGAAATCAATAGAGAAATGTATCAACATGGATTCTAGAGACTAAATTTTCCTCTCAAACTGACCATATTTCTGAGGATGATAAGTATTGATGAAACATAACTCTGTATCTAGACCCTGTTGAAAACATCACTAGAATATTGAGGTAAACCTAGGATCCCGATCGAATATAATTGAAATGGGTACTACATTAAATCTCACCACTTCCTTAACATATATCACGTCAAGATGATCAATAGTGAAACCCTCTCTAATAAAATTTAAGTGCTCTGAATTTGTATGGCGATCACTTATAAACCATGTAGAATTATTGCCTTTGGATGTTTTGGGAAGTCCGATGACAAAGTCCATAGTGATTTTCCCATTTCCATTCTATAATGGGTAATGGTTTTAACATACTCTTAAATATTTGTCTATAAGCCTCAACTTGCTGACAAACCAATCATCGAGAGACATATTCATTGACTTCTCTTTTCATTCCATCCCACCAGAAGTAATATTTCAAGTACCTACACATATTGGCGATTCCAGGGTGAATAGATAACGAAGAAAAATTACTCTTATCCAATATATCCTACTTTAAATCTGGTATGGGTGGAATAAAAACCCAGTTCCTAAACCTTATTATTTATTCACAATAAAGGTTTAATTCAAGATCATTTCTCACATTCTTTTGTAGCTATACATCTTTCTTCTACACCTCCTAAATCATCACTTGTACTTATGGTTTAATATTCATTTGAAAATTATAAGACTTCCCCCATCATTTAAAATTTCAACACACATACTTCGAAAATATTTATATAAAATTTCTTTTATGATCCTCATCATGGATAGCCTAGCATTGTATTTTCATCATAATGAATATGCCACATTTTTTGCTTTTCCAGAGTGATAATGTATTGAGCGTTCATAATCATTAATCAACTCCACCCATCTCCATTTGTGAATATTCTATCCATTTTATTTGAATATATTGTTTAAAATTTTAGGATTAGTATAAATTTCCCACCTTTCACGATAAAAATTATGCCTCAATATATTTAATGAAATGATTACTACAACTAACTTCAAATCTTGACTTGGTTAATTTTTCACTTGTATATTTAACTATCATGATGAACAAGCTTTCACCATATCATTTTTAATGAGAACACATCACAACCCCTTCTTGGATGCATTACAATATATCAAAAACCACTATCCACAACAAGGAATTGTGAGAATAGGTGCACTAGATAACCTTATTTTTAGTTCTATGAAATTCTCTTCACATTATTCTATCCAAAAGAACATAAGTCCTTTCTGAATCAACTTAGTTAGTGGATTAGAAAATCATGAAAAATATTTCACAAAACAGCGATAATATCCATCCAAAACATGAAAACATCTGATATCAATTATCGATGTTGGTCTCAACCATCTTTCAATAACTTCAATTTTTTTGGATCCATATATATCCCCTATATTGATATTATGTTACAAAAAAATGAATTTTTATGTACCCAATATTAAAAAATGGTAAATTTGACACAATGATTCTCCTTTGTCAGGGTATTCAGTAAAATTATCAAGTGATATTCAGATTCTTCAATGCTCTTTGAATATACTAAAATATCTTCTATAAATACTACCCCACATTGATCAATGTAGTCTCTAAATATTATATTTATTTTATCCATGAAGATAGCGGGGGAATTAGTTAGACAAAAATGCATCACTAGAAATTCATTATATCCATAACTTGTACAGAATGTTGTCTTTGGTATTTCTTCCTTTTTGAATTTTAATGGATGATATGCTGAACAACTATCAATCATCGAAAATTATTGAGCTCCAAGTAGTTGGTCAAAAAATTCATCAATGATGTGAATAGGATATTCCTTCTTGATAGTGATTTTGTTATATTCTCGATAATCAATGCAGAGCCCCATTAATAAATCTTTCTTCTTAATAAAAAGAACATGTTCTCCCCAAGGTGACCAACTAGGTCATATGAATCCATTTACAAGATTATCTTGGAGTTTCTTCTTCAATTCCTACAACTCAATTGGATCCATTATACAATGTGTCTTTGAAATAGGTATAGCACTCCGTATGAGTTGTACTGAAAACTCAACATCAATATTTGTTGTATGAACTAGAAATTCCCTTAGGAAGACATCATCAAACATGTATAAAATGGTTGTATTCTTAATTGTGAGTTTCTAACCATCAATTTGAGATAAATAATCTCATTTATAGGAATCAAGACAAATAAGTTGGAAGAAATTTCTACAAGAAGGTTATATTCATCCTTTCATCGATAGATGACCATAGATTGATCTAGAATAGGAAATGTGACTTCCCTTCCTTGTAAATTGATATGTGATACATATAGAGGAAGCTGATAAATGCTATGAATTATGTCAAATTACATGATAAGAAGGATCACAAGATTTATAGGAAACACTTTCCTACAAACATCATTCAGAAAAGAATTATAAAATTTTGATGTGACCGTTGTGACATTAAGAGTTGTTACAGCTAACTCAACATCTAATTGGTGATGTAATATGGTGATACCCTTAGAATATTATGAATAAATTAATGAATAAGTGGATCCAGAATAAAAAAAACATTTTCTAATTTAGAGTGGATTGTATGTGTACCTTTTTCCACATCATTATCATAATCCACATCACTAATAGTGATTTCATGTGACTTTCCCTTTTATTAGGCCTTAAGAGTTTATTTAAGTTGATCATCATTGTTAACCGTTGATTTGGGGAATTTATTGGCACAATTATCCACTTCCTTTCAAATGTAGAATTTAGGTTTAGGAGGTGCATTCTATGTGGCCTTTTCTTTGTTCTCAACATTAGACATATTTTTCTCATCACTTAGGCATTCCAATCCCCAATGACCATATTTTCCACACATAAAATATTTACCATTACCTTTAAGAAAATTACATCACTATTTTTTCCACACTTTGAGCATAAGGTAAAACATATCTTATTTTAGTGTGATATTTAGATTTTCATTTGAATTCCATTTTTCTCTTCTTTTTAAAATCATATGACTGATGGGTTACTCCAATCTCCATATCAACCTTGAGAGCACATCTAAAAATTTCCTCGTATATATTTAAGTCCCCTGTATTCAATTCCATTTGGAGAGTCGGTTTTGGGCCACCAATAATCGATTAATTTAACTCTCTAGTTGGATAAAAAATCTAAAAGCGTACCTTGAAAGTCAGATAATTTTTTTTCGTAGGTCCAAATGGATTCATAATCCTTTTTCCTATGTTCAAGTAACTCCTTCTCCATCTTTGTTCAAAGAATAACAAGAATGTGCTTATTAGAAAAAAAATTCTTGAACTCGTCTTATTATATAGACTCAATTTCATCTATTTTCCTTATATTCATGATAAAATTACTCCATTGATTAGCTTCACCTTCCAAATCATATACTACTAAGATGAATTTATCATTTTTAGAAAATTTTAGAACTAAAAATATATTTTTAGTGAAACAGATCCATTGTTCATTCACTAATGGATCAGAAGACCCGCTGAATGAAGGTGGACGATACATCCCAAAGGATTCCATGGAATGTTGCTCCCTTCTTCGGTCGTTTGGAATTTCAGAATGATTCATAGCTTGAGGATGTTGTGTTAGAATTGCTAAAAAGATTTTTCATTCTAGCTCCCATGACATTTGGTTACTTCGGGGGACAATCATTGAATCGCCCGTCACATTCAGTATTAACGCGATTCCTTCGTGTTATAACCATTGACTAAGACTAAGAAGTATAGTGTGAGAAACAATAATCAAAATTGTAAAACCACATAATTCAAGAATAAAATTTCAACTTAAGACACTTTAGGTTTTATCCTAGGTTATTCTTGAACTTGTTTAAAACACCAGGATAAGATTTTAATGTATACTTAGACATATCCTTAGGTTTATTAATAAGTTTATTTATTCCTAGTTTCCAATGGTTAAATATACCTTTTATATTATACCAACTATATTAGAGAATAAATTAAATGTAGATATTATATCAACATTTAATAACAATTATTACATAACATAATAGAGATCATGTCAGGACCATATAGTATTAGTGTTTTTAGAAATAGGAAAACAAAAAAACTGGTCCATAAAACAACTACATTGCCTCGTACTTATTTTTTTAAAACTAGTACCCTTATTCCATAGTTGGGGAAAATAACTATACGAAACGGTGATCTAAAATTCATAGTAAGGGTAAAAAAGGTAAATATCAATCATATAATAATCATAAAAACATAACATTTGAAAATCATATCCTACATATAAAATATCAGAATATGATGTTATCAGATAAATCATGGAAGTGAAATGTAATCCCAATAGTCATAACGTAAGATGTGAAATTTCGTGGCATACCAACATAATAATAGAAAATAATTTCATATTAGTCAAGGCTCATCGGCAGGACCATCATAGTAGACAAAGTCCATTACTGAATTGAGTTCACTCTTCGATCCAACCATTTATTACTGTACCAGATTTACATTCCATTCTATTCATGTCTATATCATGAGATATAAATAATTACCCAATAAATTGGAGGGATATATAGGTCCCACACATCTCATAATGAAAATATTCTTTCTTTTTCCACAAAAACATAAATCATTTTTCTTAGTATGACCAATGAAATAAAATGGGTTTCTAAAACATCATTCGATCATAATCCAGTTAAAATAAATTGATTTCATAAAAATAATTTCATCATAAACAAATTAGAATCAAATTAATAAAAGAAATATAAACATAACCCTATATAATATTAGATGGAAAATAATTTTGAAAAAACAGTTCAACATAATTCATTAAAAAAATATCCTTTCTTTAAAATAAATTCTGTTCAAAAAATTCCACCCAATTTTAATAAAAAAATTAGTTGAAAATAATTTTGAAATTATGTATCGGAATATTCAAGGAAAAAAGGTGACCTGAAACTATAAAAATCCATTCATTCTTTATATGTTAAAAAAATATTCTCCTTGTACTTTTGATGGAAAAGGAAAAAGGTACCTAAATTTGAATTACAAAAAAAGATCATTTCATAAAATTTAATAAATAATCAACCAAGGGTAATATTAAATTTAAACATTTTTGGAGTAATAGAAATAATAATACCTAATTTGGAATCATGGATGTGGATGATAAATATACCGTAGTAAATACTTATAAAAAATCTCAGATAAAAATGAGATTGAAACATTTACCCTTACCTTAGGTTTAATATTCTTTATATGTACCCAAACTACAAGTATAATGATTTATATAATGTTATTAAATTATTAATGAATAATAATAATTTTTATGATATCATATATGGTAATATTATCATCTGTTTCCTAGTAACATTTCATTATCACTCATTTTTCAGATATTTAGTTCTTTATGTTCTTATGCAAGATTTGTCAGATAAGTCCTATTTAAGATCATAAGATATATTTAAATCATTTAAATAAAGATAATAGTATAATATATATAATATTTATTCATTCAATTCAGGTATACAATCAGGGTTTAGTGATGATCATGTAGAAGGAATCACATCGCATCATGGAGCCTGTAGGTCGTACGTATAACCGAGCGATGGTATCATTCCCAAAATTTTTGAATGGTATTGAAGTGGATGGTGTATAATATTTACAAATAAATTAAATGTTATAATAATAATATCTACTTATTATTTCATCATTATACCCATCCAATAATGGTGGTGGGGAAAAAAATATTACACAATAGTATGGAGGTCGTAAGCCGTATGTACCAACACTCAGTGATTACATTTTTCTTAAGTTGGATAGATGGTGAGATAAGATTATTTAATATTTATAATAAAATATCTATATATGAGGGATAATTATGTTATTAATTTATAATAAAATTACTAATTATGATGATGTATAAAATTAATTAATTTTTAAGGAATCGGTAGAAGAGATTACCTCGTCCTTGATGTGAGTCCGCAAAATCTCTTCTTAGAGCACTAGAAATGACTAGAAAATCTAGAATTAAAATAGAAAAGTTGATAAGGAAAAAAATTTAGGGGACAGACGAGCCTGAAGGCTCAAAATGAAGTGAATAGATGGGGAAGGAGTTTCCCTTTTATAGATGAGGTGATAGTCACATTTGGATACTCCAAAAATAATAATTTATAATAAATTAAAACCCCTCCAAAAAACCTAAAAAATTTTGTAATTTAAAATATAAGATGATATAGTGTTGTAATCTCATCTTCCAATAAATATTGGACTAATTATTTTTTCAATTTAAACCATATCTTTTTAATTCACCCTAAGTTATTCTATTTATTTTTAATTGTGGTAGTAACATTATAAATATTAAATTATTATAAAAATTTACATATATGTTTTTAATTGAGCAAAAATGGATATTTTATGAACTTTTATAACTTAAAATTATAAATTTTTATTTTTTATATATTTTTATGATTTTTAAATATTTTAATAAAATGTTATTTTTATAAAATATAAATATTGTCAACTATGACACTAATCATTTATTTGATTTTAAAATAAATCCACATAGAAGATAAATTAGAATAAATTTTTTTTAATAAACTTATAAAATTTCATAATTACTTAGAAATTTTTTGTATCACATTAATTAGTTCATATGATATTTTTTTAGTATTTTTGAAACAATATTTTTGATATTTCTATTAATAAAATAATTATAACATCATTATTGTATAATCATTAATGGTAATTATATAATATCTAAAAAATAAAAATATTTTTTTTTGATATAGGTAATTATTTTATATTTAAATATATGATCTATAGTAGATAATATATCATAGTTATCGATAGATTAAAATTAATATACTTATATAAAATGAGAATGTGACATTTTGTCACATTTATTAATTTTTATTATATTCGTGTCATATTCATAGGTTAGTGGCCATTAATTTATTTCATTTACAAAAATAAATTATAATGGTATAATTTAGTCATTGGTATTATTATTACAAGTGTTTTGGTAATTTTATAATATTATTTTTACCTTTAATTTCCATATTTACATTGAACCTTCGTAATAAAAATAATTACCAATGTTACTATTCATAATGGTCAAAAATAAAATGATCCAGTTAAATTTTTTTTTACCAAAATATTACAAATATGAAATAAATTTGTTAATATTAAAATCACATAAGTTTCATTAGTTAATTTAATATTAATCTTGTAGTTGAAATGAGTAAATGTGTTTTAAAAGTAAAAATATTGCAAAATATTGAAATATTTTTACATATGACTCTAATGAAAAATTAATTCCAATTAACTAAATTATATTAAGGAGTAAAAATATATTCTATTTATACCTTTAAACCAATAAATTATATAATTTAACCATATACATCATTTCAATGAAAAAGTTATTTTCATTTAAAATTTAGTATATTTTTACTATTAATCACAACATGAAAGTTAACAGAAAAATATCAATAATTCATGAAAGGTAAATTTAAATCTCCCTTTTCAAAATAAAATATTTATTTTTTTATAGAAAAAATATTAATTTGTCCAAATGTTAATTAAAATGGGGTTCCCCATTCAAAGGTGTAAAATTATTCCTTAAAAAATATTGGTTTGTATACATCAACTAAGATTTTTTACATACCATATGACTAAAATATCCATTGTATAAATATAATAAAATATATTATATTATGTATATAACACACATATATTTTATTAATTTCATTAAAAATATGAATTCACTCAAAAATAAAAATATCCAATGGATTAATATTTTTAATTAATAATTGATAGAAAATAAATTCACAAGGAATTTTCATAAATTTGATATAATTATTCCCTCTAAACTAATAGATAAGATATAATGGTTATTTTATAATAAGTGCATCTTTTGGGTTTTTTAAACTCACAGTTTCATGGAATGTATGCTACTGAAGAATAAAAATTATTTGCAGAATTTTTTTTGTAAAAACATCTGAGCTTTTCAAAAAATAACTCATCCTGAAAAAATATCTCCAAAAATATCAATATAATATCATCATTTAAAACCTAAATGGGTTCTCTAATAATTTTAACTATTAAATATTCTTATTATTATAGACCTATGGTGGTATCAATAACATCTTTTATAATCTCATAATAAAGCCTCCAAATATCCAAAGATACCTTAAGAGACCTCTAATACCAACTATAATAGCCCATAACCTACACACATGAATCCTTTATTGAAATCCATAACATTACATTCCAATTTATTTTATGATTAAAATTGTAACACATATTTTATAATCAACAAATTAATAAAATCGTACAACATGGATCACTTACATAATAGATGACCTTTTATGTGTAGTTTTTTTGAAATTAAAAAATATCCTACATAAACCATTCATATCAACATGGACTCATAAGATATCAAAAGTAAATATCAATAGTTGAACCTATATTTTATTATTTTAAAATAGGTCATCAACATCATCCCTATAATATCCTTTATTGTCATAAATTGTGCTACATCATTCATTAAAACCTAGGGAATGGGAAACATAAGATGGGTAATTGAAAAACCTCAGAATGGGTAAACATAAACATTAAAAATTTAATGTCATCAATAGTCATTGGCTTGCATAAGGTAATGATGTATTAATTTATTATAATATGATACATGTAAAATAACTCATGCCCATTAATACATATACCATCAACGATGAAAATATAGAAAAATTAGAGTCATTAGAAACAATATTCATGAGTTAGGTAATATCAATCTCAATCAGGAGAAACTATATAAAAAAATAGAAATCCTAAAGATACACATAATGGTACATTGTAAAATCATTATACTTTTCACACATATAAATGTAATAAAAATGGGGTTATCTTCTAAACATGTTACTCTTACAAATAGAATATAAATACAACCAACTTTCATACCCAATACATTGAATGGTTATCACAGGACACCCCATCGTCGGTCTATCAAGGAACCTAATGTCTTTGGTTTAAAACATAACTAACCATAAAATTTACAAGTACCTTTTAAATATCATAACACATAATTATCCCATGGAAATGAAATGGTTTTTGTAATAATCTCTTCAAAACACGATTTTCCCATGGAAAATAAATGGGTTAAATAAAAATCTCTTTAAAACATGATTCAGCCATGGATAATAAATGGGTTAAATTAAAATCTCATTGAAACATGATTAACCCATCCAAATTAAATGGGTCACAAAACAATCTCATTGAAACATGATTAAACCAGAAAAAGGAAATTTGTTATATAAAAATCTCTTTGAAAACATGATTAGCCCACAAAAAGGAAATATGTTAAATAAAAATCAATTTGAAATAAAAATTATCCCTATAAATAATGAATAAGGATATATAGATACAAAATATCCCTAGTATAGGATAATTAAAGACAAATTTTGTTGATGTTTGTGAATGTAAATTTCATTAAAATATCATTTTTACATTTTTGGGGAAAATAATCTTTAAAAATTCAAATACATATCATTACATTTTAAAACATTTGAACCATTAACCCCCTGAATGGAATAATAATAATGAATCATAAAATATCATGGGAATAATTATATTCATGATATATATTGTCAAATAAAAAGTATTTACACCTTATAAAATATGATATGTGTATGAAATAACAAACATCACAAAGACAAAAAAATGGGATAATAATCCATTACTGATTTGGTAAATTTTAACCCAAAAACCCCCTGAACGAATTTTAATTAAATTAAACATTTGAATAACATGAATATAATATATTACATGATATTATATATCAAAATTCAATTAGATACACCACTCAAAATAAATAAGTGGTGATTATGATGTATGACTCGTGAAAGTTAATGTTAGACAAGAAATTCTATAATACTGTAGTAAAAACAGAATTTCAAACTCCAAAATTACCAATCATCAAATAATATATTTAAATACAGTGGATATAAAATAATTCATGATTTTATATTTCAAATGTTTAAGTAGATAAACAACACAAAATAAGTATGTGGTCATTATGACATTTATCTCATAGATGTAATAAATGTGAGATGAAAATCCCTTACCTCGAGTCTGATTTGTCATGTTTATTTTCTATATAAAAGAATATTAAAATTATGGTATCTATATAAATTCTTCATAACATATTCATGATAATTATTACTTTTATATTATTATAAAGGATTTATATATAATAACATATTCAATAATGCTTAAGTCATATGTTTTGAACATATTCGTCTAATGTTTCATAATTGACTCAGATAGGTCGACTTTTGTCAATGATTTCATTATATGAAAATATCCCTAATAATAATAATGAAATAATTTTAATATTTATAAATAAATTATACTCTAAAAACAATCACAATAAATAGTTACGAAAAGTGAACCAATGTTACAATTAGGGTAACAGCAGGTCGTATGTACGCATGCATAACATTTCCATTTTGCCATGATCATTATTGAAAGAGGGTAAGAAAAATTATATTCTTACATAAGTATAATAATATCATAAATATAATATCATTTAATAATATATAATTCATATATATAATTCATATTATTTAAATTGAATCATATTGTGTTGAGGAGGCGGTAGTCCACGCGTCCACGATAGAAGTTACTACTTTTAAGTGTCTGAGAATGGTAATAGATAAAATTATATATTATATTACATAGAAAATAATTATTTAATGAATATATTATATATGAAATTTATTTCAATTATTTTTAATTAAAACCAGACTTTATACATTCCATTTATAGTGTGAAAAAATCACATTGCTTAAGGGAGGCAGTATTGCACACTTCCACAAATGATGTAATTGTATTTACACAGAATGGAAATTATAGAGTTATGTATTATAAAATATTTATAGAAGAATAACTAAATAATAATTATCATATATGTTACATATCAACATCATGTGAATCACAATTCCCTATTATTAATGGTGGTAAAGGAAAAATGAACGACATCATTTTGTGAGGTAGTAGTTCTTTGTACAAATAAACTATAAGTTCATTACCCATTAGATGAAGGTTTGTCTAAGTTCAGGTAAACCCTTTAATTTAAATAAATATTAGTATAATTATGGTACTTATTTTATTATGTAATCATGTCAAAATAATAAATGATAGGGTGTAGAAAAAAATAACACATAAATGGATGTTGGATAATGTTATCTCTTTTTTCGGGTAACTCATTTTGGATTGAACCAAATGACATATTGGTTGAATTTATACCCATAATGAGGATTATAGTTTTAGGGAATGGATTTTGGGATACTATTTGAGTGGAGTTTGGATGAGAAAAAGTATATTGAGTGGTGTGAGGATGGGGAAGAGTGAATTAAATTTCATAATGTAGAGGGAGTGATATTCTTTCAATTACCATAAGGTAACACTATTGGGTGGTATCCTTTACGTAATGAGATTATAAAATTTATAAATAATGGATTAATGTGAAATTATGGTTGATAAAAATCTCCACCATGTAAAATTAGTGGCATTTTTATAATTTTATTCTTTAACTATTATGTTTTCCCAATTTTATCATTTTAGTATTTATTAAAGTAACAATATTTCTAACTAAGTAATTTTACCATTGAGAAAATATTAAAGTGATATTGATGAGAACATATAAAAAAATAGAAATATTAATATTATATTTAATTTAGGAAATAGAAACCTCATAGGTTTTTTAAATTAATTTTAAAAGAAGCACATGTAACACGCCAAAACATTACCTTAACTTGGACAGTGCAAATAAAGTGTTTTATTATCTATGGGTGAATTTTTAAATTATTAAAGACAAATTTTTATATTATAAAAGTACTTTATATTTATTGAATATTAAAAAATACATGGAATAATATGAGATTTTTTAGAAAAAATATTAATTTATTTAAAAAAATCATTTTTTGAAAAATAACAATATTTTCAATTTTGAAAATATTTTATTTTATAATTTTTAAATATAAAATTAATATTTTAATTAATATTTATTAAGTTAACAACTATTTAACATTACATATTAATCTAAAAAATAATTAAATGCAATAATTCAATCAAATTAGTTCACTTTTAATATTTATATTATCATTTATTTTAGTAAATTGGTAACTAAACAATCAATGCATCATCATTTCTTAAATTATTAATGTAACTAATTAATTTATAAAAAATAATTACACATAATTATGAAAAAATACTCATTTCTGTTTCAAAATAATATTTATAACCTAAAATATGGTGTTTCTCCCTATCTCAATGTTTTATAAATTTTAAAGTTAAGGAAGGTTCCTTTTTTGTAATTTTCCTTACTTAAAATTTCATATTGGGAAAATGCATTAAAATATATCCCACTAGCTCATAAAATTAGAAACCAGAGGGCATATTTTTGAAATATTAGAATCCAATGGTATTTTTACAAGTTTTTAGTTAGTTTTTCTCTTTTGTTTATGTTCTGGCCCCATGTTAAGCATAATTTTACCTTAATCGTTCTAATTAACTTTAATCAAATCGAGTAAACTTTTTTTGTAAAAAATTATCAGTCCAAAAAATTCATAATTATTATAATTTTGTTTTTCCATTTTTACAAATTCAATTCAAATAAGTAATGAAACTTTGTTTAATGCTAATCCCGCAGACATGGGAAGAAAGCTCTGTTTTAAAGTAAAAAATTCTCAAAAGTTCATTAAGAATTTATACCTAAATATAATAATTATATGAATCATATGAAGAAAAAATCATCAATATATATATAATTGATATATTTTGACATATAAAAAAATTTAAAATATATATTTAGATTACAAATTATTTAAATAAAAAGGATGTTTTCCACTATAATAGAGTATTTTTCACTATTCGTCATAAAATGGAACTTCATAGAAAAATACCAAAAATTATCCAGAGAAAATTTGGGAATATAAATTTCAAAATTTAATTTTATTCTCTCATATAAAAATTATAAAATTGGAAGAAATTATATATAAAATATATTCACAATTAAAATGTGGTAAAAATATATTTTAAAAAATACAGCTTTTTATTCTTCAAAAATGATTTATTGATACTTTAAGAATATTAAATATTTTCGATAAACATAAATTAAATATAGAAAAGAGTAAACAAAATATATTTCTTTATATTAACACCCTAAAATATAAAGTCTAGGTGATAACTTCAATAGTAAATAATAATATCCATAGAATATTATTGTTTCTTAAGTCTTGACCTTGTCTATATCACACATTATCAAAGGGACATGATATTTCCTGAAGTGAAAGATAAACATGTAGTTGTGTGGGATTCAAGATAAAATATTAAATTTTTTAAAAACAATCTATTAAATATTTTAAATTAAATTTTAGGTATATATTTCATAAAATCATGAGTTTTTACAAATAGTACTTTGTAGGCATTATACTAGTCAAATCTACGTTGGTCTGATTAGTAATTGATAAAAATTCATTTAATAAATTTAAATTTTATTTACTTGATACCAGGTTTCTCTTGGATATTTATTTTTGGTAATTATTATAGAAAATGGACACTCCATTGGGGATAATCTTGGATTCAATCCATAGATGTTTGACATATTCTATTGTTATATATGTATATGGTCATATTTTATAAATCTTTTTCCCAAAGATAAATTTTCATTATGTAAATAAATATATGTTTTCTTTCACATTATTTTATATTAATTGATAGCTATCCATTGTGGCTTCCATTATTTCCTCATATTATTTATTTTAATGTTTTCTTTCAAAGGGTGATATTATCATGCAAGTATGGATGTATTTGATATGGGCTATTTATGAGATATTATATCTCATATTACATGGTTGTTCCTTAGATAAGATTACGGTACTTTAAATATTGTATTACCTCATGTACTTATTCAATTTTAGAATTTGATTCATTAGCATTTCTTATAATTTACATTAGAGTGGGAGGTAATGTTAGTGATATAGATGGTGTTAGGAAACACACATATCTCTATTTATCATTATTTTATGGTAATGAACTGAAATATACACCAGTACACTATTTAAAAACAATCACAAAAAATAACTAAGGAACATTACTAATTTCCGTAGGTTTACATAAGGGCTAAAGGGTATCACATGTGTGGTGGAAATGATTTACCCATTACATAATATAAAGAATAAACGATGTAAAACCACGATAACAGAGCTAATACTAAGTATTTAATTTTCTCAATTAAAAATGAATAAAGTCTAAAAACCATTATATCTTGAATTAAAATAAAATATACCCTAATTTCTATGTACCATGTGTCCAACTCCATATGCCACTGCCTCAACAACACAGACCTCTCCAAAAGAGATATAATAACACATAGAAAATAGATCAATAGAATACAAAGATAAATACATGTCAGGGTTTGTATGTATGTTGTGAAAAAACTCCTAGTATTATACCACAAGAATAATAAATCCTTTTCTAATTAATTATAAATATGATTATTTGGTATATTTTTATAAAATCAATTTGTTTTAGTTTTCCATAAAGTAAAACAAATATTTGATTTTTCTTTTTTCAACCTCTCTATTTTACTTAGGAAACATGGGTAAGTGTAATCAGTGTGGTGAGATTTTTAAGGTTACACATCCATAAAGACTAGAATTAACATAAATTAAAATAAATCAAATTCCTAAACAATATCTAACATAATATAAATCCATACATATGTAATCCAAAAAATAGGGTAAGTGCCCTTATATGTGAAATTAAGAGGAGAATCATAGTATAAGGAAAAATATAAATTGAAACTATAACATATGGAGTGAAAATATACCTTGAACATTAAAAAAGATGGGTATATACAATTTTTTCAAATAAAGGGGTAACTTATGACCTTTACATACCCTCTTGTAATTTAAGGGAGACGAAACCCGAGCACGATCATCAAACTCACTAGGGGTACTAGTCAGTGTATAATCTCATATAGTGAAATATTCATCCAAATTACCCATAAAACAACCTAAGTTTCCCCAGTGTATTATATCCAAAACCATGTATCTATACCATAATTGTTAATGATTAAATGTCATTATCATGAAAATCATCTCAACTAATACACATCACATAAATACCAAATATATTTATTAAATGTGTATAGATCAAAAAAAAAACATTTATAACATTTGAAAAAATAAAAACCGTTTAAATATATTTTATATTAGAAAATCCTATTTCAAAACTCCCTATATAAATCCATTTGAACTATAATAAATCTCTAGGAAATTTTGTCCCTCACTTTTTGTGCATTGAAAATATCTTTTATAAAAATGCTAAAGATATCACCCTATATCCATTTTAATAAATACAAAATCATTGATAAGAGGAAATAAATTAATATTTTCATCAATAATAACTAATATATGAACTTAGAGGATGAGTAAAAAACTTATAAAATACATGTACCAACTTATTATAAAATAAATTTCTTCATGGAGACAACTATAAGGAAAATTATATAACATCACCAACTTCATGAAATGAAGATGGATATGGGTTATAAATGACCATAACATCATTTACATTTTTAATCCCCATGTAAATTGGGGTTATTTTTATTTATTAGGACATAAAAAAAATATTATATGAACTCTATTTGGATAAAAGGGTAATAAGGATATGTGAATGATGGAGAAGTTTGTGAAACTAAGATAGAGAGGGAGAGAGAGTTACATTAACTATCCTTGTTGATATTAATTATATAAATCATATAGAATAAGAGAGGAATACGAGTTCCCCTCCCATGGTGGAACTGCTCATCAATGAGAAGGGGGACATATTTTGGACCATTTTCATTCATTTCCCTAATTTCTAATTATCAAAATATAAAAATTAATATAATTATTAGATAAATAACTTTTATGAACACACAATTCAATTCTATTCTTTTTATCACACAAAAATCTTCAATACCAATTATAAAAATATTACCCCAAAAATAATATCATTTTTAATTATAAAACTATATGTATATATATAAATAATAATCATAATACTAATTACCCACAAATTTCTATACAGTAATTTGATTTATAAAATAAACTTTTAATTTTTTAAACAAATTTTATAAATAATATAACCATAAATAATATTCCAAAAAATCATTAATTTTCTATTATCTAATTAGGAGGAGTCGTTAAATGTCATAACAAGAAAAAGAGAGTTCTCGTTCAATAAATAAGGGTTTATAGGTTACTTGAAAGTTTATCTAGAGAATGATCTAACCATGATAAACTCTTTTTCTCAACATATAAATGATTCCTGGTTGACTTAGATGTCTATATATAACTATGATAAAAATAATTGGATTCAATCATATGTAATATTAGTCATCATGGTTAGTCTTAACCATGTTCAAACCATTCATCTTATAATAAAATAAAAACCTCTTATATAACATTAGTCTATATAGTTACTTTTATTTGTACACTAACTATGATCAATCTATGTACCATGAAAAATTTTAAAAATACCAAATTTAAAATATTTAAATTCCTTAAATAATTATTAAATTAAATAATTATCCAAATTTTTTTTGGGGTATTATTTCTCTCCTAACCATTATTCTTAAAACCTATGGGTGGACCATTTTGGGTTAGGTTATTGAAAATAATGTTATTTCAACTAAATAAATTATTTTAAATTTAAAAAAATTCATATTCTAAAAACATTTACCATTAAATTAATGAAAAAATATATATGTTGGAAATAATCCTCATTATCATATATTTTCCATGTGGTTACACTTCACAAAATTGAATCTCCATTACATTCAGACAACAGTTACCGTAATTTCACCATTGAAGAAATCCTTAACAGGGGTACTCTCCACTTAAGAAATTACACATAACATAATAATTAAATATGATGGAACCATCATCCCACTTTATTCCACCATATCAATAAACATAAAATGTGGAATCTAAAATCCATCTATTCATCAAAACACGCTAATATTTTTATAGTCTTAACTTATATTAAATGATATAATTCTGATAAAAATATTCGATTTTTAAATAACTAAGACTAAATGGAAAATAATGTGTGGGAGAAATAAATATTGAAATTATAAATAATGGTTATATTCCACCCTTTTAATGTTCAATTATACATGAGTAAAATAAGTTAACCAAATATAAAGCTCAATTTTATAAGCATTATAATTCTATTGTGACCAATAAAATTGTTACATGTTTCCCACATTATTTGATTTTACAGTTAAAAATGTATCTAAAAAACATCCCATCAATGTTTATGAAAATTCGAAGTTGAAATTAAATATACAACTTATCTTAGGTTAATCAATATATCTAGTAAATATAACTACTGATTAGATAAGGATAAAATATCAATTGATGTCTAAAAACATAATTTTTAAGAAACTTTTTACTAGGACTGGTTAGTTTCAATGTTTTACAATCTAGAAATATCCATCTACGAGATTCTAAAAAATTTACAAAAATGAGTGGTTTTATGGTATATTTTCACTAACCATGCAAAAATTATATAAGTGGTTCAGTTGCATGACCGAAGATGATGAATCAAAATTTATATATACCATTTGGCTATAAATTGGGTGCCTTTATAGAACATTGTAATCCATAATATTTTTTATTTTAAATGATTTTTGGGAAAATATAGAAAGAAGATATATTTTATTAATATTTTTATTTTGGACGGAAAATTGACCAAATAATTACACTACCCATGAATCATAACATGATAAAAAATGAGAGGTATTTGAAGAATAGAGTTAGATATGTAACCAAAATATAATCCAATGAATGAAGTTGAATTTTATAATTATGACATATTGAATTTAATTCTTTTCATATTAAAATAGAAAATTTCTGGATAAGTTATTCTATGATTCAATACCTTGTGATAAAATAATTACATGGAAAATTAAAGTAAAGATAGAGAATATTGACTCTAAAGGATCATGAAGAAGCTTCTTTGTGATTACCTCTCCTACATTTTGACCAGGGTTATACAAGAATGGATTAAAAATTATATTGAACTAATTTAGAATCATTCATTCAAACATCTTTTTAGATTATAACCCCTTGGGAAAAAATTATATTTAATTGAAGAACAATGTGACACCACAACAGAAATCCCTATTTTATAGCTCATTTGGTATTTAAATAATCAAAACTTAATATGTAGAGAAATTCCTATATATCCCTGAAGTAATTAAATGTAATGAAGCTAAATTATATTAATGCAATGACCAAATATTTTATTAATGAAAATTACTCGTGATCTAATTAAATTTCTTATTATTTAAAATGGTTATATAATACATATGTACTTCTTTGGATTAATGTTATTGGATATCAAAATACCATTAATAATTTTTACCGTTGCTATAATAGCTATTAAATAGTGATCACAAGATTAGTATAAATGTAGGGCTTTATCATATCCAATTATCTCAGAAAAAGGAAGTGATGGCCCCATCCATTAAAATTTCTCCATGCGAAGTCCATTTGTAAGAGATCAGAAAGGAGGTAGTTTCACTAGGATTATCTCTTGACCAATCCCAAGACAGGCTTCAACAAGTTGGCCTTGAACAGAACTGCCTATGGGAGAAGTGTAAGTTGATAGAGATTATCTTCCAATAGATGTTATCCAAGAGCCTATCACCATCACAGAACAAGCCTTCAGTTCATATGTGGTTGTTTTCAGGGGTTAGGTAATAAGGCCATAGAACTAAGATTATTTACATTTTTCTGTATAGAATAAAGAATATACATTCATGTTTATATTGTTGCACTATAAATAGTTTTTAAAGAACAACTAGTTTTTTTAGTTAAAATTCAATTAAGAAATATATTTTTATTAATAAATGTATTTTTTAATTAAAAAATACTTTAATAAAATATTAGTTCTAAATTATATTTTACTAAATATAAATGGTTGTATAGTTTTTATGAATAAAATTTTAATTTTTATTAAGGATTGAAAGCTATTTTTGACATAACCCATGAATTTTCGATAAAGGTCGGTATTTATTTTAGATTTAAAATTTACTATATTTAGATAATTTTTTCGATAAAATGAATATTATTTTTCTAATTAGGAGATTGAAATTATCCGATAATTAATTTTTCATTATTTTCTGAGATAGTGGAATTTTGCGGTAAAAATTAAAAACCGTTTTAATATATAATGTCTTTAATTACTTCATAATGACCCAATAGTGAATTAATAAAACAGTATAAATGGTTTTTTTGGAAAATATAAGTTTTAAATTTAAAATAATATGATTTTATATTTTTTTGGTTATGTTTATGGTTCCTTAGTGCACCCTCCAAGACTGATAAATCATTTTAACTATTTAAAATGATTTCCTTGAGAGTGTGACTCACCTACACTTAAGAAAGCATAATATTTAAATATTTTTGGAGATTATGATTATAAAAAAAATTAAACTCCCATTTGGAAATAAAACATGGAAAAACCCATGGGATGGATTGTGGTTTGAATTAGTTTAATATGCGGTCACCAAAACATAAATAATAGAAAAATCCCTCTCTTTTCCTATATAAACACACCAAAGCTCTCAATTTATCTTCCCTCAAAGCCTTTGGATCTAAATAAACCTCTTCCCTCCCCTCTATATTATTCTCCCATGTCACCCCATGCTCCCATGAAGCCTCTCTCAAGCCTCTCCCAAGCCTTTGGTATAACATTTCCATGAATGAGGGTTCTTACTTTCTTATGTTTGTCGAAATTTCTTTATATTATTATACCCTTTTATTTTCAATTACAAATGTTGGGGTATGATTATTCAACTCACCCATACTTCCCTCAATATTTTTTAATGATGAGATTCCACTTTCTCTCTCATTAATTGTTCCCATGTACACTCGTTATCATGAAAAAATTTCGTAAGGGATTTCTTCCTCTCTCATTGTTGTCGAAGTTTCATTATGTTTATATACCCATGTATTTTTAATTAATGATGTTGGGATATGATTTCTCACCTCCCCTATACTACAATTATTATGTTTTAATGATAAGAGACCCATTCATTTCTCATTTATTTCTCTCATTTAGAGCCATTATCATGTCGATACTCTGTTAGGGATTTCTCTCTCTCAATTTACATTCAAGGAATTCTATTGTATTATGAATAAATATTCCATTACATATGATGGGACATGTATGTGTATTAAACCCTTAAATAAAATTTCATTTATATATTATGATACACCCATTTCTCTATCATTAACAATTTTTATGAATTCTTATGTCACGACGTTATGCTACCGAGAGTGCACCGCGATTTTCCAAGCCAAATTCATTGTGTAATGAATACCATGCTTATTTCTCTATCAAGGGTATTCACCATTATGAATACTTACATATTGATTATATAATTTCATATATGAATTCCACATTCATTTATCCTGAAATAAATTATTATTTTTAATTAATCCATGATATATGATCAATATGGAACACTTATGCATGAAATGAAATGATTAACAAGGGTGCACCCGGATAGTGCTTCAATGCATTGGGTAAAGATTAGTATCAGGATACATCATGTTCAATGAGATTTTACTCATGAAAATTCTTTTGTAATTAGGATTTAGTCAAGCTAATTCATGTTCAATGAGTATTTACTCATTCTCCATGTGCGATGAGCTTGGCTCGTGCTAATATCCTGTTAAATGTTGTTGTCACATTTCCATGGCATGATAATCAAGCTATAACATGTTATTATTTTCATGTTTCTCTTATTATACCTTGATATTTCTATTTCCTAACATGTACAATATTCTTCATGTTATTCCTTTTTTTTTCTCCCTTACTGGTATTTATCGCTTACCCTTTTCTTATGCATGTCCTCAGGTAATCTCATTCAATGCTAAGTACGAAAGAATGTTGTGGTCATGTAAAATAAGGTTTCAATAAAGATGTTGTGTTTTATGTTATATGTTATTATGTAATTCTCATAAGCCCCAAAGACACTAGACGTCTCTATATTCTATCTTTTATCAAGGGAATATTTTATGTAATAAATTATGTTTATGTGTGAAGTAAAGATAATGATTGTTATAGTTTGTATCAAAAGATAGGTTTAGTTATTTTTGGGATTAGGATTAGAAAGCCCTACTGAATTACATAGGGATAAGACTAAGCATAATAATAACATTACTAAATTTATGTGAGTATTGAGTAAGTGGTTAATCATTAAAATAAATCCCTTTCTAGATATGATCAGGTAGAGGAAGCTCCGACATCGATGTAACTAGGGGTAAAACCCCAAAACATCGCTTTGACCTAGACTCCAACGCGAATTGGTGCATGAAAACATGCCTTTATTCACTATTGATTATGACACTCCCAGGGGATATTCTTTGGTAAATTAATAATCTTATTATGAAACATTATTAACAGAATAAAAAAGTTACCCAACGAATTTATGTAGGGAAGTAGATAATTGATTACATATATTGAAGCCTATAAATTCATAGGATAAAGAAATACATGTAATTTATAGGTTAAACTAAATTATCATTGGATTCCCCTTTATGTGTTACCACTAAAATTCCTTTTATTCTAGCCAATGGATGGTAATAGGGCTCAGGCTACCAATTGATGTGATGTTCAATGTGATGAATGTTTTAATGGGATTCCCAATCGGATTATGCAGTAATTAAAAACATTGTCAGGATACTCTCATAGTTAACTAATGATTTGAAAAGAAACATGGGTCAAGAAGAATATTCAAACCCCCTTAATAAGGAACAAGTTGCAATTGATATCTTTATGAGACAAATCCCTCAAACCTTTAATGGATCATATGATCCCTCAGTTGATGAAAAATTGATCAACTCAATTGAAATGATCTTCTTCATACATCAATGTTTCGAACAAGAGGAGGTTCTTCTGGCTGCATATCATATAGAGGGTGAAGATGAGCAACGGTGGACATTGATAAAAAATACGAAGCCTGGGGAGGAGATCGAGGCGTTGGAATTGAAGAATTTCAAGAAAAGGGTTTTCAATAAACATTTTCCCCGCACACTCTGACCTAAGATGAAAAGGGATATCCATTACCTCCAGTAAAAATAAGACAAATCAATCAGAGCGTACGAGGAAAACATCACAAGGCTTTCACGATATGCCTCCTGATTTCTCGTTACCTATGAAAGAAAGGTTGACCAGTTCTTTGGAAGGATAAAACCTAGCCGACTCAATGCCCTAGCAATCCATGACTTTGAGATCTATGTGGAAATTTTCTGATGTAATCTCATAGATGAAATTTAGATTTTAGAATGTCATGGGTATGAGGGGGATAAGAAGTGTAACATAGACATTAATTCTGGTGGTCCGATGGATAAATAAAAGGGTGCTCAGAAAACTCAGCACCCCATAAATTGCCTGAAGTGGATGATAAAATGCATTAGGTGTTGAAGAGATGGGAACATGGCCACTAATTGCAAACAAGAAAACCCTATGGTTGGGATAGAGGAGATGAATGCTCTGTTCGACCATCAATGCATTGTTCATTGCATCAACTAAAAATAACATGGCCTCTTTGAAAACCTGTTCCCTGTGTCAAGGGTTTTCAGAGGTAACCAACAACCTCCAAGGAAGAAACGGTGATATTTTTCCATCACTACCACAAAAGCACAACCTAACAATGATGTGGTGATATGTACTCTAGTAATTCATTCCTTAATATAGAGCATACTTTTTGATTATTTTTCAATGCATTTATTTATATCTTGGAAGTTTAGTTGAACAATCCCAAAACCACCACAAATTTTGGAAGTATAGATGTCAGTGAGAACAACAAATAGAGATATTATTTCTTTCCATGAATAAAAATCTTCCCCTATAATAATTTATGTGTTTAAGTTCCCAAAGAACCTCATCATACTCCCTTTATTATAATGTGATGAAATTCATAGCATGGATTGGATTTACTTATATTGAGCCATTATAAATTTATGTGAGAGGTAAATCACTCTCCATATGGGGAATCCACCCCCGATTCTGTAAAAGTACATGGAGGAGGATGAATCTTCCTTAGCACCATCATCTCATTTGAGGATATTACTACCATATGAGCACACCCATCTTGTTCGGATTATTGTGTATATGGAGGCATCTATCTTGAATAGAAGCCTATTTTGAGGTAATTTCCTAAAGTGTTTCCTAAGGAATTATATATTCGTACATCTAGAAGAGATTTTGAATTCTAAATTGATCTTATACTTGGGGGATTACCAATATCGAAGACTCCATATACAATTAGTTTTGTGGATCTTGAGGTGATAAAGAAACAACTATATGAGAATCATAATAAGTGTTTATATTCCTATGTGCTTTACCATGGGGTGAACTAGTCCTCTTTATCAAAAGAAGGATTGGTCAATGTGCCTTTGCATATATTATTGTGAGCTCAACAAAATCATGATAAAGAACATATATCCTCTTCCCCGAATTGATGACTTGTTCGATCTGATATGTGGATCTCAATACATCTCCAAGTTGGATATGTGGTAGGGATATTGATAAGTAAAGGTGATGAAAAATGATTTCACAAAGACTGATTTTCTTATATGATATAGAAAATATGAATTCATAGTAATGTCTTTGGGACTCACTAATGCTCAATAAATCTTTATAGAAATGATTAATAGAGTCTTTCAATAATACCTAGATAAATTTGTGGTTTCCTTTATAGATGATATTATAATATACTACAAAACCAAGGAGGAGCATGAGGAGAATCTAAGCACTGTACTAAAGACCTTGAAAAAGGGGAATCTCTATGCAAAGTACAGAATGTGTCAGTTCTAGTTGAAGGAGGTCTCGTTCTTTGGTAGCATCGTGGCATGAAATGAGATATCTATGGATCTATTCATGATATCTATAATTGTGAGATTTCCAAGGCCAAAATATGCAACCGATATCCATAGTGTTATGGGGTTAGCTGGATATTATCATGAATTTTGGGAACATTCTCATGATTTTCCAAATCTCTTAGCAAGATAATTCGTATGGTATTAATGATTTTATAGTGTGATGAATGCGAAGATAGACACAAGGAGTTGAAAATGAGTCTTATCATTACACTCGTTCTCATAGTAGCCACATGTGGTGAATTGTTTGTGGTATTCAGTGATGTTTCAAAGAAGGGCATGTGATATGTTTTGATGAAAAATGGAAAAGTCATTATCTTTGCATCAAATAAATTAAACGGTTATGAGATAAACTATCCAACCCATGATCTGGATTTGGCTGTAATAATCTTATCATTATAAATATTGAGACATTACCTCTTTAGAGAGAAGTGTGAAATATATATAGATTACAAAAGCATCAGGTATATATTCACACAAAAAGAGTTGAACTTGCACCAATGAAGATGGTTAGTGCTGATAAATTACTATGACTACTCAATCCATTACCAACTTGGGAAAGTGAACAAGGTGGTAGATGATCTATGTAGAAAGGAACCAATGATTCAATCATTGATTAGAATTTAAATGGATCCAACATTTATTAATTTGATAAAAATGGACATGGGTATCATAGTGAATGGAAAATCATCAATACTTTCCCAAAAGATATATCAACTTCCTCTTTTAAATAGATTAAAGGATTATCAAAAGGATGATGTGGGAATTTAGAATAAAGTGGAAACTATTTGAAAAGGTAAATCCTTGGAGTTCAATGTTAATGAAGAAGGAATTGTGAGATTTTGGATAGGAAAATGAGTTCTATTAAATCTAGAGAAAAATAAAGAAAATTCGAATGATGCACATAGTTTGTATTTCTCCATTCACCCAGGAAACATGAAGATGTATTGATATCTTTGAGATATTTATTGGTGGGATAACATGAATAAAAAGATCACTGCGTATCCATCAATGTGTTATGTATATCATCATGTGAAGGATAAGAGACCTAAGTCTAAGGGTATGATACAACCGTTACCCATACCATCATGGAAATAAGAGAACATCACCAAGGAATTTTGCACAAGACTTCTCAAGACAGCCAAAGGATACAATTCTATTTGTGATATTTTGGATCATCATATAAAGACTTCAAACTTCATTATAATTCGTAATGATTTATATTATGATCATCCGGCACGTATATATATTAGATAAGTGGTATGTCTGCATGGATTTCCACTATTTATTGTATCCGATTGAGATCTATGATTCACTGATATGTCCTAGAAGAGTCTTCAACATGATTTCAAAAGTGATCTAAACTTTGGTATGGCTTATCATCCACATACTTATTTCCAATCTGAGTGGACTATCCAAACACTAGAGGACATGTTGAGAGCATTCTCAATGGACATCAAAATAGGATGCGAACAACATTTCCTTCGGTTGAGTTCTTTTACAAAAACAGTTTCAACTCAAGCATCCAAATTGCTCCTTATGAAGCCCTTTATGGGAATAGGTGAAGAACCTCAGCATGTTGGGATGAAGTTTGTGTGTGAAAACTCTTATGTCCAAAAATGGATAACGAAATGGGGGATAAGGTTAAGACCATCCAATTGCACATTAAATATTCTTAGAGTAGACAATAGAGCATTTCAAAAAATCATCAATGAGACCTAGAGATTAATTTAAAAGGATTCGTATTCCTATATATATCACCATGGAATAGTGTTTTGAGATTTGGGAAGAATGGAAAGCTTAGTCCAAGGTACATCGGCCCTTTTTAGATCCTAGATCGCATTGGAGGAGTGGCCTATTGAATAGCACTCCCACCAAACCTTTCTCAAGTACATGATGTATTCCATGTATCACTATCGAAGAAGTAAAAACATGACCCATCACATGTACTCAATCTAGATATAGTACCATTGGAGAATGAACTCTCATATTAAGAGAATCCAGTGAAGATCTTATATCATAAGGAGAAGGATCTATGAAATAAGGCAATACCCCTCATTATGGTGTTGTGGCGAAACCACATGATTGAGGAGGTGAGGTGGGAATCAAAGAAAGTGATGTAGTAGAGTAAACCACATTTGTTTTAGTGTGGAAAAATGAAAATTTGAAGGGGAAATTTCAAAGGGGGATATTATAATGACCAAAACTATTATCAATTAAAATTCCTCTTGATCTAAATAAATGTCACGAGATGTCCCCTAGGGCCCGTGTCGTGACTATCAAAAGCCTGGCTTCCATATGCCAGGGGTTTTCAACTAGAACCAGTATGGAATATCCCAAAAAGGGAAGGAATTTTCGTTAAACATGTATAGACACAGATAAGGTACAAATAAAAAGAAAACCTAAAAGTATAACTCTGGATTGTAAAAGTGTGAATTGAAAATAAGAAGGGCCATTATACAATCCCAACTGAAAAGAGAGTACAAAAAATATTAAAGAACATTCTATGAAGGTCATCCACCAAGGATCCTACCTGTAGGGTAGGTACAACTCATTTTTTGTCATCCCTACCACTCACCACGTCTACCAATCACCTCAGATCATCATCTAGTCCTAGATCACCAATTCTCAGTCATGACTTCTGAGATCTATATAAAACACTTCCTGGAGTGGGAGAAGCCCATGTATGGAAGAGTATAACAATGCCCAGTAGGGACCACAATACCCCCGATGATCTCCCATAATTCAATAAATGTAAAACCCCAAAGCATGATCTCCTACACAAATTATAATGTAAAAAAAGCACAAAAAAGGTATACAACAAAAGGAATAAAAAAAATATTATTAGTCTTGAGATAGATCATTTTATTCTCTTTAGTGGTTTTTCTACTAATCCATGAAGGGTTTTTATACTGATGATCCACCAAGGGTCTCGCTACTTCTAATCCACTGAGTGTTGCACAACTACCAATCCCCAGAGGGTCGCATTGTAGCTGATCCACGGAGGGCCTCTCTCATTCCAATCTAGAAAATGTCGCTCTATTTCTGATCTATGGAGGGTCGCACTGCTGCCGATCCATTGAGCATCTCTCTAATGCCAATCCATAGAGGGTCGCTCTTCACTTGACATCTAGCCATAGGATTCCTACACTTAGTGTGTTTGAGTTTTGTAGGATATACTCATCATGTTTTCATTCATACATAAACTTTCAAAAAGTACCAATAAGAATTAACCCAAAGGATCATCTTCTGATAAGGGTACAACTCAACAGGCGACAGATCAATCAGACGCCCATTATTTAACATATACGAAAAAGGTAAATAGGGCCTAGTTGGATTCGAGTATGATCCAACCTAGCCATACTCCAGCTTATGCGAATAATCAACCGGTATATCTCAAAAGGACTGCCCCATCATAGAGTCCCAAATCTATAGATGATGCATCAATCAGACACCTAGTTGGCGTGAAATTTTAGTTTTTGTGAAATGTGACAGGTTGGGCTCGGGTTCGGTAGGGGTTTGGCCCGTCTAGCATATTGGGACCACGGGTCTGGCCAAGCTTTCGGGTCCATCCCAACCCATCTGGATAACACGGCCATCATGGGTACTAGTAATCCCAGGTGGCGGTGCTAGCGGGGTGCCACCCCTCCATCCGAAACGGCTAGCTAGAGCTGGCCGTTGGAATCCTGCCGAGCAGCCCGATTGGGGCAGTCAGTTTCCCCCGCACGACATGTCGGTGTTTCATTGACTATGGGAACTACTTCTACACGTGACCAACACAGGCCGGATGCATCTGCCAGCCATCGGTGCTGCCGTTCCAGTGGTGCCACACCGAAGGTTGCTTCCACGGGCCACCGAAGATGCCCCGGTGGTCAGTTTCCATTCTCATTCGTGCCTATGGGCCTCCCAAGTTTCTAGCTCCACTATGAAGCCCGCAAAATCTCCATGCCACCACGATGCTCAGTCTCATATGAAGAATGCCCAAAACCCAAGAGCGGAAGATGGTCTAGGCCTTTTTCGGATTATCCGATGCCATCCGCATAAGTGTTTTAACATGGCAGGGATAACAATTAACATTTGGAAAGGCCAATACCTAATATGAAACCCTGAAGAAACCACCCATAAAATAAATAATCGTGGATCATCCCATTGGTTGGTTGATCCACATTTTTCATATTAACCAAGAAGGTGGAAAGACAAATCTTTTAAATACATTAATAAGTTAAACCCCTTACCTGGATTTGATGTTATATATTACGGATGATAAAAGGAATTAGTGTTCGTAGACGTTCATCTTCCTTCTTCGATGCCCAATCCAAATCTTCATACGATCATCAATCGATCATCATTATTTGTTTAAGGGGGAAGTCACCATAAATTCATCAGATCTTCCTCCCGTGGTTTGTGAATTCTGTTACCAAATGATTGTGTAATAAATGAAATAAGATCCACATTGTCTCTATTTTTGTGGTTCATTATTAATTCTTAATTAATGAACCAATTAAACACATGAGCATTGTGGTAACACAAAAATGGGATGATTTATTAAATTTCCTTCATATATTGATCATCATTACACTGCTATTCCTCCAAATCCCACTCAAAGGTTATAGTTATTTTTTTCTGAAAGTCAAAAAATTACCTTTTTCGCCTGACCATTTTCGGTCAATGTTAAGATTCACCTAAGTGAATATCAGTGTTGTGAATTCAATGATTCCCATTGATTTTAAATCCAGGAACTTGTTCAAATGATAAAAATTCATTCCCTCATGTTTTCTGATTGTAACTTTAATAAGTTCAAAATTGAATTCTTGTCTCTCTTGGCCTTTGAATCACGTGTCGTCGATTTTTTCAGTCTTGATATAATTGCATATAATTAAAAACTATTATGGAATTTCTCGGTCTTTTAAATATCCCTACCTTAGGGATTTACATCTCTGAAAGCCACACCAAAATCTATGAAAAAATGTGGTACTAATCACGAATCTAAGCCTCTTTCTCCAATATGCTCTCATGGATGTTCCGGTACTGCCACCGAATGCCTGCTAGAGTAATCGATCTTCCCCATAGAACTCGCTCATTTTGATCCTCGACACTACCCCAAAATGGGGCAAGGCCAGCGCCACCCTTTATCAGTGGTAACGAAAAAGCACTCATAAAGGGGGTACCATTATCAGCGCTAACAAAAGCGCTGATAAAGGACCAACTTTATCAGAGCTTTTTGTAGTGCTGATAAAGGTACCCCCTTTGACAGTTATTTTTTTAGCGCTGTTAATGGGTACCACTTTAACAGTTCTTTTTTAGTAGCGCTGATAAAGGTGGGTCTTTATCAACGCTTTTTTAAAGCGCTGATAAAGGGTCGAATTCCAAAAAAAACTTCAAAAATATATATGAATATTTAAATATATAGATATATTTATATTGATATAAATATAATATATATTTTTTAAATATAATTTTAAATATATTTTAGATAAGTATAAATATACAATTACACTCAATATATAAGATATTTATTGAAAATGCCTTATAAAGGAATAAAAAAATTTAATTAATAATTTTCTAATTATTATGGAGCAACAGTAATTTAATAAAAATTTGAAGAGTAAAATAATAATGAAAAATTAAAAAAAATATCCAAAATATGATGAAATCCCAACTCGCACTTCAAACAGCCATAACATTTGATCTGATTGTTCATTTGAGCTCTAACACATATAAAATCGAAGCATGAGATGAGAACTACACCCATGTGAGTTGGGGAGACCCCGATCAATGTCTTTTTGAGGCCAAAAAAGGAACAGAAGGCATCCAAAACTTAGTTTTTAGTTTGGATACCCTGATTTTTTAACATTTTGTGGATTTTCAGCCTCATTTAAGGGGGTATTATTGGCTTTTTTGGTTGGGGACTGAATTTATTCCAAGGTATTACATTTATATTGATATTATGTCTTTGAAATTTTATCATTTTTTTATAATGCACTACTATTTATAAACAAATATATAACAATATATACATATTTTTTATATATTTAAACATAAAAATTTAATTATAAATATAAATAATAAAATATATTTACATATAAAATATATTAGCTATATCTAAATAATAACTAATATCTATTTAATTTAAAATGAAAACATATTAATATTTATATACCTATATTGTAATTTAACTATATATATATATATTAATTTAACTATATATATATATTAATATAACAACATATATATATATATATATTATTATTACTATAAATATATATATTAATATAAATAAATAAATATATATTAATATAATTATATATATATATTAATATAACTACATATATATATTAATATAACTATAAATATATATATATAACTATAAATATGTATTTCTATATGAATAAATATAAATATATATATATATATATTTTAATATAACTATATATATATTAATATAAATATATATTACTATATGAAAATATATAACTATATATATATATATATAAATAGAGATATCATGAAATGGAAAAAAAAATCAAAATAGGGGAGTGGTAAGGGCTTAGGCGCGCCGGGGGGAGGTCTCGAGTTCGAAACCTGGTGTCGGTAGGGGTGTACATGCATGGGGGGATACGGGAGCTAGCACTGATGAAGGGTTGAGGGGTGTGTGCGGGCACTGGAGGGGGGAGAAAAGTGCTGTAAAAGGGGGGATCAAGCACTATAAAAGCCCCCCCGATTGGTAGGATTTTTTTAATTTTTTTATTTTATTTAAACATTTATCTGTGCTTTTAAAAACGTGCTGATAAAAGTGGTCCTTTATCAGCGCTAAACAGAAATCAATAATAATGGAACCTTTTATTGGCGCTTTGTTTTAGCATTGATAAAAGATGTCTCTATCATCACTTTTTGGAGCTCTGATAAAGGGGACCCCCCCTTTATCTTCTCCTACTTTAACAACACTTTTATAGCACTGATAAAGGCCATTTTTAGCACTAATAAAAGAGTTATTTGTAGGAAATCTATCTCTACTGAAAAATATGCGAACGTCTCCCAATTTTCAATTTCCATCTCATACTAGTCAATGACGTGTGACAGATCATGCACATATCTCCTCAGCTATGACACATAGAAACTATCATGCACGTGATGCATCAGTGGGGGAAGAGCTAGGTGGTACTCTACCTCGCCAACTCTGTTGAGAATCTAGAAGGGTCTGATGAACCATGGTGATATCTTGTCACCCTGACCAAATCTCTGTAGTCCCTGTTTAGGTGAGACTTGTAGGAAGACATGGCCTCCTTCCTCAAACTCACAGGTTCTCCATCTCCAGTCAACATAAGACTTCTACCTGCTCTATGCAATATTTATCCTTTCTGGGATGATCTGCACCTTCTCAGTGATATCTGGCTCCAAATCCTAACCTATATTTGCAGACTCCCCGGGGTATATCCCGCATAGAGTTGATCTGCATGGTAACCCGTACAAGGCCTCAAATAGTTCCATACCAATGGTGGAGTAGTAGATATTGTTTTATGTGAACTCCACCAGGGGAAGGTGGTCCTCCCAACTATGGCCAAAATCAAGGACCCAATTTAGAACCATTTCCTCTAGTGTCTGTATTGTTTATTCCCTTTTACTGTCAATTTAGTGGTCAAAGGTAGTGCTCAAGCGTAGTGGTTTCTTAAACGCCTCATGAAATCCTTCCACAACCATGATGTAAAATGGGCATCATGATCTGAAACTATCATCGATGGTACCTTATGAAATCATACTATATCCTAAACATAAAGGTGCCTCATTCCCTTTAACGTTCCCTACCCTCAGATTGGTAAAAAAATGACCGACTTGGTGAGTCGGTTAACAATCACCCAGATAGAGTTGTGTCCCTTGTATGTGCATGGTAACACAATCACAATGTCCATGGAGATACCATACAAATTCCATTTTGGCACCTACAGTGGATTTGATAAGCCTGCTAGAACCTGATGTTCGGCCTTCACTTGCTGGCAAGTGAGGCAATTTGAAATGAACTCTGCCATAACATTCATCATCTCTGACCACTAGTATTGATGTCAGGGGTCTTGTTACATCTTCACCACTCCATGATGTACCACCAAAGGCGATGTATGGAACTCCCTCAACACATCCTCCTGAAACATCACTTGTACCATGGTGATTCATCAAAAAATTATGACATGATACCACCTTCCAAAAATCCATTAAGAGCCTATCCTGTAAATATCTTTTCACATCAGGTCTACCAATCAATGTCTCCATGTTGTGCCTCCCGAACTCGCTGATGGAGTGGTGGAGTGACAGTGATAAACTAAATTCAAGGTGATCATTTTTCTATCCAAAAAGTAGATCTAAAATGTGGCTAGCTTTCTTGTCACATCACTCAGTAGTAATAGACCCAACCTCCTTCTGATTGTGTATTTTATTATGTTTCCCTTCCCCATAGTGAAGGATTTCTTAGAGTTATAGTCATCGAAAAACTCTATCCATTGTCGTTGTCTTAGGTTCAGGTCCTTTTTTATGAAGATATAACTGAGACTCTTATGATTGGATAAGATAGTAAACCATTCACCCATAAAGTAGTGTCACCCCATATTAAAGGAAAATACCCCTTCTGCAAACTCCAGATCATGGGTCTAGTAGTTTTAATCATATTTCCTCAACAGTCATGAGCCATAGGCGATCACCATTCACTCATGCATCAAGACACACCCTATTCTGGTCCCCGATGCGTCACAGTAGAATACAAACCCAACTCCTTTTTCTGGTAGCCTCATGATGGGGGAAATCTTCAACCTCCACCTCAGCTCCTAGAAACTATACTAGCACTTCACCATCCATAAAAAGGCATGTCCCTTCTTTGTAAAATACGACAAGGGTGATGCTACTATGGATAAGTCTTGTAGAAATCTCATGTAGTAACCAGCCAACCTAAGGAAACTCAGCACCTAGGTCACACATCAGGGGGGCTCCCAAGAATTCCCTGCCTCTATCTTCACCAGATTCACTGCAACTCATGCCTTTGAGATAATATGTACCAGAATGTGTATCCCTCATATCCAGAACTGGTACAACAATATCATGCCATATTGTTGGTTCTCTCAGAGTGTATCAAGTACTGCCTACATATGTGTGGCATGCTCCACCTATGAATCCAAGTACACCAAGATGTTGTCAATGAAGGACATGAAGAAGTGATCATGGTAAGGCTGGAAGATCCTATTCCTGAGTCCAATGTACACTTCTCGGGTGTTGTTCATTCCAAAAGGCATGCATAAGAACGCATAGTGGTGATACCAGCATCTAAATGTTGTCTTCAGTAAGTCCACATATAGTACCCATAGCAGATGATAACTTGATCTGAGTTATATCTTCGAAACCCATGGATCTCCCTTTAGCTAATAGAGTAGATCGTCAATCCTTAGTAGCAGATACCTGTTCTTCATGGTCTACTAGTTCAGGAATCAATTATCCACACAAAGCCGCAAAATCCCATCTGCCTTTTGAGAAAAAAAGAGGGGACACCATAATAGGAAGTATTCCCGAAACATATTTTGGAAATAAATCCACATACTGGTCCACCGTAATAGGATATCTCGGAATCCTTTCATCCCCTACACCGGGGGTGAGGCTAGCCAACTGATTGGTGATCGACTACACCCTCCTCTGTGAAAGTCCATACTATGCTGCAATGCCTTCTATCTCACTGGTGAATGAAAACATGGTCATATCCTCACAGACACACCGCACATTACACCTAATGTAGTTGATCTGAGAATGCATCTTGGATTAGCAGTCCATACACAAGATGACATCGTAAGTCCTCGACACTGCTACTAGGAGATCCCATCCAAAGATATCACCTCCAAGAGTAAGATCAAACTGCCAGCACCAGTGCGTGATTATAGAACCATCTCCCTTATGATTAACTAAACCTAAGGATCGAGCCAACAGATCCATTGGAATCATCATGCTCTGAAAGAGAGCTATGAAAAAAAGAGTGTTTGGAACCTGTGTCTATAAGAACTGTATCTTGGGGGAGTAGCCACAGATCGTACATTGAATCATCTATGGAGAATAATGGTTATAAGACTCTACCTCATGTAGTTGAGCTCATCTATATCCACCTGCTCCCTAAGGTTGGGGTGGACTGCATGGGGGTGGTGGCAGTAGTACCTCAATCCATCACCCACTACCTATTGCACGGCCTTCTCTTCTGCCACATCTGCTATCCTGTGGACCTCGTCAGTTGTATCTATGCCTCTAACTCGGCGGTCATTCAACCATCTACTGATCATTAGTACTATGGTTTGTGAAATCTCGATCCTAGTGACCCTTCCCGCTGCACGTGTAGCACAGTCTTCTCCTCTACTGTCCTCCTATACCTTGTGAGTTCCGCACCACCGACCCTATATGTGGGGGAATTGTTTCAGAAGGTCAGGAACGTTTGGGCCTCTGTTTCATCTTCCTACTACATGATACAAATGACTCAGGTGGAATTCGTTTAATGGTGGCTCTCAGAGTCAGTGCCTGCTCAGCTATGAAGCTATCCACCCATAACGATCTCTCAAGCACTCCATCCTATGTTAGGATGATGACCGATATCATCAATGCTCTGGCATCCTATCATAGACCCCAATCAAAATTACAGGCATTGAGGAAGGGTTCCCCCACCATGTTTGTGGAGTATTAATAGATTTCAGTGAATCTTGTCGAGTACTGAGCCACTATCAGGATACCCTACTCTAAGTGCAGTATCTTTGGAATACGCACAGAGCATAATGTCGCTAGTACAGACTTCAACCTGTATAGGCTCTCTAAGTGAAACAAGGTAAGAGTTATCTCATCATGATTCTAGAGCATCAAGCTCCACCATCTATCTATTGTACCCTAAAAGATACTAGCAGCTAGGATCACCATATGTTCTACTAGTGTCTTGACCAACTAGAAAACTCATTCCACAGCCTCCATCAAGTCCTCAGCTTCCTACGGATATGTCTCACCTCGAATCCTCAAAGGCCTCTCTCCCTAGAACTGATGCAATGGGCTCTGTCGGCGTGTACTATCCTATGGTGGGACTGGTGGTAGCTGCTTCCATATGGTTGGTGGTGCAGCTGGTAGACCCCCCATAGGTGTTATCGTTGTAAGAGGGACCTATACAGAAGCCTCATCACTCGGTGGGCCATTGTAATGATCTCTCACGAGAATCATGGACGAATATCTATGTGGAGACATACTTTATTAAAACAAATTCTCCATTGTTAATAAGTTATACCTTGTAAGATGACTCAAAATAGACCAAGTAAAAATTTTCAAAAGACACGCAAATAGGGTTTTCATATATTGAGTCGAAAATCAGAACTCAGGGTCCTGGTGAATGGATATGTTGACCACTAATCTAACACTGGAATCCTCAAACTGTAATCCAAAATGAAGATAGTTAACAATATTTTCTACATTAAATCAATAAATCATAGATCCTATGGTAGAACCGACAGCCTTCCGATACCACTTTATCGCAACCTGTCCCCCAGGGCCCGTGCTGTTACTCCACCATGCCCGCCTTCCATAGGCTAGGGGTTGGCGCTATAACCGGAAAGGAATATCCCAAAAGAGAAGGAATTTCATTTAAAACTGTACACACCCAGATTAGGTACACAAATTAATCAAATCACAACGTAGATTTACCGATAGTAAAAGTTTGGACCGAAAATAAAAAGGGCTAGTATACAATCCCAACTAAAAAAAGTTCCAAAAATGGGAAAAATGTTCCGTAAAGTCATCCACCATGGTTCCCACCTTAAGGCATGGTATAGATCTTCATTTATCATCTCTACCACTCACCACGTCTACCAATCACCTCCACACACTGTCTTGTCCTAGCTCCCCACATCTCAGTCAAGATGCCCTTCATCTGCACAAGACAAAATAAAGTGCGGGTGAAGCCCGTTCATGGATGAGTATAACAATACCAAGTAGGGACCCTGATACCCTAAATGGTCTCCCAAAAATCCATAAAGGGAAAACCAAAAATCATGTTCTCAATCAAAAATCATAAATTTATAGATAGCCCACACCATGTATAAAACTTAAAGAACAAGAATAAATATGATTAGTCTTGAGCTATATTTTTTTAATCTTTTGAGAGGTTATATTATTGATCCACACTGGGTCACTATACTACTGATTCATAGAGGTTCTCACTATTTTGGATCCACAGAGGGTCGCACTAATACCATTCCACAGAGGGTTTCACTATTGCTGATCCAAAAAGGGCCACTCTCATTCCAATCCATATATTATCTCCCTATTTCCGGTCCATCGAGGGTCACACTGATTTCAATATGTAGAGGTTCGCTCTCATGCCAACCCACAGAGGGTCTCTCCTCACATGACATCCAACAACATGATTCTTACACTTAGTGCACTTGAGTTCAATAGGTTCATCTCCTCGGGTTATCGGTCGTACCTCAACCACCACAAAGGCCCATGAAGAATTAAACCAAACTTCTGTCATGCCGTAAGGGTTCCAGTGAGCTAAACGACGCATCAATCGGATGCCAGATCTGTATGTTATATGTAAAAAGGTAAATAGGGCCAGGTTTGATTCGGGTCTAATCCAACCATGATATTCTCCAACTTTTTCAAAAACTCATTTATAGTTTCTAAAAAGGTCCACCCTGTCGCAAGGGTCCCAACATCGCAGACTCCACATCAATCGAATGCCCAGTTTGCAAGAAATATCAGTTTTTGTGAAACGAGACCAGTTGGTTCTAGGTTCGGACCAGATCGTGGGTCTGGCTCAATTCTAGGGTATGGTCCTGCCAGGGGGTCTAGTCTGGCTAGCGGGTTCATCTCGGCCGGCGTGTCTGGCCTAGCCAGCGGGTCTGTTCGGGCCAGCGGGTGCATCCCACCCAGAAAATTCAGCCCGTATGATGGTCGGTTCTCCCAACTGGCGGTGCCAGTGGGCACCATCCATCCTTCCAAAGGGCCGGCTAGAGCCGGCCGTTGGCATCCAGCTATTCAAACAGCTTTGTTCCCCCCACATGGACCATTGGTGACCCGCCCATCCACCATGGTGGTTCCTACAGGGGCAAATTCTCCTTACAGTTGGCTCGGGCCGACTACCGCTGCTGGTCACCAGCATCGGCGGTTGCTTCCGCGGGCCACCAGAGATGCCCCAGTGGTCCATTTCTGTTCCTGTCTGCACATATGGGCCCCTCGAGTTTCTCCCTCTCCTGCAAAGCATACAGAGTCACCTTTCTACCATGTTTCTTGATCACCCAGGGAGAACGCACAAAACCCAATAGCGGCGCATGGTTCGGGCCTTGTTTGGATTGGCTCACACCCTCCATGTTAATTTTCATACATGGGGGTGATAAAATACAACATTTTGAAAGAATAATCCCCAAAAAAATCCCAAAGCGACATCCCGTAATAGAAAGAATCTCAGATTGACCCATTGTATAGTTGATCTGCGTTCATCATATTAAACAAGAATGGGGAAAGAGGAATTTATTAAACACATAAAAAATTAAACCCCCTTCCTAGATTCAGTAGAATCAATTGAGGATGAAGGATGAAATCTGCATTCGAAGATGTACATCCTCATTCATCAATGCCTGGTCTGAATCCTCCAATGATTTTTCATCGATCAAGGTTCTTCCTTGAAGGGTGACAACGCTGTAATTTTGTCAGTGCTTCCTCCCATGGTTTGTGAATTTTGTTTCCAATGGTTTTTTTAATAAAAGAAATATGCTTTACATTGGGTCCATAATTCAGGTTCATTAAAAATTATTAATTAGTGAACAAATTAAATGCACTGGTATTGCGGTTAAACAAACAAAGGGATGATTCATTAAACGACCCTCATTTAATGAGTGTCGTGATACAACGGTTCTTCCAAGTACCACTGAACGGTGGAGGAAAAAAAATTATAGTTATTTTATTATTATTTTTACAAAAGTCAAAATAATTATCTTTTTCGTCCGACCTTTCCAGTCAATGTTTATCTTCACCCAAGAAAATCCATGCACTTAGAATTCAATGGTGCCCTTGGATTTTCAATCCATGAACTAGTTAAAAAGATTGAAACTCCCATCTTCACGTTTATTTAATGTACCATAAAAAATGTTCAAAATTTGATTCTAGGATCTTCTGGCCTCGAAATCACATGATGTATATTTTAGCAGTCCCAAAATAATTCTATATAATTAAAATGTTATACACAATTTCCAGGTCATTAGATTAAATGTATTATTATGTAAAATGGTTATATAAGATATAAGAACATCCATGGATTTATGTGTTTGTATTTCAAAATACCATTATGAATTGGTATCCTTGTTAATATAGTCGTTGAATAATCATCACAAGATTAGTATATATATAGGACATTAAAAATCCAATTTACTCAATCTAAGGAAGTGATGGCCTCTTATAGTAGAATTGCACAATACTAATCCCATTTTTCAGTGCTCAGAAAAGTCATAGGATCAATGGGCTTTGCTCATGTCCAAGACCAAGCTAAGCATTATAACATTATGTTCGAACGGAACTACCTACATGAAATGAGGATGTTGATAGAGATTACCACTCGAGCAAGGTTATCCAAGAGTATGTCACCATCACACACAATACCCTTAGATCAAATGTGGGTGTTATAAGGGGTTTGGTAACAAAACCCTATCACTATGATTATGTGCATTATTTCTGTATAGCATAATGAATATATATTCATTTTATTATTATTAATTTTTAAATTGTTTTTAAAGGACTAATAGTATTTTTAGTTAATATTAAAATAAGAACTAAATTTTGATGAATTAATGGATTTTGGAATTAAATAATATTTTAATAAAAATATTATTGCTAAATTAATTTTTATTTAATTTAAATGATAGTATAATATTTATGAATACAATTTTAATATTTATTAAGGTTTGAAAGTTGTTTTTAACAAAACCCATGATTTTTTCATAAATGTAGATTTTTATTTTAAAAGTAAAAATTCACATATTTATAAAATATTTAGTCCAAATGAATGTTATTTTTGGAATCATGAGGTCGAAATTATCCGATGGTTAATTATTCATATCTTTTTGAGACAGTTGAATTTTTGGCTAAAAATTAAATACCATTTTAATATATAATGTGTTTTATGACATCATAATGACCCAATAGTTATGTAATAAAATACTATAAATGTATTATTCGGCCAATATAGGTTTTAGCTTCAAAATAATTTTATTTTAGTATTTTTTTTATTAATTTTATGGTGCCGTAGTGGACTCTCAGTGTCTTATAAAACATTTTAACTTTTTAAAATCATTTCCTTGAGAGTTTGACTCACATCCAGATAACCAAGACTAATATTTTAATAATATAGGCCATTGGACTTATAAAATAATGTTTCACACTCCCCCTTTACAAAAAAATTTGGAAACCATTGTTTGGTTTGTGGTTGTGATTAGTTTAATGTGTTGTGTCCATGAACTAAATAATAATTAATTCCTTCTCCTCTCCTATATAAACCCACCCATGATCTGACTTCCTCTTCACTCAAAGCCTTTTGATAATGAAAAACCTTTTACCTCCCTTCTCTAGATTCCTACCAAGGTTCCACAAGCTTCCAAGAAGCCTCTCACAATACTTTCCCAAGCCTCTGGTACCTCACTTCCAAACAAGGGATTTCTTAAATTCTCATTTTTGTCCGAATTTTATTATATTGATAGTCCTTTTGTTTTCAATAAAAAATGTTAGGGTATTATTTCACACCACCCCGAATACATTCCTCATTATTTTTAAATGATGAGAGTCCTCTTTCTATCTCATTAAATACTCCCAAGTACACATGTTACAATGCTAAAATTCTATATGGGATTTCTTCCTCTCTCATTTTATCCTTGTTTCATTATGATAGTATACCTTTGTATTTTTAAATAAAAATGTAGCGGTTTGATTTTTCACCTCCTCTATAATGCCCTTATTATTTTTTAATGATTATATACCCCGTTCTCTTTCATTAATTCCACCCATGTACTTCTGCTACCATGCAGAAATTCTATAAGGGATTTCATTCTTCTCATTTACATTCAATAAATTATTTTTTATTATGTATATAAATTCCATTAAATATGTCGGGGCATGTATATATATGACCCGATTATTTTCCATTTCACATACAAATGATGATAGACCCCTTTCTCTCTCATCAACCATTTTTACAAATTCTTATGTCACATAATCCGGCTATTGAAAATTGCACCGATGTTTTCCCTGCTAAAGTCATTGGGTACTGAATACCATGCACATTTCACTATCAAGGGTATTCACCTTCATGAAAATTTGAACATTTCTTATATAGTTTCATGTATGAATTCCACATTCGTTTATCTTGCAATAAATGATGATTTTTAATGATTCCATGTTATATGATCTATGTGGCACACATATGCATGAAATGAAATGATTAAAAAGGGTGTCCCCAGATAGCACCCTAATACATTGGGTAAAGATTAATATCATGATACATCAAGATAAATGAGGTTTTACTTATGATAATTCATGTTCAATGAGGGTTTAAAAATAATAATTCAAGTTCCATGATTGTTTACACATGCTCCTTGTGCAATGAGCCTTGGATCATGCTAATATCATGTTAAATGTGGTTTCCAAATTTCCATGTTATGATAATCATTCGATATCATGCCTTTGTGTTCATTTTTCTCTTTTGATCCATTGTTATTCCTATTTTCTAACATGTAATATATTTTTTCATGTTATTCCATGTTTAATCCTTTACTATGCTTTATATCTCACCATTTTCTTATGTATGTCTTCATGTTTTCCAATGAATTTCTTAGTACAAAGGAATGTTGTGGTCATGTACAAGATGTTTTCAATAAAGATATTGTGTTTTATATTCTATGTTGTTATGTAATGGTACTAATCAAAAAATACACTTGTCCTTTCTATATTATATCTTGTATCAAGTGAATATTTTATGTAATATGTTATGTTTAAGTGTGAAGAAAATAGAAGGGTTGTTTTAGTATGAAGGGGATAGGTTCATTTCATGTTGTAGGAGATACACCATGATGTGTATGTTTGTAAAATGGTAAACCATATGTTTTGGACTTCATGACCTTTACATCACCACACATATCTTTCAATGAAACCTATTCGAAGGTGTTATTAAGAAGGTCAAACCCTGATTGAGAGTCAAATGGGATCACATTATGACCATCATGACACTTCATATTTCGGATGACTATATTTTATAAGAGCATAAAAAAGAACCATTTGTATCATGAATCTATTCAATACTTTGTTTGATGTCATGTATTTATATAAAACATGACACAATCAATATTTTTGTGCCCTAGCGATGTTTTTGATTATTTATTTTACAATATTCAAAAATATCTAATGAATGATATTTGGGAAATTCATTTCAGGAATGAGATACCTAAGGAATAACATGGGTAGAGTGAATAATTTCAAGGTCCAACATGAAATATTATTGGAGAACTTTGATGTGTGGATTTCATAGTCATGTGAATTTGATATTGAAGCTTGTTTCATTGTAATGTTCTTATACCTTAACATTATACTTTTTTATTCTTTCTTTAAATGAGTTTGCTTTCTCTATCCCTCAATTACACTATTTCAGTCAGGATGATTGACTATTCCACCTTTTTTAGTAGTTCTAAAGGGATGGTGGATCAGTAATAAGAGGATGACTCTTTATCATAAATAATTTTCATTTCATGTAAATCAAATATGTTTTATTTTATTCATATTAAGACTAATGAAATCAAATCTCTTAGATACCTAATGATATTGGGGGAAATTATTGTATGAACCCCAATATGATAGAGGATAATGGGATGATAAGAGAAAACAATAATTATACTTTTTCTCTAAGATAAATCATATTTAATCTCAATATTTCTAGGTTACCAGGACCGTAGGAATAAAATGGAATTCAATATTTTTAATTATTACAGACTATGGGTAATTAATTACCATGATATTTCAAATAAAAAACCAAATTTTTTGATCTAAAATGTAAATAAATTATCACTTATTAGATAATATCCTATAAAATCAATCCATAATATTCATTATTTATATTTTTTCTTCCTATCCAAGTGATTTATTTTTTTCAATTCCATTATCAATATTTCTCTCATTCCAAATTCAATTTCAAAACACTATGTTACCTATTATATAAAAAATTAATAATAATGAATAATACATTAGTCAATGATCCCCATTTTTTAGTGGTTTTTTCTCAATGATTATAATTATTATACTATTCTTTTGTATATCTAGAGATTAGGGTTATAGGAATTTTAAATTCAAAACATTAACTAATTCTCTTTGGAGATGAATAATCTAGGTGATGCATCATGTTTTTAGTGATATTTCTGGGGTGGATGACCCAAAAGTACACAAAAAATTCATTACTGATCGATTATTTTACACTTTTCATTCATTTTTCTATTTTTATGTTTTGTTCTAATTTATGTGCATGGATGTTTAGTTATTTTTTATTTTAGATTCTAGGTATATTAACAAGAATCAATAAAATCAATCCTAGATACACAAGAATTGAGTCTGAAGATATAGTGTTACAACTTACAAAATATATTATATTGATGAAAAACCAAGAATCCTATATAGAACAAAGTGATTTAAGAAAAATAATATGTTAATCCCAAAAAGTAATATAAAAATATTAAATTGATAGTATAAAAACTACATTTTGTTGATGTACCTTCTTGAGAATCATCATGAAAAAAGGGCTAAAACATTTAATTGAAGCCATAAATTATTCAAAATAATCAAAAAATATTGCAATTTAGATGCATGAAAAATTATTATCCCCACAATCATCTATTAAAAATTTTATAGATCTATAATATATTAAAGAGAAATATTATTTCCATGGGGTAGGTTTTGGGCACATCAAAATCACAGGAGGGATAGTTCCCAAATTTTCGTTTTACCATTATTTATATTCAATTTGATGATTATTCTATGGAATAACATCATCACCAAAATAATTGAATCAAAAAAGAGAAAGGGATAGAAAACCTGAAACCATGAGAGAGTAGATCAACACATGTTGTTTACAATTATTTTAATTACATTATAATTATATACAAGGTTATTAATTATTTTTTATGAGTTCGTCCATAGATATGTAGTGCGCCACTATTTCATTGTATAATACAAGTGTAGGATTCCCATAGAAGTGACCCGCACATGTTACACATATCATTGGACATCACTGAAGGAGTCTCCAGGTGCTATAATGGAAGTTTCATTGTGCTTGGGATGTCCACCTTAGATCGCCTAGAGAACCACTTCTAAATAAATATCCTTGATATGGTGGAAGATGATCTCTCTCATTCATTAGAGCATTCTTGTAGAATAATGAACTCTCCATGCATGAGATATTTTCCTCAATTCGTTGTAAAAAAACCATTTTCTTGGCTAGTGCTTGGCTAATAAGAGAATAATATAACCAAACCTTTATTTTACTAGGGTAATAAAAAATAATTTACATAAGTGCCTTATTTATTTTATTAATATTTGTGAAAACCCATGTAAAATAATAACAACAATATTATTATATTCTAACATATGATTAACCTGAAATTTATAATTAAAAATCATTTAACAAAAAAATATTTAATATTATTATTTCTTAGTAGACTCAATATTAGTCTACCAATCCTCCCCTATATTTATTAGACCTTGAATAATTTCTATTAATTTATTAAATAAATATCACTACTTAGTTCTCCAATAAATATATAAATATTATATTCACTGTATAGAAAATAAATTTGTATTAAATAATCCACCTGCAATATATTTTCTCAAATAGCTAGTGTCGGAATAAATGCAATCAGAAATCCGTGAATTATTATTAAAACTAAATCAAGAATAATATTTATGGAAACTATTAAGTATATATTATTTAACTATGATATGGGATACTGTTAGCGTGCGACCCTCTAGTCCACTTTATGAATGGCATTAGGCGAACCCCCATAAATTCCAAGGATAACATCTCGCAACATGCCAAGGCACCCATAGAGAATAAAGTCAATGCCACAAATACATGTCACCTAATACAAATTCTAACCATGTAAAAACCCCCATTATCACAATATCTCTAATCGAGAAGGTTGAATGCCAGTGCCATAAACCTATTTGCTCGATATCTCTTTCTTTGACATTTTAGAAATAGAACAAGCCTATTGATCACTATGGTGATGGATTTATTGCGGATATATCATTTCTATCAAAGGGACTATGATATAATCTTCCATTAAAGAACATGAGGGATAAATAGTTATTCACATTATTCATTAATTCAATATAACTCATTATGAACCCAATATATCCTTCCTCACCTCGAACATCTGCCATCACGATTTTCATCAATACATCTATGTGTGTGACTCATAATACTCATTAATAATAATTCTAATGTCTACGGCCCAATACATATGTCTGTAAAATGGAACATCCTATGAAACAAATAAACATGGATTTATTACAGGTGGGTCTTGTTCTAATAACATCCTCCTAGACATTACCATGTGTGTACACACTTATATGGTTCCTCAAAGTCCTATGATTCTCCACCCCTGATAGACTATATCATTGGTGTCCCTCAAATTCTATCATATAGATATATAACATATATTAATGAATAGGTCCATATCACTTATGAGTTCTCATGATTACAGGGATCTGCATTGACCTTTTAGTGCAACAATCACTCTTATGATATTATAACAAACAATGTTACATAGATGAAAAATCATGAGGTGATAAAACATTTATTAATATTTATAACCATGAATATAATTTATCATAAATTACAAAAGATGTTGGTTCTAGGTCACCAAATCCAATATACTCTCACTTTCACTTGAACCAACTACTATTAATCTTCAGCCTACTGGCTAACACATGATACTCATGATTCTGATGAGATAGGCCTTTAGTTAAGGGGTCTTCTACATTATCTTGTGTAGATACTCTACTAATTACAATTTTACACCTTTTATAAAAATACATAATGAGTTGATAATTTCAGATTATGTTATTTGTCTATTTATATGACTTTGGATCTTATACAAGAGACACCATTGTAGTATTATCACAATACAATGTAATAGGGTCTTTACTTTTCAGTACCAAGTCATGATCTTGGACAATGTTTCGAATCTAAATGACTTACTTAGATGCAACATATGATGCTATGAACATGAATTCTACTATAGAATCAGCTACCACTGACATCATTGAACTCTTACACCTCACAACTCCTCAGTTGATATTGAAAACATATCCTGATAGCGACTTTAAGTCATTTCAATCTTTCTGAACACCGTCATCAGCAAGCCCTCTAAAGAAAATATCTTCCTCTCTTATATACAAAAATAACATATCCTTATTTTTAATCAAATACATAGTATTGTCTTAATATCAGTCTAATGTAGTTCTCCTTGATCCTTGATATCTACCTACCATGCTCAATGCGTAGTGAACATCAATTCTAGTACATAACATGGCCTAAATGATTGATCATATCGCTAATGTTTATTAGATCTTACTCATTCTATCCTTCTATTATTGTGTCTAGGGACACATATTCTAGGAAATATGTAAACAAGTTGACATTGGAACCAATCCCCTCTTAGATTGTTCCATACTAAATCACTTTAGTATATGGTAAATATATGTACTCCGTCTTAGTCCAAGAAGACTCTTAGATCAATATCTCATAATCTTGATCCCTAAAATATAGGATGCCTCAGCTAATTTCTTCATAGAGAATCACTTGTTTAACTTTTCCTTAATGGATTGAAAGACTACTATTTAGTTTCCTATATGTAATATGTCATCAACATATAATACTATGATAAACACAACATTCCAACTAAATATTTTGTAAACAAATGGTGCACATTCATTTTTGAGGAAACAAAATTATTTTATGGATTTATCAAATAGAATGTTAGATGAACTAGATAAATTATTCAATCCATAAATGGATATCTACAAGTTGAAAATCCTTTGGCATCACCTTGATTCACAAAGCCTTATGGTCAGGTCATATATACACCTTCCTAATGTCTCCCATTATGGACTACAGTTTTGACATCAATCTGCCAAATATCATTACTATGGTAAGCTTCTATGGGAAATATAATTTTGATTTATTTAAATATGAAATCTGTCAAGAAGGTTTCATCGTAGTCAATTCATAAACACTGTTTAAACCCCTTATCCACTATCCATGATTTATAAGTACTTACATTACATTACTTGTCTAGTTTCCCATTGAATACCCATTTACACCCAAGAGGCTATAAGAAATTGGATCATCAAAAATCTCCCAAACATGGTTTTGATAGATGGAATCCCTCTTCTAATTCACAGCTTCAAGATATCTTGCAGCTTTTGAGATCTCTAGATTCTTCGTATAAGAGATAGGTTCATCATTGTCCCACAATAATGATCCATCATCCTTGGTGACTAGAAAAGAATATCTCCCTTATTCCCTTACCTATGTTGATATCATACACATAACATGTGATTAGAAACGTAATTCTTCCACAGGGACCAATGGAACTTGTTCTTATATGGACTCATTTGTATCATGATCATCTAATTCTTTGATGTCAATCTTGCACCCACTATCATTTTTGAGTATGTTTTCCCTATCAATAAATACAGCTTTTCTGGAAACAATCATGTTTTTGTATGAGGGGTTGTATAAGTAGTTTCCCTTTGTTTTCTTGGGATAAACTATAGAGATACACATCATTCCTTGGGGTGCTAGTTTTTTTTTCTAAGAAAGCCTTAACAAATGTTTCACATCCCCATAAATGAGTATACACCAAAATGGGTTTCATTCAATCTATAGCATGCATGTAATTCCATTTTCTTCTTTATTTCATTCTCTGTTTATTGTGTATGATTCAGTTTGTAATTCATATCCTTAAAATAATAATAGAATATCTACATGACTCATCAGAAACCTAACCATGTCTATCATGGTACAATTCCTCCATTCACTAACATCATTACACTATGGTGTATAAGGTGGAGTGAGTTGAGATAGAATCCCAAACACCTAAAAAAAGTTAATGAACTCTTGGATAAGATATTATCCACCATGATCATATTGAGGCTTATTTATCTTCGTAAAAGTATTATTCAATTCTTTATTCATGAATATCAGGAATTTCTCAAAGGATTCAAACTTATACCACATCAGGTAAATATAGTTATATATACACAATTCATTAGTTAGAGTTATGAAGTTAGAATATTCACCTCTACCCCTACAGTAAATGTCATGACCCACCTTCAACAAAAAGAGGGAAGGGTCAGCAGATTGCCTGACCCTTCTTTCTTTAAGTTGAAAGAGAGATAATGACCCCCGAAACCTGCCTTCAATAGGTCCCAGAGTGGCGACTAGTGCCAAGGTTATAGAATCACACACTAAATGGAAGGCATTACCCATTTTTTTCTTTTAATAGGATAGGGAGATAAGATAGTAAATCCCAGAACACCAAAACTGAAAGTAAAGTAAAGAAAAAAGTAAACCATTCCCACATGCATGTTCAAAAGTAAAAGATACATGATACAAGAACTCCAATGATAAAGTACCAAAAGAAAGAAAAACGACAAAAGCAACTGGCCCAAGGTCCGAGCTAGTATGGTCCCGCACAATCCGTAAAGTCCTCTTGGAAAACTGAAAACAATTTTTAATATGTAGGGCGAGTATACAAGTATACTAAGTAGGGAAAAAACTAAAGCTCTCATGCACAATTGGGGAGGCATACTAATGCCCTGTGAGAAAAGAGATAACAATGAACCTATCATGGAAACTAACCACCCAAGCCTCACCAAGGCACACTCCCCAAACAATGCAAGTCAAGAAATGTATAGTAACATCACATCGATGTTTGGGTACCCCGCGCCACTTTCCCAATGGTTATTGAAGAAATCCTACACATAGAACCAATCCCGCCATTCTCACCACAGTCCCACTACCAAACCCCGCCCGCACACACGTGGGCCATAACCATTATCCCGCCCGCAAACAGCTGGGCCACAACTGTCACATGTAACCATGCCTACAAACACCAAGGCCAGAACAACCACTACTACACCCGAAGATACCCAGGCCTCATCCCAAATATACTGGGGAAACCACCTGCCCGCACACACCTGGTCCAACCACATCAACCACCCCGCCCGAAGATTTTGGGCTAATAATGGACCTCAGGCTGTCATAGCTTTCCTGAAGATACTTGGGCTATCTGGGAAAGGGAGCAGAAAGGAGCTAATAACCATCCACTAATTGAATTGTTGGGAAAAACACCCTCCCCCATGAATGGGGGTTCTCAGTACTAAGTGATCAACATGGGTGGGGCACGAATAAGAAACACAAAAACAAAAAATATATGTATAGGTAACAAGAACTCACCCAATCTAGGTTTTTCTTCAGCCAGCCTAAAGAAAACAAACTGCAACCAAGTCCAAGTCACAACTCACACCAAACCAAAACCCATTTGTCCCATCCTTGTTTACATGTTCAGTAATAATGTTTAAATAAGTTTCCGCACCTACATGGGAAACTAGAAAGCATAAGCACATGCCAACGGAAAAGCTCTGTCAAACATCAACTTAAACGTTCACACCCAGTTCTCTTGTAATGCCACAACAACAAAGTTGATAAGAGGAACCTCAAAGTACTGGATCCAAGGAAAACCACAAGATGTTGCGTACACCTTCTTTAACCAAAGGGGAAAGTGAGATCCCTTGAAGTAATGAAAGCAAAAAAGGTAACCCCGGGACACTGCCCTGTGTCCCCCATATTCTAGGAGCCGACGGTTTCTCAACAATAGAGGATCCCACCCCAATTTGTGATATAGAAAAAGTAACCACCGAACTTAAATTCACAACTGAAAGCATAACCACAAGGGATCCCATCCCTACCCACATCACACAGCAATCGGCCCGTGAAAGGAAACAACCAAACCACTACCACCAATACAAAGCAGGCCCACACCGGTATTTTCAAATTTAAAAGATTTAACACACTCCATGATTTCAATTTCGGTGTGCTTTTGCTGGGGTTATCATAGAAAGGGTTGATCCCGGTGCTTTCAATTTATTTACCCAAATATACATAATTAACTAAATTCATTTACACAGTAGAGGTTCATAATCATGATACAACCCTTTTAAACATCACCAGAGGTGAGGGTTCATTAGTGCATGGACAAACACCACCAATAGACTTGATTTTCAGTAGGCCTAAGCCATCACAATTCAGAAACCATCAATCAGAGCATCATCGATCACACCCCCCCTTCATTCGTTAGAATCCGTTTAATATCTTCATTAATGTTTGGTTCATCCAATTCTACAAAAACAAAATCATACCTGCCCCACATGTTACATAGAAAGGAGAGACGAAGGTGAAACCCTACCTGATTGATCAATGATCAAATTTTATCTTCACCCTTCACGCGCCGGTAACAGGGGATGCGCGATTTACAGGGGTGGGGCCTCGGGAACTCAAGCACGAGTAGACGAAATGATGGAGGGCGATCGAGAAAAAGAAACCTAGGGAGAAACCATTAGTTTATAAGGACCAGTGATGGTTGAGATAAAGAATTTGAAACCATGTATGGAGCAGGGTCGTGGGTTGACCACGCTTCCCCACACGTCATTAAAGGGTCCCCGGTTTAGGGGCAGTTTAAACTGACGCACATACCTCATCAGACGCTTAATTAAATGCCATTTATGGGAATTATTGGCTTTTAAACAAACATAACGGTGTCAAAATATGGTTTAAAACCCAATTTTCGCAAAAAGGAGGCACTAATGGAAAACCTGTGGGGGAAGGAAAGAGCCACCGGTAGCCGAGAGCTACCGGTGGTTGACATCAACCTGTAGCCGAGCTACAGTAAGGCTGCGGCCACTGGTAGCCGAGAGCTTCCGGAATGATGTAGCCACCAGTAGTAGAGAGATACCGGTGGCTGACAGCCACCGGTAACCGAGCTACCATTAGGCTGCAATGACCGGTAGACCAAGCTACCGGTAGGCCGAGCTACCGGTAGACCGAGCTACCAGAAGGCCGACCGTTAGGGTCAAAACTTCACCGAGAAGCCTGGATAACTTTCCCAGACTACCCAGAACACCCAACATCAGATTTTTACAAAGTAATGGACCTCTATGAACATGTTCCATTACATCAGATACCTCTCAACCTATTCTCTCCCTCAAGAATCAAAACAACCCAGAAGTAAACATAGGGTCCGAACAACCACCTCGAAAGATACCTCTCCAGAGCGAACACCATTGTTAACTAAAAACACCTTCTTCTTAATAACCAAGCAACACACCATGTCAAACTACCCAGTCATGTGTGTTTGGGAGTCTCTTCCCCCATGTCAGGATACTATCCACTTTGGGAGGCATTGACTCACCCCCACGGGATTACTCGCATCCACCTTAATGCGTCTTGATTCAGCGTCGGGTCCTCCGCTCCCCATAGCCATGACATTTCACACTCATTCAAAAGAAGGAAAACCACATATTTCATAGCTTACAAGGTAAAATGATCCACTAAAACATGTATAAACAGAACAACACAAAGCTCAAAACAACTCTGGGTACTGGGCACACATCTATGCTTCCCTCTCCCACATACTCTCCTCAAGCCCACCATATCTCCATAACACACGAACCAAGGGAATGGTTCGCCCATGAAGCACCTTATTTTTGTGATCCTCGATTATCACTGGTCTTTCCACAAAGGTCATGTCATCCTCGACGTCCAGCTCTCCCCAGGCGAGGATGTGTGAATCGTCATGCAGATACCGACGGAGCTGGGACACATGGAAGACGTCATGTATCCTCAATAGCGGCGGTGGTAACACTAGCTAATAATCCACTTCGCTGACCTACCACAAAACTTTGAAGGGTACGATGAACCTGGGATGAAGCTTACTCCCCTTGCCGAACATCCGGTGTCGATGCCAAGGGGAGACCTTCAAGAACACATGGTCTCCAACGTCAAACTTCAAGGGCCTTCTCCTAGTATCAACATACAACTTCTGTCAGTCCTGGGCCACCTTCATCCTTTTCCGTACAAGATGGACATTCTCTGTCATCCTCTGCACCACCTCCGTTCCAAGAATGCCCGCCTCTTTGACTTCGGTACAACACACAGGTGAACGACATGGCCTCTCGTACAATGCTTTAAATGGGGCCATACCAATGGAAGATTGGTAGCTATTATTACAGGAAAACTCTACCAAAGGAAAATGTCGCACCCATGGTCCTCCTGAGACTAGAACACATTCCCACAACATACCCTCCAAGGTCTGGATGGTGCGCTCTGTCTGTCCATCTATTTGGGGATGGAAAGCAGTGCTAAGACGCAGCTGTGTGCCAAAAGCATGCTGCAATCCTCTCCAGACTCGTGAGGTAAATTGTGCATCTTTATCCAAGACTATGGACCTCTGAACTCCATGTAACCGCACCACCTCATCCACGTACCTTCGTGCCAAATATTACAGTGGACTCGACTCTTTAATCGCCCGAAATTGAGATGATTTCTTCAACCGGTCCACTACTACCTAGATGGCGTCACATTCCCCTTGAACCCTGGGTAGTACCGTGATGAAATACATCGAGATGTCCTCCCACTTCCACTCAGGAACATCTAGAGACTATAGAAGGATGCCTGGAACTCGGTGTTCAGCCTTCACTACTGACACACTAGGCACTTGGCCACAAACTCTGCCACTGTTTGCTTTACTTCGGGCCACCAAAACTATCTCTTCAGACCCTGGTACATCTTACAAACTCCCGGGTGCACTACTAGGGGTGTGTTTTGAAACACACTAAGAACCTTGCCACACATCGCCTCTAGAACAAATAACTTTCCTCGGAAAAGCATCTAGTTATGACTATCCTCGGTCCACCCTTTCGGAGCACTACTCTGGTCAACTCGGTCATGCATCACTTTGAACTCTAGGTCTCCCCACTGAGACTCCTCCACTTTCTGTAACATAGAATACTGCACTGCCATCAGATATAGGCAACATCTACCATCATTCGTCCTCACATCCAGGTCCAAGGCAACAAACTCCTCCATCGCCTTCCTGGCGTCTGCAGAATCTCGGACCACATCCTTCTACGACCGCCTGCTCAAAGCATCGGCCACTACATTTCTCATCTCTGAAGTGTAGGAAATCGAAATTCGTAATCCTGGAGGAACTCCAACCACCTTCTCTGCCGCAAATTTAGGTCTCGCTGAAAGAATATATACCTCAATCTTTTGTGATCCGTGATGACCACAAAGTGCTCTCCGATAAGGTAATGCCACCATAACTTTAGAAAAAAATGACCACTACAAGATCATGGTCTTGGGTGGCATAATTACACTCATGTGGGCGTAGCTGCCTAGACCCACCAGAGATCACCCCTTGTCACTGCATCAACACTCATCTGAGGCGTTTCCCTGAAGCATCAACGAACACCTCATACACCACCCATTCTTCGGGTAGTCTCAGCACAGGGGCACTAACCAACTTCTCATTAAGATAGCTGAATGCTACCTTGCATTGTTCACTCCTCACAAAAACCTGGTCCTTCTTGGTCAAGGCAGCCAAAGGGACTGTAACTCTGGAGAAGATAGGTACAAACCTCTGATAGTAACCCACCAGCCCGAGGAAACTATGATCCTCTACCACATTCTTGGGTGCTGCCCAAGAAACAACTGCCTCAACCTTTGATGGGTCCATAGCTACCCCCGGCTCGGACACTACGTGCCCAAGAAAGTGAACTTCTCGCATCCATAACTTGTACATTGACAACTTCCCATAGAGCTGGTGCTGTCGGAGGACCCCCAAAACCATCCTCAGGTGCTCAGCGTGGTCCTCCTCTGATCTAGAATAGATTGGGATATCGTCGATGAACACAACTACGAACCGATCTAGGTACTCCCAGAAGATGGAGTTCACAAGCCCCATGAACACAGCCGGGGATTTCGCAACACCAAAAGGAATGACTACGAACATGAATTGTCCATATCTGAACCTGAAGGCCGTCTTCAGGATGTCGCCCTCTTTCACCCTCAACTGGTGATACCCAGACCGTAGGTCGATCTTCGAGAACTATCCTGCGACTTCAGCTGGTCTAAAAGATTGTCTATCCTCAGAAGAGGGTAGTGATTCTTGATTGTCACCTGATTCATCCTCCTATAGTCTATGAACAACCTGAGACCACCATATTCCTTCTTTGCAAACAAGACTGGAGAACCCCATGGTGACACACTTGGTCAAACATAACCCCTCTTTATCAAATCGTCAATCTGAATCCGCAACTCTCGTAGCTCCGAATGTGCCATCTGGTAATGAGAAATCGAAATCGAACGAGCACCGAGCTGCAAGTCTATCCCAAACATGATATCACGTCGAGGGGGTATAGTAGTTACCTCCACAGAAAATATGTCCATAAACTCTCTGACCATTCCTGGAACCTCTACCATCTCAGCACCTACTGATTCCACTGATAGCTCGGCTAACAAGGAGAGGGGGTGTTCCTCTCGCCGGCTGCACTTATGACAGCTCCATTCGCCGGTAAAAGTAACACTCCGGCCACCGAAGTCTGAGAACTCAATCCTTCCTCAGAAGAAGTCGATGACAGAATCCATAGAGAACATCCAGTTGGTGCCTAGAATGATATCATATGGTTGTATCTGTAGCAGCAATAAATCCTCAACCGACTGATGTGGCCCTATCATTAGTCTGTATCCTTGAAAAACATAAAACAAGTCGGTCTAACCTCCGACTGGTGTTCTTAGCCCAAGGGGCACTGGAAGTCTCTCGGCATCTATACCCAAGTCATGGGATAGACTGGGTGCAACAAAGGAGTGAGATGCTCCAGTATCAAACAAGGCATACACAAGGGTTCTAAACAAACTGATCGTACCTCGGACGTCCTCCGGCCCTGCTAGAACAGCTGCCTCCGTGACATGAAACTGTCCATGCCTAGCTCCTCTACCTATCGGCTATCAGAAACCTCCCTAACCATGCCCTGGTCGAGGTCCCTGAGGAGCGCCTTAAGGTCAGCCTCCTCCAGCAATGTCTGCCCTCGGAGGAGCAGGAGCTCGCTACCCCTGCTACTGTTGCTGGAAGGGCCTTGCTGGAAGCTGCTGCTAGGTAGGGTGCTGGGCCTGTCCACCACCGCCGTACTGTACTCGCTCCGGGTACTGATTTCGGAGATGTCCATGGCTCCCACAGAGTAAGCACGTAGTTCCTGGGCGTTAAGGGAAAGGGCGAGGACCAGGGGACCGGAACTGGAACTGCAGTGGCCTGCTCCCAGCTAGTCGGAACCTAGAGGGTCCCGATGCTGGAGTTCTAGTGCTGGCAGCCTTTACCTTTGATAGGCCTAGATGAATCCCATCTATCGACACACCTCCCAATGTGTGAATACTCTCCACCACTTCTACCTTCTTATGGACCTCCAAGTATGGCAGCAAGGTGAAGGGGGTAACATCGTACTGTTGGGAGGGTCAGAGCGCCTCCTCTAAATGTCTTTCCCGAGACTCCTCATCTGGAAAGAGGTCCGAAGAAAAATGTAAGAGGTCCTTGAACTTGATCCCCAGCTCCCTTTATGACATACTTTCCTTCTGGAGGGAGTGTAGCTCCTGCCTCTTCTCTACTTTAATCTTAGAAGAGAGGAATTCCACCCGGAACTCCTTCTCGAAATCAGCCCATGCCACCTCAGCCTCACTTTTCTCGCCCAGGTAAAGCGTCCACCACTAACGCGCCGCTCCCCGCATTTGGATGATGGCAAGAGGAACCCAATACTCTGTTGGGGCCCGAATCAGGCCCAAGGCTATCACCATCTCCTCTAGCCAGCTCTTCATCTTCATGTCAGAAGTGCTTCCCTCATACTTCTCGTGGGTCTATCGCTGGAATGCCCGAAGTGTCTTCTTCCACTAGTCATCCTCCACCTCTCGATCAGCTCTCCGCCGATCGGCCAAGGTAGTCTCATGGGCCTCGATCACCCGCACCACATGTGGTCGCCTCCTAGGTTCCATAGCTGCATGGTAAACAAGGAATGCCTAATCCCATGGAGTGCAGAATATTGTTCTCAAAAAAATTTCGTAAACTTTTTATTGATTACAATTACCAAAACACCCATGAAACACGAGAACACAAGTCATTATGATTCATTTACCTTTCCTATGGTCTCTACCCTACAATCAACATGGCCTCACTTGGTCGTTCAGTAGGTCCAGAGTCCTTGCATCGGATCACGGGGGGCCCTAAAATCCTGTGTCCTAGCCAGTCTTCCATGTCCTAATTCACAAACCACGATCACCCAACATTGTTTCCCTAACATCCCATGAAATACTTACTGTTCCTAACTCCATACTCCATTAAATCCCTCAACCATCCTCTCTGATACCATTATGTCACGACCCGTCTTCACCAAAAGGAGGGAAGGGTCAGCAGATTGCCAGACCCTTCCTTCTTTAAGTTGAAGGAGAGATAATGTCCCCTGAAACCCGCCTTCAATAGGTCCTGGAGTGGCGACCAGTGCCAATGGTATAGAATCACAAACTAAATAGAAGGAATTACCCTTTTTTCTTTTAATAGGATCGGGAGATAAGATGGTAAATTCCAAAACACCAAAACTGAAAGTATAAGTAAAGAAAAAAGTAAACCATTCCAACATGCATGTTCAAAAGCAAGAGATATAGGAAACAATAACTCCAAAGATAATGTACCAAAAGAAAGAAAAACAACAACAACAACTTCCCCAAGGTCCGAGTTTTTACGGTCCCACACGGTCCCTGAAGTACTCCTGGAAACCTGAAAATAGTTTTATATATATAGGGTGTGCATACATGTATACTCAGTAGGGAAAAACCTAAAGATCTCCTACACAAGTTGGGAGGAACACTAATGCCCGGTGAGAAAAGAGATAACCAAGCACCTAGAAAGGAAACTAACCACCCTAGCCTCACCAAGGCACACTCCCCAAATAACGCAATTCATGTAATGTATAGTAATAGCACATCGATGTTTGGGTACCCCGTGCCACGTTCCCACTGGTTATTGAAGAGATCTTATGCATCGAACCAATCCCGACATTCTCACCGCAGTCCCACCGTGAAACCCCGCCCGCACACACCTGGGCCACAACCTCACCACAATCCCACTGCAAAACCCCACCCACACAGACCTGGGCCATAACAACTATCCCGCCCAAAAACACCTGGTCCAAAACATCACACGTAACCACGCCTGCATACACCGAGGCCAGAACAACCACTACCACGCCCGAAGACATATGGGCCTCATCCCGAAGATACTTAGGAAACCACCTGCCCACACACACTTGGGAGAACAACCACAACCACCCTGCCCGAAGATTCCTGGGCTAATAATGGACCTCAGGCCATCATATCATGCCCGAAGACACTTGGGTTATACGGGAAAGGGAGCAGAAAAGAGCTAATAACAAGCCACTAATTGAAATTTTGGGTAAAACACCCTCCCCCATGAATGGGGGTGTTCAACACTAAGTTCTCAACTTGGGTGGGGCATGAATAAGAAACAAAAAAAAACTAAAAATATATGTATAGTTAACTAGAACTCACCTGATCTAGGTTTTTCTTCAGCGAGCCTAATGAACACAAACAACACCCATGTCCAAGTCACAACTCACACAAAAACAAAACCCATTTGTCCCATCATTGTTTACATGTTCAGTAATAATGTTTAAATATGTTTCCACACCAACGTGGGCAACTAGAAAGCATAAGCACAATCCAAGGGAAAATCTCAGTCAAACATCAACTTAAACATCCACACCTGGTTGTCTTGTAAATCCACAACAACAAAGGATATAAGAGGCCCGTCAATGTACTAGAACCAGGGAAAACCCCCAGATGATTCCTACACCTTCTACAACCAAAGGGGACAACGAGATCCCTCAATGTAATGGAATAAAAAAAGGTAACCCCGGGACACTTCCCCATATCCCCCAAATTCCAGGAGCTGATGGTTTCTCAACAATAGAGGATCCCACCCCAATTCTTGATATAGACAAAGTAACCACCCAAAATTAAAATCACAATAGAAATCATAACCACAGGGGATCCCATCCCCACCCACATCACCCAAAAATCGACCCATGGAAGGAAAAAACCAAACCACTACCACCAACATAAAGCCTCCCCATGCCTGTGTATTCAGATTTAAATGATTTAACACACTCCATGATTTCAATTTCAGTGTGCTTTAGTCATGGTTATCACAGAAAGGGTTGATGATGGTGCTTTCAATTTATTTATCCGAATATACATAACTAACCAAATTCATTCACACAGCATAGGTTCATAATCACGATACAAGCCTTTTAAACATCACCAGAGGTGAGGGTTCGTTAGTGCAGAGACAATGACCACCAAGGACCTTGATTTTCAGTAGGCATAAGCCATCAAAATTCATAGACCATCAATAAGAGCATCATCAATCACACCCCTCCCCTTCATTCTTTAGAATCCGTTTATTATATTTATTAAAGTTTGGTTCATCCAATTCTACAGAAACAAATGCATACCCGCCCTGCATGTTACACAGAAAGGAGAGAAGAAGGTGAAACCCTTCCTGATTGATCAACGATCGATGTTTGTCTTCACGCTTCACGCGCCAGTAACAGGGTATGCACGATTTGCAGGGGTGGGGCCTCAGGAACTCGAGCATGAGCAGACGAAATGACAGAGGGTGATCGAGAAAAAGAAACCGAGGGAGAACTCTTTAGTTTATAAGGATCGGGGATGGTTGAGATAAAGAATGTGAAACCGCGTAAAGTGTGGGGTTGTGGGTTGACCATGCATCCCCACATGTAATTAAAGGGTCCCCGGTTTAGGGGCGGTTTAAACTGACAAACATACCTCATAAAAATTCTTAATTAAATGCCATTTATGGGCGTTACTGGCTTCTAAACAAGCTTAAAGGGGTCAAAATAGGGTTTAAACCCTAATTTGTCCAAAAAGGATGTGCTACTAGAAAACCATGGGGGTAGGCAAGATCCACCTGTAGCCGAGAGCTAGCGGTGGGAGACAGCGACCGGTAGCCGAGCTACTGGTCGGCTGCAGCCATCAGTAGAAGAGAGCTAGCGGTGGCTGACAACAACCGATAGCCGCACTACCGGTTGGCTGGAGCCACCGGTAGCTGAGAGCTACCGGTAGGCCGAGCTACCGGTAGACCGAGCTATCGGTAGGCCAACCGTTAGGGTCAAAACATGTGACGACCCAAGGTTTCATTAATGGAAAATTCCTCTTGATCCAGTTAAATGTCTCTTTATGAAAAATGGTTTTATAAGATTTCAACTTCTTTGGTTTTATGTTAAGAATTTTGATCATTGTTAATATAGTCATTGAATAGTGACCGCATGATTAGTATAAATATAGGACCTTAACAAATCCAATTTACTCAGTCAAAAGAAGAGATGGCCTCATCCAGTAGAATTTCCCCATACGGTGCCCATTTGTCGGCGCTCGAAAAAGAGGTGGCATCCTTGGGCTTCTCCCTTGACAAATCCCAAGCTGAGCTTCACCATGTCAAGCTCGAACGAGACCATCTACGGGAAAAGTGGAAGTTGATAGAGATTACCACTAGAGCGATGTTATCCGAGCCACCCCAAGAGTCTGTCCCCATCGCACACCTTACCCTTAGTTCATATGCATCTGTTTTAAGGGGTTATGTAACAAATAATTAGTACTATGTTCATGTACATTATTTTTGTATATAATAATGAATATAATATCTAGTCATTTTTTAATACATTGTAAATAGTTTTTAAAGTACAAATGGGGTTTTTAGTTATTATTTAATTAAGATATCTATTTTATTAAATTAAGGGATTTTTGAATTAAATAATATTTTAATAAAATAATAATAATAATAATAAATTAATTATTATTAAATATAAATGATCTTATAATTATATGAATGCAATAATTTTTTTTATTAATGTTTGAAAGCCATTTCTGTCAAAACTTATGAATTTTTGATAAATGTCGGTTTTTATTTGAAAAGTGAAAATTAACATATTTATAATTTTTTTAGATAAAATAAATGTCATTTCTGGAATCAGGACATTGAAATTATCAAACGGTGAATTTTTCATAATTTTCTGATACAGTCAAATTTTTGGGTAAAAATTAAATACCGTTTAAATATATAATGTGTTTTATAACATCATAATGACCCAATAGTGATGTAATAAAATACTATAATCTTTATGTTAGGCCAATATATGTTTTACCATTAAAATAATGTGATTTTGGGTTTGTTTGACTTACTGTTCAAAGCATTAAAGGACCCCTCAAGACATATTCAACACTTTCCCTTTTTAAATTAATTTCCATGAGAGTGTGACTCACCTCCACATAAGCAACCCTAATATTTTAAGAAGTTCGGACTTTGGCCTTATAAAATAATGTTTTCCTCTTCCCATTTCCAAAAACCATGGGAAAAAACCATGAGATGGTTTGTGGTTTGGATTAATTTAATTTAAGGGGGCCCAAACCTAAATAATAAATAATTCCCTCACCTTTCCTATATAAACCAACCCAAGATCCCACTTCCTCCTCACTCAAAGCCCTTGGAGTTCTTACAACCTCTGCCCAAATCTCTATAGAATCCTCCCAAGGTACCCCAAGCTCCCAATAAGCCTCTCACAAGCCTCTCTCTATCCTTTGGATGCACACTTCCACGTATGGGTTTTTTCTTCCTTTATCATTTTTGTCAATTTTCATTAGGTTGTATTGCCCTTTTAATTTCAATTATGAATTTTGGGGTATGGTTTCACACCTCCCCCATACTTCCCTCTTGTTGTTTGAATGATGGGAGATCCATTTATCTGTCATTAAATTCCTCCCATGTACACCCGTTACTATGCCGAAATTCCGAAAGAAACTTCTCTCTCTTCTTTTACATTCAAGAAATAATTTTGTATCATGGATCTAAATTCCATTAAAATTGTTAGGACATGTATCTATATTACCTATTTACTATAAATTACATGTTAATATGATGAGGAACCCCTTTCTATCTCATCAAACATTTTTTTATGAATTCTTATGTCAGGCCATTACGCTGCCTAAATCACACCAATTTTCTAAGCCAATGCCATTGTGTAGTGGATACCATGCCCATTTCTCCATCAAGGGTATCCACCTTTATGCACCTTTACTTATTGATTACAAAGTCTCATGTATGAGTTCCACATTCCTTTATCGTGGAATAAATGTTTATGTTTTATGAATCCATGTTTTATGATCCATGTGGCACACTTATGCATGAAATGAAATGTTTAAGAAGGGTGTGCCCTTATAGCGCTCGAATGCATTGGGTAAAGTATAGTATCATGATACGCCATGTGAAATGAGTGTTGACTCATGATAATTAATGTTCAACGAGGGGTTACTCGTGCTTTATGTGCAATGAGGATTTACTCATGCTCAATGTGCAATGGGCCTTGGCTCATGCAAATTCCATGTTAAGTGTTGTTGCCACATTTCCATGTTATGATTATCTTGTTTTATCATGAATTTATGTTCATGTTTTTATTACGCTCTATTGATATGCCTGTTTTATAACATGTATTTTACTTCTAATGTTATTCCATGTGTACTCCCTTACTGGGCTTTATAGCTCACCCATTTCTTATGCATGTCCCCAGGTTATCCCATGCAATGCTAAGTACGAGGGAATGTAGTGGTCATGAAAACGAAGTTTTCAATAAAGATGTTGTATTTCATGTTGTAATATTTCATGTAATGATCCTAAGCCCCAAAGACACTAAACCTCTCGATCTTCTTTGTTGTATCAAGTGATGTTTTATGTAACAAATCAAGTTTATGTTGTAATAAAAAGCAGGGTTGTCACAGTTGGTATCAGAGGATAGGATTAGTTAGTAAAGAGATTAGGAAACCCTAGTAAAGCCTTATATACAAGACTAATTATAATAAAAAAATCCCTAAGTTTTGGTGAGTATTGAGTAAGTGGTTTATCAAGAAAATACATCCCTGTCTAGATACGAGCAGGTAGAGGTGGCTCTGGCACATATGTATCGTAGGGGTAAAACCCGAAAACACCGCTTTGAGCTAGACTCGAACGGGAACTATTGCACGACAACGGGCCTTGCTGCACTCTTGGTTACGAAATGCCTGGGGGATATGTTTTGATAATTTCACAAGATTAGTATGAACTCTTATTAAGGGAACTAAAAAAACGCCCCTAAGAATATATGTTAGAAAGTAGATCATGAAAAGCCTTGATTGAGGCCTATATAATCATGAGTTAAGGAAATAAAAGTTTACTTTTTGAGTCATCAACTATTGTCTTTGGATTACCCTTTATGTTTTACCCCTAAATTTCCCTTTATTCCTGCCAATGTCCGGTAATAAGAGGACTCGAGCTAACAACCGTTGTGAAGATCAGTGTGATGACTGTACTAATGAGATTCCAAATCCAATGGGAGAAAGAATCACAAACTTTTTCACGCTTCTCTCTCAGTTAACTAATGTTTTGAATAGAAACATGGGTCAAGAGGAACGTTCACCCCCCCTATGAATGAGCAAGTCGCTATCGAGAGATTAATGATACAAAGGCATCTTACTTTTAGTGGATCATCCGATACCACGATCGATGAACAATGGATCAACTCCATTGAAAAGATATTCTCCATCCTCCAATGTTCTGAATAAGAGAAGTTTATCCTATAGGATTATTGTATAGAGGGTGAAGCTGATCAATGGTGGACGTTGATCCAAAATAAGAAGCCTGAGGAGAAGATCAAGGCATTAGAATTTAAGGATTTCCGGAAGATATTTTTCGATAAATATTTTCCATGCACCCTCCGTCTTAAGATAGAAAGGGAATTCCTTTCTCTCAAGCAAAAATATTAAGAATCTGTTGGAGCGTATGAAGCAAACTTCACAAGGATTGCACAATACGCTTATGGCTTTGTCGTTACCCCCGAATGTAAGGTTGACCGCTTCTTTGGTGGGATGAAGCCTAGCTTGCGGAAAGCATTAGAGATACGTGACTTCGACAGCTATGAGGAAATTTTCTGATGTGCCCTCAAGGTGGAAATGGAGATCAGGGAATCATAGGGGTATCATGGGGACACGAAGTGTAAGGTGTACTTCAATGCTGGTGGTCCGATGGATAAATCCAACAGCGCTAAGAAGTTCCAGCACCACACCTTCCAAAAGTGAGGAAAGAAGCACCCTAGAAATTGACTTAAGGGGACGAGAAAATGATTTAGGTGTGGAAGAGAAGAGAACCTAGATGTTAACTGTCGGCAAGAAGGACCCACGGCTGCGACAGATGAGAGGAACGCTCCGTTCGAACCTCAACGCGTTGTTCAATGCTACAAATGCAAAGAACCGGGTCATTTTGCAAATCAGTGCCCTAATACAAGGGTTATCGGAGGCAACCAACAACCTCTAAGACAGCAAGGAAGAGATTTTTCCATCACTTCTTCCAAAGTGAACCCCAACAACGAAGTGGTGATAGGTACGCTAGTTATTCATTCAAGAATATCGAACATACTTTTTGATTCAGGTTTTACGCATTCTTTTATATCTCAAAAGTTTATTATAACAATCCCAGCACCACCAAAAATCATTGAAGTAAAGATGTCGCTGATTACGGAAAATGGGGCAATCATTGCATCCCATGAACATAAGTCCTCTCCTGTTATAATCTATGGATTGAATTTCCTGGAGAACCTCATCATACTCCCTATGGTGGAATTTGATGAAATTCTTGGCATGGATTGGATTTCCTTATATAGATCCAACATAAATTGTCGGGAGAGGGAAATCACACTCTATATGGAGAATCGACCCCCGATTCTTTACAAGTGTCAGGAGGAAGACGAATCTCCTTTAGCTCCATCATCTCAAGCATGGATATTACTGCCTTATGAGCACACATATCTAGATCATATGATTGAGTCCAAGGAAGAAACCATCCTTGAAGAAATGCCTATTGTGAGGGGATTCAATGAAGTGTTTCCCGAGGAACTGCCTGGTCTTCCTCCAAGAAGAGTTGTTGAGTTCTCAATTGAACTTATACCTGGGGAGCTACCAATATCCAAGACTCCATATAGAATGTCTTTTGTAGATATTAAAGAGCTGATGAAACAACTAGAGGAGAATATGGACAAAGGGTTTATATGCCCAAGTGCTTCACCATGGGGTGCACCAGTCCTCTTCGTCAAGAAGATGGATGGGTCAATGTGGATTTGCATTAATTATCGTGAACTTAACAAAATCATGATAAAGAACAAGTATAATCTCCCAAGAATTTATTATTTTTTTGATCTGCTGCGTGGAGCACAATACTTCTCCAAGGTGGACTTGCGGTCAGGATATTATCAAGTTAGGGTGAAGAAGGAAGATGTTCCCAAGACTGCTTTTCGTACAAGATACAGGCACTATGAATTCATAGTAAATCCTTTCGGACTCACCAATCCTCCAACAATATTCATGGAATTGATGAATAGAGTCTTTAGAGATTACCATGACAAATTTGTGGTAGTCTATATAGATGATATTTTAATATACACCAAAACCAAGGAGGATCATGAGGAGCATTTAAAAACTATACTAGAGACTTTGCGCAAGGAGGAGCTCTATGAAAATTACAGCAAGTGTGAGTTCTGGTTGAAGGAGGGATCATTCTTGGGCCATATCATCAGAAGCAATGGGATATCTGTGGACCCCTCCAAAACAGATACAATTGAGGGATGAATGAGGCCAACATCGGTAACAAATATCTGTAGCTTCTTTGGGTTAGCAGGATATTATCGACGATTTGTGAGAAATTTCTCACGATTGTCCAACCCTCTTACCAAGCTAACTCGAAAGGGAGTAAAGTTTTCTTGGAGTGATGAATGCGATGAAAGCTTCAAGGAGTTGAAAAGGAGGCATATCACTACACCCATGCTCACTTTACCCACAAGTGGGGAGATTTTTGTTGTATTCAGTGATGCTTCGAAGAAGGGCTTATGATGTTTGCTGATGCAGAATGATAAAGTGATACCCTATGCCTTAAGGCAGTTGAAAATCCATGAGCGAAACTATCCAACGCATGATCTGGAGTTGGCGGATGTGATATTTTCCTTGAAAATATGGCGGCATTATATATATGGAGAGAAATGTGAGATATATACTAACCACAAGAGTCTTAAATATATATTCACACAAAAAGAGCTTAATATGTGCCAGAGAAGATGGATAGAGATCATCAAGGATTATGACTGTTCAATACATTACTACCCTGGGAAAGCGAACAAGGTGGAAGATGCCCTAAGTAGAAAGGACCCCGCAATTCCATCAATGATGAGAATTGAGAAGGATCCAATCTTCTTAGATTTGATGAATATGGATGTGGGAATCATAAAGAAGAGAACATCATCAATCCTTTCACAAATGATTGCTCAAAAATCTATTTTGGAAAGGTTAAAGGATGCTCAAAAGGATGATGTGGGAATTCAGGAAAAGGAGGAAGCTATCAAAAATGCGAAATCCACATATTTTAATGTTAATGAAGGAGGAATTGTGCGGTTTGGGAAAAGACTATGTGTTCCACCAAGTCCAGAGCTGAAGAAGGAACTTTTGGATGATGCACATAGTTCAAATTTCTCTATTCACCCAGGGAGCACAAAGATGTATTGAGATATCTGAGAAAACTTTTGGTGGGATAATATGAAGAAACAGATCGCTGAATATACATCAAAGTGCCTGGTGTGTCAGCAAGTGAAGGCAGAGAGGCAGAAGTCTAAGGGGATGATGGAACTATTTCCCATACCAGAATGGAAATGGGAGAACATCAGCAAGGACTTTGTCACCAGACATACAAGGACATCCAAAGGCAACAATGCTATCTGGGTTGTTGTGGATCGTCTTACAAAGACTGCACACTTAATTTCTATTCAAGAGGATTTCTCATTGGATCAACTGGAATGGATATATATCATGGAAGTGGTGAGGGTGCATGGTGTACCACTATCTATTGTGTGTGACCGAGATTCAAGATTCACCTCTATGTTTTGGAAGTTTCATCAACAAGCTCTGAATACTGAACTGAACTTTAGTACGACCTATCATCCTCAAATTGATGCCCAATCCGAACGAACTATCCAAACACTTGAGGATATTTTGAGAGCGTTCACAATGGACTTTTAAAGGAGGATGGGATCAACATCTTCCTCTAGTTGAGTTATCTTATAATAACAGTTTCCACTGAAACATACAAATGGCACCATATGAAGCCTTGTATGGGAAAAGGTGCAGAACACCGACTTGTTGGGATGAGGTCAGTGAACGTATTCTTCTTGGACCAGAAATGCTCGAAGAAATGGTGGAGAAGGTGAAAACCATTTAGCAGCATATCAAGGTAGCCCAGAGTCGACAAAAGAGTTATGCAGATAATCATCTAAGAGACCTTGAGTTTAAAGCTGGAGACATGGTGTTTCTACGCATATCTACGTGGAAAAATGTCATGAGGTTTGGAAAGAAAGGGATGTTAAGTCCAAGGTACATCGGCCCCTTTGAGATTATTGATCCTGTTGGGGCTGTTTCCTATTGACTAGCACTTCCACCTACCATGGGCAAGGGGCATGATGTCTTTCATGTATCCCTCTTAAGGAATTACATACCAGACCCTTCACATGTACACTCATCTGAGGTGATACAATTGGAAGACGATCATTCTTATGAGGAGAAACCAGTGAAGATCTTAGATCGTAGAGAAAAAGTTCAACGAAATAAGACAATTCCCCTCATTAAGGTGTTGTGGAGAAACCACTAGTTTAAAGAAGCATCTTGGGAATCAGAGGATATGATGAAGCTGAGTTACCCACATTTGTTTTAGTGTGGGAAAAGGAAAATTTCGAGGGCGAAATTTCTTAATGGGGGAATGTTGTAACGACCCAAGGTTTCATTAATGGAAAATCCCTTTTCATCCAGTTAAATGTCTCTTTATGAAAAATGTTTTTATAATATATCAACTTCTTTGGTTTTATGTTAAGAATTTTTACCATTATTAATATAGTCATTGAACACTGATCACATGATTAGTATAAATATAGGAACTTAACAAATCCAATTTACTCAGACAAAAAAAGTGATGCCCTCATCCAGTAGAATTCCCCATACGAAGCCCATTTGTCAGAGCTCGGAAAAGAGGTGGCATCCTAGGGCTTCAACCTTGACTAAGCCCAAGGTGAGATTCACCATTTCAAGATCGAACGGGACCATCTACGGGAAAAGTGGAAGTTGATAGAGATTACCACTCGAGCGATGTTATCCAAGCCACCCAAGAGTCTTTCACCGTCGCACACCTTACCCTTAGGTATTATGAGGCTATTTTAAGGGGTTATGTAACAAATAAGTAGTACTATGTTCATGTACATTATTTTTTTATATAATAATGAATATAATTTCTAGTCAATTTTGATACATTGTAAATATTTTTTAAAGTACAAATGGTGTTTTTAGTTATTATTTAATTAAGAAATCTATTTTATTAAATTACTGGATTTTTGATTGAAATAATATTTTAATAAATTAATAATATTATTAGTAAATTAATTTTTATTAAATATAAATTATTTTATACTTTTATGAATGCAATAATTTTTTTATTAAGGTTTGAAAGCCATTTCTATCAAAAACCGTGAATTTTCGATAAATGTCAGTTTTTATTTTAAAAGTGAAAAATAACATATTTAGAAATTTTTTTAGATAAAATAAATTTCATTTCTGGAATCAGGAGGTTGAAATTATCCAACGGTGAATTTTTCCAAATTTTCTGATACAGTCAAATTTTTTGGTAAAAATTAAATACCGTTTAAATATATAATGTGTTTTATGACATCATAATGACCCAATAGTGATGTAATAAAATACTATAATCATTATGTTTGGCCAATATATGTTTTACCATTAAAATAATGTGATTTTGGGTTTGTTTTACTTACTTTTCAAAGCATTAAAGGACCCCTCAAGACATATTCAACACTTTGCCTTTTTAAATTAATTTCCATTGGAGTGTGACTCATCTCCACATAAGCAAACCTAATATTTTAAGAAGTTCGGACTTTGGAATTATAAAATAATGTTGTCCTATTCCATTTTCTAAAAACCATGGGAAAAAAATGGGATGGTTTGTGGTTTGGATTAATTTAATGTAAGGGGGCCCAAACCTAAATAATAAAGAATTCCCTCACATTTCCTATATAAACCCACCCCAGCTCCCACTTCCTCCTCACTCAAAGCCCTTGGAGTTGGTCCAACCTCTTCCTAACTCTCTCTAGAATCATCCCAAGGTTCCCTAGGCTCCCAATAAGCCTCTCACAAGCTTCTCTCGAGACTTTGGAAGCACACTTCCAAGTAAGGGTTTTTTCTTCCTTTCTCATTTTTGTCAATTGTTTTAAGTTGTATTGCCCTTTTAATTTCAATTATGATTGTTGGGGTATGGTTTCAAACATCCCCCATAATTCCCTCTTATTTTTAATTATGAAAGACCCCTTTCTCTCTCATTAAATTCCTCCCATTTACACCCGTTACGATGCCGAAATTCCGAAAGGAACTTCTCTCTCTTCTTTTACATTCAAGCAATAATTTTGTATCATGAATCTAAATTCCATTACAATTATTGGGACATGTATCTATATTATGTCCTTAATGTACATTACATGTAGAAATGATGAGGAACCCCTTTATCTCTCATCAACCATTTTTTTATGAATTATTATGTCATGTCGTTACGCTGCCGAAATCGCACCGATTTTCTAAGCCAATGCCATTGTGTAGTGGATACCATGCCCATTTCTCCATCAAGGGTATCCACGTTTATGCACCTTTAATTATTGATTAAAAAGTTTCATGTATGAATTCCACATTCCTTTATCGTGGAATAAATTTTTATGTTTTATGAATCCATGTTTTATGATCCATGTGGCACACTTATGCATGAAATGAAATGTTTAAGAAGGGTGTGCCCTTATAGCTCTCTAATGCATTGGGTAAAGTATAGTATCATGATACGTCATGTGCAATGAGTGTTGACTCATGCTAATTCAAGTGAAATGAGGGTTTACCCGTGCTTTATGTGCAATGAGGATTTACTCATGCTCCATGTGCAATGGTCCTCTGCTCATGCTAATTCCATGTTAAGTGTTGTTGCCACATAACCATGTTATGATTATCATGTTTTATCATGACTTTATGTTCATGTTTTTATTATGATCTATTGATATTCTTATTTTATAACATGTATTGTACTCCACATGTTATTCCATTTGTAATCCTTAATGGGCTTTATAGCTCACCCTTTTCTTATGCATGTCCTCATGTTATCCCATGAAATGCTAAGTACGAGGGAATGTAGTGGTCATGTAAAGGATGTTTTCAATAAAGATGTTGTATTTCATGATTTAATATTTTATGTAATGATCCTAAGCCCCAATGAAACTAAACCCCTTGATATTTTTTGTTGTATCAAGTGAAGTTTTATGTAATAAATCATGTTTAAGTTGTAATAAAAAGCAGGGTTGTCACAAAACATCACCGAGAAGCCTTGATAACTTTACCAAACTACCCAGAACACCCATTATTAGATTTTTACAATGTAATGGACCTCCAAGAACCTGGGCCATTATAGTAAATGTTCCACATGCATCAATGTGCATCCATACTAGAATCTCTATGGACAATTCACCATATCCACCAATGGGTGGTTCTTTAATTTTAAATTGTAGAAAAGTATGACCTCTATCAAGTGGTTTTAACTCAGAAGAGTGTAAATAGACATCTTAAATGTGATTCGTAAAACTGTTCTTTTTTACATGATCAAGGCAGTGATTCAAAAACAATGTATTATCTTAGTCATGTGAACCTGATACATTATCTATTTCCAACACTTGGATTTCATTATTTAATATATACACATTGTAATTTAAATGTGTCATGCCACAACATATGTTGTCCTTAAAAACGAAACAACATTTATTTCTAAGCATGAAAATAAACCCATCTGTATCTAAATATGATATAGAAATTATGTTCCTAGTAATATTAGGTACATAATAAAAATCATTTAAAACAAAAATTGTTCACGTTAGTAATGAAATGTTGTAGTAACCAATTGAATGGGTAGACATCCTCAGACCATTGGAATCTTGTAGATCCACCTATCCTCAGGGAATTTTACAAAATCAACAAGTTTCTTGTATTTAAAAATATATGTGAGCACATTAAGTTTTATATAATACACAATTTGTACAATTGGAAATATTTCGTTTGGTTACAAATGTGCCTTAGGCTTCCCCTTGACTCTGGTTGTAGTTCCTTTTCATATGGCCTAACGTTCCACATGTAAAACATTCTACCTTTGTTTCCTTGCCCTACATTTGGATCTATTTCTTCTTGGTGGCACAATGCTCAGGGGATTTATACTGTTTAGATGTCTTAGGACCCTTTTTCTTATCCCCCGTCTTCCTATTCACCATAAGGACTACATGTTTTTTGTGCCCCATTTCAATATCCACTTGGAGAATCAAGGTTAGATGTTATAATAAACTCTTCTCATTATTTATCATATTATAATACACAATAAAACTAGATAAGGAGTTTGGTAGTGCGGAATGTGTGATATGTGTAGGAAAATATTCTAATAATTTAATATCTACATTTTCTAGAATCTCAATGTAGCTGGTAAGCTTGACTACATGCCACCTAGTAGGCACATGCTCTCCATGAATAGTCACAAACAAAGCATTAGTGATCTCATACCTCTCTTGTCTCTCTTTCTATTAAAAGAGTTCCCAAAGATGATACATCTTGATATAATCATTCATTTTCTCATGTTTCTTCAAGAGATCATTAAAAATGGATGATAACAAGAATCATTGAACCTATGTAGCATCATTCATATGATTCTAATAGAGAGATAACTCTTCATCACTCGCCTAATTTCAAAGTGCAATTGGTTGATGTTTTTTTCCAATAAATGATTTCTTCATAGTGAAGGATGACCCATAGTTTCTTTTTCCACTCCTAGAAATTAGTGCTGTTAAAATGGTTTTCCTTGTTATATATACATCAAAACGATATGTTTTATTTTATACTGGATGTTGTTTCTAAAAATAAAATTATCAAAATAATAGTACTTTATCTAGTAATATTTAGATCAATAAATAAATATTATATTCATTAGTCTCCCTCTATTTTATCAAAACCCAATATCCCTCACCATTGGATTCAGAAAATAATGTTTCTTGGATATTCTAGTATCAATGATTAATATTCCATTCTCATTACTGAAACATTGGTTGGTCAAAAAAATCGAATTATTTTAGGTAGGAAAATAAAATTCCAACTAAATTAATTCATGGTTCCTTGATCTGTTGAGTGGACTCCCCAATCCTGAAATCATTAATTATATTTCCTCGACATTTTACTCTTTGTTACATTAAGTCTTACTTTGGAAGTGAAACGTTTATTTCATCCATGTTATGTCAACCCAAAACCTCAAATTATAATTCCACAATAATTTAATGAACACCAAATATGGATGGTTAACACTTTGAACTATGGTTTGATTATAACTGATGTAATAGAAGGCTATACCTACATTGTATTTTATAGAGGGATTGTATCATTTATGCATAAATTTCATATTATTATCTATTCACATTATTGTAATATTAGGTGGGATATGATTATGTGATTAATCATGTGACAGATAATATTTATACAAAAAACTGTTTTATTTTAGTTCAATCTTGAATGATTGTTAATGAATTAATTATGTGGTCACTATAAAACAACCATAATGAATAAACTTGAAATCTACCAGAAATAAAATAAATTTTATAATCATGAGATTGTTCTAAAGGTTATTTTATCTAGTGGAAGAAAAAGTAACCATTGACCTATGAGAGACACCCATTTAACCATTTATGTTTTGTGATTACAGCTTTCTACCTATCCATTATTGTATATTCTTGGATTGGTTTCACCTCAACACCTAACTTGAATAACCTCCACAGGCTTGGTACCTCATTCCATTAAATATGCTTCTACTCGTACACAGGTGATGGGTAAAAAGGGGTTTAAATAAATAAAACCATGGGCATGAAAGACCTATATATTAATGAGGAGAGAAGGAATGCATTCCAAGAATTTAATTAAATAATAAGTTAAATGTAAACCCATCACAAACAAAGGTCTAGTCTATATCATGATCATCCAAATGCATGCAATGAATTTCACATATAATAAATTTAGAATTCCATTATTAAGTCATCCTTTTTTAATATAAATCATGTGTAAATCGATTAATTATTATATTTTATTAATTAATACTTTATCTTAAAAAATTTCTGAATTTCCTTGAGAATGTTATCCATTATAATTTTAAATAAATCAATAAATTCATTTAAAATTAACTATGTTCATAACTTGCACCTTAGAGGTAACCTGGTAAATACTGTTCTAAAACTAACAAACTAGTATTATACTTGCATAAAATTTATTCTCTGTGAAATATAAAATTCACATAGAATAATAACTATAATACAACTCATACATGATGTGAAGATATTGAATATTACACAAATGTCAATAAAATATTTAGATATATATATATATATATTAAATCCTATCAAATGGCGTGTCTCATATTTATACCCAAACGCTAGTAAATTTGTCAATAGTTACATAATATAATGAATTTTATATCTTCATAACTACTAAAATTAAACGGTCTGTGGATCCAATGTACACGGTGTGCAAATTCTTGATCGTGTATCTGAAGTACATGACTACAGACTGAACGTGTGAGGCGTACTTCAAAAATCATGGATTAAAGGACATTTCTATTAGTCCTCACATCATGTTGACTCCGTTCTACATGGTCATCAGTCATGTATGCTGTGTATGGAATTCATGGCTTGACGTTGACCCAATGGGACTATATTCCATGTCCAGTGGGCCACAAGGTGTGTAGTCCGGCTGACCTAGCACTAGTGGGTCCCAATCAACACGTAGTGTAAGAATTAACTACACAATGTGTTGTTAATTCACACAGGTTGAGTAAAATCTGATGTAACTCCGGGGGAATTGACCATGAGTACACAACATGTAATTCCTATTATACTATGTGTACTTATGTGTATTCTGGGCAAAATCCTTGGAACCACAAGACTAGTCCCTCAATTTCATTTTAATCATAAAATTAATCGGTTCTTTTAGATTTGTGAGAATTATAAAGGAAGAATTAGATCTCAAAATTCATATTTAATAAATGATTCCCTTGAATTGAAACATTTATTTATTAATATGTAAATCATTAACAAAACCAAACAATTATAATCAATTATGTGACTACTGTGATACAACTTGTGGGTTCTAGGCACAATGGAATCATGGGAGGGATGATTACCAACATTTCTTTTAATCTTTATTTATAATCTATCTGAGGTCTACTCCAATGATGAATTTCGTGACCAACAAAGTTGAAACAAAGAACAATAAAGGCATAAAAACAATATTCTAAGAGAGAGTAGATCAACACATTTTGTTTACAATTAATTTAATTTAATAAGAATTACCTATATGGTTATTCTTTCTTCATTGATGCATCCAGCCATATATCTATAGTGAGTTGTTTTTGTGTTGTAGAATCTATGTTTAGGATTCTTCTAGAAGTGATTTACATGTGCTCTACGTATCTTGGGATAGTACTGATGGTGTCTTTGGGTTCTAGTAAGGAAGATCCTTGCACTTGCGATGTTTTACTTTGATCTCATTGAGAACTACTTCCAAAGAATTCTATTTGATCTGGTGGAGGAGAATCTCTCTCATTCGAAGATAATTCTTGGACAGGGATGAATTCTATATTATTGAGATCTTTTCTCCAATGCAATGTGTGCAACCATTTTCTTGACTATCCCTTGGCCAATAAGAGAATAATATAACTGGGCATTTATTTTAATAGGGTGATAATAAAAAACATTCATAAGTGTATTATTTATTTCATTAATCCAAAGAAACCCCCTGTCAAACAATGAGATAAAAATTATCCTTTCCTGACATGTGATTAACCTTCAAATTAGAATTAAATATTAGTTAATCGAATAATATTTAATTTTATTAATTTTCCCTGGACACTTAAACATGGTCTACCAAACCATCAATATCATTATTAGAACTTTTATAATGTCTATAAATTTATTAAATATATATCATTGAATTATTTTCCATTAAATATATAAATACTACATTCACTAAAATGAATATAAATATTTATTAAATAGTCTACCCATTGTGTATTCTCTCAAATAACTAGTGTCGAAATAAATGTGATCAGGAATCCAAGAATAACAATTAAAACACAATTAGGAAAGATCTTTATTGAACATGATAAATATATATTATTTAACTACGATACATGATAAACATAGTGTGTGACCCTCTGGGCCTCTTTCATTTTTTCATTAGGTGAACCAACCTAAAGTCCATGGTTAGTTTCTAAAAACAACCCAAGGAACCCACATAGACTATTTAATGCCTCAATGACATTTTACCTCATAATAATTCTTTCCCTATAATATAATCCCTTTATCACAATATCATTAATTGAGTTGGATGAATTCTAATGCCATCAACATATATGCTCGATATTTATTTCTTTGAATTTCTATAAATATAAAAAGCCTATTGATCACCATGGACATAGATTTATTTAATCTATATAATTTTTATCGAAGGGAATGAGATATTATATTTAATTTAAAATGAGAAAGGATAAATATTTCACCACATTATTCATTAATTCAATATTTCTCATGACACACCAAACATATCTAACCTTACTGTGAATATCTTTTGATGTTGTATTCATCAATATATCAATGTTCGCGACTCACAATACTCTAAGTGCATGACTCGTAATACCTATTAATAATAATCATAATGTGTATAGACTAATACACTCATCCACATATAAGAACATCCAATTACACATTGAAATGTGTAATTCTTAATAGTGGGTCATGTTCTCATAATAACCTCCTAGACTTTACTAAGGGTGTAGACCAAGATAAGGTGGCTCAAAGTACAATGAATCTCCACCCATAACTGATTGTTTCATTTGTGTTCTTCAAATGATATCATCGAGGTATAGGAAGTATATTCAAGAAAAGTGTCATTGAAATTTTGGGTTCTCATCATATCAGGGATCCTTTTTTAGCATTTAGTGAGATAGTTAGTCTGAGGACATTATAAATTACAATGTTACACTGAAGAACAATCATGATGTTACAAAGAGTCTATTAATATTTAAAACCATGAATATTAGTTATAATAATGTACCATAGATGTTGGTTCCAGGGAACCAACACTAACAGATGGAACAATATAATTGTGATGTTCCCTATTTCATTAGTGGGAAGTGAAAATGAATAGTTTACTTCATAATTTCCTATTACGAAATGTGATGAACATACGCATAGATTTTTTAAAAAATACTTTCTACTAGTGAAGGTGAATAATACTATGGAGTCAAATATAGATTTTTTCAGAATTGAATGGATAATCTTTCTATGTGGTTTCAGAATTATTGAAGGAGCTACTATACATATACCTATAAAATGAACATACTCTTTGGATATTATATTGAACTTTCTAATTTTTATTATAAAATAACTACTAGGTCACAGTGGATTTACCCATAGAAGAAAAATTAATGTGGAATATTTCCCCCAAATCTCAATTAATTTTAGATAATATCATAAGTAATGTTTCACAAAGGGAAGGAGTGTCAGACCCACTGATGATTAGAGTACACTGTCTTTATAAGATGACCAAGATAGTTTCTCAGCTATAATCCATATCTACAAAATAGATAAATTTCTAGCTATTAACAATATGAGAGATCTAACCAAACAACTTTATGTGTTATCATGAACAATATATAGAATCCCATGTATTATCTAAAATAGAAAATTGGGAGTAGAGGACCCCAAAAAGGGTGCGTAAAGTTTGTAAGCTATATATGACCCTAACCTTACTATACATATAAATTCTGAGAAATATTAAGTTCAGTTTCTCAAAAAAAGGATGAAAAATAGGAGGAATGAAGAATTGAACTTATTATTAGGGTCCTTTGGGTTTTCCCAGTGATAGAAATCACCCAAATAAATGATCTAAAATGTTCAAGCTAATCATCGACATTTCACTAAAAAACCACAACAATTGTTTCAACCATAAGAGTAAGAATAAAAACTATATTTTATGGATATGGTAAAAATATACATAAATAAAAATTAATAATTCCATGTAAATGATGAAAAAACCATTATGAAGCATGAAAATTATTGGAAGATCTCAAGGAGATAGCCGATAATATTAAAAGTCAATTGGGAAAACTTACGTAAAAGATATCTGAGATACCACATATAGGTATTCCAGGTATCACAAAGGAACCTAGAAAGGATTGAAAGAAATTATATTGTTTATTATATGTAATATCCATAAATTTTAAAAGGAAATAATAAGTTCAATAGTGTATAATATACATCACAATGATCCTAAAAGAACAATGAAATATTTTTTTTAAATATGACATTTTAAACTAGCCGTTATTTTGGTTGGATTGAATATGATTGGCATATTTTGTGTAGTATATGTAATTAATATATAGAATTTCCCAAAATTGTAGTATAAAAAATTATTATTTTAATTCATCATGACAAAATTATCATAAAATGATATTTTTATAATTTTATGAAAATATTGATTTTTCATTGAATTGTGAGAAATAATAATTTTTAATGAAACCCGATTTTTTATTTAAATTATTAATAAAGTAAAATTATATTTTGTTTTATTTTTAAAATTTAATTATTTCATTTAGAAATAAAATAATTCCCTTATGGATTTTGAAATATATTTCAGAATATCATTTAGAATAAAAACATTTTACATTTTAAAAGGTAGTTTTTCTAAAAAATAGTTTTTAAAGCATTTTTGTATGAATTTTAAATTAAATTCTAAAAAATCTATGATTTATATCTTAAAAAATGGATTCCATATTTTTATTAATGAGTGTAAAATTTATTAAATATGTCCTTTTTATTTTTTCATAATATGAACAACAATCTTAGTAATATTTATTACCACGATACAGGTAAATAAGTAACTTATGTTAAAAATAAAATGATAACGATTATAAAATGACCAAAATAATTAAACTAATTATATTTAATTATTACATGTCATACATATTCATAAAAGATTTTATTTTATTACCTGTTTTCCATTTTTATGATATTATAAACATTATAGTATTTCATTTCCAGAAAAGACATACATGTCACACTCATGTTTTAAATGACTATAATATTGTAATATGGGTTTATCAAGAGGATATTGTTTACTATAAATATTATTTTTTAATATAACTGATTTATATTCATTAGGGTAATTTATATTTTGTTTTTAGTGATGAAATAATTACCTAAAAAATTTCCATAACGATGATGTAATAATTATTTTGTAAATGGAAAAATAAAATAACTGATATTACAAATATTAAAAGTTTTACAATTTCATATATTTAATGTAATAAAATAATTTTATAGGTTACCAATACATATTGGTTATCTATTAAAATAAATCATTCAATTTCTATGTGTATTATAGGTATTACTAAAGTCAATATAATGAATTGATCTAAAAATTGATATTTTTGATATTTTATAATAAATACGTCTTTATTAAATGAAAAAAAATTAAAAAAATTCCAATATTCATTCAATTGTTTAGGATATCATATATAAATTTAATTACTGTCAATATATTTTATTTTGTCCATTTATATTAACAATATTGACCCTTAAGAACTAAAAATAATTTTTTTCATGATAATTTTTAAAAAGGTTAGAGGGGTTAAAATAAAAATATCATGATTAAAACATTGAGAAAATTTATTTAATTATTATTCGATGAAATTACATTAACCCATAATTAGGTTATATTTTATATAAATCCATTTTGATCTATTTTTAATTGAATATTAATATATATTATTTTAATATTTTGAGAAATTCAAAGAGTTCCCCACTCCTATCTTATAAAAGAGGACATATTTTTCTCCACCCTTAACACATAAAAACACATTGGTTTTGGCCAATAAATGGATAGATAATTTTATATAATCTATAAACTCACTCTAGAGGCCGTATTTTGGTCATAATACAAATCTTATGGGTCTGAAGTTGTTATGAAAATGAGGTTTTCCAAAGAGGACGTATAGTTTTCAGCTTCATGTTTTAGTTATTTTCCTATGCCACCTATATAATATCTTATTAAAAATTATTAAATTAATAAAATATATATATATAAAATAAACTAAGGTGAATTATATTAATTTAAAAACCTATATCAATCACATATTCCATAAAATGGGCTACAAAACTATCATTCATGTGTATAGAGGACTACCACCTCATGAACCGTTGTAATTAGTTTTCCAACATCATTTATCAATAATAGTTATAATTATGTAAACAATATTCATAAATTATATTCATGAAATATTTCTTATTATTATGATATAATATATCATTTTCCTTCATTCTTTGAAATGAAATTAATAATGATAATGGTGATCGTACATATGTGTGGACTGCCACCTCCACAAATTGATGTGATTCATCGTTCATCACCACATCACATGGATGATATATATAATTATATTTGAAGAAATAATATGATATATAAAATATTATAATCAGAATATAAATATAAAATATTACAAACCTTCTTTCCATAATGATCATTAAAAAATTTAAACGTTACTCATGCCTACGTACAACCTACCATCTCCAAGATTATAACATAGTTCATTTTTCGTAAACATATTTAATTGTCGGATGTTAAATTATAATTGATTTATAATATTTATAATTATACAATTTTTTATATATTATGTAATAATGTCCTCTCTGACTATAATCGAACTACAGAATCCATTTTGTGCTTATTTATCAAATATCAACAAAACATCAAAGATAATAATAAATGATTAAGTAATTGTTATAATATTTTAATAATTTATATTAATGGAATAATAATAATATAGTATTTTATTAATCAATTAAATAATTAACCAATGTTTATTATTAAGGAATATTAAGAATGCATGCGATTAGTCAGACTCATCGTAAAGGATTTCCATCTAATATTTATTTTTTTGGGACACATTCCTTATTCACAACATGTTTTTTGTGGGGTATATAATACCCTTGAATTTATTTTATTATTTTTATAATTATAATTATAATATATTTACAATAATATTTGTTTGTTTATATCATGGGGATTATAATTAAAAATTAACTAAATGGTAAGGGTTTATTTAAAAATCTCATCATCCTTCAAGAATATTTATTTATAAATCTCCATAAGAGAATATTTCTCATCAATATTATGGTATTCTAAAAAATTTTTCAAGAACATTTTACTATTATATTATAACTATTAAAAGTCATTTTACCCATGTTTTCCATTTTTAATAATGGTTTGAAATAAATATTTTTTTCATTTTCCAAATGAGGTACATTGTTCCTTCTCAATCAAAAATACGAAATGATTTTTTGACATATATTTAATGAGTTTATTTTCCCCCCATAATGAATAAATATCTCTTTGAAAAACCCTTTATAAGAATATATGTTTCTTTTCGAAGAAATTTTATCCCTTTATAAGTGATTTTGTTTATAAAAAGTTATTTTTAAAATGGAAAGTTAATTTTTCTACGGAAGGTTTTTAATAATTTTTTTTATATTTCCATTAATCAATGATATAAAATTTTAATGTATATTATACCTTATTGGGGATAAGATAGAATGATGATGTCTTTATTCTTTTTTTGTGATGGTTTATTTTTATGATGGAATGATGTTTATGAATATCCATACTTTTTCATGATTTATATTAAGATGAAATGGTAATGAAACGCACTAAATTTCATAGGTTCTAATATATTGAATAATTTACGGTACTATAGAAAACATACATATGGTTTTCATTATTTTATATGTGGTACCTAAATATTCGTCAAATTCATTGTACTATATAGTATACCTCTTGACATAGTTATTTGAAACACGTCTATGAGCTCGATCTGGTATGGGAAACACATCAATGTCTTGATCTGTAATAGAGAACAAGTCAACGTGCTTGATCCATAATGGTAAACCACTCTTTATTCATGGTTCAATGGTCATGGTAATTATCATTGACGTTTTAAATGGTTTCTGTACTTATGATCATTCCATACATATTTAATAAATCCACTTAGGGTTCATGATAGAGTTGGGATGACTTCTCTTTCATACATTTCATTTTTTGAAAAGATAATATTTTATGAAATAAATTTAGTAAATAATATTTTTTATATTGGGGATATAATTTGTATGTTATGATCACAATATTATACTTATTTTTATTATTTCAAGCTTTCATAAGATTATTTATTGTTACCTCTCATTATTATCCATATAGAAAATTTGAGCTTACACATTCTAATGTTTCATTTTCACAGGTTTTGAATAATATTGATAAATGATTTTGTATTAGAAATGTTTACTTTTTATGTAATATTATGGTAGATGATAAAGGCCTAAAATGGAATGAGGAAAACTCATCAGAATGGGAGATGATTTCGATTTTTATTGAACTAGTTATTTATGAAACAATGTTTTAAGTGTTTCTTTCGATTTCTCTAAAACATTTAACATAAAAGATCATTGGATATGAATGTTACCCATTATTTTTTTGGTGTTTTGAGTTTTTTATCTGAACAATTGGGTCACATTTTTTGGTATCCAATCCTGAAATGTAATGTTTCTATTTTTAGATATGGGCCTAGGATTGTGGGCCTACAACTATTAATGTTGGTATGAGAGTATGGTTTATTTTTTTAGATTAGGATGTTTTAGTGAGATATTATCTTAATTTATGGATACTGTTATGGGTATATATTTATGATGATGACAATATGTTCAGAATCTTAGACACCACCTTTGAGTCATTATGTGATGGATTTTTAAGGAGGATGATGATATTTCAGCATAGGTATATGTAACCCTTATTTTTAACATGAATTATTATATGTGGAAGGGGCTTCTTTCATTTTTTGTAAAGATGTTTGAATGGTATTTACAAACATTACGTTTTATGTGATGTTTTATTTTTAGATATTTACATGTTATTCCATTTTTGGGAAGCAAAATTAAAGGTATGAGATATATATTGAGAACAAAACATTTCATTTATGTTGAATATAATAATGTTAATTTTCGAAATGATGTAATTTTTTTAGAATTTTACAAGGATTATATCTATAAAATTTTAAAGAATAAGGAAAACATTAGTTCAGTTAAAAACCCATCACATCTAGAAAGGTCATGAAGCACAAATCCACCACTGAAGGGAAAGAACTGTTAATTTCTTACAAATAACCTAGGTTATGAACTATTTATTATGAAATATTTTTTTAAACTATATGAAAGATAAAATATAATAACATTTTCAGAATAATTTTTTTATTATATATATAACCATGGGATTGGAAATTTATTTGATGTTAAGTGATTAATGTTATTTTGGAAGAAATTTGCTATTTTTTGAACCCTATATGATTAATATTACTCAAATATTATAATATTTTATTTTAGAAGTAGTGTTTTTATTTTATTTTGTAATTATACGTGATTTTAATGAGGCTTTATTGTGATTTAGTTAATTTTAATAATTGATTAGAATAACATTGAGATTGTGTTATTAGGTTAATTATAATTTTAGAATTCATTAATAATAATGATTGATGTTTCTTAAAGATAAATATTAAACAAATCATGGAATACTATCCAATCCAATTATTCTGATCTATGGGTTTTATTCATAATCTATATTTTTTTTCATATTTTTAGGATAGTTTTTTATTAAATAATGTACAATTAACATTGGGTATTACTATTATATTTTATAGATTAAAGTTCTTTTTCATCCATTGAATGTATTAATACATTTTTGTATTATATTATCCTATCGTATACATTTTTGGATTGGTTAGGGTTTAAATATATGAGAAATGTATTTTTATCCTTTTAAGGGTTATGAGATCTATTCAATGTTAATTTTTGTGCATCGAGAATGAAAAATTCAACGTAAATACTCTTTATTTGGAGAATAATAAAATATTGTGGTGGAAATTTATTAAAGGATGAAACTAAAAATGTTATGTAATTATATTTTAACATTCTTATAGAAAATGATGCAAATTAATTCCACAAATATAAAAAATTTATTTAAAAAAATGTTTCCCATTAAATATTCTTACTAATAAATCAATCGCATTTTAACCCATTACAGATTTACAGTTTTATGATGGTTAACTTTTTCATGACTATGTTCTATATAGCTCCCTTTCAATATTCGGATGACAAGTTTTCATCTATATCCGTTTATTTAATTTATAAAGACTTTTTCTTATATGGAAACCTAGTATGTGTTATTCTAGATGACCTTCTCACTTCCCTTCCTTTTTTTCAACTAGATGTTTTATTAACATTTTTTATGAGGTAGAATTTCAAAAAAAGTATTTTGAAAATTCTAACCCTTAGTTACTAATACAGAGTTAAAATTATGAGGATGAAACTTATTAAAGTGGGAGACTATAAGATCCAAATATTTTAAAAGGAAATGGTACTTTTTATAGAATAAAAAATACGTAAAAAAGATCTTAAACGAACTTCAAAATATTATAATTAAAATATCACAATCAAAACCTAGTGGTTAAATTATAGTGTTTTAATATGATTAAATGATATATGAAATAATGTTCCAAATCATTACAAAATCATTAAAATTTTCATATATTTTAATCACCGAATTTTTTGTAATGTCATTTTATTTTTTAAAAAATATAGTTTATTAAAAAATGAGTTTCTGGTTTTTAATAAGTGAAAATTATAAATAAGTTTTTATATTTATCTAAAATTTATATGAAAAATCATTCATTTTAAATTTATTCTGTCAAATTTATCATAAAAATAATTTTTTATATTTTTTAAAAAATATTGATTTTTCAATGAATAGTTAAAAACAATAATTTTTATTGAAAATGTATTTTTCATATAATGTATTAATAAAATAAAATAATATTTTGGATTAGTATTAATGATATTTTACACATGAATTTATCATAAAAACATTTTACATTATAAAAGGGAATTTCTGAAAAAAAATTGTTTTTCAATGTTATTCTCTGGTTTAAATTTATATTATATTCTACAACTTAGTTTTTATATTAATTTTGAAGAATGGATTCCATTTATTTAATTATGAGTTACAAATTTATTAAAGTAGTCCCATTTATTTTTGGTCAAAATGAATAGTGTCCTCAAAACCACCCAAACATTTTCAAGGAAAATTCCTCTTAATCTAATTAAATGTCTTATTATATTACATGGTTATATAAAACATATGGAATTCCTTGGTTTTTTGTTTTTGGATTTTAAAATACTATTATAAATTGTTACCATTGCTAATATAGACAATGGATTGTGATCACATGATTAGTATAAATATAGGGCATTAAAAAATACAACTAACTAAGATAAATGATTCGATAACCTCATCCAGTAGAATTGATCCATAAGAAGCCTATTTATTTGAGCTCGGAAAGGAGGTATTGTCACTAGGCTTCTCTCTGGTCTATACCCAAGTTGTGCTTCAAAATTTTATGCTTGAACGGAATGGTGATAGGTCCACTAGGAAAGATCCACTGAGTAGCGGGGGGGGGGGGATAAACATATGACAAATTAATCCAATTTCCCCGTTTGATCTTGTTTTATGGTTTGAAAATACCCCCTTCTCTCTATCCTTCACGTCGCAGAGTATGAATGTATCTTAAAGAATGTACATGAAAGAAAAAATTTACTTGGTTCACTCATACTGTGCTATATCCAAGGAGTAGATACCGGAGACGTGACAATGTAAGAAATCCACTATAAGTGAACTGCCATTTAAAAGATTGAAGAGGGCTCATTGTCCCTAGTGGTTTACAACCACTCACAATTTGAGAACCCACTACTCTCTCAACTGAAGCGAGCTCACTACTTCTTCTGAAGATTCACTCACAATTTATAGAATTGTAGGTATCTTTATTATCACAAATGAATTCATATTTCTATATCTGCAGATGATCTGTTGATATCCAACATTCATCCAAAGATGAATCAAAATTTTTATCAGGGGTACCAAACAATTTTCCAACATTCCCTCAGTCCTAGAGTCACTGGCGTGCTTCTCTATGCTTGGTTTTCTTCTCTAATGCCTCACACGCTTCGTCATGTCTGGTGAAGAAGTGTCACCTACCCACTTGTGTGACACTCCCTATACCAACTCCAAACAAGGGAGACACTCACCCTTTTACACCCAAACCATTATTGGCGTGCAACTATCAAATGGTGAAAAACTTCTAAATAACCTTATACTTGTGTGCTCACACCACCATATGCACGACCAAACCAGCTACATGACTGGACCACTAATTTTCACTATGTGTTGAACTCCATCAAAAATGAAGAGTGGTATCCCTCTATTTATAGGAATTGTGGCTACCCTGAGCACCGATGTGCTTTTCTCCTCTCGACGCGCAAGTCCGTCCACCCTGGTCTCTGTTTCCCTAGTCACCTTGTAGGTCCAAACCAAAATTTGGGTACCCCTCTTTCATTTTCTATATTTTGATGTTCTGATCTTGAAAAAAATATTGTGTGCAACATTCCAAGCCACAAATACACGAGTGTGTATGTCCCATTTCCAAAAAAACATTTATCCATTTGTAGGATTTGAGGCCAATTTTTTGAAGACATTAGAAAACTGCGCCATCTTGTACCTTCCTTTTTTGTACCACCTTCAGATCATCCATTCCATTATCAAGGTTCTTCTTTCAATCATAGATTGTATCTAAAATTTCTTGAAATTGAAAATCATCATATAAACCCATTTTTTCAAAAAATTGATCCTTGTGGTTTCCTTTGTTAACAAACACAACAAGGAGGCCCACATTGTCAACAAACCCAATCACCTAAAAAATTTTACAATGATATTTTGAGGGATTTTTTCCCAACAAATCGCCTACGGGAGAAGTTCATGTTAATGGAGATTACCACCCGTGCGATGTTATCAGAGCCTCCCCAAGAGTCTGTCACCATCAAACACCATACCCTTATGTCTTATGATGGTATAATAAGGGGTTATGTAACAATAACCTAGAACTATGATTATGTGAATTATTTTTTTATAAAGAATATGCATTAATTTTATTATTGTTACTTTGAAAATGGATTTTAAAGCACAAATATTATTTTTCAATTAATATTTAAATTCAATTAAGAAGTATATATTAATGAATTAATTTATTTTATAATTAATTAATATTTTATTACAATATTATTAAAAATTATTTTTTATTAAATATAATTTATCATATAATTTTTATGAATACAACTGTAATTTTTATTAATGTTTAAAATCTGTTTTTTTAACACAAGAATTTTCAATAAATGTCGATTTTTATTTCAAAAGTGAAAAAATTAATATATTTATAAAATTATTCATATAAAAGGTTTATTATTTTTGGAATCAAGACATCGAAATTATTCAATGGTGATTTTTTCACAATTTTCATTGACAGTCAAATTTTTGGGTAAAAATAAAAAACTGAATAAATATATAATGGGTTTTATGACGTCATAATCAACCAATAGTGACGTAATAAATAAATAAAAAGGTATATTATAAAAATATATGTTTTACCTTTAAAATAATCGGATTTTTGTTTTTTTGATTAATTTTATAATTCTTTAGCTAACCCTCCAACACATATAAAACATTTTAACATTTTAAAATGATTTCCTCTAGATTTTGACTCACCTCCACAAAAGAAAGACTAATATTTTAATAAGTTTGGACATTAAACATATATAATAATTAGTCCAACTCCGAAATGGAAAATACTATGGGAAAAAATGATGCGATGGTTTGTGGGTTTTATTAGTTTATTATGTAGTGTCCAAAATATAAATAATAATGAATTCCATCTCCTTTCCAATATAAACCATTAAATCTCAAATTCATCCACACTAAAACCATTTGGAGAATGAAAAACCTATTCCCTCATCTCTACTTAGAATCCTCCCATTGTTATCCATGCTACCATTATGCCTCTCTAAATCCTCTCACATGCCGTTGGGATCACACTTCTAATTAAATTATCCTTACTTACCATCCTTCATTATTTATGGACATGTTCCAATATATTTTTATGCACCATTATTATCAATTAAAAATGTTGGGGTTTGACTACAAACATCCCATAAACTTCCATCCTTATTTTTTAATTATGATAGACACCTTTTTCTTTCATTAATGCCTCCCTTATACACCAATTACCATACTAATTTTTTGTAAGGGATTTATCTCTCCTCATTTACAATCATCCTATTATTTTATTTTATGCATCTATGTTCAATTAAATATGTTGGGATATTATATTAAATGACTCCATTACTATCCATTTCTTTTATAAATGATGATAGACCAATTTATCTTTCATCAAACCATTATACAATTTCTATAAGATGTCATTATGCTGCCGAAGTTACACCAAAATTTTCATGTCAAAATCATCGTGTAAGTTAATACAATAGCCCATTACCTATCAAGGGAATTAACATTTATGAACTTGTAGTTTTTATTAATGAAATAAATTTATTATTCTCACATCACTTATTCAGGGAATATATTATGATATTTACTGAATCCATGTTGTATGATCTATGTGAACGACTTATGCATGAAAAGAAATTTATATGAAGGGTATGCTATAATAGCTATCCAATGCATTGGGTAATGATTAGTATCCTAATGATTCATGTGTAATGAGGGATTAATCATTCTAATTCATGTGTAATGAGTGTTTACTCATGATCCATGGGCAATGTGCCTTGGATCATTCTAATATAATGATAAATGTTGTTTCCAAATGTCCATGTTTTGTTAATCAGGCTATATCATGCACTTTTTTCATGCTTCTCTTATGATCCATTGATATTCCTATTTCTTAATAGGTATAGTAATCTATATGTTATCCCAGGTTTAATCCTTTACTAGGATTTATGGATCACCCTTTTTATGTATGTCCCCAGGTTATCATATGAAATTCTACGTCTGAAGGAATGTTATGGCCAGGTAAAATAAGTTTTCAATAAAGAAGTTGAATCTTATGTCCTATGTTGTCATTTAATTTTTCTAATTTCCCAACACACTAGACCTATCAATCCTTGGAGATTTCTTAAGTGCATTTTTATTTAATAAATCATGTTTATGTTTGTAGTAATGAACATGGATGTTATAGTCAGTATCAAAGGATTGGTTTTTTTTATTTTTTGGGATTGGAATTATGAAACCATAATGGAAGCCTTATTAATATTACTATGTATAATAAAAACATCCCTAAATGTTTTTTGGCTATATAGGAAGAGGTTTATCAAGAATATACATCCCTGTATGGATAATAATAGGTAGATTAGGCTCTTACACGAATATATCGATGGGTAAAACCGAAAAACAACAATTTGAGATTGACTTGAATGGGAACTGGTGCATGAAAACGTGCCATGATGTAATATTTGTTATTATACTCCTATGGAATATTATTTGGTAAATCCATAGACTTGGTAAGAACCATTATTAAGGGAATAAAAATTTCCCCATAGAATATATTTTGGGGCAATAGATCATGGATAATATAGATTGAAGCCTATAAATTCATAATTTAAGGAAATAGATGTAATTTATAAGTTATTACATTTTATCTTTGGATTACAAATTATGTTTTCCCCTAAAATTCCTTTTATTCCAGCATGTGGTTTGAAATTGGAGGACTCGGGCTAACAACCAATGTGAATATCAATTCAATGACTCTTCTATTGAGATTCCCAATCCAATGGGAGCCGAAATCACAAACATTGTCATGATAGAATCTTAGTAAACTCTTTTTTTGAATAGAAACATGGGTCATGATTAACATTCAACCCCTCTAAACAATGAAGAACAAGAAATCAAGAGCTTCATGAGATAAAGGCCTCCTACATTCAATGGATCATCTGATCCCTCAATCACCGAATAATATATAAACTCCCTTGAAAAGATATACTCCATCATCCAATGTTATGAACAATAGAATGTTCTTCTAGAGGATTATCATATAGAGGGTGAAGTTGACCAGTGATGTAAATTGATTAAAAACAAAACGGTTGAGGAAGGTATTGAATCGTTGGAATTGAAGGATTTCTGGAAAATGTTTTTCGATAAATATTTTCCTCACACCATCCGACTTAAGATGGAAAGGGACATCCTTTCCCAAAATAAAGAAGATGAAAAATCTATCAGAGCTTATGAGGAAAACATCACATTTTTTGCATGATACTCCCCCAGCTTATTCATTACCCCGAGATCCAAAGTTGACCTCTTCTTTGGTGGGATAAAACATAGCCTATGGGAATCCTTAGCAATATGTGACTTCGATAACTATGTGAAAATTGTCTAATGTGCCATAAAATTCAAAATAGAGATCGTCAAATCTGAAAGTTATCACGGGGATAAGAAGTATAAGGTGGAAATTAATTATCACGGTCATATGAATAAATCCAATGGTGTTAGGAAATTAAAACACCCCACTTTTCAAAGGTTCGGAAAGAAGAACCCCAGAAATTGATTGAAGGGGACAAGGGTAATATTTATGTATGGACGAGAAGGACACCAAGCCATTAACTTCCAACAAGAAAAACCTACCACTGTGATAGATTTTTGGAACAATCCATTAGATTCTCAACGCGTTGTTCATTTCTCAAAGGCAAGGAGCTAGGGAACTTTGAAAACCAGTTCTCTAAGCCAAGGGTTTTAAGAGGGAAAAAACTACCTCCAAGGAATCAAGGGAATTATTTTTCCTCCACTACCACCAAATAGAACTCGTACAACGATGTGGTGATAGGTACGCTAATTATTCATTCAAGAATAGGGAACATACTTTTCAATTCTGGTTCTACACATTGTTGTATATATTAAATATTTAGTAGAACAATCGCAAAAACACAACAAATCATGGATGTAGAGATGTAAGTGTGAATGAAAAATAGGGGAATCATTTCATGCAATAAATATAAATCCTCCCCTATCACAATTTGTGTATTGAAATTATCGAAAAACCACATCATACACCCTCTGGTGGAATTTAATGAATTTCTTGGAATGGATGGGCATTCCCTATATAGATCCCACATAAATATATTTGAGTGGGAAGTAACTCTCTATATTGTGAATTGATCCCTAATTATGTAAATGTTCAAATAGGATGATGAATCTTCTTCATCACAATCATCTCATGGGTGGATATTACTACCCTATGAGCATTCATATCGTGCGTAGATGATTGAGTCTAAGGAAGAATCCATCCTTGAAGATTTTCCTATTGTGAGGGAATTCACTGAAGTGTTTCCTGGTGAATTTCATGGTCTTACTCTTAAAAGAGATGTAAAATTATCGATTGATCTTATAGCAGGGGAATTTCCAAAATCCTAGAATCTGTATAAAATGGTTGTTGTAGATCTTGAGGAGGGAAAGAAACAACTACAAGATAGTCATAATAAAGGGTTTATATGCCCATGTGCTTTACCATGGGGTGAACCAATATTCTCTTTCATGTTGAATGATTGGTCAATTCATCTTTTCATTGATTATCGTGAGCTCAAAAAAATAACGAAAAAATAGTATCCTCTTCCTCGAATTGATGACTTGTTCAATCAGTTACGTGGAGCACAATTCATCTCCAAGGAGTATCTGCAGTCGGGATATTACCAAGTTAGGGTGATGAAGGAGTATATCTCGAAGAATTCATTTCATACAAGGTACAGGAAATATGAATTCATAGTAATTCCTTTCGAACACACTAATTATTTAGCAATATTCATGGAGTAGATGAATAGAGTCTTCAGAATTTACCATAACAAATTTGTGGTACTCTTTATCGAATATATTGTAATAGAAACCAAAACCAAGGAGGATCATGAAAATCATCTAAGAAATTTACTAGAGACCTTTCGAAAGGAAAATCTCTATGAAAAGTACAACAACTGTGAGTTATGGTTGAAGGAGCTTTCATTCATGGGTCATATCATCACAAGAAGTGTGATATTTTTGGATCCCTCCATGATTACTACAATTGAGGGATAGCCAAGTCCAACATCTGTGATATATATATATCTATAGCTTCATTTGGTTAGGTGGATATTATCACCAATTTGTGAGAAATTTCACATGATTTTCCAAACCTCGTACCATGCTAACTCGGAAGGTAGTGAAGTTTCGTTAGAGTGATGAATGAGAAGATAGCTTCAAGGAGTTGGAAATGTGTCTTATCACTAAACATGTAATAGAATAAACACAAGTGGAGGCCTTTTTGTGGTATTCAATGATGCATTGAAGAAATGAATGGGTTGTATGTTGATTCAAAATGAAAAATTCAGTGCTTATTTTCAAGGTAATTTAAATATCGTGATAAAAACTATCTAACACATGAGGAGTTGGATACAGTTATATTCTCTTTGAAAATTTGGCAACATTATCTCATTGGGGAGAAGTCTGAAATATATACAGATCAAAAAATCCTCATGTATATATTCACATAGAATGAGTTGAACATGCACCAATGATGATGGTTAGAGCTGATCAAAGACTATGATTGATCAATACATTACCACCCAAGGAAAGCAATCAAGGTGGCTGATTCTCTATGTAGAAAAGACTTATCTATTCTATTATTTATGTGAATCGAAAAGGATCCAATCTTCTTAGATTTGATGATGATATCCATGGGAATCATAAAGAAGGGAACCTCATAAATCTATTTAGAAATTACCACTCAACCGTCTATTTTGAAAACATTAAAAGATGATTAGAAATATGATGTGGGAATTCAAAAGAAATTGGAAACAATCAATAAAGGGAAATCCTCAGAGTTCAATGTTAATGAAAAAGGAATTGTGATATTTAGGTCAATAATATGTGTTCCATAAAATTTGGAGATAAAGGGAGAGCTTTTGGATGAAGCACAAAGATTGAATTTACCCAATCACCCAGAAAACATAAAGATATATCGAGATCTCTGAGAGCATTAGTGGTGGGATAACATAATGAATATGATCATTGAGTATACATCAATGTTCATCGTGTGTCACCAAATGATGGTTGAGAGGAAGAAGTCTATGTGGATGATGCAACCATTACCCATACCAACATGGAAAAAGGATAATGTCACCATCAAATTTGTCACCAGATATTTGAATACATCTGTAGGAAAAATGATATCTGGGTTATTGTGGATCTTCTTACAAATACTACATACTTCATTGAAATTCAAGGGGATTTCTCATTGGATTAACTGGAATGAATATACATCAGTTAATTGGTATTTCTGCGAAGAGTAACGCTATCTATTTTATCCGATTGAGATCCAAGATTCACCCCTTTTTTCTAGAACAGTCTCCAACATGCTCTGAATACTGAGCTGAACTTCAGCATGACTTATCATCCTCAAACTGATGGAAAATCTCACCAGGAAAATCAAACACTTGAGGATATGTTGTGATAATGTTCAATAGACATAAAAGGTTAATGAGATCGTCATATTCCTCTGGTAATGATCTCTTACAATAATAGTTTCCACTCAAGATTCCAAATGGCTCCTTATAAAGCCCTTTATGGGAGGAGGTAAAGAACACCGACATAGTAGGATGAATCTATGGAGTGAAAAACTCCAAGGTCCCGAAATGGTCCAAGAAATGCTGTAGAAGGTTATGACCATTCATTAGCACATTAAATCTACTTAGAGTCGATAAAAGATATATGTTGATAATCATCGACAATACCTAGAGTTTTAGGTTGAATAAATTTTATTCCTCTACATATCACCGTTTAAAAGAGTTATGTGATTTGGGAAGAAGGGAAAGATTACTCCATGGTCCATCAACACTTTTGAGGTCCTTTATCGTATTGGAGTAGTGGCCTATCGATTCCCACTCCCACCGGACCTATCTCAAGTACATGATGTATTCCACGTATCACTATTTTTGAAGTACATTCCAGACCCATCGCATGTACTGAATCCATAGGTGGTACCATTGTATGATGACTTCTCCTATGAAGATTTGACAATGAAGAGGTTAGATCATAGAGGAAAAGTTCTATGAAAAAAATAATACACCTCTTCGAGGTGTTTTGGGGAAACCAAAAGTTTAAAGAGGCAACGTGGTAATTAGAGGATGTGATGAAGTAGAGTTACCCTCATTTGTTTTAGGGTAGGAAACGTAAATTTCTTGGGGAAAATTTCTTAAGGGGGAATGTTTTAACAACCCAAAATTTTATTTTTGATAATTCTTATTGATATAATTAAATGTATTATTGAGAAAAATGGTTATATAAAACATATGCTCAATTATGGATTTAGGTTTTTGGATTTTGAAATACCATTATGAATTTTTATTGTTTCTAATATAGCCGTTGACCAGTGATTACACCATTAGTATAAATATAGGGCTTTAAATAATCCAATTTACTCAGAAAAATGATACGATATCCCCATCTAGTAGAATTGTTCCATAGAAATACGATTTTATAGATCATGGAATGGAGGTTGCATCAATGGGAATCACATTGGACCATGACCAAGATGAGCTTCAACATGTTATGTTTTAATGGAATCACCTATTTGAGAAGTGTATGTTAATAGGGATTACCACCCATGCGATGTTTTCTGAGACTCCCCATGTGTTTGTCACAATCGCACAACTTACCCTTAGGTCTTATGTAGGTGTTATAAGGGTTATTCAATAATACCCTAGAACTATAATTATGTGTATTATTTTTTTAAATAATTTACATTCATTTTATTCTTGTTACATTAGAAAAGGGTTTTTAAATCACAAATAGTATTTTTTTATTTAATATTTAAATTTAATTATAAAATCAAATTTGATTAATTTATTTATTGTATAATTAAATAATATTTTTTTTAAAAAATATTATTAATAAACTAATTTTTATGAAATATAAATGTTTGTATTATTTATATGAATACAACTGTAATTTTTATTAAGGTTTCAAAACAGTTTTTGTCAAAACCTAGGAATTTTCAAATAATACCGATTTTTATTTAAAATGTGAAAATTTTCAAATTTAGGAAATTATTTTGATAAAATGAATAATATTTTTTGAATAAGGACGTCAACATTTTCCAATGGTGAGTTTTTCATAATTTTCTAAGAAAATCGAATTTTTGGGTAAAAATTAAATACTGATTAAATATATAAGGGATTTTATGTCATCATAATTACCCAATAGTGATTTTATAAAATACTATAAAATTAATATTCAGAAAATGAATTTTTAAACTTTAAAATAATGTGATTTTAGAAATTTTTGACAAATTTTACAATACCTTAGTTGACCCTCCAACACTTGTAAAACATTTTAACATTTTATAATGATTTCCTTGAGAGCATGACTCACCTTCACATAACAAGCCTATTATTTTAATATGTTTGGAAATTGTAATTATAAAATATTTTTTTCTAATAAATTTTTGAAAAACCCTTATCCAAAAACAATGGGATTGTTTTATGATTTTATTAATTTATTGTGTAGTGTTCAAAACCGTAATAATAAATAATTCCTCCTCATTTCCTATATAAACGCACTCAATCTCCCATTCCTATCCACTCAAACCATTTCAAGATTGATGAACATATGACCTCATCTATCTATAATTTCTCAAATTCACCCGAAACTGCCATGAAGCATCTCTTAAGTATCTACCAAGACTTTGGTATCACACTTTCAAGTAAGGGATTCTATCATACATTACGTTATTATTTAGGTACATGTTTCATTATCTTGTTATCCCCTCTAATTTTAAATTAAAAATGTTCTGGAATGATTTGGAACCGACATAATACTTATATCATTTTGTATGAATGACAAGATACCCACTTCTCTCTTATTAATTCCTCCCATTTACTCCCGTTACCATGTTCAAAATCTATAAGGGATTTCTCTCTCCTCATTTACATTCAAGCAATAATTTTATATATTGCATCTAAATTACATTTAATATGTTGGGGTCTTATATTCCATGACCCCATTACATTCTGTTTCATATATAAATGAGTTGAGTCCTCTAGCTCTTTCAGCAACCCCTTTTATGAATTCTATTTTACGTCGTTATGCTCGCTGAAGTGACACCAAAATTTCAATGCCTAAATCAGCGTATAAGTGAATATCATACCCATTTCTCTATTAAGGGTATTTATATTTATGCACATGTACCTATTTATTGAGGACATAAATTTATTTATTCCACATCTATTATTCATGGAATAAATTTTAATGTTTATTGAATCCATGTTGTATGATCTATGTGGCACACACATGCATGAAATGAAATGATTAAGAAGGGTGTTCCATGATACCACTTCAATGAATAATGTAAAGTTTAATATCATGATAAATCATATTCAATGTGGTTTTATTCATTCTAATTCATGTTAAATTTTGATTTACTCATGTTCCATGTTAAATGAGCCTTGGCTCATGAAAATATCTTGTTGAATGTTGTTACCACATTTCCATGTTACGATAATCAAGCTATATCATGTCTTTATGTTCATGTTTCTCTTATCCTCTATTGATACTCTTATTTCATAACATTTATGGTATTATTCATGTTATTCATTGTATACTCCCTTCATGGGAATTATATATCAAAATTTTTTATGTATAAACTCAGGTTAACCCCTTCAATGATAAGTAGGAAGGAATGTTGTGGTCATGTAACATAAGTTTTCAATAAAGATGTTGTATTTTATGTCTTAGGTTTTCATTTAATGTTCATAATTTCCCAGTACACTAGACCAACTAATCATCAAGTTTTTTATGTGAAATTGTATGTAATAAGTCGTGGTCAATTATATAATAATGAATATGGTTATTAAAGGCCTTAATAATTTCCGTTACCACGGTAAAGGGTAAACTGGGTAATTATTATTAAAAATAAAATGTTAAGGATTGTAAAATGACACAAAATCATGTGATAACTTTATTATGTGTGTCCATATCTTACTTATTCATGAAAAACTAGTTTCTATTCCATTTCTATCCATTAGGATGAGTTTATACCCATATAATATTTAATTTCTTGAAAATTCTACCAAGTCAAGCTCTTAATTTTTTTTAAATATAATATATTAATATGCGTTAATCCAGAAGATATGTTTGATTATAAATATAATTTTCAATTATAATTTATATTACTCATCAATTTAATTTTGTTTAAATTTTAGTGAGGAAATAATTTCATCAAATGCATTCAATATACAGATACATTAATTATTTAATTAATCGAAAAATCAGATAAATGATATTAATAATATTAAAATTATTTTAATTTGTGGTAATTAATGTCATTAAATAATCTATAAGATGACCATGAATTTTTTTGAGATCTATTAAAATAATTCAATTATTAAAATGTTTTATATTGATATTATTAAAATTAAAGTAATGAATAGTTCTAAAAGTTGTCATTATTGATATTTTATAATAAATAAAATTTTACTAAATTATATAAAATCATAAAAATCATAGATTTAATCTTGTTTTTAGGATATGATTTATAATATTAACTATAGTAAATTTGTGGGTATTTGTTTCTCTTTATAGTAACTATATTGACCCTTAAAATTGAAAATATCCATGTTGACAAAATATGTTTTAAAAAGGTTGACAAGGGCTTAAAACTAAGAGACAATGATAAAAACAAATTAAAAATATATCTATTTTTGAATTTATTATATTATTAAACACATAATAATCCTATATTATAAAAAATTAGTTTAAATTCATTTGTAAATAAATATTAATTTATATTAATTTAATATTCTGATAATTTTCAAGGGTGTCCTTCCCCACTCTTATAAAAAAGAACTTCTTATTCTATTTTCATAAAACATATAAACCCATTATTTCATACAATCCATGAAAAAATATCTTTATATAAAACCTACCCCAATTATAGTGGCCTTATATTTGGAAGGATATCAATTGTATAAGTGTTAGTGTGTTATGAAAATGAGGTTTTTTGTATAAGAAGTATAGTTTTTAATTTCATGTTTTAGTTTTGTAACCAAATTTACCTCTATAAAATATTTTAAAACCATGATAATATAATGAAACTAGTTTAAAATAAATATTACGGTATTTTATGTAACAACCTATATTTATCTCCTCTTTTATATAATGTGAAACAAAAAATCAATCATTTGTATCGAGGACTACCACCTCATGAACTGATGTGATTCATTTTATATAATTTCCTCTGATATATGATTATAATGATGGAATTATTGATTATTTATTATATTCAATACATAATTACCATTTTAAAATAATAATATATCATTTACTTTCATACAATTCCATGAACTAAAAAATGATAATGTCGTTCATGCGTACATGTTGACGACTACCTCCATGAAATAATGTGACATGTTTTTTAGAAACACATCACTTGGCTGTAAATATATGTATATTTAAAATAATTAATATGATATAGGATATATGAGGATAATTCTGGGAAAATAAAACAATGATAACATTCTTTCAATAATTATCATTGAAAAATTGGAACGTTAGTCAAGAGTACATATGACCTACAATCTCCACGATTGTAATGTGGTTCATTTTCCAAAACCATATTAATAATGAGAGATAAATAAATAAATTAATAAAAATTAAATTTATCATATGAATATTATTATTTATATAATGAAATAATTACCATATTGACCATAGTCAACCTACCAAATTCATTTTTGGCATATGTACAAAATATCACTAAAACATATGACATGAACATAAACGAATGAATAATTGTTATGACATGGTAATAAGTGAGATAACATAAATAATAAACCTGAAAAATGTTCTTAAAAATTTAAATAATTAACTAATTTTTATTATTTAGGATGATACAAAAGGTATCTGATGAGTCAAACTCAAGGTAATGGATTTCCATCTTACTTTTCTTTCAGTGGGACATATTCCATATTCAACACTTGTTCCTTTTTTGTGGTGTATAAAATATCCATGAAACATGTTTATGTTTATTATCATGATAATTATTATAGATTAATAACCATATATTTCGATTTATTTCATGACGATTATGATTTAAAAGTAACAAAAGAGGTTATGTTTTATTTTACAATATCATCGTTATTCCGGATTCGTTATTTATAATTCTCTTAGGGGGAATATATCTATTAAATGATAAATTTTCATTAAAAAATTAAAAAGGTTTTCTACTATAATTATATGACTATTTAAAGTCAGTTTTACTCATGTTTTAGTTTTTACAAAATAGTTTGAAATTAAACATTTTTTTTCATTTTTAAAATTAGGTACTCTTGGACTTTTCTATAAAAATATTGAAGGAATGTTTTGAACTTATATGGAATGAGTGTATTTTACACCCATCATGAATAAATATTTTTTATAAACATATATTATATATTTATAAGTTTATTTTCACAGGTTATTTTTCTTTATACAGACATAGTTTTTTTATAATAATTGATTTCAAAAATCAAGAGGATTTTCATTAAGAATATTTTTAAAAGATATTTTCATGATATATCCACACATAAAAAAAATAAAATTTTAGTGTTTATTATAATATACTGGGGACACAATTAAATTATAAAATCCATATAATTTCTTAGCATTGTTTATATATATTTTGGCATGATGTTTACGATTCTTGTTAATTTTCCATTTGTTATGATGTGATGAGATGTTTGTAAAACACATTTATTTTCATGGGATCTAATATGTTGAATGAATTATGTTCCTATGGCACACATACATGTGGTTTTAATTAATTTATGGGTGGTACCTATATCTTCCTAAAATTATTAGGGTAATGCATTATATCATATGTGATACTTATGGGAAACAAGTCGATGTTCTTGATCCGTTATAGGAGTCAAGTCAAAGTGCATGATCTGTTTTGGGAAACATGTCAATGTTTTTGATCCACAATGGGAAATAGGTTTTGATTCTCGATTTCATGGTTTTTGTAGTTAACCATGATATAAGTAATGTTTTCTATACTTAATATGGTTCCACACGCACATGTATGACATGAACGTATGGCACATAGTTGAGTAATGTTGATTTATCATTCTTATAATTCTTGGTTTTTTAAATATTGATGTTTTATACCATAACCCATATTTATAATATTTTATGGATTGGGTATGAACATTGTTAATTATAGTCCTGATCTCATACATTTAACCTTATTTTATGATTTCATATGATTATTGATTGATTTATCACATGCTCACCCCTACTGAGCATCTGATCACATACATTCTTATGTTTCCTTTTCAAATGTTATGATGAATGATGCTAAATGATTTGTGATTAGAATGGTTTCATATGTGAATACTATTTTGAGAGTTTTTGATAACTTATGATGGAATATGAAACTCTAGGAATAATGGGAGATGTTGTAGATCATTATGAACCATTTGTTTCTGAAACCTTGGTGTTATGATTTGTTTATCGATTCTATAAAACAATAAACCTAATTGTTCTTGGGTTATGTAAGTGAACCAATATTCCAATTTGATTTTTTATGTTTTTTAGGGAAATAATTAGTACATATTTATTAGTATGAAATCCAAATATATAACTTGTATGTTTTTAGCATCGTATCTATGAGTGTGATTTATAATATGTTAAGGTTGAATATAGATACTCGATCAAAATTAGCACATGTTCAAGGAATTAATTGTTGATAAGAGACAACCAATAAGGGAAGAGATTGAGAGGGGATAATAAGTGAAGGATAATGAACCAAACACATCAACCAAATATGAATAATCCACCGAGATAGAATTAAATAAAAGTAATGTTCAGAAACAAAAACTACTTATTATTTTTTTGGAGGGTATACACTGTGTTATGATGTGTCACAATCCGACCCTAAATAGTGCTCGACCCATAACTACCCCATGCCTGCCTCTATATGTTAGGGGGGTGGCGACAAGAACCTAATATAAAATCTAAAATTGGAGTAATTTTCCTAATGTACATATACACAAACACACCCAGTCATCTCAATGTGAAAGTGAAAAAGAATTATAAATAAATATTGCATAACTTGAATGTAATCCAAGTATAAAAAACATATAGGGTTTACATGATTAAAATGGAGAAAAATTAAAATTAAAGGGGGAAAACACACTACCAAAGATATGATGTTCCAACTAGACAAAACCATAAAGTAAAAGTGTTAATATAGACCATCTCCTAATCACTATGCTCTAACCAGTAGACATGGTTCATTGAACCACATATCACTATGTTCCCATGATGTCACCGTAGTCTTGTTCATCATCTTCATAAAAAAATACACCTATGGTAAAGGCCACTACTAGGGTGGTTATATACAAACCATGTAGTATTCCCCAAAATATAATGGGGGAATATTGAGATATATAATGGAAATAGATGAATATTAAATATAAGAACCCAAAGAAATTTATTATATAGAAAAATATAAATATGTACTCAAACCAAAGAAACAAAAACGAGAGATAAGGGGATATCAATCCCACATCCTATCCCAAGAGAGAATTTTCATTAGATTCAGAAGTCCATCAATAATGTCCATAATCTCATGCATTTCTTATAAGAAATACATCCATGTTAAGAAACACCAAATCATTATTCCACACAATTGAGGGGCATAATAACTTGGTGGAGGATTGATGCCACAATACAAAAGGATGGTGGCACCCATGTAGCCAATAGAGAACACATGCCCAACCTAGTTAGAGGGTCCTACTCTAATAGTATGTCGTAGATCCTAGCCTAGCCAGCAAGTGGGTTCTACTATGATGGTCGAGGGACCATTCCCTAACTCCACAAGAGGGTTTCACTCTAGTAGTCTACAGAGGGCCCAAGTCCAACCAAGTTGTTGGTTTCCAATTTGGTGGTCAAGGAATCTTGCCTCATCTATGTAGGAGGGTTCCACCCTAGAAGTCTGTATAGGACCCATTCCCAACCCTGTTTGAGGGTGACACTCTAATAGTCGAGGACTCATCCCTTTTTCTATTGTAGGGTATCAATATAAGAATAGATAAAAGACCCATGACCATCCATGATGGAGGGTGACAATATATATATATATATATGTACAGGAACCATTCCCAATCCTAGGTAGATGGTGATACTCTAGAAGCCTCTGGTGATCTTGACTGATCACTGTCTCCTATAAGCATTTTCTAGATAAACACCACAACCAAAACATCTCGCGTCATATCTCAATGTATAATATGGAGTCCAATATCATGTTATATATAGAAAATAATCTAGACAAGAAACGCTTGTCATATCATAATATCTACCATGGAGTCCAATATAATGTTCTACGTATAAAAAAACATAGGTTAAGCTACTCGCGAGCCAAAATATGAGTCAAAATGAATGAGATACAAGAGATTGATGTTTCCGAAAAAGGAAACTTGGTGTACATGATATGCAGGGGACCTAAATGACATGTGGTCCCACTATTTAATATTATATTTTCCTCACCATGACATATATACCCTTCAATGTAGAATAAAATGTTCTGTCCAAGCTATCTGAGATGGAGTAATGTCCTCCTAGTCATGTCTGTTTACTTAACCTGTTTCAATGTTCATAACTCATGTATGTGTACCTTGGCATATAATGTGTGTCTGGATGTTCCAATTACCGTGTACTCTCTATGTACACACTTAGACTTCCATCCTAATGTCACAAGGAATATGGGGTCCCCATACTAAGTCTGATTCTTATCTCTCCTGAAAAACCTAGCTGCCACAACATAGGGGTCGGGCGCTATGTGTTCTTCCAAACTAGACGGTGTATAGTTGGGATTTTAACATATGTTTAGATCCGGTATCCATGAACCAGATGAAGTAATTCAACCATAAAATCCATTTTTTTTGTCCTCCCAAAATTGGTGCACCAACACTTTAGCTGACAATTCTATCCATCTAGTGGCCAAAAATCAAGTAATGATTCTTCTTATACAAACTCATACACATCATCGTGCCTCCCCTCATAACTCGATACATCCATGGGTCTAAGATATAAATGAATCACAAAACCCATATTAATCAATGATTCAAGTCCAAATCCATCCTTTATCATTGATCCATTCATCTCCCATGAAACAATTTCATATCTAGGGTTATTATTTGGTATTGTCCCACCCAACTATGTTGAATTAGGACCATGTGGTCCAATGATGACAACCATGAAAAATTTATTGGATAAAGCCACAAGAAAAAGGGGTAAAAAATTTGACTATGACTTATTCTACGACGAATACATGTAAGCGATACAGGGTTTAAAAAATGAATAACTAATTTAATTTCATTATATGGGCACATGAAATGTATATTAATTAGTGCATATCAAAGTTATTATAAATCATGAACAATAAATTAAATAAGAAATGTTTAATACCAAGAATTAATGAGTGAAATTGGATCAATTTTTATCAAATAACTTTCTTTCCAGTGATTTAGGGGAGCCGATGTGCTTGATGTGCTTCAATGTAATTTGATTTCAAGTCTCATCATCTTCTGATTGGGTTCACCAATAGATGGTGGAGTAAAATGATCTTGATCCTCCTATGGTTTAGGTAGATAACCCTAAATGATTCATCGTAACAATGTATTATTAATGAAAACTATTGTGTTAATTTAATGAATTAATTAAAATAACAATATAAATAGTCCACTATACATACCTCCAATGACCGTCTTTTTTAAGAAAACCATGCATACCTTTTTAGGACATTCCTTGGGTAAAACTCGCAATCTAGACTCAACTATGATCTTGGAATTCATATCCATGATTCTATTTAAGAATAATCCTATTTTCTTTAGAAAACTGACTATGTTCAATATAAAATATATTTAATATTTATATAAAATTAATTGTTGCCTCACCATGATTGGGATCTGACATTGCCTAAGTTCATAGCCACAAAAATATATATATAAATAATTCAATGTCATAAAAAAATAATGGGATATCTACATCATTCCATCCTTAAATATTTTCATCATCAAAGAGAAAACAATATCCAAAAAGATCTTGACACTATGACTACATCTCGCTATCCCACTCTTCGGATCTCTCCAACACATTTTTATGCTTCCACAACACGCAAACTATGGTGATGGTACATCCACACATGGTCCTCTCATATTGATCTCCAATCTCCACTGAGTACACCACAATAGTGGCTTCACCCTTAGTGTCCAGCTCACCCAATTCAATTACAGGTATGGGGTAATGCACATATCTCCCTAGTATTAACTTGTGGTAGACTACGTGAACCCACTATAAATGTGGGGGTAGGTAATGGAATTAATATAACCTATAAACCATTTGAATTATATCGAATACCCTGATGAGAAAAGGGGATTGATTTTCACCCTAGCCAAATCTTCACAATCCTCTTGTCGAGGAGACTCATAAAAAATTGGGGTCTCCCTGATCAAACTCCATGTTCAAATGATTCCAATAATTATAAGATTTCAATCTATTTGGGGATGTCCTCATTCACTCAAGGATGACCTGGACCTATTCTTTCATCTCCTCCACCAACTCTGGATGCACAAGATACATCTCACCAATCTATGTCCAGCTAAAGGGTAACCTGTAAGGAATCCCGTATATGTCCTCAAAAGGTTACATGATGATGGTAGAGTGGTAGTTATTGTTGAATGAAAACTAATTCAAGGGAATTTCATCCTCCCATCTCCAGACAAAGTATAAAACAGAATCCATTAATTTATCCTTCAACTCTTAGATAGTGTTCTTGGTATTCCCATCTTTCATGGAGTAAAATTTTGTACTCAACATCGTTTAGGTCCAACAATCATCCTATAAGGCTCTCCAAAATTGTGATGTGAACCACAAATCATGATAATAGTCAATAGTCAGGGAAACCCCTTGACGGTGAACAGTCTCCCATACATCAATCTGCCCAAACTCTCCACCGAACATTGATACCTAATGTAAGGATTTGTTCGAGATTTTTGAGTTGTCCAATAATCATCATGTTGGAATCATGTCCCAACTCTATGTACTGAAGCCATATCACAAAGGTCATGGATACAACATCCCACATCCACTCTAGGATCTCAATGGGTTGAAACATATCCGTGGGATCTTCCTTCTTAGCCATTACCTACTAACAGGTGGGGCACCCATAGAAAAATCTAGAGAGGTTCCATCTCTTTACAAACCAAGAAAACAACCACTAAAGGTCTTTTTACATATTCTACACACTAATATGTATGGATAAAGGTTATATATGGAAATCTCACATAACCTCCTCCTGCATCATGAAATAGACCTTCATACATCTGGGAAAAGGATGAAATTATTAACTCATTCAGAATATCCATCCTATGAATCAATTGTGTATATTAGGTCACGAGAAAGCTCACATTCAATGTATATCATCTGGGAAACTCTCATATGCTCTAGAACTTGAGGAGTCAACCCCATTGAATGCAGAAAAATTGCACCCTCTTACTGCACCAAGGTCAACTGTAAAGATGCCAAACACCTAGAAGCCTCATGCTCCGAGCGAGTGTGGTACTTCTAACAAAGGGCATATTCTACAACATTTTTCTTCCATGGGGTATAAAATATCTTGAATTCATAGTCTTATATGATCTTCAAATAGTGACAGTGTCTTAGGCTTCAGACTCACTATGTGAATAAAAACCCGAGACTTTGGTGGTCTCCTCAAACCATGGATCACTCTCTTATAAGATAGTGCCCCACATAATCAAAGAGAAGACTATTGTATAAACATCAAGATTGTGAGTCACATATTTATACTCATGGGGTCTCAACATCCATTAAATTTCTATGGTAAATTCCTACCATTGCATCAACACGTAGCCAAACCCAGATCATAAAAAATTCCAATACATATTGTTCTCCATTCCCTGATTTGATTGTCTCAACATAGGACCACTCTTAAGAATTATCCTCAACTATTTGATGGCCTTCTTACCCTACGAATTCTATGAAAAATGTTCCCCATTACTAATCAAAGTTGTCAAATGGTAGAAATCGTCGACAAGTATTCCAAAAAATCGCATGTAGTACCCCTCTATAATAATAAAAATCCACACATATGACATGATCTTTGGTGGATCCCAGTCAACCACTAATTCAAACAATATCATGTCCACATATAAAAAATTCTAATAAATGAAATTTCATTGGAAGTGTGCCTCGTTAATCATGAACTATCACATTGTTAGTTTACCATAAAACTAATTATCATGAAATTAACATAGAACTATCCTCAAGTGCTTTGCATTCCCCTCCTTGTTCATATAGTATATGAGTATATAATCAATGAGGACATCTAAAAACTAGTCCATGTACTGCTAGAATACCGGGTTCATCAAATACATAATCATGGTGGAATAATTCATGAAATTAAAGTGAATCACCAAGAACTCATAGCGTATGTAGAAACATCAGAATTCCAGCTTCAGAATATCATCATCAAGAACCCTTAAATGGTTGTAGACATCATAATATCAATATTAATGAAGCATCTCACACCTCACAACTAGTAAAAGAGGTATTCAATCATTGGAAGGGTGTAATTTTTTCTTTACAGTGGCATGGATCATGTGATGATAATCTAAGAAAATCCAACAATCTCATGTCCCACATATTTACAAACTATAATAGATTTTTCTTGTGGTACACAATATGATTGATGAAACCATTCACTGAAAGGTCCTCCAACAACTACAATAGCCCATGTGTCTTGGTTTGGTTCATCCAATATGTCAATGAAGATATTGAAGTGGTATTAGTATGAAAGACAATACAAAATTCCATCTCATTCCTCGTAGGATGTCTATGAAGGTCCTCGGTGTAGGCATCTATAATGTTCCACAAAACTGATGGAATCAAAATTCATGAAGAGCCTCCTACACATAGGTATACACTTTAAAAATGATGGGTGATGGGATGTGGCCTCCTTTTTGCCGTTCTTACTCATCAAACAATGAGATCTCTCTCACCCACAAACTAGAAACTCTTCAAATTTGTATGAAGGCAATTAACACATGTGCATTGATAGTAAATCTTGGATAAATATATGGATAGACAATCCCTACCAAATATAAAATCCAAACTTTCAATCATGACGATGAAATGGTCCCACATGAAACTCTATCAAAAAAGAAATATCTTTCACTGTAGGCAGATAAATGATATAGAGGACTCATTCTTAGCAGTATCCTCATGATGTAGCTACTAGTATAAATTCTCTATTGGAAGGTCTATATATCACACTAATATTATAGATATGAAAGAATGACTAGTACCTATTTATAATAATGCTGAATAAAGATTAGAAAACACCTGAATTTTACTTCTAATTATCTCTTGTGTCTTGAGTTCATAATCATCCATTGCCTACAAGTATCCATGTCGCTCGCTAACTACTCCCTAAGCATGATTTGAGAATCTTGGTGGCTTTGGCAGAAGAATATCATAGTGTCAACCAAAAATAAGAGATCATCCTAATCATTATCTATCTTCTCTTCCCTTGGGTCCACCCTTCCATCAACAAGGGGAGCCCTGATCATGGTGTAGCCTCTATCGTGGTTGTTCATCATCTATCTGCCTACTCCCCTCAGAACCATGAACCGAGAAATTATGCAATGTGTGAACATGCTCAACATATGCATGAAATGATACCTATCAATGATTACATTGTACTATGTGTAATACCTGACCATGTGTTCAAGCCTAATCATAGAAATATCTCATGCGCTGAGACACTATAGACTGCCATCTTCTATCTTCTATAGATGAATCATCTTTATGACACCTAGTTCTAGCTCCAAATACCTATCATGCCATTGAAAGGAAACTATTCTTCATCAGTGCCAACTCTAACCCCAAATCATAGGTAGGAATTAATAGGGGTACCACAATGAAACATATCTATATGTGGAGTCACTACTCAAACATCCATTCTTGGTAATATCCATCACATATCATGTCTAGGGAGCACCACATAATGTATATAAACCCCTTAGTTTACTAATCCACTTTCATCCCTCCATTATGTTTCTGTAGAGGATCCTAAATATATACTATGAACAATCAAGAGGTGTATCACTCCTCAGGGAACAACTACTGGATGTCTGGCAATGGGAGCGTTGACTCATCATGCATCTGGGTAACAGTACTCCACCAATTATTTTCTACACCAGGGAAAATGATAAATACCAGTACAAACACCTAATATGTCAGTTCAAATATGAGGATGAAAAAATATACCACCAAATCTATCCAAACCTTCACTTCTTAGGGATCTAGCTCACCAAATAGCATTAGTAGTATCTTGCACTAGAACATCCAGAGTGTTTTATTAATGTGGGCATTCTTAGCCTACCCTACTAGGATAATTTTCTACTTGATCGGCGGGAAAAATTCAACCTATCCACCTTGAGAATTATTTCATGATATAGACCACAAACTAAGTCCTCATCGCTCACCATATCATCATCATGATTCATTACATGATTCTGGGACAACTATTATAGTAGAGGCATTCTAAAAATTTAATCAAGATGTACCACTGTCAGATGATGATATATATATATATATAAATTGGTAGCTGAATGAGAAGGATAGAAAATGACCCTATCCTATATGATGCATGTACCATTAATCCATTTAACCAATCTATCAGTATATCGAGATGGCAAGTTTATAGTCAATGTCTTGGTGAACGGATACATCAACATCCCATACCATCACTGGGTTCAGTGGCTTGAGAGCTGCACATGAGAATATTGGAAATTATTTCCCTAATTACCAACCACATCTTCATTAGAGGATTACTCCAAATACCATCTCAATGATTGAACCACCTTTTATACCAATCATACACGACAAAATCCTAACCAGGGCTCAAGATACAACCAACCCAACACCGCATCTATCAAAAAGGGGTGGAGACATGCACTAAAAGGCATATCCTAAATGGGAGGATTTTTCCTAATGTACATGTACACACACACACCCAACCATATCAATGTGAATGTGTAAAGGAATAATAACAAATATGAAATATTTATAATATAAACCAATCATGAAATCCCGCTAGGTTGTACAAGAGTACAATAGTGAAAACTGAAAACTATTGGGGGGAAATTCATGCCCAACCAAAAGATATCCCAATCTAACAAAACTATAATGTAAAAGGGTTGTGTGTACCCATATATTGATCTAAAAGATCTATCCACTGTACACAGAGAAATTCAACAAGTATCCACATGATACTATGAAGTTACTATCAACATATCCTTCATCTCCCTAAGACATGAAATGTGATTGGAAATCCCATGCATGGGTGAGTATATACATACCCAATAGGATGACCTGAAAGATGAAGGGGGAGTAGTAAGTTAAAAATTGTAATATATAGATATTAAATAGCTCCACCCATAGAAAGAGAGTAAACAGATATATATATCGATATATATATAGTCAAGCCAAATAAATCCAAATGAGATAGAATGGGATCTTTATCTGACATCCCGACCTACGAAAACATTATCATCATCTACATAAGTCCATCAATGATGTCCATAATCATGCTCATCTACCCAGTATAAATATATTTATGTCAAGACACACCTCATCAGTGTGCCACACATTATAGGCGAATAATAACTCTGTAGAGGACCCATTCTGGGCATAACAAGAGGGTTTCACTCAGGTCAATTGTAGAGGTCCCATGCCTAACTAGGTCAGAGGGTCCCACTCTGATAGGCTACAGAGGTCCCAAGCCCAACTTAGATGGAGGGTACCACTATGATTTTCAAGGACAAATTATTTTTCTCTATAGTAGGGTTCCATAGTAGTAGTCTAAAGAGGAAACATTCCTAGCCCAATTTGAAGGTTCAACTCTATTGGTAGAGTACCCATGTCCTGTCGTCTTAGTATTGGGACACTCTATAACTCTTTTAGAGGACTCATGACCAACCAGACTAGAGGGTGACACTCTGATGACCGAGGAACCAAACCCTATCTCTGAATAACTATTCCACTAAGGAGAAAATAGAGGACCCATCCTCATACTAGAGAGAGTGTTCAACTTTATAGATGAACAAGGGACACATTCCTTATCCTAGTAGGATGGAACCACTCTAGAAGCCTCTGGTGATCTTGTCTAATCATTTCCATCATTGAACAATCCTTAATTATTAAAACTCTTGAAAGATCTTGTATCATGTATCAAAATATACTATGGAGGTCACTATCATGTTATATGTGAAAAATAATCAGTATAGGCTACTAGAATGCCAAAATCAATGTCCAAACGAAGTAGATACGAAATTTTGTAATTTTACTCAAAATAAAACATGGGGTACAAAACATGTAAGGCACTGACACGACATGTGGTATTTATCTTTCGAATATCCATGTCCTTAATAGAACATGGATCCGAGACCATGTAGAAGTACATGGGTTTTAGGTTCCCTACTCAGCATGACAATGATATATGATATCGGTTCGTGTCCTCCTAATCGTGTATGTGTACTTAATACATGTCCATGTACCTTAGTACACAACATCTGATTGGTCAGGCTTGTGCCCATGTACTATTGAATTACATTTCTATTCCTCGGAAATGATGTCATGTTGTATGTAAGAGTCCTACAAATTATGTTATTCTTATGTCACCCAAAAACCCAAGATGTTGGGGTATAGGGGTCACACGTTGTGTATTCTTCCAAGCTATACTGCATGTAGACAATGTAGAGACCCAAGCTTGACGTACATGTACATTACATTAATACAAAACAAGAACAAACACTTAAGGACCGTAATATTTTAATGTCTTTGGTAACTCGGAACATAATCTTATAATCATGGTGAAAGATCTTCAACATCTCCCATAAAGATCTTCCCCATTAGTTTTCTTACCTAAAATCATTCTTTAAATCCTGGGGAAAAGAAAATATATAAAGGGTGAGCTCAAATTCCCAATAAGAGTAAGCATGGAGAAAATAAAACAAACCATATACATTTGATCCTAAAAAATGAACATAATGCTTAAACATCAAAATCTTGAGCAATGACATAAAACATGGCTGTACGTAAGTCATAGATCATAATGGAAGATGAATCATCATAAAATAGCTTGGGAATAAATCAGAAAATCGTGGAAAACCATTAATCACATGATATTATTTCCATAGTAGCCATGACATTTCTACCAAGACCATCTTAGTGGACAAAGTCCCTTTCTGAATCGAGTTCACTTCTCGTTCCAGTCTAGTATCACTGAACCAGATTAACTTATCATTCCATCCATGTCTATCTCATGAGATATAATTATTTACCCAATGCATTGGAGGGAGATATAGGTCCCACCCATCTTATAATAAATCATTCTTACGTGCGACACAACATAAACACAAATAATTCATCATAACACAAAGAATAAAATGGGTTTCATAAACATCATCCCATCATAACATAATCCATATAAAACAAATGGATATCGTTTCATCATAAAAAAAGTGAAACCATGTAAATAATAGATATATTATACATGAAACATACACATTTGAAATAATGTCATCTGATATTGAAAATGGTTTTGATAAAATACTTGAAATCAATTTTTGAGGAAAATATCCTCTCACTTTAAAAATCATTTTCTTTTCACAAAATGCCACACAATATTAAAAGAAAATCATTTTATTGAAAATAACCATGAAAATTTGTATAGGAAGATTCTTCAAAATTATATGATATGAAACTGTAAAAATCCATTCATGCCATATAAGTTAAAAAACATTCTCCTCATACATTTAATATAAAAGTCAAAAAGTATCATGAATGGTAAAAAAAGAAAGATTCCATCCATAACACAAAGTAAAAGTAAAATAAGGGTAAAAATTAATTTAAAAATTCAAGGAAGAATATTAAAAACTTTATGAAAAATAATTCTATGGACATGGATGAAAAATATTACCCACGAAAATACTTACGTATAAGAAATCTCGGATAAATATGAGATTGCAAAATTATCCATTACCTTATGTCCAATATGCTTCATATGTATCCAAACATCCTATATAATGATTTAAATAATGTCATTGACATATTAAAGAATCATATTCATTGTTATTATATCAGATTTGGTTCACTTATGACTATATATTACCTATTTTTTTGTATGTTCCATGTTAAACCAGCGTTTTGGGTAAAATCCTTTCATTTATCGTACTTATTTCGACATGATTTTCTTGATATTATTACTAATATACTGATTTAAATAATTCTAGAATGTAAAACATGACTTACATATAATATATTTTTAGAATATAAATATATATGATAGATCGGTAAATGGAATGAAATACACCGTTCATTATGACGGTAGGCCGCACGTACGCATGAACGCTGTTTTTGTTTCCTTATTGAATTAAATGAAATTATGTAAATGAAACGTATATTAACATAAATTCAGTATCATCATTATGTAATATATTTAATTATTATTTATTATATATACTTTATAATCATACTTGAATGGTTAATCATGGAAAATGAATATAATCGCGTACGTGGAGACGGTAGTCCGTACGTACACACGAGCGATGAAATTATTCCCATGATCGTGGAATGGTATTGAAGTGTATGTATAAAATTTAAGAATCAATATAACTTTACAATAATAATATATAGATATTTATTTACACCATTATTCCCATCCAAGTAAGGTGGTGGTTGAAAACAGATTACACCATGGCGTGGAGATGGTATTCCATACGTACGCACGCGCGGTGATTTCGTTTTCCGTAGGATGGATAGAAGATGAAATAGAGTTTTTAATATTTATAATAACATATCAGTATATTAGTGATACTGATTTTATTAATTTATGATGAAACAAATAAATAAGAAGAATTAAAAGAAAAAATAAATTGGAAAGAATCGGTAAAGGATATTGCCTCTTCTTTGACGCGCATCTTCTTAACCTTCGCTTAAGGCACTAGAGATGGTTTATTGAGGAGACAAGAAACTCTATAATGTTTCTAGGGAAGTTGATAAGGTAAATGGGCAGGGGTTGGCCGAGGATGAAAGCTCACAATTTTTTGAAGAGAAGGGGGAGGAGGTTCCCATTTAAATGGGAGTAGAGGGGCACCTTTTGAAACCTCAAAAATATTAATTTATAGTAAATTCAATCCCCACGTAAAAACGTCCAAAATGACTCAAATAAGAACTTAGATGAGATAGGGTTGTAATATCATCAACAAATAAAATATATACATGTTGTTAAATAATTTTAGACATTATCAACTTGATTTATCCTTATTTAATCTATTTAATTTTATTTGTGGTTATAATAATCTAAATTTTAAATTGTTATAAATAATTACTTATTTGTTGTGAATTATACATAATTGGATTATTTATGAAATTTTAGACCATATAAATTTTAATTTATAATTGTTAAATATTTTTGTGATTTTAAACAATTTTATATTATGTTATTTTTATAAAATAACAATAGTGTCAATTTTGACACTATTCAATTATTTGAAATTAAATAAAATCCAAAGAAGAGATATTTTCGAACTAAAAGCTTTAATAGACTAATAACATATCACATTTATATGTAGTATTAGTGTATTACATTAATTAGTTCATTTAATTTTTATTTGAATATTTATAAAACCATTTAATTGATATTTCCCATAATAAAACAATTACTACATCATTTTTGTATAATCATTTAAAATACATATTATTTGCATAAAAATTAAAAATAAAATCCTATGATGAAGAAAAATATAATAACATTCATAATAATATTTTTACACGAATTTTTCATCTTAAAATCACAACATTTAAATTATTATATTTATTAAATTATGAAGGTTACATCTTTGACATCATTTAATATAAAATAATGTAAATGTCTTAATCAATTTTATAATGATCCAAATGGCCTAAATATAGAACCTTGGATGATTATGGTATATATATACTCGAAAAATAATTTTTTTTCAAGTTTCTGGTCCTTTGGATAGGTATTATTATTTTAATAAAAACAATATTATTGATTTTTCATTAAATAAATAATTTCTACATCACTACTGTGTCACCATTAATGATAATTATTTAATCCATAAAAATTATAAATAAATTCAGATGATGTAGATTATTTTATTAGATTTCTGGAGACCAATCATGCTCAAAGATTCATGAATATTATCACTAAATTAAAATTATTATACTTATAAGATTTAAGAGAGTGTCATGTTGTCACTTTCTTTGGTTTTAATAATAATTAAATTATTTTCGTGGAAAAAATTCAATAAATGAATCTATTCTGACCCTTAGGTTATATGGGTTGACTTTTTATTATCCAATTGAATTTTGGAAGGTTTTAAGGTAATTTTATAATTTTATTTTTACCCTTAATTACACGATTTACCTTTAACTGCAGTAAAAATATTATCGTAGTTACTATTCATAATATCAAAAAAATAAAAGTAATATATTTACATAATTTTAACCCACTGAATTAAAATATGGAATACATTTTTCAAAATCCAATACAGAGAAGTTCTAGTAATTAGTTTAAAATCAATCCTGTTGTTAAGAAAATGAGTTTCAAAAGTTTAAACATTTCCAAAGATTGAAATGTTTTTACCTATGAATTCAATGTAAAATTATTGGTAATGACATAAATTATATTAAATGGTAAAAATATATTCTATTTATACTTTAGAACCATTAAATATTATAATTTATCCATATAAATTATTGCGATAAAAAAGTTGTTTTTAATTAGAATATTGCGCGTTTTTACAATTCATTAAAATATGAATGTTATCAGACGAAAATGAAAAATTTATCCAAAGTAAATTTTTATATCCTAATTCCAAATAAGAATTTATTTTGGTCAAATTGAACTTATAAACATGTCAAAAAACTAGATTTAATATGGGGGCGCCATCAAAAGGCGGCAAAACAGCATTTTTTTGAAAAATACTTATTTTACCCGAAAAATTTATTTTGTTCATATACCATGTTATAGAAAATGTGTAAAATGAATAATAATGTTATAAAATTAAAATTTTAGTCAATACTATTCATAACGGCTATTCTATAATAATATAATAACAATATATCGTTGTTTAGTGAAACCCGGTATTGCACACTACAAACGCTATCGAGGAAGGTCCCGATTGCATGTAATGAAAGCGAAGTTACAAATGCATGTAGTGAAAGCTACCGTTGGTGTTGCATACAACAGAACACATCAATGAAATTAAAATGAATAATTCTCATAAAATCTTGGGTTGTTACATTCTACCCCCCTTAAAAGGAATTTTTCCCTCGAAATTCGTCGAGGTTATTAATGGTTTACTACTTGAAAGTTTCTTTAATAGAAACCCACATAATTAAAAGGAACACTATAACATAACATTAAATAAGTGATGTATGAAACATAATAGTTACTCAAATAAACTCATCACTTTGTTTTCACATAGGAGAAAATAGGTGAAAATATGAATATAGAAGAAAAATCAAACCATAAAGTTTTGATGGAGAGTGGTAGAGAACATGGCTATGAAAAATCCAACAATCACAAAGAAATAACTTTTTAATGATCTATGGTACCATCTGATTCATCATATATCAGAGCACTAGGACAACATTTTTGGTTTTCAATTTCATTTCCCTAAAGTCGAAAAATTTGAAATAAAAGAAATACTTAATTGATTTTGGCACAATATCACTGTTGTTTGTGCCTTGAACCATTTACAGTTCATCTCTTAAAGAAATTATGTTGAATTTGGCTTCCAGGAAGGGTTAGTAGATCATGCGAAAGAATTATATCTCATTCCATCTGTCTAAAACATAAGGTTAGAAAAAGTTATATACATAAGTCCATCTATGGTGAGATTAATTGTATATAGTTCCTAAAATGGACTCATTATTCATCTATCATACCTCTTAATAAAACTAGTTTCTACTAACCAGGGACTTCCTGTAAGACATTGGTAGGCAATGAAGGCCTTTCATACTTAGTTTGTGGGTTAGATTCTCGTAACCTTGTGCAACGTGACGGGTTGTCACCCATCCTTCAAGTTGTCCTTTTTCTAAATCTATAATATCATAACATTTCAGAAATAAAAACAAAAAGTTATAGCCTTAAGAAATACTATATGATGTCCATTCCATCCTTTAGTCTTATCGAAAATACTTCTGTTTGATTACTAGAAATTTCATCTACTGAGGATGTGAATTCCTTCTTTTGTCCCTCACATATCATAAGATATATCTTGTAGTTGGTCACATTACAAACATGTGAGTACCTTAATCATGTATTCTCTTGAAAAATGAATACCAATTGAACCTTAGTGAAAACATGAATACTTTCAAAAGTTAACTCTTTCCACATACCAAAATCCCAAAATTTCGATATACTCAAACCATGATACAACTTTGTCCTTATATCAGTCATGAGCTCATGAATACTATCAAGCATATTATTTTGTCCTTATCCCTTCATTATGAACATATCATCTTATTTGCAAAAAAAATTCAATCACTTTTCATGGTTACTGGTACCATTCAATTTTTGAAATCCACAATAAACCAATACATAGATATTTCAATATTCCACGATACTAAAATGAAATTCCCCACTATAGTTTTGGAATCTCATTACATAAACACATAATCATTCAACCTCGTCATTGTCATACTCAACATCACCAATAGTGATCGCAAGTGACTTCCCTTTGTCCTTTTCCACAAGATGATGCTCATGTCGATCATCATTAGCCCTTGGATTAGAGAATTTATTTATATAATTCCCCATTTCCTTGCACTTGAATCGTTGAAGTGTTGGTGGAGAGTTCTCTCTAGTCTTTTCTCTATTCACATCATTAGCTACCTTTTTTCCCCTTACTTCGACACTCAACTACTCGATGACCTTCTTTTCCACACTTGAAATATTTTCTATTACCTTTTATTCAATCTCCACCATGCATCTTTCCACACATTGAGAATAAAGTAACATTCATCTTCTTTTCACCATTGTTATGAGATTTCTCTTTGAACTCCATCTTTCATTTTTTGTCAAATCCATGAGATTGATATGTAACACCAAATTCATATTCTACCTTGATAGCACAATACACAATTTCTTCATAGCTAATGAAATCTCTTATATCTAATGCCCATCAAAGTCTTAGTTTTAAGCCACTGAAGAATCGATCAACTTTACTTTCTGGTTGGATGATAAATCCAGATGCATACTGTGAAAGCCTTATAAAAATTGCTTCGGATTTACCAACAGATTCGTCATTCTTTTTCTTAATCTCAAGGAAATCCTTTTCCATCTTTGTTTGAAGAATACAATGGAAGTACTTATTGATAAACATGTTCTTGAACTCGTTCCATTCTGTGGATTCAATTTCATCTTGGGGCCTTGTATTTTTAACTAGAGTCCACCACTGGTCTGCTTCACATTCTAACCGGTAAACAGCTAAAATGACTTTTTCATTCTCTGAACAACGAAGTATTGAAAATATTGTTTCAATGGTACTAATCCATTGTTCAATAATAGGTGGATCAGAAGACCCATTTAAAGAAGGTGGGTGTTGCCTCATGATGGAGTCAATTGAATATTGTTCCCTTCTCTACTCATTTCGTAGTCCAGAATGATTCATAGCTTGTGTAAGTATAGTCGTATTATTTTGCACTCCATCTCCCATAACATTGGTTTTTTCAGACAGACAATGATTTCATTTTCCATTACATTGATCAACATGGTTCTATCAGGTTCCAGCCATCGTCTAAAACCCAAAAAGAATAGTGTGAGAGAAAAAAATCATGCTAGTTAAAACAACATAATAATGGGTGAGTACCTTCAATATATAACATCGTAGGTTTAATTCTAATATCATTACCATAATTCTAGGAATATAATCTATACTTATACTTAATCATAGGGACATCCCTTGACATACCTTATAAATATCTCTAGGGATCTCACTAATGTTTTCGCATCCTAGTTTCCAAATTTTAACTAAACCTTTCCTCTGATACCAACTGTAGAGACCCAAGCGTGATGTACATGTACATTACATTAATACATAACAAGAACCAACACTCAAGGACCATAATAGTCCAGTGTCTTTTGAAACTCGGAACATAATCTTCTAATCATGGTGAAAGATCTTCAACATCTCCTATAAAGATCTTCCCCTTTAGTTTTCTTTCCTAAAACCTTTTTTAAAATCCTGGGGAAAAGAAAACATAAAAAGTGTGAGCTCAAATGCTCATTAAGGGTAAGCATAGAGAAAATAAAACAATCCATATACATTTGAACTTAAAAACATGAACATAATATTTAAACATAAAAATATTGAGCAATGACATAAAAATGTCAGTACATAAGGCATGGATCAAAATGGAATATCAATCATCATAAAATAGCATTATAATAAATCATGTAATTGTGGAAAAACATTAAGAATATGATATTATATCCATAGTAGATAATGCATTGCTTCCAAGACCATCATAGTAGACAAAGTCCTTTTCTGAATCGAGTTTACTCCTCGTTCCTGTCCTGTATCACTGAATCAGATTAACTTACCATTCCAGCCATGTCTATCTAATGAGATATAAATCGTTACCCAATTAATTGGAGGGAGATATAGGTCACATCCATATCATAATGAAATCATTATTACATGTTCCACAACATAAACATAAATCATTTATCATAACCCAAAGAATAAAATGGGTTTCATAATCATCATCCCATCATAACACAATCCATATTAAACAAATGGATATTGGATCATCATAAAAAAAAGAAAAACCATGTAAATAATTGAGAAATTATACTAGAAACATACACATATAAAATAATGTCATCTTAGATGGAAAATGGTTTGGATAAAATACTTTAAATTAATTCTTGAGTAATATATCCTTTCTCCTTAAAAATATTTTTTATTTTCAAAAAATGCCACACAATTTTAAAAGAAAAATAATTTTATTGAAAATAACCATGAAAACATGTAGAGGAAGACTCTTTAAAATTATGCATTATGAAACCATACAAATCCATTCATGAAGTAAAAGTTAAAAAAACATTATCCTCATACTTTTAACATAGAAGTCAAAAAGTACCACGTATGGTAAAAAAAGAAAGATTCCATCCATAAGACAATGTAAAAGTCAAAGAAGGGTAAAAATGACTTCAAAAATACATGTATGAATTTTAAAAACAATATGAAAAACATTTTATGTACATGGTTGAAAAATATTACCCCAGTAAATACTTACGTATAAGCAATCTCAGATAAAAATGAGATTGCAAAATTATCCATTACCTTAAGTCTGATATGCTTAGTATGTATCCAAAACACCTGTATAATGATTTAAATAATGTCATTGACTTATTACAGAATCATATTCATTGTTATGATATCATATATGTTTCACTTATGACTTTATATTACCCGTTATTTTGTAAAATCCATGTTAAAGCAGCATTTTGTGTAAAATTGTTTCATTTATCTTACTTGTTTCGACATGTTGTTCACGATATTATTACATATATCCTGATTTAAATAAACCCAGAATGTAAAACATGATTTATATATAATGTATATTCAGAATATAAATAGATATGATAGATTCGTAAATGGAATGAAATACACCGTTCATGGAGACTATAGGTCGTACGTACGCATGAACACTGTTTTCGTTTCCTTATTGAATTAAATTGAATTAATTAAATGAAACATGTATGTACATAAATCCAGTATTATTATTATGTAATATATTTCATTATTATTTATTATATATAATTTATAACCATACTTGAATGGTTAATAATGGAAAATTAATCTCATCGCGTTCTTGGAGACAGTAGTCCGTACGTACACATGAGTGATGATATCATTGCCATGATCGTGGAATTGCAATGAAGTGTATGTATAATATTTCAGAATGTATATAAAATTAAAATAATAATATATAGTTATTTATTTAAAAAATTATACCCATCAAAGAGAGGTGGTGATGGAAAAAAGATTACACCACGGCGTGGAGGCAGTATTCCATACGTACGCAGGCGCTGTGATTTCATTTTCTGTAGGTGGATTGAAGATGAAATATGTTTGTTTCATATTTATAATAACATATATTTATATGAGTTATACTTATGTTATTAATTTATGATGAAACAAATAAATAAGAAGAAGTAGAAGAAGAAATAAATTGGAATGAATCGGTAAAGGATATTACCTCTTCTTTGACGCGCCTCTTCTTAACCTCCTCTAATGGCACTAGATTTGGTCTTTTGAGGAGAAAAGAATCTATATAATGTTTCTAGGGAAGTTTATAAGGTTAATGGGTAGGTTTTGTACGATATTTAAGGCTCAAAACTTTGTAAAGAGAAGAGGGAGGAGGTGCCATTTTATAAGGGATGAGAGAGGAACCTTTGGAAACCTCAAAAATATTAATTTATAATAAATTCAAACCCCATATAAAAACTTCCAAAATGACTAAAATAAGAACATAGGTGAGATAAGGTTGTAATATTATCATCCAATAAAATTTATACATATTGGTAGTTTATTTTAAACATTATCAACTTGATTAATCCTTATTAAATCTATTTAATTTTATTTGTGATTATAAGATTCTAAATTTTAAATTGTTATAAATAAATAATTATCTGTTTTGAATTGTCAGTAATTGGATAATTAATTACATTCTAGACAATATAAATTTTAATTTATAATTTATAATTTTTTTTGTGATTTTTAATCAATTTTATATTATTTTATTTTTGTAAAATAACAGTAGTGTCAATTTTAACACTATTCAATTATTTGAATATAAATAAAATCCACACAGAATATATGTTTGAACTAAAGGCTTTAATATATTAATAACAATTCACATCAATATATAATATTAGTTTAGAACATTAATTAGTTCATAAAATGTTTATTTTAATATTTACGAAACCATTTATTTGATATTTCCCTTAATAAAACAATTACTACATCATTTTTGTATAATCATTTAATATACTTATTATTTGTATAAAAATTAATATTAAAATCCTATGATAAAGATAAATATAATAACTTTCATAATAATATTTTTAATCTAATTTATCATCTTAAAATCATAGCATTAAAATTGTTATATTTTTTAAATTATGAAGGTGACATCTTTGACATCATTTAAAATAAAATAATGTAAATGTCCTAATCAGTTTTATAAGGCTCAAAATGGTCCAAATATCGAACCTTAGAAGACTATGGTATATATATACTCAACCAATAATGTTTGGTCAAGTATTATGTCCTTTGGATAGGTATTATTATTTTAATAAATACTATATTATTGAATTTTCATTAAATAAATAATTTCTACATCACTATTGTGTCACCATTAATGACAATTATTTAATCCCTAAATATTATAAATAAATTCACATGACATAGATAATTTTATTATATTTCTGGAGACCATTCATGATCGAAGTTTCATGAAGTTTATCACTAAATTAAATTTATTATACTTATAAGATTTAAGAGAGTGACATGTTGACAGTTTCATTGGTTTTAATAATAATTAAAATATTTTCAAGGTAAAAAGTAAATAAAATGAATCTATTCTGACCCTTAGGTGATATGGGTCAACTTTTATTTATCCAATAGAATTTTGGCAGGTTTTAGGGTAATTTTATAATCTTATTTTTACCCTTAATTAACCGATTTACCTTTAACTGCAGCAAATAAAAATTACCGTAGTTACTATTCATACTATCTAAAAAAATAAAATTAACCTATTAACATAATTTGAACCCACTGAATTAAAATATGGAAGATATTTTTCAAAATTCATAACATAGAAGTTGGATTAATTAATTTAAAATTAATCCCATTTTTAAGAAAACATGTTTTAAAAGTTAAAACATTGCCAAAGATTGAAATTTTTTACATATGAATTCAATGTAAAATTAATGGTAATGACATTCACTATATTAAACAGTAAAAATATATTCTATTTATAATTTAAAAGTATTAAATATTATAATTTATCTATATAAATTATTGCGATGAAAAAAGTTGTTTTTAATTAAAATATAGCATGTTTTTACTATTCATTAAAATATGAAAGTTATCAGAATAATATGAAAAAATTATCCAAAGTAAATTTTTATATCCTAATTCCAAAGAAAAATATTATTTTGTCAAATTGAACTTATAAACCTGTCAAAAACTAGATTTAAAGTTGGTGCTCGATCAAAAGGCGGCAAAACTTCCTTTTTTTTTGAAAAATACTTATTTTACCCGAAAAAGTTATTTTGTTCACAAAACATGTTTTTGAGAATGTGTAAGATGAATAATAATGTTATAAAATTCAAAATTTAGTCAATACTATTCATAATGGCTAGACTATAATAATATTATAACAATATATCTTTGTTTAGTGAAACCAGGTATTGCGTACTACACCTGCTATTGGGGAAGGTTGTGATTGCGTGTAATGCAAGCCAAGTCAGGGATGCGTGTAGTGAAAGCTCACTTTGGTGTTTCATACAACAGAATACATCAATGATATTAAAAAAAATCCCATAAAATCATAGGTTATTACAGTCAAGATTTTCATAGAAGATTTGATTTAATCTCCATGACCTTCATCCTATCTTTCTTACTTCAAATCTGTCGTCACCTCCTCCATAAATATTTGGGTTTACACTTTAGCTAATGATTCCAACCCTCTGGTGGCCGTAAATCAAAATATGATTCTTCTAGTGTGAACACATATAAACCCCCACACATCTGCCTCTCTCGTGAGGAAACCATGGGTCTCGGATTTCAAATACACTCCAAAAACACATTTTATACGTCAATTCATCTCCAAATCTATCCTCGAATGTTTAAATATTCATTTATTGTGAAACTATTTCAAATCCAGGGGTCCGATCAGGCCTGGTCTTCCCCGACAATATTGAATCATAGCCCCATGATCCTACAATTAATAATTATAATTTATTTTAGGGGAAAGGAAAAATTAAAATATTTAAACATTCATTGTCCAATCATTCTTTTATAATGAAAATAATTGGGAGATCTGGGTTTAGAAAACAATTTAATAAGTAATTTTTTATAAGTACACGGGCATACGAAATGTCTAGAATTTGGCCCTAATCAAACTAAGGATTGATCATGCTCAATGAATTAAATAAAAAAGGTCATAATAATTTAATTTTTGAGACATATATGTAGATTTTATATTTTCTGTTAAATAATGTTCTCTATAATGATTAAGATGAGTATTTACATTTCCATAACTTCAATATGCTTCGATCCTTAGTCCCATCATTGCTTAATTTAGTTCTCTAGTAGAAGGATGAAAATAATTCTCTCGATCCTCCTAGGGTTTATGTAGATAACCCTAGAGGATTCATAATAACAATATACATATTAATGAAAACTATAGAGTTAATTTAATTAATTAATTATAATAATAATTGAATTAATTCACTAAACATTCCACCAATGGGTGTCTTATCTGAACATCCTGATCTGAACTATTTTAGTTCATTCCTAGGGTAAACATTGAGTTTTGAAATCAACCATGGTTTCATATTTAAAATGTGATATTCCTTTTTATATGTATACCATTTTTAGGATAATTAGTGATTTCAATATAATTTTTTTTTAATATTTTTATAAAAATAATTCTGGGAATATAGGACCATGATATCACATGTCGTATCAGTGCCTGGCTCCAAATATATATATATATATATATATCCATTTCATACAAGAAATAACTAGTTTTCTTTGTGATGGAATAACCATATAATTGTTTTACGTAAATTTTCAAACAACATCACATTAACATCCATTTAACTAGAGATATTTCACAAATTTCTTAATACAACAAGTTAATCAGGTAAATAATATTTATTATGAATATATTATAGGACTTAGGCATGATTTATTTCATCAAACAATGATTCCAAAAAAACTCCATGGAAACTCCTTCTAAAGAAATGAAATCAAGGTAGTTTATAAATTCAGAACTCAAACCAATGATGAACTTTTGGAAATGACATTTGTGATAATGGGTATATTGTGAACATGATACCATTGAAAACATTAAAAATATTGGGTTAATAAATCCATAACCCATAAGAGATTAATTCAAGTTTGTATACAAATTGATGAAGCTTCCCATTATATTTTTTAAATATATTTTGTTGAAAATAGAAATGTTTATATTTCACAATAATTTAATAATTTTGTATATAGATGAAGAATGAAAAGATTTAATTGTTATTAGTCATCCTTTCCTTCCCAATGGATTTAAATCAATAATATAAACTAAGTATAGTTTATTTTTATGTTGGAAAAGAGAAATATCAATTTAATCTCATCAAATCTATATTACATGGAGATAAACCATAGGTCTATCTTCTTATCACTACCCCTAAACAAGTTTCCGGACTTTTTAGGGGTAAATATGAGTATGAATAAGTTTTTAATATGTAATTTTATAATTTAGAGGTGGTTATCCATGTATAGATAGTAAACTAATAAGGATTTCAAGGCATATAATAACTTTTCAGGGATACGTTTCTAGAATTAAATCCCATAATTATAATAACCCCAACTATAGAGATGAATAAGATACCTAGTAATAATAAATAACAATTTTTAGGTTATATTGAGTCATATCCAATTATTTTCAACATAACACTATAAAAAAATATCAATTATTGGTTTATGTGATGAAACAAAAAAGAAGGAGACTGCATGGAACATTGTAGCCATTAAAAGAATAAACCCCTCCATTTTTATAAACAAGGTATGTGAAACATTAAAATTTAATAAATCAAATTACTTTGAATAAATAATATGTTTACATTCATGTATCCTAGGAAATACCATGATTAAAAACTACAAAAATATTATTTCAAAATGGCCACTAATAACACGCCATTGAATTAACACCTATGGACTGGGGAAATAAAATTATGAAATATACATAGAGTTGTTTTCCTTATATAAATTTATTAACTATTTCCTTTTAAATTATTATTAAATTATAAATGTTATAAATTTAAATTTATCATTTTTATAAAAATTATTATTAAAAGGGTCGTTTTTTATAAAATCGTGGATTCGTTATATTTTATATGTTTAATTTAAAACATGTATTTCAATTTTTAGAGTATTAAATTAATTTAAAAGTTATTTTCACATATATGAACTAATGAATAACCATTCATACATTGATTATGAACATGATTAAAATCAAGATTAACTCATTTGACTATAAAAAAGATATATTTGGAAAAACTATTTTTTAGTGAACCATGTGAGTCTGTAATAATAAAATAAATTAATAACAATTGATAAAATATTTTAACTAAATTTATGGATAATATATTCAGTAAAATAAACTAACAATCATCCCATGGTATTTTGAAGGAAATAAATGTAAAAAATCATTTTACGCTATGAGAATAATTTTTTTTAAAAGAATTTATGAAATTTGTGTGGTGATAATATAAATATTTTAAAATAGTTTTATAAATACTATTTTAATGAAATTAAACATAATATTAATTCATAATATCAATTTTATATAAAGGTTAATTTTTATTGAAGATATTGATTTTCATATGGATAGTGAAAAGTACCTATTTTTTATTAAAACTGTCAATTATTTTTTATTATCCACAATGTATAATTATATTTTTAATTTATTTTAATGTAAATTTGATTCAATTTTTAAAAAATATAACCCAATTAATTCATTATAAATCTATTTTATAAATTTTTAGGTATAAATTTATTTTTATTGTTAAGAACACATTCTAAAAAAATGTTTTTATTATGTTTTACCTTATAATTATATAATTATTTTATTATAAACCTATATGTTGATACTTGAAAGTTATATTTAAAATTTTGAATAATGATATAAGAATTTATTAAAGAATTTAATTTCAATTTTTTTCAAATTGAATAGTATCCATGGAAAATATTTATCACCTTAGTAAAGGTTAAACGTGTTAATCAGGGTTATGAATTTATAATACGGTCACAAAATCAAAACATAATTCTTATAGGGTAATATTATTTAAATAATAATCATATTAAATATTATATATAATTTATTTCATGCTGGTGGATCAATAGTATGACATTCATAATATTTAAAATTTGAGAATAATTATAAGGGTGCCACTCTCTTGACATATAAAAGGGAACCTCCACTACTCACTTATTAATAGTATATTATAACTTTTAACAAATCCAAGACATTCAAAAATTCCTTCCTAACTCTCAGAAACATATATTAGGGGTTTTTGTCTCTATGAAATGTCAATATAGAAGACTTATAATGTTAGCAAATGGAGGTTTTTCGAAGAAGAGTTATAACACTTAACCAAGATCTTTCATGTTTTTTTATTATCTACCCCCTTAATACATATCATAAACTAGATCATATAATACCATTGGTATCTAAAATATATATGAATGTCATTAATTTTTTAAAATAGCTATTTTTCTTCTCCTTTTACATCCTATGGTGAATGAAGACACTAATCACGTGAAGATGTGGACTATCACCTCCATGAAGTGCTGTGTTACATTTTTAATTAACCCATCATATATTTGATTATTATGTATTTAATAAAAATAAAAATATTAATTAATTAATTATTATTTTATATAGATATTATATTACTTAACTACTTACCCTTTTTTTGTAGGAAAATGATAACGTCTTTAATGTACTCATGTGGACTACATCCTCCACAAAGAGATATGATTAATTTTTCATTTCTAATTTACATGGATGATGATAAGAATATATTTAATAAATAAATAAATAAATATTATTTATTATATAAATATTACTATAATAATAATTATTATTATATATTTTATTTACTTTCTAAACATTTGGAAATTCAAAATGTCATCATGTGTATGTAAAGACTTCCACCTCCACGAATGTTGTATTTTATTATTATAATAACACATATAATAGATTGTTATAAATATTATAAAATGAAAAACATATAATAATTAAATTTTAAGCACTATTGATATTTGGGAACCATTTAATAACACCTTTAACCGTAGTAAATTTACTGAGGTCATTTTGGATAAATATTTCAAACAACCATAAGTGGTTGATATAAGAAAGAACCATATGATGAATGCCTGAAAAATTATAGTAAGATTAAATTTAAAAAATGGAATATAGATGAAAATGGTCTTTATGAAAGTTTTTGTAGTATTAAAATTTATTTTGTAGGAATATATTACGCATCCAACCGTATATGAATCCTTGGTAATAGATTTTCATATAAATTTCACTCTATTGAATCATATTTTAATGTTTAAAAAAAATTTATCTTTTATGGTGTATATTTTAACCAATTGACATATTATATCATAAACTAATCATTATTATCAGCATTTAAAATTTAAATTCCCATTTTATATATTAAAGGCGTTTGATTCAAAAGTTATTAAAGTTGAATGGGTTAGTTTTAAAATATCAATATTATTCATATTATCAAGGATGAAACTAATATTGTAAGATTCTATGATATTTATCTTTAAAAAACACATATATTTTATTATCCTTTAGTTATTTATATGGTTTTCGTGTTTTTATTCATCTTTTCTTCTATTCGACACTTAAAACAACAAAAGGATTTTTTATAATAAAAATCATACTTATTCATATTTTTTGTTAAAAAATAATTTTATTCAATATCCATTTACATTTTAAAATTAATGAATTATTTATATTTGATTTCTTGGGTGAGAAAATAAGGTAGGGGTGGATCTAGTTCGTGACAAAAAAAATTAAATACCTATTTAAATGATATTTAGTAAATATATATAAAACATTATTAATCAAAATAGAATATCGATATATGGTTTGATATTTTAAAAAATTCATTAATGATTTATTAGTTCTCAATTAAAATAAGATCAAAACTATTATAAAATTTGAAATCAATTCAATTAATCAAATAATTATATAAATAGTAGTTAAGATCAAGTATCAATGATGTGGTTCCTTTTACAGTTTAAATAAATCTGTTCAATGTATTAGGATGAAATAAAAAACATAAAGTTGAAATAAAAAAGTGGTTCGGTCTCATGTCGATACCTAATCCACACAAATTAGAAATCACCCTCTTAAATTTAGTTAATATAATAAATTGATCCATAGCCTGGATTAGGTATAAAGAGAGAAACTACAAGCTGTCGAGGCCACATGGGGACCTCATCCATAATATTTATGGGAATAAAATAAATACAGGCCTCACAAAGACGGCATCCAAAACAATGTGGGCAAAAAATATAAATAGAGTTAAGAGGATAAGTTGTATTATCCAGTTATGGTGTATGAGATGGTGTTAGTTTAATAAAAAGGGTAAACCGCACACTTCTCAAATGTAAATACAACACTCAAGAAGTGAATCTATAAATATGTAGAAAATACGGAGTTGCTCAATCTTATGTGCTATGATGTTCGAGTCTCCTCAGATGAATCTTGGATAGAATCTTGAGAAATTCCTCGAAAGAAATAGAAAAATAGATCATCATAACCACTCTTTTTCTGACTATTTGAAGTGAACTATAAATTTTATGTTCTCCACTCATCAATAGTCAGTTGGAGTTATAAATGTTATGTGTAAAAATCTTTAGTAAAGTTCACACATGATTTTGTGTCATCCATTTTCTAGTATCCATGCATACATCATCGGAACACATGCGAATGCTATCAATTTATTGTGTTTTAGGATGGAGATATCATTTGAGGAATAATCATCTCTGTATCCTACATCCCCATACATAGTTATGAGAACAATTCTGGTTCCCTGAAATAGTTTAAGAATAACCACTAAATAACTTCTACATAAAATATGATAATATAGTTATTATATGTATTTAATTATCAATATCCTGATATTATGATTGTGGCTCATTTTGATAGTGAATCATATATAAATGACTCAGTTTAATGGTTAGTAATACAGGCTATAGGTCATATGGTTGTAGGTCACCCTTAGAATAGAATCATCTCAGTGGTGATTCAACTTAACAATGACTCATTTCAGTATTGACTTGTCTTATTTTTGAATAATCTTATTGGTAAATTATATAAATAGTGACTCATCTATTGGTCAGTGAAGTCTGGATGTGACTCTACTCTGGTGGTGGGTAATGTCTAGTGTAGAGTCAGGTCTGATAGTGACTCATTCATGGCGGTGAATCTTTTTTACTGGTGATAAATTTCTAGTGTTGACTCTTCTTCAACGGTTAAAAATTTCTATTGGTGACACATCCTCAATGCTAAGTCATTTCTTGCAGCGAATCATTCTCAATGGCGAGTCTTTTATGGCATTGAATCATCCTCAATGTCAATTCCTTACAACAATTTGCCAAAGTTTCCAAGAATAATTTATATAGTAAAATGATATTATAAAATTTTGAAACCACTAAACACATAATTAACATGATTTTTATGTATTAAAAGAAAGAGGGACTAACATTATACCCCTTTTTATGTTAAAAGATAATGGTATTTTATACACCATGTATAGAATTATGTTTTTCTTAGAATAGAACTGCATAACACTTAAGAAACTATAACGTAATGGTTTTAACATAAATTCTAATCCAAAAAGGTATCTTATATATTTAGTAAAAAATAGTATGAAAGGAATTTAATAAAGGTTGTATGAATGATATATATTAAATACACCTGGAATCAATCTTATGGTATCAATAAAAAACATAAATGATGGTATCAAAGGATAACATAATTGAGAAGATAAATTCATTAATAATTCTATCCCTTTTGGTATTATCAAAAAATGAAAATAAAAAAATTAAACATAAGGAAACATAAAATAAATGAGAAGAGAAATTCTATTAAGGACATAATTTACTATGTTACATTAGAAAAGTGATATGGAAAAAGTCAAAAATCATTCTATATATATAAAGATTAATTTCAAGGATTCTCATTGTAGGTAGCTGGAACAGAAGGTGCCTTGTCCTTATCAATGCTCGATGGAACTAATGTGGAGGCTCAAAATGAAGTCACTATAGTGGTGTGAATAAGGACTAAACAGTAGTGGTAGGGATATAGGTTGAAGGTGTAATCTCCTGGATGATCAATAGTATAATTAGTAGAACTGCTTCCATTACAGATAAAATTTTAGGCTAAAACTAAGATGGAATTGTTGCATTGGAATATTGAGTAATAGAGGGTCTGAAATAATTAGGATTAGTAGTTAGAGGAGTAAGATGACAATTCTCTAGTATGGCCTTATGTTCTACCACTTCTGTCCCAGACATATGAATAAAAGGTTTCGTAGACATTATGAAATCCGTTATGATTTTTTCTTCTCCATAAATGTAACTAAAGAAATATTTCATCTAATCTATGGAAAAACAATGCACATGTGTCACTTATTTCAACAGAGAATCATTATTCTTGAAATTTCTAGTAATAGGTTGTTACCAAAGCTTCTTAGTAAGAAACACGAAGTTACTTTTCTGAACATGATTTGTATAGATCATGGAGAGGTAACACATCACTACCTTTTTTATGGTTTCTCTTCCATTTCTAATGACATCCATATATTACCTTTCAATTTTATAGACAAGGTCACTATTATATATAATCTTCCTCAAACATTTCTTAGGTATATCAGAAATATCTCTTTAAATATACTAGAGATCCTCCATATCAATTAAAATAATCAAGTCAATGTCCATGGAAGAAGCTAGACAACTGGAAGTATAATCCACAGAATGTACATTCTCTATCCTATCCAATATAAAATCCATACTGCTAGTAGAAGAAGTATGTATCCCATCCATCAGTAATATCAAATACTCTAGCTCACAAGAAAGTATTATTTTCCCGTTTATACTTCCTGAATATGATGCATCATCTCAGGATAAATGTTTTGAATCCAAATCTCTTTCAAAAGTCTAAAATAAATATCACTAATATTTTGTACCATAAAATTTTGACTTTAAATAATCCTTTAATAATCATAATAAAGCATTACCTAGAAGAATCAAAGTTATATCTCATATAAATATCTACAGGTACAAGAGAAACAATAGATGAGGGGGAGATAATCTCTCAGAATAAACCTATGCTTTCTCTAGTATATTAGAAACACCTAAAACAAATCTCTTTGTTTAAACAGTTGAATTTATATGGTCATACATTGATCCTTTAGGATCCATCTATGCTCGAACAGAAATACTTGGTTTCTCATTATCAGAGAAAGTATATTCCAAACATGGCTTGACATAACGAGGGTAATTATACCATTCCTCAAAGGCAGTGACATCCCAAATGGTTGAAGACACAATAGCTAGATCAACTGAATAAGGCTCAACAACTATATCATCATCAATTGCAGACTCAACAGGGTGACTAACAAGGATTACCGATTACTCCATGTTGAAGATGTTTGAAACTGATCTCTAGTATATCTATTATATAAAACTAAGCCTAGTATCCCCTCTTAACTAGAAGTTATAGACAATCCTAGAGACTAAATGAGTTCATGAGGCATGCAAAATCATCAGCAACAATATGTTCATTAGGTCCATCATGATCTATACCTCCATCACTGCCATCTACATCACTATCTCCCTCATCTTTTCAATCACCATATTCATCATCTTTTTATTCTTCTTTATTATATTCTCGTTATTTTCTAATATCTTATTCTTCTTCAACATTATCTTAATCATCTCTTCCATCATCACTATCCTAATAATCATATTTATTACTTCTATTTTAATCTCCATTTTCATGATCATGATGAGATAAAACCTCTTTAGAAAATCTAAAAGAACTATTATACTATCATTCCCAAGAAACCTTAGTTTACTCACCCTCAATTCATTCACCAAAATGAGTCATTCAAATAGGGTGATATATAAGAGGATTGGATGAAAAAAAAGTAATAATTGGAGGGATATTAGGAAATTCAAGATCATAACCTTCATCAAATGAAAATTAATCCTCATTACCAGAAGTATCATCCTCCTCAACATCCATCTCTTCATCTAAATAAATGTCCACCTCCAATAGTTCTAATCCACGATCCATGAGATTATTAGGCCTTGTTGGTATATCAAAAGAGTTCAAATCCACATAAATATTTCCAACATTATCAACCCATTTCCCCTTCCTATGGTTACAATTAATTTTATTTTTATTGCAAATGACCATGTTCAATCAAAATACACAACAGTTCAACATGGTTTCTTCTTCCCCATCAACCAATCATGTTGCCTCCAATATGGCCGAAATGAAATTGGGAAAATTATGATGGTTGAACATGATGATATATTACACATCTACATCAAATGAACCATAATATGTTTAAAAAATTGACTATTTAACCCCTTTACATAATATATTTCAAGTACACATATTAGTATAAAATTTTACTGAACTCGCCATTTCTCAATCAGAACATGTGATGGATAAACTAGAACAGAAAGTAAAACTCACTATCACACACAATTGCAACTTCCCTTCTCAAAGTCCCATCTCCAGTCACCTCATGTAAGAAAAACTCATATTTAAAAGTATCAATATCACTTGGAATCAATCCTTGGTAATCTTCTGAAACACCTAATCGAGGAACATTCAAACATCTATCCCATCAAATTGATGAGAAAAAAACATTATGAACATTTATCATTCTTCGAACACAGTCTTCATCTTCTCCAAATCTAAACTTAGTATTCTAATAAAACCGATGAAGTAACCTAGTAAAAAATGGGATATAATTATTATAGATCCACACTAGCCATCCTTGATATTGGATTACTATTATTAGAAATGATATTCTGGACATCAACCACTCATGATTTACATCCTTCTTAGGAACTATTGGACACTTAAAAAATTATGGTTTCCACAGCTCTACAGTAGGATGACTCAATTATCCTCAATGTTTTATAAATGGATGGTAATATTTTGAAGAAAAAAAATACTTCACTCTTCAATATAACCATCACAAACTAGGTTTAAGGTTTTAAGGATATATAGGGAAGTACAAAGGTCATGAAATAAAAGTATTTGGGGAAGTTCAAAGGAAAGGATTGAGGGAGAGAATGTCAAAATTGGACCTAGTGTCTAGTTTATATCATTTAAGGAATTAAAACTAAGAAAATTGAAATGAAATAAAAATTTTAAAGAAATAAAATAATAGACAACTAAAATTATCAAGGGTAGGTTATTCCAATGGTGGGTCATTCAAATGGTGTGTTTTTTCAATGTTGTGTAAATGCCAAAATGGGTTAACTCCAACATGGGTTTTTCTAATGGTGGTTTATTTCAACGATGTGTAAAAAATAATGGTGGGTAAAAGACAATGGTTGGTAAACTCTAATAGTGGTTAAAATACAACCATGGGTCCTTAGAAAATTATGTTTAAACAAAATTAATCAAGAATAATTTATATTTGATGAATTTAAATCTCTCAAAATACAATGGATTAGTAAAAATACTTGCAAGATAATGTTCAGTTTCATTTTATTCATGAGTTATATTTCTCTGTTGAAAATCGTATATAAATAAAGTGATATCTTAACTCAATTTGTTTTGTTCTAGGGTGATACACATGATTCTTAAAAAAAATTAGAACCTGTTTCGTCACATTTTATAGGGACATGTCATAGTTGATATCTATAGTTTCTTAGGGTGTTCTTCATCAAAAAAATTTTAGAACATTAGTTACCTACAACATTTTATTCATATTCATTATGATCCAACTTACATGGGGTACTCAAAAGAGTGTCACTATATGTAGTTCCATCCAATCCAAAATGTTTTAAAAAGTTTTTACTTTATTTGATCTGATTTAAAACCATTCATTCTTTATATTGATAATTTTGAAAACCAAGAAACAATTTTAGTTCACCCATTAATCTCATTACAAACTCATTATGATTCATTTTAGAAAACTAATTACATAAAAAATTTGATGAAGATCAAAAAATAATATAATCTACATTAACATGAACAACAAAAACTAATTTTGAAATTATTTTTGTAAAAATGATAGGATCATGTATAACTTTTAAAAATCAAATTAAAATAATAATAGAGTTGATCATATAATACCAAATCTAGTAAACATTCTTAAAACATATAAATCTTTAGATAGTTTGAAAAAAAGATTTGAAAAAAGATAATATTCAAATACATGGGATTGTTCAAAAAAACATTCTCAACTATATAACCATTCAAGAATGCACTTTTGAATATTATTTGATATTGTTTAAAATATAAAGGACCAACATAAGAAATAAGTATTCTAATGGTTTCATGTTTTCATATAGGTTAAAAGGTTTCTTGTATAGTGTATACCCTCTCCTGGACTATACCCTAGTCCTACTAGTATATCTTTATTCCACATTATGGTTCAAGATTGATTAAACTTGTTTATAAACACCCATTTAGAGCATATAGTTAAGGTGTATTTCATTCGATCAACATGTTTTAGTAAATAATTTCTTTCTAATTGGTTAGGTTCATCTTACACAACCATTACCAAGAATTCATCATTAATTTCATCAGTGATGTTCTTAGGATTATGTTGTGAAAATAATGCTTGATGTTTAGACAATTTTATTAGAGAATATATAGTTTTTGTACCTAAATTTATTTATCAAAATATATCAAATAAATGGTGGTATTTAATATTTTTAACAAGTCAACAAAAATAAGGGTTGTTAAACTTATGTTCTTCACTAGGTTCTTGCTTAGGTTATGGATGTTCCTCAGAAATAGATGATTTTTTATGATTGGCAGTAATATACTATGTTTTTTAATTTATTTTCAAAGTGGATAAATCATCCTCAAGGTTTTATGGGGGATTTTTAGGATCATGTATATTTTTCTCATCAAACACGACATAGAGAAAATCTTTTATTGTCTTGGTATATTTATTTAACACTCTATTGTATTTACTAGATGTTTAATAACCAAGAAAAACTCCATCATTTCTCTTGTAGGAAAATATGTCATGATTATTATTATTAATAATAATAATAAATTTGCTTCCAAAAACAATAATGTAATTAACTTGAGGATTACTATTATTCTGAAACTCATAAGTGGTATTATTTAAGAAATTTATAATAAAAACTCCGTTAATAATATAGAAGTTTGTGTTCATAGCCTCTAACCAAAAGTAGACAGGTATGTAGTATTCATTAATCATTTTATGGAATATCTTATGAAGTGTTCTATTTCATGTTTCTACAACTCCATTTTTCTAATGATTCATAGGAGTAGAGAAGATGTAATTATAGACAGTTTTTGAGAAATAAGTACTCAATGTCTTTATTTTCAAACTCACAACCATGGTCACTTCAAAAGTTCTTAATCCTATGTTCACATAGGTTTTCAAAATATTTTTTCATACTAGGTAATTTGAGAATAGGGTTCACTTTTTTGAGATAAAAATTATACCCATTGATACCAAGAAAATTCATCCATAATGACATAAACATAGTGCTTCCAATTAAGACTAGAAACTATAGATAGTCCAAAATGACCATTTAATCCAATTATAGGACATATGAAGTTGATAATTTTTTCATTGATTTGAAATTTATTTTATCTTGTTTCCTCTTTTGATAGGGGTTACACACTTTATCATTTGAGAATTAATGTTTAGGTAGATCATTAACTAACCCCTTCCTAAAAATACTTTTATCAAAATAAAACATGCAGTGGCCAAGTATCCTATAAAAATGTAAATATTTTTTATGAAATGAACGTATGCATGAAATATTTTGTGAAATTAATGAATAATTATTAACAACATAAATATTTTCATTTATCAACGTAATAACACTAAATAGTGTTTTTATTAATAACATTAGAAACCTTGTTTTTCAAATCATACATTAAAACTATCGTCACATAGTTTTAATATTATAAGAAAATTTTGTTTTAAATCATCAACAAGAAGCTCCCTATAAATTAAAAATGAGTTAGTGTTACTGATTTGGATAAGGCCAATAATATTTCCTTTAACATTGTCACCAAAGACGACATGACCACCATTAAACTTTATCAGCTTCTTGATTATGGGGTAATAAATTATCATATTTCTGTAATAGTCATTGGCCATATAACATATAATTATATTGGAGCTCTTCAAGTAGTTCCCCTAAAATAAATATTCATAAGAAAAATGATTTTGGAACCCAAAAATTATTCCGCCTATTGATGTCAGTAATTTGAGCTTTACCAAAAAATATTTTCTTGATTGGTTTCCTATAATAGTATGTTAAACTCTATTAAATAAAAACTTTATTACATCCACTTGAATAATAAAAATTAGTAGAATTTCTAGAATTGATTTTAGGAACATTGTTGATCTGAGAAATTCTTCTTTCTCCATGTTGGTAACCTGGACCAGCAATATGATTACGTTCCATTTCTTTTAATGTATTTGAGTGATAATTTTTCTATAATTTGTAAACCTCTCTATTCCTTTCTTTAATTTCTCCTTAGGATATTTTAGTGTAATATTTCCTTTAAAAAATTGATCATTATTTTCATTTTATATGGAAAAAATAATAATTGATATTAATAGATAAAGCATGTTGTTTATTTATAATTTCCTATTTTTATATAAGATAATGAAATGTATCTTTAAAAATATTTAAATAATAAAACATTTTATATTTTTATATATAATAATATATTTCTTTTCTAGAATGATCACAACTATGTATATGCGAGATATTAGGTATCTCAGATATGATTTTAGTGAAACAAATTTGTTAACTATTTGGCTTCTCTTCCTGAGTTTTTTCTGCGTCACTAGAGTTTCACTCATAGGTACTCTAGGTGGACTTTATAGAATTATTATATTTTATTTCCCCTTCATCATACTTTTTTTTAAATTAACATGTGAAAGAAATATTTAAAATTTGCTTTTCTTTTCACTCATAACAAGTACTATCATTTGAATTATCATCACTTTTACAATATCTCTTCATATTCCCTCTTTTATCATACATTCCCATTTATCAAATTTTCAGGAAAATTTTTTTCTTATAGAATTGATTAAATATTCTTTACATATGGGCAATCTCCCAATCATTGTAAGTTGCAGATTCCTCAATAATGGAGCATTTACCTTGTACTTTGTCTGCATTTTTTGATGTAGTGGTTTTAAAGGCTACAAATTTCCTCTTAGTTTCATCTTCAAAATCAATATTAAATTTAATATCTTCATCATATATCATGAGAAATAATATTAACTCTTTATCATGTAGTTTTATAATATCATAATATTCCAATATAGAAACCTATGTTCCTATCCATTTCTTTATAATGCATCGCATCTTTCACATGAAATGATATTTTTCTAGAACAGGATTTACCAAGAAACGTTTTGTATCTAATATCTCATAAAACATGAGATACATATCATAAATAATATCATCAGGTTTCATCATGAATGTATCATATTTATTTATATATGTATTCAATATCATTTCATTAACATTATTAGTTCCTTAATGAGAAATATCTGATGTATCGAAAATTTCATAAGTATTTTTATAAGAAGATTCCTTATTAATCTATTACTCACTTAAATTATTTCTTATACTTATAATTATTATTATAGGAATTTTTAGTAGCATTATCCAATGTATCTTTAGGAGTTGTATGTAATCCAGATTTATCTTATATAAAAGCCCATATTTCATGTCCAATACATTCAATATGATTTTTTATTTTTATTTTTCATGGAGAATAGTTATTTATAATAAATAACGGTGGTATGTTAGTAGCATATCCTTTTTTTAGTATCCATTTATTGAAGAAAATTTATAATTAAAATAACTTTATGTTGTTTAAAACACAAGGAAAATCACATATGAAAATATTTTGAAATCCTATGATACAAAATTTTTGTCAGAGATAGTAACTCCATGTGTTGGAATTGAGTTCCAAATAAATAAATCTATTAAATAAATGTTTAAATAAAATTACCTAAATAATTAAAACAACTCCGTTAATCGAAATAGATGATTGATATATGTTAGGATCATTTAAAGAATACCAAAAAAATTAATTAGTGAATAGTTAAACGAATATGAAAACACTTTTAATTATTGAAATTAATTTACATAATTAAATACTTGTAAAAACACAATTAAGAATAAATATCAAACTACTAGTTTCATTTATAGTTTAAAACAAATTTAGTTTAATGCTTTTAAATGAATCAAAACCTAAAAAAATTGTGGAATTAAAACCAGTGGTTTAGTCTCAAATTATGTTATAATACCATCCACATGGAAATCAAAAAATTCCATGGATATTATATAAAAATAATCTTGATCCACAACCTCAATCATGTATAATGACAACAACTAAAAGCAATCTAGGACACACACGGAATTATTCCTAAACACCATAGGTAGAAATTATAAATATAGTTAAGAAGATATTCTATATCTACCAATTATAGGGAAGGAGATAGTGTGAATTAAATAAATTAGGTAAACCACACATTACTCAAATATAAAAAAAAATGTAAATATCAAGTATAAACATGTAGAAAAGACATATTTTCTAGGTATAATGTTCTCTGAACGTTGATTCTCCTAGGATGAATCTTGGAGAGGAGATCAAGACTTTTATATGAAAAAATAGTAAAACAGAACATCATAATATCTCTTTGTTCTGATGGTTTTAAGGGAATTGTAAGCCCTATGAGTTCAACTCTCCCACATTTGGTTACAGGTAAGAATGTTGTGCGTAGTTCTCTTCATTAAATAGAATACATGATTATGTGTTCTCACTGGTCCAACATCCCTTCATAAATCATACGTATGAGAGTGAATTTATTGAATCTATAGAAATTTTGGATATAATGAACATTCTTGGAGAAATCTCCTGAGTATCCCGCATTAGCATACATAGTTCTGAAATCATTTATTTTTCCCAAAAATTGTATATGAATAACCATTAAAAATAATCCTCATCATTAAATTTGATAATATAGAAGATATAAGTATTTAATATTAAATATCATAGAATTGTGATGGTGGACCATTTTAACACTGACTTCTATTTGGTGGTGAGTCAGGAAAATGGTGAAACATGTTTGAGGTAGGTCTTCTGGCGGTATCTCATCCTCAGTCATGGCTCGTCTTAGTAGTGACTCATCACAACAGTGACTCATCTTAATTGTGACACATGTCAGCGAGAATCGTCTCAATTGAGTCCTATCTCAATAGTGGCTCTTATAAATTATGAGTCGTTTGATAGTAGGTGAATCATATTAGTGACTCTCATCTAATAGTTTGAAAATTCTGGTGGTGAGTCGGGTATTATTGTGACTCATTCTTGGTAGTATCACTTTTTAAATATTGACACATTATTGGCTGTGAATCATCCTCAACAGTGTGACATTTCTTGTTGTGACTCATCCTCAATGGTAATACTTTTCTGAATGTGATTCATCCTCAATGGTGTGTCTTTCAATACTTATTCATCATTTCATTGACATCCTTATAATATAAAATCCAATCATAAAATTTTGATACCATTAAAAACACAATTAACATGATTTATGAGCTTTAAAACTAAGAGGATCTAAAAATAAACTTTAATTTATTGGTAATTGTCAATTTATACTACCTTTTAATTTTCATTAAAAAAATATAAAAGGAATATTATTAATTTTTTCTAAGAAGTCATTTTATACTATTTTAAAAATTGTGAAAGGGATGTTATTTTTAATATATACCGTATATATATATTCCCACCAAAACATGCTTTAAAATATATTTATATTCATCTATTTTTTCAATGAAATTACTTTTTCATTATTCTATGAATATGTTGTAAAATTAATTTTTATCCTAAAATATTGAAATTATTTTTTAATATAATTTATACAACAATTTTTTTTGATAAATTATAGAGGTTTTAAGGATGTATTTTTAGTGATTAAATTATATTTAACTATCTATTTATATTAAATATATAGTTTTTCGATAAGAATTTATTTTTGATGAATTTATGGTCTATAATTATTTTTTGATTTATAAATTATACATTATATTATAGCCAATCACTTTCTTGTGATCATGTTCTCTATCATAATCAATCATTCATTAGATCTTATTTTCTCCTTCATACCTATATTTTTGTTATTATGGATTTATTTAGTATCATTTATTTCAATTCAATATTTAATTAACCATACAACATTTTAATATATATTGCTTGTTTAAAGAAACATATTAAGTTACTTATTTTCTTGACTGGGAAAATATTTATGTTCCGTATTCAAAATTCATTAAAAATATTTATTTATTGATAATAAATATTTAAAATTGATTATATTTAATTAAAAATATATGAAGTATAAATTTTACATGTGAGTGTTATGGGTGGGGACCATTTATATATAGGCACTTGATGAGCCAATTTGTTTCCCGAGAAAAACATATTGTGTATTTATTGGTTATTGTTAGCCTATAAAATGAAAATTCATTGGAAAAGGTCTTTAATGGTTTGTAAGATTTCATATTAAATAAGATTATGATAATGTCCACAATGTCACAGTCCAAGGAATTAACTATAAGATCATGATGTCTGACATTATAGATTTCAATCATTAATATTTTAGTTATCTGATACATGTAATTGTTATGTTGATATTTTCTAGGAATATATTTTGATGGATGATTTATTAATTAAATGGAAATTATTTTTTATTATCCACCCTTCTATATGCGTTATTCAATATTTACACATTATAGATTCCACAACATGTGGATGTTATGATCATATAAGACCATACAATATCCTTTTCCCTTTCTTGATGATTTGAATAATGAATCTCTGATTGATTTTCAAGGATAAAGGATCGTTTTTCGTGATATTTTTATGCATTAAAATGTAGTGTATAAGTCATGTATATATCTAGTTTTCCAAGACTTCTATATTAATTTATCCTTTCTGTAATGATCAATTTTATTTTATAAAAATGAAAAAATCAAATACTGGAATAGGGTTAATAGATTTGGGGTTTTTATAGTTGGCATCAAAGTATGTTTAGTAATACCATTGGGAAAACGATTTTATAAGAACATGTCCATTTCTATTCTCTCCATAATTTGATTTTAATGATTGTAAATGGTCTTCAAAGTGTATAATAATTTTAATTAATGTGATTGAAGTTAGACGTTATGTAATCTTGTAATATTATTGGATGAGCATTAAAATATCCTTGAAGATGTCGTAATTGATGTATTAAAACATTGGACGGAGGTAAGAAGATACACTAAAAGGATATTCATGGAATTATTGGACCTACTTATTAAAGCTCCATAAAAACTGGGAAAACAACCAATGCCACATCTTGGTAGTGAAAGACATGGTAGAAAGGTGGAGTGGTAGGCCAAAATAGACAAGTACTGGTGACCAATCAAATTATATTTGTTGTTTTTGGTGTCATAATCACTATATTTATTCAACAGGGCATGGTGGAAGCTCTGTCTATAGTTTCTTCAACATTTAATGCCCTCCATACCATTTATTCAGATCTTTAAAAAAATCAATAATTCCTAGAGAATTACAGAGGTTTAAATTTTTTTTAAAGGATATAAATAGAGTAATTTGGTGGAATGGAAATCAAATCCTGAATCAATCCATCTAATTCATTCTCCAATGCTAATGGACTATGATCTTCGTGGCTCTCTCAAGGGCTATAACTTTATAAATCTAATATTTTCTATTCTTTAGTGTATAAAAATTGTAATATCTTCTCACTCTCATATAATTTCCATCTAGTCATTCTTCATATTATTTTTAGATAATTTAGATAATACTAAAAAATAGTTTCTCTTAAGAAATAATACCATATTCCCGTATTTTATAATTAGTCATCACTACCTTTAATGTGAGGGATTCAAGTTTTATTTCCAAATCTATTAATAATATAGTGACTATTCTCTTTATCATTTTTGATATACCTAATAGAAATCTATTTTCTAATGTATTTTGGTTTATTTCTATAATGTAAAAAAAGAATGGGGGTTTAGGTATCTTGGATACCATTATAGACAAGGGACTAAAACAATAAAACAATATGATATTGAGGTGGTGCACATTGTGTCTCTTCTTGAGCTACTACTGAAATTACTTTCCAAATTATGTTCCTTATTTCTATTCATTATTATTATTTATTTATCACTTCTATTCATTCAATTAATCAATTTTCTAATCAATCAGTTCATTTAATCATTTATTTTCTCTGACCACTTTTCAAATTATTATTTAGATTTTAGAATCATATATTATTATATCATTGTTCTTTCCACATTGGATTATTTATTAATTTTTTTATTTATTTCAACAGTTTTTAACTATCCTAAATAAATAAAAAATAATGTCATAATTTCATAATAATTTTTTTATTTTTATTTTTTATTTTATTTTTAAAATGGAAATTCACTCTTCTACCTCTAAACATTTTATCCTACTACAAACTACATTTAGTATTATAATTGGCTTGAATTGACTAATTTAATTTTTTGTCAAATTATTTTAAAGCATATGTTAATTTGAAAATATAAAATTGATTTTTCAAGAAACTATAATTTTATAAATGGATCTTTTAAACCCTCATGGTGCACCTGAAGGGTACTTTTAGCATTGTTCTCCCTTTTTATTGTAGTAATTCTTGTTATTTGAAAACTCATGTTTTATTCTTTCTTAGATCAATTTTTTATATCATCCAAAAAATTTTATTCAATATTATACTCCAACTACTAAAAAAGATGATAAATGTAACCTCGATGATCCTTATGCTTTTTTAAATAAATGGTAAAGTATTATGATCTAGAAAGAAATGTAGTCATATCATAATATGAAAAATAGATTATGACATCTCGAAACTCTTAAAAGTAACTCATTAAGGTAATAATATCCAATGGTACCCAATTATATATGTTTAGAAAACACTTGGGAAATTTCAATATGCCTCATAGTGAATATATAATTGTGATGTTTACTAAATTTATAAATATTTGTAATATAGGAAGGATATCAGTGATTCTATTTCTATATGAACATTAATAAAGAAAATAACATTGGTTTTACATAGAAATTGGGAACTTTATGTCACTTAGATCCATGAAGGTAAATACATAATCAATATAGAGGTTGAGAAGATCATCAGTTATATCATGAAATATGAGATAAAAATGAAAAGGCATGTTGAAAAATAGGCTAAATAGATCATGGAAACTGAACATATAATTTATTTCAAATCAATAAATAATGACTCATATGAAAGTGAACATGATATTTCTCATATTTCTCGATGGGTGAATAAAACGTGGACAAGAAAAGATCTATCCAAATCATTATAAAATAAAAACGTGAAATTGATTTAATTTTCTTTGGTTTAAAAAAGAAGGTCCAAATGATTCTATATTTACCATTTAATAAAAATAATCAAGGTATGAAATCTTTAAAATTATCAACATTGAGTGAATGTATAGATTTATTTTGAACATGAATCAAGAGAATAATTTCCATATTTTCATTTGAGAAATTTCTTGGTATGCGATGATGTATATATTATATGTCCTTGTTTTTACTATTCTAATCCGTTAACATATATTTTATGTTATGAATTCTAGATACAATCATAAAGAAGGGTTTTTGTGAAATTATTTCAAAATTTCTATATCTAAAAAAGAATTATATTTTAATTGTTTCTGAACTAAGATCAACTTTTAAGAGAAAAATATGATTGGGTTTTAAAAAAAGATAAAAATAACATTGAAATTTGTAGTTTAAAATTAATATTCTTAGTAATACTATATATTATTTTACCAAAAGAAAAGAAAAATGGAATAAAATTTTGGGATATGTAATTATTATTAAAATATTTTTGGGATTTGTTTTCCCAAAAAAAATCTTCTTTTTTCGAAATTTTTTAAAAATACAAATTTTTTGAAATAAACTTATAAAAAAATTATTCTGTATGTACTTCAACATATTTTAGTCATATGTTTTCTTAATGTAGTTGTTATAGTCATAGATATTACAATCTTAAAATAATTCATAATTCTTATAATATTTTTATTGAAAAAACTAGCCCAAAAAATTTTACATTCAAATATATTTATGTAAAAACATGAGTGGACCCAAGTTATAGGTTCCTAAAGAATCAGTATCTTAATATTTTGTTGGGAAGGGGTCTCCTGAGAAAAACCCATGTTGCTAATTTGTATATGTAGAGTGAGTGTTTGAGTAATGAGTTTGGTGAACCATCTAGATTCAATTATCTAAAAAATATAGATGGATGAAATGTCACATTTTGTAATGACTTAAAAGTTTATATTTTTTATATAGGTATGATTGTGTCTATAAATATACATTAAATAAATATATTTTATATGCTAATTTATTCAAGAATAAATAACTAACTATTAGTCAATTATGAGATATCATTTTCAAAATTATTATTAAAATTTATTTTTGTAATATTTTTTAACTCAAAAATAATGGTTTTATATTCTACATCTCAATTTATATATATATATATATATAATATTCATTTATTCTTATAAGTTAAAAAATAGAGTGTTTAGGTGAAAAATATAATTAATATTGGATTTTCCATCAGCACCAAGGTCATATTCATATTCACTATATTATTATGCTCACAATAAATGACTAGTATGAGATTTACTACAATTTTGTATCAATAAAAAATTGTATGGGTAACCATTTAAACTTGATGATAAACAAAAATATACAATCATTTCTAAAGTATTAGTCCTATTATAAATAATTATTACATTTCTAAATTGATATTTTTGACAAATCACATTACAAGCAACAAGGACAAAAATTTCACCTTTTTTACTTATTGATTATTATTCAATATTTACGTGAGATTTTTTATCATCTCATAAAATTATGTATTGTAATGTATTTATAATATTTACAAGGAAGGTATAAAATAAAAATGTTTATTAACATTTATCCCTTATAAGTGACCTTGTCAGAGAATTTTAGAATAAAGTCATTGATAACTATGGTGCTTCTCCAGGTTATGATCACTCCTTCTCTGCTTTTAGAAAACCATAGAAAAGTGGAATAGTCAAAAAATAAAATAGGACCCTCTATGAAATTTCTAGGGATCTCAAGATTTATTTTAATATTGAAAAATTATGTTTGGTATAGGTGGTTAACATTGATTTTTTAATCCTTAATAGGGTTCCATTAAGACTTATTTTAGAAAAAACCCTTATAAATGTTGGAAAGACAAATGACTAAAGAATACTTTTTTTTTAAAATTATTTGGTTATAAATGATTTATATCTATTACCAAATATAATATATGAAATTTCAACCATAAATATAAGGATTGTGTCTTTCATGGGCACACAAAATCAAGTAAAGACTATTGAGTCTTCCATAAGAGAACCCAAACTGTAGAAGAGTCGGTTCACGTAAAATATTATAAGAATATTCATAAAACAAATCCCAAAATTGATGATTATTTTAACAAACCTAGTTTTATTTTACTAAAACATTAATTTTATAAAATAATTGAATATTTTATATAACTTACTTCCATTTCATTACTCAAGGCATTGGTTCAATATAATGACAACACCTTGAGAATGTTATTGATAAATTACAATATTAAAATAATATTTGATGCTCAATGTTAAATGAGGATGAAAATAACTATTTTCTCTTTCACCTTGAACCTAATTCCATTTAAAATTATATTGTTGATGATAATTGAATACTTACCATGTAATAGGATTTGAAAATATATAATGGAATAATGTTTCAACTCTGATGGAATGACTTTATAATCATATTGTTATTATTTGTAAGTGTGTTCTTCACAAAATTTGACTATAATGGAACGCAAAACCATAAATATCCATTACTTATTCCTGAAGGAAATAATTATGATGAAGTTATTGATTATAGTGAGACCATTTAACCCACAATATTAGAATAATCCATTCTTTTATTATTGGAACTCACCACTCATTTTAATATTAATCTTTTTCAATGGATACTAAATTAAATTTTTTAAATGATTTTTATTCAACGAACATTTTTATAGTTCAACCACCCAGTTTTAAAAATACTAAATTCCCAATATAAATTTTTATCTTAAAAAAATAATTCTATCATTTAAAACAAGTTCATCAAGCATAGAATGAGAGTTTAACTATTTTTATAAGAAATGATTAAAAATGGGAAAATGTTATTCCATTATTTTTCACAAAAAAATAAATGATTAATTTATTGATCAAATTAATATTGAAAATGTTATTTTTACTTAATCAAATGAAGCTAAATGAAAATTATTTTATGATTTAATCAATAAAGATTGTCATATCTTGTGTTTTATAAGGTAGAAAATTTCAGAAGAAATTTTATTTTTCAATTACTAAAAGGTTCAGGTATTGATAGATGATTCGAAATTGAAATTTTATGGTTTAAATTCCTATTGTTGTTTTCTTAGATATGAAATGAATCTGAGAGGGTATCTAGAATGATTCTAGATAATCCATAGGGTTTCAAGTACTAAAGTCATAGTTTTTGAATTGTGTGGACAAGGGATCATGAATTCTGCATGGTTTGTGATAATAGTGCATCTGAACTAATTTTCCAAGTTTACATAAGAACATAATCTTATAAAAACATGTTGTAGGCTTATGAAAACCATGTAGGTGTCTTAAATTTATTTTATGAATGTTGAATTTTTGGTTCAGGATCTTCTTAAATATGTCTCTTTCCCATGTGAGATTGGTGTACCTCAAACAGTTGAAGTTCAAAATGGGAACACACATTGGCCAACCATATAGCGCATTAAAAGGGGGAAAATGATCATTTTTACCCCTCTACCATTAATGTGTTTTACACTCTTTTCTCCAAACGTTCATCAAGAATATCTTCTATGTGTAGCCTACTGTTTCTCCCATCATCCAATGAGACATCTCTTTAATTATTAGTTAGAATGGAACACCATAAACTAGGTTGGAAGAATTGATGTATTCCATCAACTTCATTAGCCTCAATTGTCTTCTTCTTCTTCTCCTTCTTCAAATTTATGTTTCATAATAAAATATATTTCATTCCCAAATCAATCAGAACCTAGTGGATTCATATAATAGTGATATGGATTTTTCTATTCCTATGAAGAGGATAAACTATGAATTCATATGCACATCACCATTTTTCGTTTGATTTATATATGTTATAATGATTAATTTATAATGATTTACGTCATAAATTAATTTTTTGGCTATTTATTTTGAGGAAATTGATTATGCCATATGCTTGATTTGAGGTTGATAATTTGTTGTTTTTTGTTTTAGAGTGTTAGTTCATGGTTTCAGTTTGATGGGATCAACCATTTATATTGCGAACTAAGATTTTATATATAAATATCACATATTTTTAGATAAATATTAAATATATTTTATAAACACACACCCATATACTATAGCTGTTTAGTGTTTTTGAATACTAGAAACATGATATTCTTATTTAAATAAATGATCTTCAATATCTCCACTAAGATCTTATCACATATCACTCCTCTTAGGCACACCCTACATAATTTTTTTTAATAACATGGGGAATGAAATATAAGAAAGATTAAACTTAGATGCTATGTTAAGGTAACATAGTTGATATCAATATATGAAAATATGAAATCATAGGATAATAATAAGGATATGTGATCATGAAAACAACATAAAATTTTCACACATAACCTGTCATAGATCATAAACATCACTCATGGAATAAAAATTCATAATTTTTCAAAACATGGTCCATAAGAGAGATAAATTATCATAAATCCATAATTTACAACATATCATTTCAAAAAAGTTTTTTCTCATCATAAATATTGGAAAACAATACATATATCAAGTTTAACAACCAATAAAATAAATATAGTGGATTTGCACTCATCACTAATTTCCCATTGAAAATTATTACACACTTATTTCCCCTAGAGTAGGACACACCTGTTTCCCAAAATGGAGTCAGACACACCAGTTTCCCATAGTGGATAAGGATGCACCTATTTATGAGAGTGGATCATTCCTATATACATTTTATGAATTTTTTTCTATGAGATAAAATTCTTTAAATAATTTATTACTAGGAGACATACCTCCGCCATATTATATTGAAAACCAAACTTATATGTGCCACAATATCATGAGAAAGTCATTATATCCTCACATCATAACCCATGTAGAGAAAATGGGTTTTATAAATATTTCATCAATTCACCATAGAATAACTAATGAAAAATAATTGGGATCTATAAAAATTTCATCAACATAAACATTAACCATAAATATATAGAATAAATAGTATATCATTCTATCATATCCCTAGTAATGAATATTTAGTATCAAAGGATATTATTATATATGGAAAATGATTTTGAAACAACACTTGAAATATTTTTTGGATGAATATAGAATTTACACATTGAAAAATAAATTTCAAATCATAAAACATTTTAAAAATATTTTTCTTTAAAAATAACCTTTGATGAATACAATGGAATCATTAGAATCTTTTAAAATATTTATCTGGGAAAATGTGCTTCCCATTTTGAAAATAATTTGAAATTCATAAAAAAATTTCGATGTCCATTTATTTGGAAAAAAAAATTTAAACTAATAATAGATGCATTAAAAAATTATTTTTTCATGACAATGAAAACTATTATTCTTACCATATGGGTTAAAAAATATTCTTCTCACATTTTATATTAAAACCAAATCATATTTTTTTGGAAAACAAAATTAAGATTAATTATGAAACCCTTTGTAAAAATCAAACATAAATTACATTAAATAATATTTTTTTATAATTTTAACGAAATTTGTTAAAACATTTTTTGAACACATTGATGTTAATGAAAATAAGTTTTTCAACCGAAGAGAGAAATATAGTCTGTTTATATTAAAAAAATTATTTTTGAATATTGAGTAACTAAAGAGAAGAAAATGAATGGAAACATGTATTCTGATGAAATAACACAAGTAGAATAAAATTATAGAGTTTTTTATGAGAAATATGATAATATTTCATCATCAAAAGCATAAATATTCATTATCAAAATAAACTATGAGATTAAATCATAAAACCCTAACCACATTGGTAACATGGTATCATAATCCAAATGGAAGAATAAAAATAAATGAATCATATAATATAATTTTAATATTTAAATTTAGTATATTACATGTCTAAGTTGATTTATATAAATATCTTAAAAGGCAATAGGTTTATATCATAAAAAATGTGTCAATGAAGTAAAATTGCACAATCATCCTTCAACACCTTATTATCTATTGGACAGTAAACACAATTGAATAGAGATAATAAAATGGGTTTTTAAATCCAAATAATTTTTACAATAATAATAGTAAAATTCATTCTTGGGTATTATTAACACTACATAAATGAAATTGGTGGTGAATATGGGATGTGTCTCAAAGATGTAAAAAAGTGAGATAGAAATATCATACCATAAGTCTTAACAAAGTTTTTACCCATTAAAAAGTAATTTATAAAAAATAATATTTTATAATAAATATATAACATAAAAATACTTATATATATCAAATATTACAGATATACTTATGAATATTCATTACATATTTAATAATAATTCCATAATAATGTCACAATTCTACCAATAACTACTTTGTTTTTCATGTATGTTTTTATTTTCTAGTTTTATTCCAATAAATTTTATCCGGAATTCATTATATAATATTTTTTTAAAAAATTATAAATATAATACATATTAATAATACATGTATTTATATTTATCCATAAAATATCGAGATTGTAAATGAAATGCACCATTCATAGAGATGGTAGACCCTACGTATGGATGAGTGTAGTTTCCACTTTCCAAATAGAAAGAATAAAATAAAGGTAAATAATATAACGAAATTACATATATTTTTTTGGTCATACATATCACATATTTTAATTTAATTAATCCCTTATTACCTTAAATGTAGGTAATAAACAAATCTTATCACTTTGTGAGGCTGTAGTCTGCGGTACACATGAAAGATGTTATTGTATTACCACGAAAAAGATGTTAAAAACTAAAAAATTATATAATGATTATAAAAGAATAATAATATCATAAATATAATTTATAAATAAAAAGTACATCTTAATAATAATCCATGATAGGTGGTTACTAAAAATGGATAACATCGGTTCGTTAGGCGGTAGTCCTCCACACACAAGAATAATGATTTCCTAACCCATTTGATAGAAGAGTGGAAGTATTTATGTTATGAAATTAGATTAATAAAATATAAATATATGAAATACAATAATGATATTATATCATCATGTTTTAAATATATTTTATTGATGTGGAGGAAGAAATAAATTAAAAAATTTAGTTTGTGTCATTGCTTCTTCTTCAAACAACCTCTTCTGTTTTTCACCATATAGCATCTGAGGTTGTATTTCTACCCAAAATAATGAATCGGGGATTATGGGAGGTAATTAAGGAATTTATTTGGGATTTTATTATCTAAAACTAGTTTTTTTGGGTGTGGTAAGTGTAATTGGGAGTGGTGGCCATTTATAAGTGAGGTGAGTGGTACGGTTGTAAATTTTGTAATGAAAAAGGTGTACCCAAATTTTTTCTAATACACGAAATATGAAAAATTATAAAATCATAGAAGTGATAAGGAATAAATGTGTCCATAAAATGGGTCTTTTACATGTTAATAGCTTATTTTACTGCTTATCATTTTTGGTTTAATCCTCAGATAAACCCATATTTACTTAATTCATGGTAAATAATTGTTACTATTTTTACTATTCATAATTGTCAAAAAATAAGTAGAACTAATTTGATAATATAAATTATTCTGATTCAAAATATAGAAATAATTTTTCCAAATTTCATTCACATATGTTTTTAAAATTTAATTTTTAAATTAATCTTACAATCAAGATGTGAAAGTAGTTTTCCAAAGTGATAATGTTTAATGGTTTGAAATTTTTTTATAAAACATTTAAATATATATTTTATTATATTGACAAAAATTAAATAAATAGATATATAATTCAACTAATTTAACCTTTAATACCATCTATAATTTTTTTCGTTTTTATATTTTTTAAAAGAAATGAAAATTCTTAATAAAAACCAGTATTTTCACTATTCATAAAAAAATAATCATAGAAAAATGTAAAAAATTCACCCTAATATATTTTTCACATTCTTATTTCAAAAATAATATTTGTATTCAAATTAATTTTTGTAACATGGAGAATATTAATTTTAATGTAATTTCAAAAAAGGTCATAAAACTAATTTTTAGAAAAACACAGTTTTGAAGCATAAAATTGTATTTATTTTTATCAATTTTATATAAAACACCTAATATAAATATAAGGCCCCATCCATAAACATTACTTAATCTCGAGTTATTACAAGATTACACATTGAGGATCTTTTCAGGTTTAGAGTTTTAGAGAATTAGATCATAAAACAAGAATTACATTCCACATTTAAACAAAGTGGTTACATAAAAGATAGTATTCATTTTCCCATAAATGGAAACATATTTAAAATAAAACATGGATTATTTCTTGACACATCCTTGACACTATCATCATATCACATACCTTTCCCTTGACCTGTGAAAAACATTTCAAGAACTTGGGATGAGCATAAAAAGCTCAGTAAGGGATATAAAAATATGGAAAGGAAACATGAGTACATATATACATAAGAATGAAATCATACATCACCCATAAAACATAATCACTTTAACATACCTCATAAAATCATGAATAAATCATAGAAATCATAAGATATAAAGATAACTTGATGCATTCATAACATTCTTACGTAGGGAGTAACCCTCTTGGTTACGTTTGGAATACCCATCACAGTATATTCCATAAATCTCTTCGGAGAAACCTTAACGTTTAACTCCTCCGTGTTACCCAATGCATTAGAGAGCTATATCGGGCTCACCCACCCTTAGTTTATCACGGAACCACCCGTCTTCATTATAATGCCCAAGAACCATAACATAATCATATCATATAAAACATGCATAAAGGAAACATAACATTTCCACTTTTCAATCACAAGATATCAATACAACACATTGATATAAAAACATTATGAAAACCCTTTTCAATACCAAAATAAAAGAAAATTAAAACATGGTATTTATTTTTCTTAAAAAAACAAGTTAGGACTTGTAAAGGAAGTCGAAACTCAAATAATGGTCACGGCGGCGGAGAAGTCGTTGTTGTCTCATACGTACGACAAAAACATTCCCTTTTGTCATTTAGTAAAACAATTATTATAAAAAATATTCCTTTTGGATAAACGTAAAAGTCAGAGGGTTTATACCCCGTATAAAAGAAGGTTTGTATTAAACAAAATATGCCCCAATGAAAGGAGATTGAGACGAAGTCCCATACCTCGGGTCCGACTTGACTCGATCATTCTTTAATGTCCTGAATAATAAATGTGAGTTAATTTCTACATTATTAAGAACCTTTTTCAAGTTCATTATTTCTTTTATATCACTGATTACCATTTTCTGAACATTATGTAATCATTTATGTTAATAACAGTCATTTTGTCGATATTTGGTACTTGAGTCAAATGTGAAATTCTTATATTTACAAGTTGTTCATGTAGGAAAATATCCATTATATCCAAGGTTGAAATCATGATGTAGATATCATATATATCATATATTTCTAGTATATAAATTCATTTAAAATATTACATAACGTTTAGAGGTAAGAAATTAAATGCACCGTTCATGGAGACGGTAAGCCGTACGTACGCATGAACGCTACTTTCATTTCTATTTTGTATTTTATGTAATTTAATCATAAAGATATAAAGGTATATTATAATTCCAGTATAATATCATATATAATATCATTAATTAAATCATTTATACGTCCCACATATGGCATTAACGAATCAAATCACTTTGTGGGGGCGGTAGTCTGCACTTCCTAAAATAAAGATATCTCGTTTACCCATAATTGAAACCATAAAGGTGTGCCATAAATGAAAAATACAGATGATTAAGTAAAACATAAACATATTATATATCATATATAAATATAGTTTCATCTTAATGGCCACCTTTGAAGGTGTTAAAAAAATATTGAATAATCATCGTTTCGTGAGGCAGAAATTCGCCATCCACGGAAACAGTATGTTCTTTAATCATTAGATGTAGGTGTGTGTAAGTGTAGCTAGAATCCTTAATATAACAGAATAGTAGTATATGGAAGATACTGGTGTTGTTACAAAAGAAATTAATAAAAAGATTTTAGGGGTTGGAAAAGCAAAATAAAACATAATAACACAAGAGAAGACAGTACCTTTAAATCGGGTAACTCTTTTTGATTTGATCTCAAAGGCTTCCTTGGGAAGAATTATGCCCAAAGTGAGGCTTCTAAGAGTTATAGAGGGATGTGGAGAGACACAAATGGGAAAGGGTTGTCTGAGCCAAAGGCATTGGAAGTGTGGGTAAGGTTGTAGAGGCGGGGACCTTTTATAAGAGGAGAGGAGGGGCACTCTTGGAAAGTAATAAAAGGATACCTTATTATAAAATGATTTTCGGATTTAAAAGGTCCCAAAATTATATATTACGAGGATAAAGTGATTGGAGTTATAAATATACTCATCCAATAGGTTTTTGACTTATTTACGTCTTATATTTTTCATTTTCTTTTCATTTTATTTAAATAATTAAATAATGAGGTAATCGCTGCATCATCATGATGTCATAAATAATTTAATTTATGTAATGTCAAAAAATTATAAAAAAAATATCATGATGTAGGAAAACTATTTAGATTTCTAAGGAATATTTATAGTCAAACATATGACTTGTATAACCTCATTTAATTTTTTTTAGTAAAACAACTCATGTTTGTGAAATTTTTAATTTTACTTGAAATAAAAAGTTTTTAATTTCATTTTCCTACCAAAGTGGCTCCATGGGGTCCCCAAGATGACCCATGGTTTTTCATGGTCGGCCATGACACATCAAATAAGGGTAGGACATGTTTCAAGTTCATTTCATATTATTAAAACATTATTTTTACCTTAAACTACACTAATTACCTCTGATCACGATTAAATACTTAAAAGTTACTATTCACCAAAAAATTATTTTAATCCCATTGAACAACATTTTACTTATTAATGACAACCATGTATGTCGGATTTTTGAAATTCAAAACACATAGGTGGTAAAATTTCATTTAAACGAAAAATCAATTTTTTAAGTACCACTTAGTGGTTTCACTATTCATCAAAAATTGATGTTTTTCAGAAAAATACCAAAACTTCACCCTAAGATATATTTGATATTCCGAATTCAAAAATGTTGTCTATTTTAAAAAATTAAAAACATATAAGTTAAATTAATTAATTTAATAATTAATTCCCATTGTCAGAGCAAATAGCGTGTTTTTATGAAACAATAAGTATCAAAAGATTGACACTAGTTTAAGTTCAATTTCAAAGTGAAATTAATTCCAATGACCACTATTGGATTAAATGGTAAAAATATATTAAAATTGAACTTTAAAACCAATTCATAAAATAATCTAATCATATAAATAAATTATATTAAAAAGAGGTTTTGAATTAAAATACAATAGTTTTCACTATTAATTAAAAATGAAATTTATCGGAAAAATACCAAAAATTTATCCAAATTAAATTTCAATGTCCCAATAATAAAGAATAAGTTTATTTAGACAAATAGATCTTATAAAATTGTCAAAAGTTTGATTTAAAAATGGTTTGCCATCAAAAGGCAGTAAAATAATCTTTTAAAAATATTATTGTATTCCATGCATAAGATAGGATTTATTCCCATTTTAAGCCTCTAAAACACTATCTAATTAATTAATAGACATAGATAAAAAAATATCTATTACTCATTACTTACTTGGGATGTTACATCCTTCCCCCCTTTCGAAAACTGCGTTCCCGCAATTTATTTACTTATTGAATAAGTGGGGGTATTTAGCTGTCATTACATTTTCAGATTCCCATGTTGCCTCTTCCATCATGTGGGTTTTCCACAAAACCTTTACCTGGTGAATCACCTTATTCCATAACACTTGCTCCCTATGGTCAAGAATCTGGACCGGTTGTTCTTCATAACATAGGTTCTCTTCCAGCTGAACTACCTCTGGACTCAAAACATGAGATGGATCTGGCATATACTTTCTCAACATCGAAACATGAAAAACATAGTGTACCTGAGATAAACTCGGAGGTAAAGCCACTCGGTAAGAAACTGATCCAACTCTCTCCAGAATTTCATATGGTCAAATGAACCTTGGACTCAACATTCCTTTCTTACCAAATCGCATCACACTTTTCCATGGTGAGACTTTGAAAAAAACATGATCACCTACCTCAAAAGAGAGATCCTTCCTCCTGTTGTCCGCATAACACTTCTGCCTACTCTGAGCTATTCTCATGTGTTTCTGTATCAGCTGAACTTTCTCTGCCAACTCTTCTACCAATTCTGGTCCCATCAGCTTCCTTTCACCCACTTCATCCCAGAAAGTTGGAGGTCGACACTGCTTACCATATAACGCCTCAAATGGTTCCATCTGTATACTAGAATGAAAACTATTATTATATTAAAATTCAACCAAAGAAAGATGTTGGTCCGAACTTCCCTGATAATCCATCAAACAAACACGTAGCATATATTCCAAAGTCTGAATTGTTCGTTCTGACTGCCCATCTGATTGAGGATGAAAAGATGTAATAATGTTTAATTCAGTACCCAATGACTTTTGAAGGCCTTTCAAAAAGTTAGAAGTAAACCTGGGATCACGATCAGATATAATGGAGAGAGGAACTCCATGCAACCTGACTATCTCATTAAGGATCAAATGGAAAAGTTGATCTAGGGAAAAAGTATCTCGTATAACAAGAAAATGAGAAGATTTAGTCAAGCGATCAACAATAACCCATATTGCATTATTACCTCGAGGTGTCTTCGGCAATAACACAATGAAGTCCATGGATATATTTTAACATTTCCACTCTGGCACTGGTAAAGGCTGAAGCATCCCTTTCGGTAACTGCCGCTCAGCTTTTACCTGTTGAGAAGACAAACACTTCACAGTAAAATCAGCAATATCGTTTTTCATTCCATCCTACCAGTAATACTCCCGAAAATCTCTATACATCTTAGTACTGCCTGGATGAACTGAAAATGGAGAACTATGAGCTACACATAACAACTCTCTCTTCAACTGTGAATAACAAGGCAAACACAATCTCTTCCCAAATTTCAAAACACAATCATTATCAATGTTGAATTCATGCAACTTACCCTTCTAAAACAGCTCTACATTTTTCTGCAACTCACTGTCTTGCTTCTGTGCTTGCATGATTCTGTCTGATAGAGAAGATGTCACTGATACCTGAAACAAAATAGAAGAACATCCTGCACCAAAAACTTCTATGCCAAAGTTCATCTAATCCTTAACCAATGGATCACGTTCCAAACACAACATTTTTAATGAAGTATTACTTTTTCGACTAAAAGCATCAGCCACTTTATTTGCTTTTACCGGATGGTAATTAATTGTACAATCATAATCCTTGATTAATTCTATCCATCTCCTCTGTCTCATTTTCAATTATTTCTGAGTGAATATATTATTTAATCTTTTTTTATCGGTATATATTTTACACTTTACTCCATACAAATGATTCCTCCAAAATTTTAAAGCGAAAACTACAGCAGCTAATACCAAATCATATGTAGGGTAATTTACCTCATGAGTTTTCAACTGTCCAGAAGCATAAGAAATTACCTGATCATTCTGAATTAGGACACAACCAAGTCCTTTCAATGAAGCATCACTGTAGATAACAAACTCACCATTCCTGGATGGTACTTCCAAAACTGGAGAATTCACCAATCTTCTTTTCAATTCTTGAAAACAATCATCACATTATTTTGTCCAGATAAACTTAATAACCTTATGAGTTAGCTTAGTTATTGGACTAGATAACCATGAAAAATTTCTAAAAAACCTTCAGTAATAGCATACCAAACCAAGGAAACTACGAATCTCAATTACATTTGTGGTTCTTGGCCATTCTTCAACAACCATTGTTTTTGCAGGATCAACACTTATCCCATCTTTAGAAACAATGTGACCAATGAAAGAAATTTTTTACAACCAAAAATCACAATTTCTGAATTTCCATACAATTTCTTTTATTTTATGGTTTGAAAAATTACCCGTAAAATGTCTTTCATGCTCTTCTTTACATTTAGAAAACACCAAAATATCATCAATGAAAACAACCACAAACTTATCCAACAACACATGGAAAATTCTATTCATTAAGTCCATGAATACATCAGGTGCATTGGTTAGCCCAAAATGCAATACTACAAATTCATAATGGAGATATCTTGTTCGAAACTCAGTCTTCGGGATATCTTCTTCCTTTACCATCAATTAATGGTACCCCGATCTCAGGTCAATTGTTGAAAAATACTGAGCTCCCTGGAGCTCATCAAACAAAATATCGATATGAGGAAATGGATATTTGTTCTTAATAGTGATGTTATTCAAGGCTCTATAATTAATGCAAAGTCTCATTGAACTGTCTATCTTTTTAACAAATAAAACAGGATCACTCCATGGTGATGTGCTAGGTCGAATGAAACCTTTCTCTAATAAATCTTGCAATTTCACCTTCAACTCCAAAAGTTAAATTTGAGACATTCGATAAGGGTGTTTTGAAATTGGCTTAGCATCAGGAACTAAGTCAATAGAAAATTCATCTTTCTGATCTGGTATTATTCCAGGGAACTCATCAGGAAAAATATCAGGATACTCATTTACCACTGGCACATCATTAATATGAACAGTTCCCTTGTTTTCAGCAGTATGTGCAAGGTAAAATTCATTCCATATTTTACAAGTTTCTCGGACCCTTGATAAGTTATCAACAGTAAGGGTTCATTCTTGTACACAAACTGAAAGAATTTCTGAAAAGAAACATCTTTAACTCCACAGTCAATCATAACATGGTAAATAGAGACCCAATCCATACCCAGGATAACATCAAACTCTATTAGAGGTAAAACAATAAGGTTCGCAAGTAGGTTCTTTCCACGGATAAGGATAAGAATATTCTTATAAATTATTTTTTTCCTCAACATTTCCCCCAGGTGTTTTTACCACAAGTTCAGGAGTCATTTCATGAGATGGTATTCCCATTTTACTAGAAAAGTTTTCAGAGATGAAAGAATGTGTAGCCCCTGAATCAAACAACACACTAGCATAATCTGAAAAAACAAACAAAGTACCTGATACAACTTCATTTGATGGCCCAACATCTGCTGAAGTAGTTGCAAAGGATTTCACCACCCCTTTCTTGATTGTAGTCTAACTGCTTCCGATCACTCGAGCTCTTTGTCAGACTCTCGTTTACAAAGCGACCCATCTCATTTCACTTAAAACATTTCACTAACTACAAATCAAATTTGGACTTACCGTCACCTTGATCTTTTTCAGTGTAATCACGAGCCTTATGTCCTATCTTACCACATCGGTAGCACTTTCCAGAATTGAGAAGACATTCCCCAGCATGCCTTTTCCCACATTTATCACAAACTAGAAACTTAGTTTTCTTACCATCAGACCTTTTTAAAGAATTCATCCTTTTCTCCTTCCACCTTGGTCTCTTCTTCTGCTATTTTTTATAGAACACTTGATCATCAGAAAACTCCATTTCCACCTTCTTAGCACATTGAACAAGATTTTCATAATTCTTTAAATCTCAAGAAGCTAAAGCACTTCGATATTTTGGGTTTAATCCGGAGTAAAAATGATTGATTTTACTATCAAGGTCTCAGATAAAATTTGGAGCATACCTTGCCAATCGAGTGTATCTTTCTTCATAGGTAGCCACTGATTCCTCCTCTTGCCTCAATTCAAGGAATTTTTCTTCCATCCTAAGTCGAACAACCTTAGGAAAATACTTCTCAAGAAACATACCTTTGAATTCATCCTAGTCGAAAGCATCAGTCTCATCTGCGTACCTGATATTTTTAACAATGGACCACCAATGATCTGCTTAACCCTCCAAATAGTAAATAGCAAGACTAACCATTTGATTTTCTGAACACCCAATGATATCAAAAATTTTCTTCAGTGCTTTAATCCACCCTTTAGCTAGCACAAGGTTTGATGATCCTCTGAATGATGGGGGATGTTTCCTCATGAAATGTTCCACCATTGACATGTTCCTCTATGGTTGATCTTGCTGATCTCATGCATGGATACCGCCACCATTTATCTCTTGAGTAAACTGCGCCATTACTGCAACAAACTGTTCAGTTCCAATTCCGACCATCTCAGGATGCTGATTCAGATGGTTATTTCCTTCTGTATTCCTTCATTGAACTTCTTCCCTATTTCCTCTACGGAAAACCATTCTGAAAAAACATGTCTTAGATGAAGAAACATGGTAATCCTCAAATGCTCTATCATTTCAATTTGACCATAAAAAAATATTTTTGGATAATCATTTAATAGAATTCTAACTCCTAAAGTTATCTAAACCGACCTCTGATACCAACTATAAGGCCCCAACCTTAAACATTACTTAATCTCAAGTTATTACAATACTACATATTGAGGATCTTTCCAGGTTTAGAGTTTTAGAGAATTAGATCATAAAACATGCATTACATTCCACATTTAAACCAAGTGGTTACATAAAAGATAATACTCATTTTTCCCATCAACGGAATCATATTTAAAATAAAACATGGATTCTTTCTTGACACTTCCTTAACACTATCATCATATCATGTACCTTTCCATTGACCTGTGAAAAACATTTCAAAAACATGGGATGAGCATAAAAATCTCAGTAAGGGATATAAAAATATGGAAAGGAAACATGAGTACATATAAACATAATAATGAAATCATACTTTACCCATAAAACATAAGCACTTTAACATACCTCATCAAATCATGAATAAATCATAGAAATAATATGATATGAAGGTAACTTGAGGCATTCATAACATTCTTACATAGGGAGTAACCCTCTTGGTTACGTTTGGAATACCCATCAAAGTATATTCCCCAAATGTCTTCGGAGAACCCTTAACGTTTAACTCCTTCACGTTACCCAATGGATTGGAGAGCTATATTGGGCTCACATGCCCTTAGTTTATCACGGAACCACCCGTCTTCATAATAATTCTCAAGAACCATAACATAATTGTATCACATAAAACATGCAAAAAGGAAACATAACATTTACACTTTTCAATCACAAGATATCAATACAAAACATTGATATAAAAACATTATAAAAACCATTTTCAATACCTAAATAAATGAAAAGGAAAACATGGTATTTATTTTTCTTTTAAAAAAATGGTATGGCTTGTAGAGGAATCCGAAAATCAAATAATGGTCACGGTGGCAGAGAAGTCGTTGTCGCCACATACGTACGACAAAAACATTCGCTTTTGTCATTTAGTAAAACCCTTCGTATAAAAAAGATTCCTTTTGGATAAATGTAAAAGTCAAAGGTTTTATACACCATATAAGAGATGGTTGTGTATAAAACAAAATATGCCTCAATGAATGGAGATTGAGACGAAGTCCCATACCTCGGGTCCAAATTGACTCGATCGTTCATTGATGTCCTGAATAATAAATGTGAGTTAATTTCTACTTTCTTAAGAACCTTTTTCAAGTTAATTATTCCTTTTATATCACTTATTACCATGTTATGAACATTATGTAATCATTTAAGTTAATAACGGTCGTTTTGTCGATATTTGGTACTTGAGTCAAAAGTGAACTTCTAATATTTACAAGTTGTTCACATAGGAAAATATCAATTATATCCAGAGTCATACTCATGATGTAGATATCATATATATCATATATATTCAGTATATAAATGCATTTATAATATTACATAACATTTAGAGATATGAAATGAAATGCACCGTTCAAGGAGACGGTAAGCCGTACGTACGCAAGAACACTACTTTCATTTCTATTTCGTATTTTATGGAATGGAATCATAATGATATAAAGTTATATTATAATTCCTGTATAATATCATATATAATATTAATAAATAAATCCTTTATACGTCCCACATATAGAATTAACGAATCAAATCACTTTGAGGTGGCGGTAGTCCGCACTTCCTAAAATGAAGATATCGCGTTTACCCATAATGGAAACCATAAAGGTATGCCACAAATGAAAAATATAGGAGATTAAGTAAAAAATAAACATATTATAAACCATATATAAATATAGTGTCATCATAATGGCCTCCTTTGATGGTGTTAAAAGAATATTGAACAATCATCGTTTCGTGAGGCAGAAATTCGTCATCCACGGAAACCGTATGTTCTTTAACCATTAGATATAGGTGTGTGTAAGTGTAGCTCGAATACTTCTTATAACAACAACCTAGTATATGGAAGATACCGTTGTTGTTACAAAATAATTGAATAAAATGAGTTTAGGGAGTTGGAGAAGAAAAATAAAACATAAGAACACAAGAGAAGACACTACCTTTAAATCGGGTAACTCTTTTTGATTTGAGCTCAAAAGCTTCCTTGGGAAGACTTCTACCAAATGTGAGGCTTCTAAGAGTTATATAGGGATGTGGATAGACAAAATGGGCAGGGGTTGTCCAAGCAAAAGGCTTTGGAAGTGTGGGTATGGTGGTAGAGGTGGGGGCCTTTTATAAGAGGGGAGGAGGGGCACTCTTGAATGTTATAAAAGGATACTTTATTATAAAATTCTTTTCGAATTTAAAAGGTCCCAAAATTATATATTTCTAGGATAAGGTGATAGGAGTTCTAAATATACTCATCCAATAGGTTTTTTACATGTTTAGGTCTTAGATTTGACATTATTTTTTCATTTTATTTAAATCGTTAAATAATGAGGTAATCGCTGCATCATCATGATGTCTTAATAATTTAATTTATTTAATGTCAAAAAATTATTAAAAAAATATCATGATGGAGGAAACCTTTTTATCTTTCTAATTAATATTTATAGTCAAACATATTACTTGTATAACCCCATTTAAAAATTGTTTTAGTAAAACAACTCATGTTTGTGATATTTTTAATTTTACTTAAATTAAAATGTTTTTAATATCATTTTCCAACCAATGTGTCTCCATGGGGTCCCCAAGTTGACCCATGGATTTTTTTGGTCGACCATGAAATATAAAATAAGGGTAGGACATGTTTCAAGTTCATTTCATATTATTAAAACATTATTTTTAACTTAAACTAGAATAATTACCTCTAATCGCGATTAAAAACATAAAAGTTTCTATTCACCAAAAAAATATTTTAATCCCATTGAAACAAATTTTACTTCTTAATGAAAACCATGTATGTAAATTTTTTGAAATTAAAAACACAGTGGTGGTAAAATTTCATTTAAACGAAAAATCAGTTTTTTAAGTACCACTTAGAGGTTTCACTAATCATAAAAAATTCATGTTTTTCAGAAAAATACCAAAAATTCACCCAAATCTATATTTGATATTCTGAATTAAAAAATGTTGTCTATTTTTAAAAAATTCAAAACATATAAGTTACATTAATTAATTTAATAATTAATTCCCGCTGTCAGAGCAAATAACGTGTTTTTATGAAACAAAAAGTATCAAAAGATTGACACTATTTTAAGTCCAATTTCAAAGTGAAATTAATTCCAATTACCTCTATTGGATTAAGTGGTAAAAATATATTCTAATTGAACATTAAAACCAATTCATAAAATAATCTAATCATATAAATAAATTATATTAAAAAGAGGTTTTGAATTAAAATACAACATTTTTCACTATTCATTAAAAAATGAACTTTATCAGAATTATACCAAAAATTTACCCAAAGTAAATTTCAATGACCCAATCATAAAGAATAAGTTTATTTCGAAAAATAGAGCTTATAAAATTGGCAAAAGTTTTATTTAAAAATGGTTTCCCATCAAAAGGCAGTAAAACAATCTTTTAAAAATATTAGTGTATTCCATGCTTAAGATTGGATTTATTCTCATTTTATGCCTCTAAAACACTATCTAATTCATTAATAGACATAGAAAAAAATATCTATTATTCATTACTTACTTGGGATGTTATAATAAATGATTGAAATTTTATTGAATATGTAATATATACATTTCATTAAAATCATTAACCAAAAGTATTTTTTTATTTATTGTCATAGAATGTGATTGTGTGCATTATAATAGTATTCTGAAAAAAATTTCATTTATTTTCTATTAGTTTTTTATTTTTATTTATAATTAATTATTCCGCAAATAATTCCTTTTATATACATGTGTTAACCATATATTTTCATAATTCATTTTATCATAATTATATCATCCCTTCCATTAGTTAGGCAGTAACTATCATATTACATATAAATATGTTAATAGTATATCAATTTTCATTTAAACTTGGTTTTGCGTGTCACACAAGATAAAAAAATGGGTTTTTAATGAAAAATATTGAAAATATAAAATCCATGTGAAAAATTATATTTCATAAATTCTTGAGGTGTTAAATTACACCCCCCTTAAATGAATTCCACCCTCAAAATCTATCACTTTGGTACCAAAAACTGATGAAACTTTGACCCCAATACATCCTTAGGTTCCCACGTATCTTCCTCAAGATGGTGGTTTCTATAAAAAACATTGGTTATGTTTGTGGTATTTTTTCATAAAATGCTCTTCATTATATACTTTAACTCAAATTATAATTTCTCATAATATAAATCATTCTCCAGTGGTATGACCTTGGAGGTAAATATTTGTGAATAACGAGGTATGACATCCTTAGGAGAGATACATGGAACACATCATGGAAATGATAGATATTTAATAGAAGTTTCTATTGATAGGATACCATCCCTATCAAATTAATAATATCAAAGGGATCAATATAACTATTTATTGGCTTTCCATTATATCATAAGAACAATTTCATCTTTTGGTTCCGTTTCTATCAATTTCCAGTTCATCTCTTACTCCAAGAAATGAAGGTGAATTTTTTATGCCTAATGTACCAATGGATCACAAGATCCATAATGTAATAAAAATTAATTTGGTCTATAATTACATACCATCACAACAAAATCAGTATTATAATATATCCAATATGCATAAATATTAATATGGTGAAATAAATAATTCATCTATGAAACCTCAACCAACATATATATTAAAAAATTACATAAATATTTAACCATATAACACTCTCAAAATTAAAAATTCATAAATAATGTCAACATATTTATAAAAATACACTTATCATTTATTACTCAAATAATGTAATGTATCTCATAATTTTCATATACTATAAATGTGAAAATATTCATCATGTATTATCTTGAAACATTATAATAACATTAATTACCATAAAAACATATTGAAAACAACTATGATTCCTCATTAATGAAATAAAACATGGATTATTTTATAAATATATTATATCCAATAATGTTTTGAACTCCATCAATGATAGAATAAACCACTTCATCAATAAATCTTTAATCTGTTTCAAGGTAATCGGTATTATACAATTTACTTTAACCATATCAATAATCTGTTTACACAAATATCCCTATCACAATATCATGAATATATTATGGGTTATCTTTCCCTAAATCATGCGTTTTCCATGAATATAAACTTTACATTAAATAATGTTTTTAGGTCATCAACACCATACAAGATATTCTTGAAAATGCATTACTAAAAACTTGTACTAGACAATATTTATTTATTACATAATTCATGAATTATAATAAAAAATCACTTCAATAAATCTAATTAATTATTATGAAAATAAAATAGGCTCCATTAACTTATATATTAATACATATTTTTTATCATATTTAATTTATAGTCTCTTCATCATCAGTAGTGCAAACATTTCTCATACCATCTTGTTAACTCTATTCATCAACATTAGTCATATGAAATCGATCTATATAATGCCATTACATTCCTCATTTAAATCATTCAACTATTGATGATACCTATGGGAGACCAACATTCTCATCCATTTCATTAACTAAACATGTTATTATTGCTGTGGAAATTACATTCTTTATGTCCTTCATTTCCTCACAAAAAATATATTCCCTTCCCTATAAGACAATAACTTGAGTGCTTCTTCCCACATTCTTGGCATATAAAAAATAAATATTCTTTCCTCTATGGTCTATAACACCGAATCTCTCAACGAACTATAACCTTTTCAACATTGCGAAGTCAAAGAGTTGGTTAAGGTGCAGGTTATTAATCATTTATCATGGGAACCTGTTATTCATAATCATAATAAAATTCAATCTACTTATCATCTCATTTATATTCTCATTAACACATTTTATATTACACTCAACATTAATTATGTTCCTTATTGTTCCATCTAGATAATAAAACAAAAAATCCTAGTGTAATTAAAAATATTCACTGTGGAAAACAACATAATCATGAAAAATAGTTTATATTATGTCTAAATCATGGAACCATATTTTCATTCCATCAAATCTTAGGCGTAACCAAAGTTGTTAATGGTCATTATTTGAGTCCTTCATGATGGTTTATACTGTGTTTTTGAATATTCAAATCATATACACTTGGAGTGTCAAAACATGTGTGAAACGAGGCCAATATTAATGTACCAAGACAATAATGAGTCTATCTAAATGTATGTGTTTCAGTGTTATTACCCCTAGGTACCTCTATGCTCGAGCAACATCAAATTTTAGTATCTAAACGTGGATGGAATTTCATGGAAACTGTTTTCTCTATGCTTCACCAAAATTATAAATTATATTCCTATATATAGAATTATTTTTAACTATATCTTTATATATATCCCTAAAAATATCCTTAGAAATTTACTTTTGAAAATTATTATGGAACTCAATATCGTTTTTCTAATCCTAATTTTAAAATGCTAACTAAACCTTTTCACTAATACCAAATATAGTGACCAAGATCTTAAACTCAAATATAACATATTCTTCTATTAATATTAAATTCTTTTAATAACCAAATATCTATGGAATGTAATTTTTTATTGTATTTGGACACCAGAATCAAAATCCTCTTATTTCATGAATGATCTTAAACTTCTCCCACAATGATCTTATCAAATAGTAATCCTTATAAGCATACCATACCTAGACCATTCATAATAACATTAGAAAAGAAACCTATGGACAGGTGAGATCAAATTCTTAGTATGGTTAAACATATGAGATATAAATCTATGATTATATAAAATCATAAGATACACATAAGGTTATGTTATAGTGAGATTAATTTAGGATGTTCATACCCAATCTATGATAGAACATAAATTTACGTCATGGAATTAAACATTATAATTTTTTAAAACATGGCCTATAAGAGTGATAAATAAATCATTTACTATAGTATCATTTCATAAAAGTGTGGAACCATCATAAATGATGAATTTGTTTTCAAATATTATGGTTTTCTACCATGACCGTCAATATAGATTTTTAGGACTCATCACCTAATTCCTATCATGGATCAAGACACACCTATTGCCCATAGTGGATTAGGTCACACCAATTTCCCACAATGGATTAGGAAACACCTATTTCCCATTGTTATATTGTGAGATAAAAATATTTACCTATTAAATTTGAGACAGATATATGTTTACCAGATGTCATAATGAAATCCATACTTATTTATGGAACCATATCCTAAAATATTTTTCTGATCATCACTTCATAACCCATGTTAAGAAAATGGGATTTATAAAAATTTCATAAATTCACCATTGAAAAATGTATGAAAAATAATTGGGTTTTATAAATATTTTATCAACATAATCCTTAACCATCCAGTGAAAGAATAAGGATGACATCATTCAATATACTCCTCAGTAAAGCAAACGTAACAAAAAATGTTGTCATATTATATAGAAAATTATTTTGAAATATCACGTGGGACATTTATTAAAGAACATAGTACTTAAAATTTGAAAAACATTAATACATAATAAAATTTTAAAATCATTTTATTTAAAAATAACCTTTGAAACTTATAAAAAATCATTAGAAAACTTTAAAACATTTTTTGATTAAAACTTCCTTTCTTTTTGATAATTAAAAATATTTAATAAAATATTTTTGTAATAATTTATATTTTAAATATAGGTTGAAACATATAAATTATTCTATAAAACAATATTTTTGGTCATGACAACATAAAATACTATTCATGACTTATGGGTTAAAATGATGATTCATTTCACATTATTGGTAAAATAAAAATGTCCATAGTATGTATAAAAATTAATATTCATTATAAAACACATTTTAAAATTTAAAAAAGAGGAAAATTACCCTAAATAAATAATTTGAGGAATGTTATAAAAAAAATTTATACATATTTAGAAACCATGAATATGAAATGAAAAGGGTGTTTCAAATGAAGATACAAATTAATTTAGTTTAATTTGAAAACATTATTTCTGAATTTTGAGTGAATAAAGAGATGAAAATGAAGGTAAAACATGTATTATCATGAAATAATCATATTAGATGAAAATTAATGAGTTTCATGAGATATGGATAATAATTTTTCATCATCGGAAGCATAAACTTAAATAATTTGGATAAATGGGGAGATTGTATCATAAAACCTTTACCACATTGGTAATGTTGAATCATAATCCCAATGAAAGAAAAAATTAAATGAGAATTATAATATCTTGTGATTAAATAAATTTATGATATTACATGTAAAATGGGCTATATATTCACATCATAAAATAATACTGGTGAATAATATAACATATGTCTCAAAGAAGTCCAATTAAGATAAAAAGACCATACTCCTTCATTATATTTTGAACTATAAACCCCATGAAAGAGATATAATGAAATGGATTTGTATATACTAATAAAATTCATTTTCATTTTCATAAAATAAATTCATGGTAATTATACAAAAAATATAAAACAATTATGTGTTGAATATTTAATATTCATTATGAAGGTAAAATATGGGACAAAAATATCTTACAATAAGACTTGACATAATTATTACTTGTTAGAACCTTCAGTATATAAATATAATAATATTATTGATAAATAAAAAATCCATACCTATATGTATCAAATGATATATGATATACTTATATCATTTTATTTATACATTTATTAACATTTCTACGTTAAAGTAATGTTTTGAGATATAATAACTTTTTTTTATGTTTTGATATGATATTTTTAGGAATATTTCATTGATCATAGTTCTATTAAAATTCTAGAATAATTTTTAAGGAATATATATCACATAATTTAATTAAATTTATCCTTCATTACCTTCCATGTATAGCGTGAACAAATCTCATCGCTTTGTGATTAAGTTGTCTGTCGTACAAACAAACAATGTTATCATATTCCCATGGAACGTAAACAAAGAAGGACCATGTGATATCAAGATTAAAAAAGAAAAATCATATCATTAATATAATATATAAAATATAAATAAATCATTATATCCATCCTTGTGAGTTTTTGATGCAAAAATAATAACATCGTCTCATGATCCGGTAGTCCACCATACAAAAGAATGATGTTTTCATTAGCCAATTGACAGAAAATGATAATGATATAAGTTATTAGATTTAAATAATTAAAACTAATTATATTTTATACACATATATTATAACATCTTCACGGTTTAATAATAATTTAATGTGGTGAAGGAATGAAAAAATAAACTACTCAGTTAGGGACATTACATCTCGTTAAGAAAAATTATTTTGGTTTACACAAAAAGTACTAATAAGATTGATTTGTAAACATTATAATGCTTCTTAAATTATATGTGAAAATTAAGGAAGTTATTTTTCTAGTAATTGGTTTAACTAAATTGTTTTGTATGTGTTTAGAGGATATGGTATGGGATTTCCTTTAATAAGAATCGTTAGTGGAACACTTGTTATTTTTTAGAAGAATAAAGTGCTCCCCTGTTTTTAACATCCCAAAATTATCCCAAATAGTAAATTATTGAAACATATTGGATCAAAGGTAAAAGAAATTAAAAAATAGTGATTTTACATGTTTTTAGGTAATGTTGCCCCTTACAGTTTTAGTTAATTCTTTGATAAACCCATTTTTACCTTAACCACAATAAATATTTTTTGGTTTTTCTACAATTCATCAGGTGAAAAAATTAAGTTGATTTTATTTGGTAATTATATGATTAATTTTCAAAATATAGAATCCATTTATTGAAATTACATTCCCTAAAGTAGAATATTTTAATTTAATTTTAATCCTGCAAACATCACAAGAAAACAGTATTTCGAGGAGTTCATTTCCCAAAGTTTGTTCATTTTTTATATAAATATTTTATAAGAAATTTATTATAATTACCTTAAATATATTAATAGATACATATTTTAACAAATTTTTTCATTAGAACAAACATTATACAATTTTACTGTTTTAAAATTCTTTTAAAAATGAAAATTCATAATAAAAATCAGTATTTTCACTAGTTATTATAATTTTTTTTCTTTGATAATTATAAAAAATTGACCATAAGACAATTTTTAAATAATTAGTTCTAAAATAAATTTTCTTTTTAAAAATATATAAAATAAAATTAATGAATAATTAAATTTAAAATAAGTACTGAAGAGGTGAAAAATCTAATTTTGAAAAAAATATTGTATTTGGGTGTAAATTGATATTTTTTCTTATATATTTTCTAAAACATAATTTAATTGATAATAATTTTGTTGAATATATAATATATTAATTTTATTAAAATAATTTTCCAAATGTAATTTTTTTTAAATTATTGACGTGAAATACATTTGTGTGCATAAAAATTGTTTTTCAAAAAATTATTTCCTTTATTTTAAAATAGTCATTACTTTCATTTCTGATCTATTGGATAGGAATAAATTAGTTTTAAACATATGTGTAAACCATATATTATCATAATTTATTTAATCTTATTAATGACCATCATTGTAATGGCAAGGTGATAACTGTCACATTAAATAATAATATTTTAATAGTTTATCATGTTTCATTTAAAATTAGTATTGAGTGTAACACAATCTTAACTCAATGTTGCTTGCAACGCAAAAAAAAAAGATTAAATTTATTTAAAAAAACAATTCAAAAAATAATAGTGTGTTACATGAGGGTTTGTGAGCTTTACGAAGCTATAATTATTGTTTTTGTTTATATCTTATTGGTTTTTATTAATATTTTATAATATAATTATAATTAATTATTTGTTTTAGTTTTTTTGGTTTGAGATAGGATTTTCTATATATAATATTATCATAGTCGAGCCTTGGTAACTATTGTCTAATCTTGGAAAAATTAAATTGAATGATTCCCAATGGTTGGTTGTCTTTAGTACCCTACATGAGAATTTTATACTTTTTTAGGGTAGTATGTATATGCCAGGGATCTTCCTTAGGGACAGTTACTCATATTTAATTTATTATAAAGAATTGTTTAATTGACTAAATGGGTAGTTTGTAATGGAGGAATTATAAGGATCACAAACAAAAAATGTGCACTATTTTCATGGCTTACCTTCATGAGAAACTAAGTATCATGCATAGCTCATAAGTGGAGAGAATACACTTGGAGAGACACGGCAACCATACAAAGGCCTAGGTGGACATTAGATAGGAAACTAGGACTGAGATAGATGTGTAGACCATCATAGATAGAAAATGGTTTTTAGATTGGGTTATGAACCATATCTTGATAGTTTCCATAGTTGAAATACCTCATTTAGTCAGAAATTCCATGCAACCCTATTAACGATTCCATTAGACATGATGTCCTAGTGTGTTGAGCATTGACCCGAGACCATTATTCTAACATAGAGGATTCCAAGAGGGATACCACTCTAACATATTATCCTAGGGTACCCAAGTGGGTTTCCAACTAATTGACCACACCAGATCTTGTTAGTCATGGGTTTGGATGTATATGGTAGTGGTTGTCGCCTTAAAACCCTTATTGAATGTGTATGCCAAATGGTCTTCTACGGTACTAGTGAGTTTAGCACTTCAACCACCCTCTCTCATTCATACTCACAATCACAAGGTTATTATTGATGTGGATATTATTTTAGAACATGTTACACATTACCTATCCAGTGATCCTAATATGATAAAATATATTATAGGGATTCCCATATGTACGTCCTAGGATCCAGATTCTGAGCCTATATTATTGACTATTATCTTATCGAGATTCCAAAAGGCACTTCCTAGGATCCAACATGTGATCATTACATTATTGATTATTAACACTATATAAATTCTAATTATCACTAGGATTCCTCCCTTTAGGGGTTCAAGTGGTATGTTGTTGAGTACACTTCACAAACGCTCCTTAATATACTCTTCCGGGATGATGATGATCTCCTTGAGCGATTCTAGGATGGTGCTTCAGACCGGTTGGATGCACCATTATAATACACACCGTATTTTTTGTGAGTGGTTTGTTTAGGTCTTTATGAAATATATTCTGAGTTATTAAACAGGTTCTTGAGATAATTTCTGACATGTCACTTAAGGGACATCCCCCTTAGGGATAATCTATGTCTTAATTATATGATTTCAGACAAACATGGAACTATGACTCATACATCGGACTAACTATACATTGAAAATGAGGAATTATATCTAACATTGTTCTATATTTATAGGATTTCCATATAATACATATAATCACTTATTGTAGTGATTGGAGGTGAGTAAAGGTGATCCCATATTTTAGACATGTATCCCCCTATAGCGACGTAGATTTCAAAGAGACATTTCTGGAACTAGTCAAAGGATGTATCATTGATCATGATTATAGACCTAGATATATAATGTATTATACACTGGTCCAGTGGTAATACATCTAACTCAATTCCTTTTTAACATTATGTCAATAAAATTGGGTTCATGATCCCATGGATCGACTGCAGGTTTATTATTATTTATTTTATAATTGTGTCTTGGCAAGGTTGAACACATTCCATAAGAATACCGTATATGAATTTTCATTTAGTTTATATTGAATGGTAAGTTATTATTATTATCATGATCTGGATGAGTAGGGCACATTAATATAAAATACAATTACTATCTATGTATGGGAATATGTTGGTGATACCCTATAGGTTTTTTACACAAACTCTACTCAAACCCCCATTTTATGGGTGTACCTAAGAAGATGATCACTTATACACAATCATAAGATAGGATGTGGCCTTAGACTAATTATGTTGGATGTATTAGATATTTAAGTGGATATAGGGTATGTAATACAATTTAGTGTGGGTATTAGAGCCTCTTAATTTTATTTTAGATTCTCTTATTTAGTCCTGTATATGTGGCCTATGTGATGGGAGATCAGTTTTCTATGTCTGACATGATAGTTCAGGCCTTTACTACAATATATTTTATCATATCCTTGTTTATATTTATTACATTTTAAATATGATTTTTAATATCTATGGATGATATTTTTTACAATATTTTTAAATATAATATAAGTGTATAGTATCCCCCCAGAGACATCCAAGGTCCTCATTGATTTTCAGTAGGCTGTGACAAATTTGGAGGTGCACTTGAGGCCTTGTCATCAACTGGAAGGGTGACGATTTATATAGTAAATTGATCCAACAAGTTAAAAAGTGGTATTACAGCATTACCTTTTATGTATTAATATTTGGAACATATAAGAAATGATAATTAGGAATGTTTTAGAACCTGCGATTGATATCATACTGGTGCATCGAGAACACCTATTCCAGTAGGAAGTACTAGTTTCCAAGGATATGTGTTTGTTATTCTTGATGTGTATTATCATAGTTGTTTATTATTTAATCATTAATTGATTCACATGTTGTTTGTATATTATCACTAAATTGGATTAATGGATCTCAACCCATTCAAAAGAATACATTGATGGGTTTTGAATCCTTTCAAGTAAAGGAATGATGCGTCTCATGAATCATATTTAGTATGTATGGGCTATACGTAATCGGCCTTCTAGAATCTATGTAACATCCCAGGAAATTATAGAAGAATATGTCTTCATATCGATTAATATTTAAGAATCAAATAATGGTTTTAACTTAATCAGGATTCTATATCTGATATCATACTCGATACACAATGACATGTTTTCCCAAAATCTTATGTTTCATACAAAATTAATTTATACAAAAAAAATACAATTATTATTTTAAATAGTAGTAAAATAATAATAATTTTATTTTAAAAAATTAAAAATATTACTATTTTATTATTACACATTTTTGATGTTATTAAATATATCTAATAAATTTTATAGGCTTTAAATGAGAATAATTCAAAATTATAGCATAAAATACTATAATATTTTTAAATGGTTGTTTTTCTACCTTTTGATGGAAAACATTTTTAAATATATTTTTTGCACTTTTATATGTTCTATTTTAAAAAATAATGTTATTATTTGGATGCTGGACATAAAAAATAACTTTTTTGATGTTTTGGTATTTTCAGGGTAAAATTCATTTATAATGAATAGTTAAAAATACTGATTTTTAATTCAAAAAATCTTTTTATTCTAATTTATTTATATAATTTTATTATTATGATAATTTATTTTAATGTGTATTTGGAATATTTTTTAATATTAAATCAAATTATGGTCATTGGAAGTAATTTGACATTGAAATTTCATATATGCATGTGTTATTTATCTGAATGAATTTAGATTTTAAAAACCCTCTTTCTCATTTTGACCCCTGTATTTAATTTTAAATTAATTATAGAAAAAGATGTGTTTTTATTTATAAAAAGTTGATTCCATATCTGAAATCAGAAGGTCCAAATTTTGTAAATATGTACCTTTTATTTTTGGACATTATGAATAGTAATTTCAGTAATTTTTTGTATTTAACGTGGTTAAAGGGTATATTTCAAAAATAATGGTAAAAATAATATTATAAGAATTTAAAATACCCTAAATTGTGTATTAATATTATTTTATGAGTCATGGGTGACCAAAAATGTCCATAGGCAGAACTTTCGACATTTTGGATCCACTTGGTTGTGATAATGACATGTTATAATAATTATTTTAAAATAACTTGAAATATAACATAAACATGTATCTTCTTAACAAATAAATTAATGTCGGGTTATATAACATATTATTATGACTATAAATAGTCATTATAAAAATAAATGTATTTTCAGAATCATTTTATTTTATTTATAATTTTTATACATTAAATAAAAAAATTATTTATGAAATGATGATGATGTAGATATTACCTTATTAATAAAACATTCAAATAAATGATAGATAAAAGATTAAAATAAATGTAATTTGAAACTTTTGATTCCATCCACGAATTTCATATATTATTATGACATGTTATCCTTGATTTAATGATGTTTTTCGAATGAAGAATGTTTCAATGACTAACAAAAATCAAATACTAAATAGTGTCAAAATTGACATAAATGAGTTTAAAAAAAATACTATTTTATTAAATTATATAATCATCATAAAAATCTATGATTCGTAAAAATGACTAATATAATGTTAATAATGTCGTTAATAATCCACTTGAGTTCCTCTTAGAATTTTATATTATCTATATTAACCATATAGTGTAAAAAATCAATAAGACATGGTGAGAGTTAATTTTTTAACTAAGGGTTAAACACAAAAGATATGGTTAAATTTTTGATATAAACTTGTCTAAAACCATTTGGTTGAGTTGTTTTCATCTTATACTCATCTTATCCTTGAAATAGTTCACTTTTTAGCTGTTATAATTCCAAAATCAGTTTATAATAAAATAATATATTAAGACTTCCCTAAAGTACCCCTCCCCTCTCTTATAAAAGGTCACTACCTCTACCCACTTACTCAGACCTATTAAGTCTGTTGGCTCATCCAAATTCTACTAAAACAAGATCCAAACGTCCCTCCATTTATTCTATAATCCTTACATTGTTATGAATTAATTTCATGAAATCCTTTTCACTGAAATCCAAAAGAGTTACCCGATTTAAAGGTAACGTCTTCTCTGAAGCTCCTTTTATTTATTTTTCTTCTAAAACCCCATAGACTACCTTTATTATATTATCATATAACACCAACAGTATCCAGAATATGGTATATATTTTTATTCATTGTTTTAGGCATACACTTACACAGACTTCCATCTAATGGATATGGAACATATTGTTTCATTGTACGGGAAAATACTACATCACGAAATGATGATTGTTCTATTTTCTCATACCAACTATCATGGTGACCGTTATGATTGAACTGTATTTATAAATAATATATATGATATTTATATTTTCTTTATTCTTATGTGATTTATATTAAAACATACATTTATGCTTTCTATAATAAGTAAATATGATAATTTCATTTGAGAATGTGTGGAATACCACCCTCTCAAAATGATATGAATTGTTTTGGGAAAACATAGAATGTATAAAATATTGTTTTAATGAAACAATGAATATATATAAAACATATATATTATAATGAAAATATAATATACATATGTATCATTTAGTTTTTATTGTTTTAAAATGATAAAGTGATTAAAGTATCATTCTTGCGTACGTACGACCTACCATCTCCATGAACGGTACATTTCATTTCATATATCCAAATATTTTAGACTATTTTAAATAATTATATATGGGAAATATATTATATTTAAATCATGAATATTATTTTTTAGATGATGGGCTTGTGACAACATGGATAATTTGCATCAAAACATGTTCTTTTTTGACCTAACTACCGAACATCGACAAAACATCGGATTTGAACAAAAACAATTATATAATTGTTATAAATTATTAATAAGTGATATAAAATAAATAATAAACATGAAAATGGTTTTTAAACAATTATAAACTAACCTATTTTTATTATTCTGGAAATTAAAGAATGAACGAGACAATTTAGACTCAAGGTAAAGGAAATCTTAAATTAATCACCATTCGTTGAGTTAAATATCCATTCCATTGGTTTTTTTCCTAGAATATGTGTTAATTACCTATGATTGTTTTACACTGAATATCCACTTATATTGGGTGTATTTATATTTTTCACTAATAATTATTTCATTGATTTATTTTAATCTAATGATACAATATTTGTAAAGGACTTCGTCTCAATATCCTTTCAGTCAGGCATATTATGATATATACATTAACATATTTGATATGGTAAATAATCATCCCCTTTGAATTTTAATTTCATTCAGTGGATTTCCAATGAAATATTTTTAAATATAAAAAATTATTAAATGACAATAGGAATGTTTGTTTTAACAAACGTGGAAACAACGACCAATGCACCGTCGTGGCTATTATATGGTATTTAGAATCCTCTCCAAGCCATGGTGATTTTAAAGAAACATAAATATAATATTAAATTTTTAGATATTATGTATTAACAAAAATTTTTACATTGATTTTATTATATCTTGAAATGATATTATATGATTGCAATATGGAAATGTTATTTTTTCTTTTATACATGTTTTATATGTTATTATTATGTCATGGATCTTAGGAATTTCTTATGTATATAGGTGGTTCTGTGATAAACCAAGGGCAGGTGAGCCAGTGATATCTCTAAAATTCATTTTGTAATGATATGGAGGTAATCATTATGGGTTATCCTAATAGATTCATGGAATATATTTTGATTAGTATTCCCTAAGAAACCATGATGTTTACTCGATATATACATGTGAAAGATTAAATGTAACTATGATATGGATTCACCATGTTACCTTTATGATTTATGATTTCTAAGACACATTCCAGGAATCTTATGATTTTATGAGTTTTCTAAAGATATTATGTTTTATGGGTAAAAATTATGAATTTGTGAAAATGTGTTCATTGATTTAAAATTTTCATCGACTAATTGTTTTATTCCTTATTTTATATTATTTACTATGTTTTTTATGCTCATACAATGTTTTTCTGAATTTTTTTCCATTGGGTATAAGTATGGGTAAGAGAATGGAATAATTAAAGGATACATTTTTAAAAAAACGAAAACATGTTTATCTTTAAAAAAAATAATATTGTCGAAGAATGAGTTACTATTTTTGTTGTATCCTCTTTGAATAAATTACTATTTTAATGTAATATCTACGGCCTAGTTCTCTAAAAATCTAATCCTAGAAAGAAACTCAATTTGAATACATGGAATAACTCAAATTTATTAATGTTTAATTTTTTGGCCTAATAGTCAGTTTCAGAGGTCGGTTTAGAAAAAATTACAGGTTAAGGTGTTATTTAGGCATAAGTGAAATGTTTTATATAACAATAATGGTTGTCATATTAGAAAGTGTCATTGTAATTTCAGATTAATTGAATGAGTTTCTGATAAATTGAATAATTATATCATAGTTTTTATCCTACTAATATGATAGTATGTGAATATTTTAGTGATATACTCACACTAACCATTTTGGGTTATAATAAATGGCTTGATCTAGTTGGCACCAAGGTAACAGTGGATTTGAAGGAAATTGTGGTGGTTTTATGAATAAAAAATTACATTAAATGGGAGCTACCATGATATCTATTGCGGTTCTTCTAGACCAACTTTCTAGAGTCATTATTGTCCACTTGAATCTTAGAGATTTTTCTAAGGCATCATATATGTGAGAAATGAATCCATAGGGAAGTTCAGCTAATAATCATTAAGATATGTATATTTAAAAACTTATGTGTTATGGATGTGGAAAGAAAAACATAGGAAAATTTTTCAAAGGGATGTAAAGATGTTATATATGTGTTAATGATAATCATAAAGAAATAATATTCCATGTAAAAAAGGAAGATTCCAGTTGAGTCCATGAAAGCTAATGAAGTTATTATTGAGGGATAAATTTAATGTTTTAAATGCGATGATCATTTTCATTACACAGTTAGATTCCAAATGAAGAATGTTTCGAAATGTGACCTGTATGAAGAAATAATTATATGTTTACCAACACCTAGTTCCATTCCAATTAATGATTAGGAATCTGAATATGACTTATTAAAGGTATGAATAATTTCTTAGACCATCTTTTGAAATTCTTGAATCATAGAACATTGTGTATGATTTATTTATAGGAAATAAGTATTACATAATAAGATAGAGAAACATGGATAAATGATCATGAACAATGATTGATGATTAAGATATTTACATTTTATGAATTTAAGAGTTATGTTGGTTCAATGGATGATGATTTTTTTAATTATATTAATGATGGGATTAGATTTTAAAGACTTCTAGAAAGTTTAAACCTTATTTTTTTTATGTAAAAATGTTAATTGGGGATGAATTTTTTTTTTGTAAAGATAATTATAAAGAAACTTTAGGATTTATATGATTCTTTAATTTGAGGTAATTACAGTTTATTAAATTTTGGGATAAAAAATAAAAGGCATGAGATAATCATGAGATTAAAATATTTTATGATTATTTTGATAAATTTGTCTCATGTTTGTAATGTTATAAGAATTATATATTTTTAGAAAAAGGAAAACCCACTAGATGGGTGAAAATTTGTCATGTCTGAAAATGCCATTAGAATCGAACCGGCAATTATAGGGAGAAAAGGGAGAATTTCCTACCATTAGCCTACATGATTTCCCTGGTTAGTAATAATTTTTATTTTAGATTAGACATGTTTTTCGAATTAGAACAAGTTGATTATTGGAAACATTATAGGATTACGGTAAATAGATTATTATGTGTTTTTATTTGAGGAGTTATGGTTGAATTATATTTTGCAAGAATCTATGATTTAAATTTTGAAATTATGCGAACTAGTTTATTTATGTAAATAATTAACATATCCCAGAGAATATGTGATTTTTGAAAGTACTTTTTTTTGACATTTTAAGAGTGGTTTGTATTATTTGGAGAGAAATTTTTAAAATTATCATGGAATTCTATGTGATCAAATCTTTCTAAAATTTGGGTTACAATCATAGTTTAGATTATTTACAGTAATTTTAAGAATTTTTATTAATTTTATTCTCTATGTGAAACATGTATATCAATGATTAATTTTTTAAAATAATTAATTTCTTATCATACAATAGTTCATTCATTTTGGGGAATTATCTTACCATGTCTTACCTATTTTGGTTATGGATAATGTCTAAATATTTGAAAAATAAATATTTAACCTTTTCTGGATTATGTTGATCTATATATGTTGATTATTGTGCTTCAGGCGTGAAAATTGCATCTTAAATACTCATCGATTGGAGTTAAATATGATTTTATTGTGGAAATTGGCTAAATGATGAAATTCAACATCTTAAGTAAGTATGGTACCTTATGTCCTTATTCTAGGAATTAAATGAATTATTCAACACTATGAGAAGGATATTAAAAGAAAAATATTTCACTACTATGAAATCGAAGACTGTTTAACCCATCTCATGTTTTTTATTGTCTGATTGTTATCTTTCTTCTAATAATTGTTTCTATCTCTCCCCATCAGAACATGATGCTTAGTTTTACATCCTCATCTATTTTTTCGTACATGTAATTCAAGTATGTTTTATCTAAAGTGACCATTTTATTTATATAAACATATTTTTAATTTGGTAGTTTAATTGACTCTTTTCCGTTGTGGGATTTTAATGTAGTAATTTTGAAAATTGAAACCTTAGTTTTCGAGCCCAAAATTTTAAATAGCGCGGATGAAATTTACCAAGGGGGGAAGGATGTAACATCCCAAGTAATTATAAAATAATTAATCTTCATATCTATTAATATTTATGAATTAGCTATTTGTTTTACCTTAATGTGGATACAATCTTTAATAGTGTACTCGACACGAAACAACGGGTTTATTTAAAATCATACATAGCACAAAATACTATTTATACCAATAGATAATACAATTATTATTCTAAATAGTAGTTAACTTCTAGTCATTGTATTTTTTGGAATTAATATAACTTAAAACATTAATATTACATAAGTTTTATGTTTTTAAATTTATCCAATATATTTTAGAGGCTTAAAGTGGGAATAAATCCATTTTTATGCATAAAATACCATAATATTTTTAAAAGGATGTTTTATCAACTTTGATGATGATCCATTTATAAATATAATATTTCCATTTTATATGTTATATTTTACAAAATAAACATATTTTTGGAAATAGGGACATAAAAATTAACTTTTGATTATGTTTTGGTATTTTCAGGAAAAGAATAATTTTAAAAGAATAGAGATAAATACGACATTTTAATTCAAAACAGTTTTTTCATCTAGTTTTTTTATATAGGCAAATTATAATTTTAATTGGTTTAAATTTGTAATTGGACTATTTTTTTATAATTTAAAAAAATTATGGACATTTGAATTAATTATACGTAGAAATTTTATTAAATAAATGTAAATCTTTGGATGGTTGTTATTTTTTAAAACCCTACTTTCTCATTTTTACAAACGAGACTTAATTTTTAACTAATTACAAAAACTACAGTATTTTGAATTTTCAAAAAATTATTCTATATTTGGAATCATATGATATAAATTTTTTTAATAGGTATTTTTTATTTTTTAGACATTAGGAATAGTAATATTTGTAATTATTTTTTTTTACCAGGATTAAAGGGAATATAAGGCATGTAAGTGTAAAAATAATATTTAATAATACAAAAATACTGAAACATGAGTCCTAATATTATTTAATGAGTCATGGGAGAACAATGAAATCCTTAGTCCGATTGTTTGGCATTTAGGAACCATTTGTGTGTGATATTGATATGTTATGATAATTAATTTAAAGTAAAGAGCAATATAACATAATCATGTATCTTCTTACAAAATAAATTTTAGTATCGAGTTAAATAACTGGTATATTTGTTTAAAAATTTTAATTAGAAATATAAAATGATTTATTATATCATGGTATTTTATTAACAAATTTATACATTTAATAAATAAATTTATTTATGACAAAATGATGACGTTGTGATTACCTTATTTTGTCTATCTAGGAAACCCGAGATCAAATCCATGCGGAGGCACAATTGCTAGGTTAATGTAGCAGTATTATAGCTGGTACTATAGCAGGCACTGTTTGGAACTGTAGCATCCAGGAATTTTCCCCCGTTTGGGCCTCTGGGCCCCCGATTCAGTCCCCGAGTACGTTAAGGCCTTCGGTCCACCCAATCCTTCTGGACAGTAAGGCCTTCGTGCCACCTCAAGGCCATTGGGAAAAATTAAGTGCAGATACAAACCAGACAACCTACAAGGAACATGCTCTATAGGAGGATGAGCAAGGAGCATTCACCCTAGTAGAATCTACACTAATTGCAAGAATGGGAGGGTATGTCACCTACCATCGAGGCAAGCCTATGCATGCACGAGATACCCTAGCTGAATGGCCACACATAGGTGGAGAGAAGATTTCACGATGAAGATTCCAGGGAGAAGCAGTTGAAATTATTTATTCTAGAATGTATGTATTGTTTGAAGCCAATGCACAATTAACTCCTCTATGGCCTATGGGCCATGTAATACTTGCACCTACGGGAATTATAATGGTTCCACCTCACCCCTTGAAAAAATCATTATCAAAAATCAATATAAAATGAAGTCCTTCATGCCATTGTATGGAAATTTTATATTGGATTTAATGAATTTATTTCTTCTTGATATCGTTTTTATGACTTTAACAAAAAGTAGTGACTAAATATTTTAAAAATGACATAAATGAGTTTTTATAACAAATACTATTTTATTGAATGATATAATAGTCATAAAAATAAAATATTCTTTTAACTTACCTATATAATTTTAAAATTAAAATAATGAACCATGTTAGGTTATCATGGAATTTTATACTAACTATATTAACCATATATTATAAATATACAAGAATACGTCGTATGAATTGATATTTTTAATTTAAGGGTTTAATCCAAAAGATAAGGTTAAATTTGTAAACTAATCTCGTTTAAAAACTATTTTTTGATATGTTTTCACCCATACTACTCTTATCCTTGAAATATATCACTTTGGAGATATTAAAATTCTAAAATAAATGTATAATAAAATAATATTTCAAGACATTATTAAAGTACCCCTCTTACTTATTATAAAAGGCCACCACTTCTACACACATACTCACACCTCTCAAGATCCATGGATCGTCCAATATATTCTAAAATAGTCTCTCAAAATACCACTCTTCCTCCTGAAATCCCTAACATGGGGAATAATGAAATTCAAGAAGTCATTTTGGCTCAAATCGAAAAGAGTTACTTGATTTTGAGGAACCGTCTTCTCTCAAACTCCATTCATTTATTTTCTTTTTCCATCCACTGTCCTCTATTTATTCTAATTTTTAATAACAAAAATAGTATATTCAATATTATAGTATGTTGTTATTCTATGGGTCAAACCTACACATATATAAACCTCCATATAATGAATATAGAACATATTATTTCTGGGTTCGACGAACTATTGCATCCAGAAACTTTGATTGTTCAATTTCCTCATACAACCTCTAATGGTGGATATTATAATGGAACTGATGTTATATATGATATATAGTATACTTATTTTTTCTCTATGATTATGTATATTTTTTACAACATAAAATTATAGTTTCTATAATGTTAAAATATGCTAATTTATTTGAGGAAGTGTTTACTAACACCACCTCAATGTGATATGACTCATTCATTCCATACATGGAACATATAAAGGATCATGTTAATGAACCAATGTAACCTATATAAAATAGATATTATAATGAAATTATAATATATATATATCATTTTGTTTTTATTGTTTTAATATGACACGAAAATGAAATTAGAGTTCAAGCGTACGTATGACCTACCATCTCGAAGAATGGTACATTTAAATTTTTATATCCTAATATTATGGACTATTATAGATACATTTAAACATGATATAAATGATATTAAAATAATTTATATAATTATAGAGATGATTGACTTATGACAACATGGATAATTTTCCTGAAAATGATTTCATTTTTGACTCACGTACCTAACATTGACAAAATTTACGATATAAAGTAAAATAATTAACTAATTGTTATAACATGATAATAAGTGATATAAAATGAATAATAAATTTAAAAATATTCTATATAAACTATAAATTAAAATATATTTTTTATTTAGGAAATTAATGAATGAATGAGACATGTTGGACTGAAGGTAATCGAAATCCTAACTCAACATCCATTAATTGAGATAAATATCGATATCATTAGATTTTTCACGTGAATTTTTGTGAATTAAATCATACTGTTTTATATAAGAAATATTCATATATTGGGTGTATTTATATTTTTATCAAAGAATTATTTCATTCATTTTTCATGTATATGATGATATGATAATTTTATGGAACATTTTCACAATCCGTTTTCCTTAATTCATATTATTATATATACATGATCTTATTTTATATGATATATAATCATCCCCTTTGACTTTTAATTTCATTCAATATTTTTTTATATAAATATTTTTTTTATGATTTTTAATAAATGAAAAAAGTAATTTTTTTAATGTATGCGGCGGGAAAGACCTTTCCACCGCCATGACCATTATTTTTTATTTGGCTCCTCTAGAAGCCATAATGTTTTTAAAGAATAGAAAATACCATATTCCATTTTTAGGTATTTTGTATTGAAAATGGTTTTCATAATGAAATGATTATATCTTTTAATGATATCATATGATTACAATGTGGGAATTATATTTTTATGTAAGTTTTATGTGTTTTAATTATATTATGGTTCATGGGAATTTCTTATGTATATGGGAGTATCCATGATAAATTGAGGCTGATGAGCCTGTGATAGCTCTATAATGCATTGCATATGAGAAAAATGTTGATGTTAATGTTTCTACTAATGGATTTATGAAATATATTTTGTTGGGTATTACAAACAAAAAAATGAGGGTTAGTCCATATGTAACTGTGAAAGCTAAAATATAAGTATGATATTGATTCCACAAGTTACCATTATGATTTATGATTTCTATATAATTTTTAAAGAAACTTATTATTTTATGAGTTATGTTAAAGAGTTTATTTTTATGTGTGAAAAGTATAATTTTTTTAAATGTTTTCATGGGTTTAAAATATACAGGGACTAACGGTTTAATTCCTTAATTCATATTCCTTACTATGATTTGTTTAAGCTCATCCCATGTTTTTTTGAAATTTTTTCTATAGGGTTTAAGGATACATAAGAGAATAGAAGACTTCCAGAGTAATTTTATCATGAAAAGAAATTATTTTTATCTTTAATATATTTTATATTGTGTAAGAAATGAATACTATTTTATTTGTATCCACTTTGTATAAATTTGAGTTTTTAGGTAATCGTTATGTCCAAATACTAAAAAACACTAAACCTGAAATGATCATTAATGTTAATTCTTGAAATAACTCAAGATTATTTAATGTTTAAGTCTATGTAATCATAGTGAGATTATTACTTATGTTAGTGGAATATTTTTTAAAGTGTCAGCAACAACCGAAAAGGTTTTTTCCCATATTGGTTGTTTTAGAATTCTAACAATTTGTGATAACTTTTATACAAATTTCTTTATTATCATAAGTATTTTGGATCTAATGTTACACAGTTGAAAATGAGGATGATAAATTATTCCTCGTGCATGGGATGTGAAGTTACACATGTTGGTAGATACGGTATATATTGCATAGTGATAGACCCCTTGTGGCGTGTTATTTATTATGCTCGATTATTTTATTTTTCAATGAAAACATACATATTATTCTCACTCATATCATGGAATGAAATTCTACTTAACCAAACCATGACTCTATCTTACAACATATATCATTGCGATGGTGTAGTGTGTGCATTTTTTACCATCATATGTCAATATTGGCAATATATACACATTAAGTAGATCCCTTTTGGTGTATTCTTCTAAGATGTTGTTAACTTAATATTCATAACATCTAATATGGATTTTCCCATAAATATTTCAATGATATTTTACTTACACAACATGATTTTGTGATGATATAGTAATATCCTATACTTCATTACTAATATGTACCTTAACATTTATATTAAAATAAAACCTTGATGGGGTATTACCATATACATATTCCCAATGAGGGTGATATCATATTATTTTCATTCATATCCTGACCATCCAGGTAGAATTATTTATGTGGATTCTCATAGAGGATCAGGTCCTAGTAGATCGATTCATGCATGTAGATGTCGTTATAGCTCATTCCATAAAGGTAATAATTATCAATAGGATTCCATATACAACATAAAATTTATTTTCCCCTCTTAATTGGAATTGAAATCAAGTATAATAAAACCCATGTTGATATATTTTAACCCATGTAGGTTTATTTTATCTATATCTTCCCTGTATAGGATTGGCACGTGAGTTAGATTACTTACACTGAGATGGGTGTGTGGATAACACCCACTAAGACATGACCTCTATCAAAGTTTGATTGTTTTGATCTTGGTGGTTGGACATAGTTACACTAATATTATAATTGATTGTTATGGATAAGTGGGAAACCTAGTGATACTTATTTTTCATAATGTATATTGTAATTTTAATGTTAGTTTTGTTGAATAAAACCTATAATAGGTGTTAGACCGGGTTTTTATGAATGCCTTTTTAGGTATTGAGCTTCGTAGAATGCTCATGTTTAGACCAATGCATGGGTGGTGGGTGGGTTTTAGGATATATCCCTGACAATGCCTTTTGTTTTTTGATAAATACCCTAGGTTCACTCAATGTTGTGACTCACATTAAAGGCCAATATTTTTCGGGTTCTTCTTACTATTAACATTTTCTTGTGTGGTTGAATCATTAATATCAGGAAGTGTGATAATGAGATGTGAGGTCATGTAATAAATCATTTCACATGTAAGGAGAATTATTTTGAGAAGGAGTTCAAATGGATGTCTCGGTGTATTCAGAATGATGATTTATGTAGCATGATTATCTTGTCCTTGGTGATAGATAGATCACGGGAGAATGAGTCGAGTGGTAATTGTTTTCACACCCACTACACATGGAGAGTTTAGGTTGTTTTTATTGTGAATAGAAACTGTATGTAATGGAATATTGACAATTAAATATGTATGGGAAGAGTATATATTATTTAGAATATGACATTTGGTGGATGGTGCCCCATAAAATTTTGTAAAAATACAATAAGTTACCTATTGTGGGGGAAATTTGGGAAATAAGTTCGGTGACCTGAGACAGTTGGCACATGGCTATACTAGAACACATATTGTATGAATACATGTTGTAATGGGTGTGTTAATTAAATATATTGTATGTATTATTGTGATAATTACTTGTGTAGAGGAATACAACATTTTCAATAGAATATTAGCGTTCTTTTAACAAGAAGATGATCATGTTAAAAATCACAACATCTTTCTAAGTACGTTGAGAGTATGTCATCTACATAGCAAAATATATATTTATATTTTATCATTTTATTCATGGAATCTAAGGATGTATATATTGATGATTAGTACTAGGTAACCCATATGGTGGGGAGTTTGAACTATTAGTCCATAATGGTGGTGACCATTTTTATGAGTTGAAGTTTAAATAGTTTCTAGGGAAACCATTATATCGAACTATGGAGAGGATATGTACGAAATTTTTATGATGTTTCTTGAGAGTGAGAGAGTTTCCCTCTATCTCAGTCATTATGTCCATAAATCTATGGGGAATTATCTATAGTGAATGGGAATTCATTTTGATTGTGTAACGGAAAGAATTATATTAATGTTGGGAGAGAGGTGCTTGTATCCCGCTTTGACCCTAATGTGAGAAGGGTAATGGGACCTTGAAACTAGCTATGAATCATTTCAATGTCATTAAATGAATATAATTTTATTTTGGTTATGGGTGAGATAATGAAACAAAGTGTTTTCAAGAATAGATAGTGTGACGCTGTTTGACTTTCATTCTCCTAAATAGTTGGGTGTGATCAAAGATGAATCATATTTAGAACATTTATAATATGAGTTGGGTGCATGAAAAATTTCAGTTCAATATTTTCATGGAATATATGATGCTACCAAGTTAAGCTAATAAATTTAATTCAACAATTTAGGAAAAATTGAGGACATATATAGAATTTCACAGGAGTGATTGGGTGTTGCATATAAGAAGCATGTTGGGAGCCTCGTTAGAATGCTAGAGGCATGTTTCCATTAAAAAAATGATGATGGTAGTATCATTGATCAAAATAGGATGTTGAATATTGAAAACATGGTATGGGTACCAAAGGATCATTAATTTTAGATGTGTTTATGTGATCATTATTTAGTTTAGATGGGTTTGGGCAAGAACATTCTCAATATTTTGGTAGTGGTAACAAGTGTAATTTGAATTTTTTGAATGTTATGATTCATACATTTAATATGGTGTATGGAAACAAATTATTAATTTTGAAATGAAACAAGGATAGTTGGGTATTAATATTTATCAATTTGTGACATTTTTTTCATTATGATGGCCAATAAGTCTTTTTGTGGATGATAAGCTTTATGGAGCGGTGGTTTTATGATTTTTCATTTTATGAGTTGGAAAAGATAATAATTAATTAGTATTTAAAATTACTGAATAAGTCAAATATTGACCAAATATTTGGATTGTAATTATGAACCTTAAAATTAATTAATGTTATGTATTTAGATAAGGAATGAGGCTCAGAAGGAAGCATAGAGTTTTGGGATCATCTTGGGGGTTTGTGACCTGAAATCTGGGTTTTATTAAAGTGAAATTTTGGGTTCACTATTGTTGAATGGTAATTTCAAACTGTGGATCCAAACCATGAAACCTTATTTTAATAGCCACATAGGTCGAGGAAATAATGATTTAGTCTATAGAAAACCATGTGCGTTTCTATAGTTTATTATATATAGGTCACACATTTTGTACACAATCTATTAAATCATGAACCTTAGCTATGTGAGCAGGTTTTAGCTCAGATATTTTAGGTGCACAATTGGATCACAGTTTGTCCTACCATATGGCTCTTTAATAATGGTAAAAAAACATTTTCCCCTAAAGAAGTTAAATTGGTTTAAAAAATTGTCTCCCTCATTTAACCCATAATATGTCCCATGCTTTCCATCCTCATTATTTCTTCCTCAAATGGAGATATATCTCGTTCTAGGACTAAATCGTACACCATTTGATTCATTTGAATCCTTGAGGTATGTATCAAATTAAATTATCCCTTATTTTTTATTTATCTTCCTATAATAATGTTAGTTTTACTGGCCATGGTAATCATTCGTAATTTATCTACAGCATGGTATAATCAAATATCTATGATATGGATTTTTTGTTTGCTTGGTTTGGGAAGAGGATGACCCAACAGGGCTTCTGAACTACATCACATGTTGTTTCATTGAGTTGTGTCAGCTTGGTGAGTTTATAATTCACTAATTAATAAATTAAATTTTTGGATGTTTTTTATGATATTAATTAGGGATTATTCTAAATTCAAGGATGATAATGTGAAACATGTTTTAGAAATGTGTTAAGTCATGGTTTTAGTGCAACATGGTCAGATGGTGAGGTTGTCATATTTATTTTGTTCTAATTCAACTTGTTTTTTATATTGTTTAGTTATAATAATTAAATATAATTTATTTACAAATATTTTTTTTTCAGGTGGTATGCGTTGATAATTTACATTGTATGTCTCAGATGAGTTTGAAAAGGCATTAAAAATTGTTACTTTCCTGTGGAAAAATTAAATGGAAAGATTTATAAATGTAGGTAGCATGACATACTTACTATATGGTATGTTTTTCATTTTTATGGTAGTATGCGTAAGCTTGGCCTCTCTCATAAGGGAATTACCTCTTGTTTAATTTATTCAAATAAATTTTTAAATTAATTTAATTGGTTGCTGGTAATTGATGAAGACCATTGGTCACTAACAACCCCCATGTTCTTGTTTCATGTCTCATCTCATATAGAAACCGTGTAGACTGCATACCTCTTAGAAGGTGATATTTCACTAGGTCAGGCATGTCAACCAAGTACAAGACTAGGTGGATAAAAAATTTGTAACCGGGACCTGGTTGGATATGTGGACCATCTCAAAGTGAAATTGGCATCATGATTGGATTATAAGCTATCTCATGATAGTGTTTGTAGTTTAGATACCCCATGTAGCCGACAAGTCCATGCATCCATGTTCATGATTCCATAGGATCTTATATCCAATGGTGTTTGGCATTGACCTAAGATAATTATATTGAATTGGATGATTCCTACAGGGATACCTCTCTATTGTATGAAACTAGGGGACCAAGTGGGTGCCCATTTTCTGATGAAACCTAATCCATTTTCTAATGTATTTGGGTTTTGATGGTTTGTAGTTTCACCTTATAACTCTTACCGAATGTGTAATTCGAATGGTATACTAAAACAGTGGTGGATATTAGATGTTTGTCCAACCTCGCTATTTTAATCATGCTCTCACGGGATTATTACTGATGAAAATATGATTTATATACGTGCTTCCTAGTATTTAGATGATCTTCTTGATGTGATGCGATATATTACATGTACTCCTCAAGTTACATCCTGGGATCCATCTTTTAAACCTATATGATTGACAATTATCTTATTGGAATACATAGAGGTGTTTCATGGGATCCATCCAATGAGCCTCACGCGAATGATTGATACTGTTATTATATGTCATGTTTTCAATTGGATTCCATCATTTAGGGGTTTTCTAAGTGGGGTTTTTAGTACACATTAGAACCCCTCATTGAGATACTCTTAGAGATTATGAATGATCTCATTGAGAAATTTCTAGGATAACCCCTTGGATTTGGTGGATGTAATGAAACTTAAATCATAAAACTTTTCTTGGAGTGGGATATTGAGATATTTATTGAATGGACATAATGTTATTACCTTAGGTCTAGATATTATTTCTTAAATATCAATAATTGATCATCCCCTTTTAAAATTATCTAAGGTTCAATGTTATGATTACCTATGGACAAGGAACATTGACTCAGACATTATACTATATTTACATGGTATGAGTGTTATGGAATCCTTTTCATTTCTATATCTATTGGATGTCTATATATTTCCATTAATCATTTATTATAGTGATTTTAGGTTAGTACAGGTGATCCAAGATATAGTACAATTAAAATCCTTATGGTGATGCAGCTTTCCTAGAGATATCTCTGGTGCTGGGAGAAGAAGGTATCATCAATTAGGATTACAAACCTGAAAATAGATAAGATTATTCATGGCTCTAGTGGAATAACATATAGAACAATTACTTTTTTACAAGATGTTTAGTATAATGGGTTCATAAACCCAAGGATAAACTATGGATTTTTTATTCATTATTTTGATTTTTGTCTAAACTGGGCTGAGAAATTTCCAATAGCATTCCATTTATGTCATTGCCTTATTGGTTATCTCTAGTAGTTAGTAACTATTTTTACTATTACCCTAATGATTCCTTCACATATACATAAACTGCATTTACTTATTATATAGGAGACCACATTTGTGGTGCCCTAATGAGTTTTATACTCACACTTTTATTGGGCTACGATTTCTCCAGGATACCTAAGAGGATGTTCACTTAGCTGCAGGAAAATGATTGGGTGAGGCCCAAGACTTATTGTGGGAGATATATTTGATATGTTTATTGAGATTGGGTATGTCTTATGGCTTTTTGTGGGTATTAGATCCCTTTTATTTTATTTATGTTCGTTTTATTTACTCATGTATATGTGGCCGACCTTGTTGGTGATTAACCATATATATATGACCTCCCATTAAAGCCTTTGTTGTAATCCATTTTATTATATAAATATTTATATTTATTAATTTTAAACTCTTATTATTTACAACCATGGATGTTTTTTTTATTATTTCTAGTTTTTTATTACTCTCATATGAGTAAATATTCTATACAAGGATACACCGTTGGACCTATATTGTAGTAGGTAGCCTTTTATGTATGGGGGAATTCTAATGGCCTAGTTTTCAACTGATCTAGTAACTTTAAATGGATTGAACTGGTTTGAGTTGTGAAAATAAGTTTAAAATTATTAATATGGGAGAACTCAAATTATTTATGAGTTTCAAAATTTCTAAAAATTCTTTTGGAACTTCTTTGATCCAATGAAAATACACTAAAAACAAGTAATTTAGTTTGGGTTGGTTCACACTATGTAATATAGAACTCCCATGAATATAACAGGAAACATAATTTTAGATGAATTCGATAAACCAGTTGAAAAAAATATTTATCAGTGTATGATTAGATGTCTACTTTACATTAAAATGACATATCTTGAGAGCATGTTTAAGCTATTAATTTTTTCATCTTAAATAAAATCCAAAGGAGTTGCATTTAAATGCTCTCAAAATAATTTTTAATTATTTTAAATGAACTAAAAACTATTTTTTATTTTATCCAATAGAAAATGGTTTTGAAAAAATTATTTTTTATTCAAATACTTATTTTTGAAGATTCCAAAAACATAGGAAAAGTAATAGTGGGACTTTCCATCTACATAATAAATCTCATATCTCATGGAGTAGTAAGAAGTAAAATCATGTTTCTTTTCCTATAGAAAAAGTAGAAAATATAGTCATTGGTAGTTATTGTTCCCATTTCATATAGATAAAACATACTAACTTAGAATTTGGAGTAACATATTTTCATTTCATTAGTATGTGTGAAAACACTAGATTGTCCTGTATCTCTAAAAAACCAATCTAACCCCCTCGCACAAAGCACATTTATTTGAGAAATCGTTTTCTATGAGGTCACTTTGAAAAGGTTGATATTATTCTTATATGTGTTTTCATTGACCTTTATATTGCTCATATATTCACTAAACCCCTTCCTCTTGTTCATCTTGACATTAGTAAACAAAAGTTGGGTAATATTATCTTTTGATACTTTTATATTATCAATGAAATGATGGATAAATTTTCAATTTTTCTTTAGTGAAATGATTTATAACATCTTTTTTTCAAGATAACAATTGTTTTAAAACATTACATATTTTTTATTAAGTAATGTGAGTGTGATACTCCAAACAATACATTCATGTATAGATATAAAATAATTAGATGTGCATCTAGCTCAAATGAACCTAGTTATTTTATCGTAGTGATATTTGATTGGTTTTAACCCTATCACCCCATAATTGTTTTTAGAGGCCCTTTACTGCACACCTGGATTGAAACTCTTAGAGAATTTGGTATTGTTAATTAAAAATATCTTTACAAAACATTAATTTTAGATAGAATTTAAATTTTTCTTACAAATTATTTTATTTCATTATTATTTTTTCATCAATAAAAAATTCAAATCACCAAATTAATTAGATTAGGGCGATATATTCTTGATAATTCATAAACAATCTTAGAAGCAACATTATTTTTCTATTTTGTTCAATTACCATTTTTTTTATCTTTAAATCGTTAAAAATTAACATTACATTGTTTTTCAAAAATATTGGATTCATTTTCCCTTATGATTTATTTAAAATATATCCTTTTTGTGTTTTATTTTAAAATATTTACTGTCATCTATCAAAACTTTCAATTCATTATTTTAATCTCTCTTGAAAGATCAATAATAATGAATAATGTAGTTTTAAATTTAATTTATCTTTATTATCATACCACTATATGAATATTTTTTGATAATATGAAGGGTGATAAATATTTATAGTCTTTCAGACTTTTTTTTCGTAGAAGGAGTTTTATAAGGATAATATTTTTTTATATTAAAGTAGGAATTTTTATATTTTTTAAAGGGGAAGAACACTCGATATCTCTGTATCTAGTTAAATTAAAATTTAATTATATTTTAAAAATAATTTATATATTCTTTTATTCACATAATATTAATGTTTTTTATCATAAAAAAGAGAGATATATTTGTGTTTTTAACTATCATTGTATTTTAATTATCACAATCACTTATTAAGAGTTATATAATTTATTTTAATGTGATTGTAGTAAGAATTGTTGAATTATTATTATAGTATTAAAAGAAACATAAATATTATGTGGTGATGTCTTAAATAAATTATTGAAAAATTAAAAGAAGGATAAAACGACCACAGAAGAAAATTCATAGAAGTGGTAGAGCTACACATTAATGTTCCATAAAAACAAGTGAAAATGGTAAAAAAAAGCACTACATTAGTGCATGTTGTAGTGTACAGTGGGTGTCACAAGATAAAACTACCAATTTTTGTTGACCCTGTCTATTGTATTGGTTGATTTGGGAGTAAAAATGGACAAGTAATTTTCATCAAAGAATGGTGAATGTAACGTTAATAGTTGTCACTACAGTTATTGTTGGTCAAGCTCTGTAATTCAAGTATTTAATGACATAATTACTCATCATATAATTACAAATAATTTTCAAAGTATTTTAAAGGCTATAAATAGAGAACTTGGGAGGATTGGAAATCGAGTCCATAATAAATCCTTCTAATTCATTATATGATGGTAACATGCTATGATTTTAAAATCTCTCTCATGTTCTATAACTTTATATGTAATCTATTTTTCAATCTAGTGTGTGTTCATATTTTAATATCTTCTCACTATCATCTCATTTTAACATTATCTTATAGTTTATATTCATATTATTTTGAGTGAATTAGTAATGTGAAAAATATGGATTTTCCTAACAAATCAAATTATCCTAAAAAAATTTCATATTTTTTTTCATTGCCTTTAATGTGATCGATTCATGTTTTCATACCAAAACAATTTAAAGTAAAGATACTACACTCATTTTGGTTTTAATATATATCTATTAATAATCAATTGTAGATATTATTTTCAATTTATTTCTATAACCTATAAATGAACAATGATTTTTTATAATAGATAACATTAAATGCAAGGGACTAATACCTTAAATCTTCTAGTGATTTAGGATTTACAGTTAGGGTGTATTCTTGTTCTATTTCCAAACATCCTTTAAATATTATTTTAATTATTGATGTTATATATTCTAATTTATTAATAACATTTCTTCCCTCAACTAGATAATTTTTTAATTGATCAATTCACGTAATATTTTATTATCTTGAATCAAAATTTTTATTTTTTCCACTATTATAATTTTATATTATTAAATCATTGTTCTCTCAATATTGATTTATTGATTTATTTAGATTTATTTTCAAAAAGATTTTGTTAACATTAATATTTAAAAATTTTGTTTTTAATATTTATTTCATTGATTATTTAATTTTTTTCAATTTATTTTTTAATGATAAATTCACCCTTCACTATTTTATTTTTATCTTACTCCGACTATAATAGATATTATGAGAATTATAAAAAATCCCTTAAAATTTTTTTATAACATTTACAAACGTAAGGATATTTTTTTGAGGAACATTATTCAAGGTAGTTATGAGTTGACTGTGGTTCCGTTTTATATATATATATATATATATATCATAATATAAGGTTGGTAAAAAAGTTGTAAAACCATGGTCAATGTAATGATTTACCACTGAATAATGTCAAGATGTATTGTGTTGTTTCTGAATTGATTATAAATATATTATGAAGGGTGACTCATGTTATGTCCAATAAACTATATCTTTTATAGAAATTTTTTTCTTATAATCACATCGTATTGATGTTTGGACACATCAGGAAGTAAAAGACTCCATCATTTAATGGAACTTCTAATATATTGGTGGTATAATCATAGATCATGTCCTTTAAAATGATATATTTCCATTGGGAATTAATGAAAAGCAAAACATTATTCTCATAATAACTGATTAAAAGTAGTTGAAAAACAATGGTGGTCACTTATTTAGAACACTAATGAGGAATATAAGATTAAATTTACAGAATGGAGAACATTTAATCTGAAATTATTAAATCAATATTTTCCCTAGGAACACCAGGAAAATATGAAAAGATATTTATTAAATTTAAATAATAAGAAATCATAATATTCTGCTGATCAAGAAGCCAATTGAATTGATTAAAAATGAACAACGAAAACTATATATGTAATGTGAAATGATAGAATGAATTTTTTATTGATAGGTTCAATATGAGACTTAAAATGACATTCATTTCATGTGAATTTTTATATTACGATTTTATGTTATAAATTTTAATTAATAGATTAAAACAATATACCAATTTTTATATTTTAAAAATAATTCATGTGAAGAATGGGTTTATTAAACACCATGAAAAAAATATAACAAAGAAGAATAATGTAAAAGTGGAACTTAAAAAATGTTTCAATTACATATGGAAATGTCCAAATAAAGGTTTATTTAGAATGAGAGTTTTTTATAAGTTCAAAGATCAAGGACATAAGTCTCATGAATGTATATGATAGAAATAATCCTATGATATTCAATTCCTTAACTATATGGTGTTGGAGAATTATTCAAATCAATTCCACAAGCCTCATGGAGTAATTTGATAAATTCATTTTGTTATTTGTTGATGATATAATTGTTTTTAATATATGTCTTGAAGATCTTAAGAATCACTATTGATTCAATCTTGGGACTCTCAAAGGAATTTATGTATTTGGTAAATTTATAATTTTCGAATATCTTCATCCAAAGGATTATTTTGTTTGAAATATTATCATTAAAGATTAAATATTTTTTTGTTTAAAAGATAAGACAAAACCTTATTTCTGTATATAATATTCATGGTTATTAAGTGATTTAAATGAAGATTAATTATATTAGTTGTTTGTGAATATATACTTATGATGTATTCTTATTTTCCTTATCATATTAAAACATTTTTGTTCATACTAACATTTTCTAGATTAAAAATTACTCTTTTATTTGATTGTTTACTATTTTTATTATTAATTTTAACTTTTATCACTATTTTTTGTGTGGATTTTGTAAATTTATATAAATAAGATGAATCCCCAATTAGAAAATCATTTATACTAAAATTAAAATTAATTTTTAATGGATATCATGACCCCCTAAGTGTTTATTTTAGTACATCAGGCAATAAAAATTTATCTTTTCTATTCATAATTTTAAAAAATAAATATAGAAATGATAACAAAATTATCAAAAAAAATTACCAGGTTATAAAATATCAATTATGGAATATAATGATATCATATAATTATATTTTTCGTATAATTCCTCAAACTCATATAATGAAAGATAAATTTTGGATGTTTTTGGAGGAATATATCACATAACTACTAAGGTATGCTTCATGAAAAAATGTTAATCTTATAAATATTCTCATATTTTTAGAAAAAATAATTATGAAATAATAAGTTCCCTATTATAAACATATAAATTTAAATTCATGATAATTTCTTTTTTTATGTTACAATATGCTCAAAGTGAATTAATATTATGAGACTGAAATTTTTATAAGGAGAATAGAATAAAAAATTATACATTTTATAATTTATATTCCTTAATATGAATATAATTTTTGATATAATGTTTCACATGATTTAAAAATTTAAAATGAATCAAAAAATTATTATTTAAATTTGACTATTATAACATTGTCCTTGAATTTTTGAGTATGCATATAAGTAACTAAATTATAAAATATATTTAAAAAATTTTCCATTATAAAAACTTATTTTTTAATTTATATGAAATAAGTAATAAATTATGATTTATAAGAATTAAATCATATAAGGTAATGAATTTTAAATGTAAAAAAGATCACTTTCCATTAAAGGGTGTTTTTATTATAAATTTATACAAAAAATTTTATTGAAAATTTTCTATTTATATAGTTTTAAATTTATAAAGGGATTTATATTTTTAACATTTGAACTAATTAAAAATCATTCAAACATTAATTATCAATTTTTTAGAAATATAGAAAAAGTCATTTTATAGTAAACATTGATATTTTATAGAAAACATTTTTTAAATGAATAATGTATTTCTATATTATTAAATTAAATAATGGAATAATAGAAATTATTCTGATGAAATTATTGATAAAATATTCAATATAATAATCTAAACAACATTTAATGTTTTTCAGATAATAATTATTTGTAATAAATATCATTTTATAATTCCAAAAAATATTTTTTCTAAACAAGTTTTTATGCATTTTGGGAGTGAATATTAGAATTAGTTTCTACAAAATTTTGAAATTTATTTTTATGATAATAAATTAATTTTTGTATTTTAAATATCAAATTTATAATATGACGATTTTTGTATAATTTTTAAAAAAAGATTAATTTTTGGATGAATAGTGAATACATATAATTTTTATAAATATTTCATTTCATTTAAAGTATTTATTTTAAACTATTTTTAAATTATAATTTGAAAATTTTGAATAAAAATAATAAAATTTATTTTATAATAATCATTATTATACTTCATTTTATATAAATTAATTTTTATGCTTAAAACACATTTTTTGTAAAAAGTTTACAATTAAATTTATTATTCTTAATTGAAAATTAAATTATTTGACATATATATATTAAATATTCAAAAATGGAATTCATTTTTGGAATATGATAATTTAAATTTAGTAATTAGGCCCATTTCATTTTTGTTCAAAATTAATAGTAAGCACTGTAAATGTTACTACCTTAGTATTTGGTAGAACAAGAAAGTTTACATTAAAACAATGTGATAACGTCACAAAATCACATATTAAATATTATTGGATAAGTTTTATTATACCATTATCTTGTAATGTTAAAATTTATATTTATTTATTTATACATTTCCATGAGTAAGACATTTAAAATATTTAAAATTTAAGAATAATTATAATAGGTCCACTCCTATAACTTATAAATGGGAAACTTATCAACTAAATTATTCACAAATATTTAGCATTATAAATCAAAAAAATACTTACCAAAATACATTACCAATTAATTTCTCCATGTACTATAGTTTTTGGTCTCTTTAAAAGACTATCATATAAGGATTATGTGGTAACCCGCAGATGGTTTTTCAAATTAGAGATATAAATTTTAACTATTTTATATGAATATTTATTTTTCTATCTCATTCAAATCTATCATATCAATTTTGATATAATAATATTATAATTTCCAATATAATTACGTTTTATTATTTTAATGTTCTAACAATTTTTTAATATATTTACAAACTATGTAAAATGAAAATATTGCTTGTGTGTATATGTGGACTACCACCTCCACCATATGATGTGTTTATATTTTCATCACCGTAAAAAATATTTTTTTATTATGATAGATTAATTATATATATATATATATATGATATTTATGACCTAATTATGATTCTATAAATATAACATATTACTTACCTACAAACATATCCATCAAATAGAAATGATAATGTCACTCATGAATACAAGTGTACTACCATCTAATGGAACACCTTATATAATGAGATATTTTTTTGAAAAAAATTCAAAAAATGACTTCCAACTTTAGTTAACATTATAACTTTTTGGAAATAAATTGGAAAAATATCCTCTTATGATATTATGATATATTAACAAAATTAGTTTCAATCTATGATGGATAAAAAGGATGATGATGGCACTGAGGAATAGGTGGTAATCATTCAAGAATACATTATCCCATTCAAGAAATTTTAGAGGAGATATAACTATTCAATTAAATACAAATGAAGGGAAACTAAGAAAATGTATTTCTTAAGAAACTCAATTTTTTATCCTACAGATATGATTGAACCACTTTAGGTGGTGGTTGTTATTTGTTTTGTATAAAAGAGGTCCACTGTATAAGGAAAACCAAGATACTACCTATGATCATGTTCACTTTACTCTTATTTGGAACGATAATTAAGAGAATATAATTATTTTTACCCAATAAAAACATTCATAATTTTATTTTGTATGGTTTACTATAACCATCCTATTATGGAAAATATAACTAAATTTTTTTTATAAAACCCCATTGTTTTTAATTTTCTTATACTTTCAGTTTCAGTTTCTTTTATTTTTTTCTGATTTTATTTAAATATAATTCCTCTAAACATTAATTAATATATATATATATATATAAGTTGTTTTAAAACGTATTAATAATCCTTAGGTTTTATCTGTTCAGTTTAGTTTTTAAAAAAAATTAATTTATTATCATCTTTTTAAATAAAAATATTAAATATTGAACACACTAGGACAATTCATTAAATAGGTGTGGGGGATGTGTATTGTTCTTTGTTTGGAAAGTTGTTTCCATTTTTTGTGTTTTTATTTAAATTTTTATATTCTTTTATCTTCAAATTACAAAGATTAAATTTGGGAAATTTGTTAATACAATATATAACATTTATTTGATTCATAGGTTACCACTAATCTGATTATTAAAGATAATGTGATATAATTTATATATAATTAATTTGAGAATGTGAGGAATTTTAATTGAATATGAAAATAATGGTATTGTAATTATCTAATTCTATTTTCAATACCCCCAAATGTTTTTTAAACTTTTGTTTTATATTATTTATAATATTATTATTTATTGAGGTAATACTTATACAGAGATAAAATATATAATTTTTCCCATTATGTTCAAAAAATAAAGTATTTTATAATTGTTGAAATTTTAATGAAAATTTTATAAAAATTATCCTATTTTATTATATATTATCCTTTAATTGATAAATTGACCCTGTGGAAAACATAATGTGAATTGATGTAATTTTTATGAGTTACATTAAAATCCCAATCCCAACATAATTTATTTTTTAATGTTTATAGTTACATTGGAATGTTAGTTTGATGAAGGACATATTTATTCATGGTTCTATTGAATCATAACATTATTAATGGCAGATAATATCTCGGTTTAGTGCATGCATAATAGAAAATGGAGGTCACACCTTTTTTTAACTACTTAGTTATACAAATGTATCTAAAAAATACATTATTATAAAATGTGTTATAAAACAATATAATAAAAATAAAAAAGTTACAAAGGGATGTTTCCTAATTTAAAAAATTTATACAATTAATATTTTCAATTAAAATTGGATAAATGTGTTTTAGAAAAAATGAGGGAAATTGATAGTTTATATATTCAATGAGTTTTAAATATTTTAAAAAATATATTTATTTTAAATAGTTAGAGATTATTTTTAAGAATATAATTTTTAGAATTTAATCAATAAAACTATTAATTTTTGGATGATCAAATGAAAATAAATTTTTATTATTAATTTACATTTATCATGTTAGTGGATAAATTAAATTAGGAGTACAGAAAACCTATGGAATTATCACAACTTGTCAATAATGAGAAAATATTTTATAAATTATTACATTAATTATTTGATAAATATATCCTGTTTGGGGTTGGTAAATAATTATGGGTGGATAAATAGGATGAAATGAATTTATTTAAGTAAAAATTGAATATGAAATTAATAATTATACAGTGGGAAATCAGTAATAGATTAATATAAGTACTCTCTAAACCATTTTTAATGGATTTATTATGTCCCTAGTGTAATTTTTTCGTGATAGTTTATATGATTGGATTTTGGGGCATATATAGCTTATATTTTAAATATCTTCTCTCACCAATTCATTAAACAAACCCAAAATAGTGTTTTTATTTCAGGTGTAAACAAATTTTTAATTTTCTAATTATTTTAATTGAATAAAATGAATTCAAACATAATTATGATAAAAAATAAATTTCGAATTTAAATATAATATATTTCTTCACAGTTGTATTTATAATTTTTTAATAAATTTAATGAATATACAACATTTTCATTCAAAAATAATATCCCAGTTTAATAAATCTCAACCAGTTGGGCCCAACACACCTGAAGTTCAACTGTATATCTGACCACAAACTAGATCTAAATTATTCATCTAACATGAATTTTTTTATTTATCATAATAGTATGATATCCAATTGGACAAAAAAGCATCCATGAAATTTGATCTATACAAGAAAATAGATAACTTTAGTCCACTTCAACCTAACTCCATAGGTATATCAATCCTATTTCACAATCAACATTATCCTACTATAAATGTACTAACATTACATTAGAAATCCATTTATCTAACATTTTATTAACTTCCATTACCATGTAAAAGGATTTTATCCAATAGAGATTTGAAATAATTTAGAAAACCCCATGTCGAAATCCATATAATTCATCTAAATATTTGATTTTATATCCCTTTTCCATATTCAAATCATATGAGTTTGAATTAGAATTTGTTTAAGTTACCAACAAGAATTCAATATACACTAAATGAAAGGGACCATTAATCACACTATATTAGTTTGAATATCTTAACCAATTCTCCAATCCATCTCTCTGAGACTCAATATATATAAATTAATACAATAAAGAATACTTTACTAGATCCCTTCTAAGGGGTAGTAGTCTCTAAAATTAGAAACCCAACACCCATTTAATTTCAATATGTGAGAATAAATCATTGGATCTTCACTATTCAACATATAAACATTTTTTATTGTTTATAATAACATATTTGGTTCATGATTAGTATGATAAACATTAACACATTAGTTCACTGAGTTCAAAGGTGGAACCCTCACCTGGTTCCAAGTGATTCCTATATATTTGATCCTCTAGTACCCTAGAAACACTATTTTGTGGATGACCATTCCAATTAATGAAACTTATTTGGGCCTTGTCTATCCATTGTTTTATCCACCAATTTTTTTATATAGATCCCATGATTCTAAAAGTGTTGCAAAGGATCAAACAAAATTCCATCTACAGAAGAATAAACTGATAGATTATGATTGAGGGATGTGTTTAAAAGGTAAATTTTATAAGAAATCGATAACAAAATTAATGATGCTCATCTATAGGGAGAGGGATGATGTGAAATAATGTATTATTAATAAAATATGTGATTCACTACGGTGATCTACCTTACAAATTTGACACATGTGTGTGCATTCTGTTATTGAAGTGATCAATGATTGGTAGGAGATGTATTAATTGAATTTGGAGGATAAATAATGAGATTTTGTTTATAAGGATTTATCTGTGGAGTATATAAGGTGTGTTTTATAATAATGACAACTTACAAATGTTATTATTCATGAATTACTAGACATTTTTTGATGCTCTATGTGTATTTATTCACTTATGAAGTGAAGGAATAACTATTGTGGATAAGTACGTATTAAAAATGATATGATGTTATTTAAAAATATTTTGCTAAAATTCCTTAGGATATATTCTCTCTTATGTATAATTAGTCTGGAAAATTTTTTCTAGGTTAAGAGATTATTTTTATATCACTATAACAGACTCATGTGATATCATTTATCCTTTAATAAAAATATTATATGAATTATTTTCCCATGGTAAAAAAATCATCGAGTACAGTTTGAGTTTATTTTTTTATCATAATACTATTCTCAATATTAGAATTTAATATACTAGTAAAATGAAAAGGGTGAGTGATGGACCCTTTGTCTCTATAAAATATAATTCTTCTTTCTTAGTATATTCATTCTACTTACCTTCACAACTAATTTCCTTTATATGATTATATTTGGAAAATATGGTGAATTTTTTATTTTTGGATATAAAAACATATTTAGGATGAGGTTTCTAAGAATTTATAATATTCCATTACAAGGATACAGTATTTATAGCATGATAAGTTGGTGGAAAATGATACCAAACCATTCAATGAGTTATAATAGTAGTAGTAATCGTATCTTAGTAGAGAAATGATGATTCAATACTAAAGTACTCTATAGGAATAAGAATTTGACATCTAATATCATTGATTATTGATTTAATTCATATTTAATTAACTTTAATATTAATTTTATTCCCATTTTTATAATGAATTATTCTCTTATAAATTTTTATATAAAAAAAATTAGTGACTGATAGTTAGACTCCATGGGAAATATAACCATAGTTTACCAATATGGTGCATTACATGGTAAAATTAGAAATTAAATTGGTAATGACCCTATGAAAAAAATCATCCAATCCCTCCTCAAGTGATTTATCTATACCTTATAGATAGTCACCCACCTCTAGAGATTGGGGATATAACATGAGGCCATCTAACATTTCACTTATGTGGTATGATCATGATTATTTCAAACATTACAAATGGTTTAATTTTTTTCTATAATATAATTTTTATATTTTTTTTGACAAAGATAATAAAGGAATAAGAGATTGATGAATGGTGCAGAAAATATTTGTGTATACCTAACCAAAACCACCATAGTGGAAGCCCACTTTATATAGGAAGTAGTTGATTTTAAAAGACATGTGGGGATATTAAATTCAGGTGAAATTATGGATAACAGTAGAAATTACCGGAAAAATTTCATATATAGGGAGCTGAAATATGTGTTTGTGCATGTGAATGTATTATATTTGTGAGTCAATCAAATAAATTTATTTTTATTTAATTATTTAAATAATAATAAAATAATTTTTGTTTTCTTTACTTTTTTATAATTACTTAATTTGTTAAATGATGTATGGGTGGAATTCAATGATATCATGTGATTAATTTTATTTAATAAATTTCTCTCTATATAAACATAGGAAATTATAAATTTTTTTAAAATTTATGTGAAATTCAAATGTTTTAATAAATTTTAGTTTTTTATTTTATATAATTATAGATATAAGGTATTATATTAATATCCCTATTAGGAAAAAGGATGGGTAGGATTAATTTTTATAGGTATATATGGAATGGATCTAAGTATGATCATCTTGTAGTATCACCTAAAACACCATTTCAGGTGAATATTTTATATGTTTTTATATCATACTATAGAGTATGGAGGGAATAATTTTTCAGAGTATTATGGTGATGATTTATGTGGTGTATCATTTCTATTTATAACATATACCTATCTTTTGGGGAGGTATAATATTATGATGCATGTAATGGTTATATGGTATGAACAATATTTTCATGTGGACTGATAAAACTAAAGTTAAAAAGTTAAATATTTGTGTTTCAATTTTCAAGTGGCTCGTATGATGTTGGTCGGAAATTATTATTTAGGTGATGAGGGTGTAAATAATAACATGGTCTTCATTCATGGTTCTATTATTTGATAAATTTTATCTCGAGACATTATGGATGGATAGAGGCCATGAATTTATGGGGTTGAAGTAGAATAACATTTCTATAATCTATTATCCAAAAATCAATGATTTAATTTTTTTACTCAAACTATATAAAATAATGAGTCAATTAAGGATAATCATTATTTTTGTGGTTTAGAAGAAAATATCCTCTCAAGGGTAAAAATATATTATTTACCCAAATTTATAGAAGTTGTTAAGAATTTTTATTTTTTGATAAGGGTTTGAAGGAGGAAAATAAATATTTAGGGGGAGATTATAGATTAGAAAATAATAATAATAGATATATGAATGATTATTATTTTATTAGTGAAAATTGAGATGGATAATGAATGATTTTTTGTTCTCTATTTTCTTGATATAGGGTTCCATTGAAGTGGTATCAATGTGGCTAGAAATTAAATGATCTAGATTTATGTCCCAATAATCCAAATTATTGTCAATATTGTGGAAATATGTCAGATCATGAATGGTTTTCATAGAAGAGGGTCTAAAAATGTAGTGTTCAAGATTCCAATTCCTCCAAATAATATCAGGTATTCCTTAATTATTCTTAGTTGTGTTATAAATAGATTTAATCTGATATGTCTTTTCATTGATGTAAGATAGTTTCCTAGTAAAATTCTAATTGATGGAATACCTATTAAGGGATTTATGTGACCCAAGGACATTATTGTGAGGTAAGTTGAGGGTTTCGATTTATCAAGGGGAAGTTATTGGCTGATATGGATGAGGTATAATAAAATTTAATAGGTATTATACTAGTCACTTATACCTTGTTTAATATACTATTTTAGACTAAAACATATCATTCATCTATCTTTTCATTCCTTGAATGTAAGTTGGTTTTGGATATTTAATTTTGGTTGTCATTAAAAATATATAGACACTTCATTGGGGATAAAATATGAGTTCATAATAAGATTCTTGACATGTTCTATAATTATAAATTTAATATTTTATATTTTATCTTTAATTATTATAAAGATATAGGTTTTTAATATTATTCTATGAATTGAATGGTTATACAATTCTCATGCTTTATTTAACCACGATCAAGGGTGAGTGACATTTATTAATTATTTTATGGAGTTTAACATTTAATTCATAGTGTGATATTGTCATATGACAATGGTTGTATTTTATTTTTGATAGTTGTGGGGTATTCTATCTAAAATCTAATGGATGTCCTTGGATCAGTTGATGGTAGAATAAATGTAGTTTTCCATCTAGTACATATTCAATTTTAGAATGTTCTTCACGATGATTTACTTGAATATCCTTTTTAGATGGTGCTAAAGTTGGTGATATTTCAAGTTTCATGAACCAAACCAATCACTATTTTTCTGTATATTATTTTAATAAACAGATCAAGATATTAGACTACTATACCAAAACTGGAACATTGTAAACCCCAGGAGCATTACTAATTTCTATAGGTTGAACATGTTTCAAAAGGAATCACATATATGATGTAAAAATTTATACTTTACATGGTATAAATAATAAATGAAGTTAAACTATGGAAATAATAGTACTAGAAATAAATATAATATAGTAATTACAAAGGAATAAAGAAGAAAAAAATAATGTAGCATGAATAATTAAAAAATATACCCTAATGTTCATGTTTTATGTGACCAAATCTTCATGCCTCCACCTATATATCCCATAAATGTGTAAGCATGCCTATTATAAATAGATTTAATAATGCCTATAAAATATAACACCCCACGTTTCCACAGTAAGCTTGTTTTTGAATAATACAATAGCATGTGTTGTACGCGACATCGAGTTGTAACACACAAAAAATAATCAAACTAGCCATTATGACTAGAAATACCCACTTTTTGAAATTTAATAAATTTTATCTTTCAAAAATAAACTTCATTTTTGGATTTGGAATATCGAAATTAGCGTACGGTGAATTTTTTTTATTTTTCGGAAAACATTCAATTTTTGATGAATAGTGAAAAACAATGAGTTATAGTTTAAAACCAAATTTTTATTTAAATAATTATTTATTTTATTTTAATTTATTTTAGGTCAAAATAGATACATAATACCTATATATGTTCAATGTAATTAGTTGGAGTCTGTTTATAATAATTTTAGATATATACAAAGATTATTGAACATTTTACCGTCTTTTAACTACCTCATAGAAGCATTTGAAAATTTATATAAAACATAACTTTACCACTTGTGTGATTTGAATTTCATAAATTCTAGAGACACAGTTGATATCAGTAAGTAATATGTTGTTCAACAACATGAAAATAATTTTTGGTGAATTGTAACTTTTCACTTTTATTTACCACGGTTAAAAGTAAATAGGTTAATTAAGGGTAAAAATGATATTATGATTACCCTAAGACATGTTAAAATTCTATTGGATAGGTTTAATTCGATTAAAAAATCATTTATAATAAAATATTATCCTTTAGGTACACTTGGATTAGATTAGGACATTTATTATTATTTTATTTAAAGAACAGTTAAAAGAGTTAAATTCAAAATATAATAACTAAAACAGATTTATTATAGGGTTATACATAATATAAATTAGACTATAAATATTCATTATAAATATAAAATTATTTAATAAATAATTGTATTTTATTTATAATTTTATACATTAAATAATATATTTTAGTTATGACACAATGATGATGCTGTAAATACCAAATTAATGAAATATTTAAATAATTGATATTATAATTATCGAAATAAATTTATTTTGAAACTTTTTATGAAGTACAATAATTGTATAAGTTAATATGACATGATATGGTTTGTTAGATGAATTTTTTTCGAAGTAATAACGTTGTTATGAATATAGAAAAAAATTCCAAATAGTGTCAAAATTGACATAAAAGAGTTTTTAAACAAATATTATACGACTAATTGATATTATATTCCTAAAAATATATGGTTATTCCAAAGTTCTTAAATAATATTATATATGTCATTAATGAGCCCCTTTAGGTTCATTTGGAAGTTTATAGTATGTTTATTAACCATATAATATTAAAATACAAAGAGACTTGGTAAATTTCAAACTATTTAACTAAGAGTCAAATCTAAAAGATAAAGTAAATATATTGACCCAAACCTATCTAAAAACTATTAGTTGACTAATTTCTAACCCATAACCACTTTATTATTTGAATAATTAATTTTTTATCCATTAAAAACCAAAAATGATTTTATTATAAAATTAAATTTCTAGCTTTTCCTAAGGTGCCCCTCACCACTCTTATAAAAGGGCACATCCCCTTCTCTAAAATTCTTCTCTTAAAATCATTTTGGCTCATCCAAACCCTTCCCAAATATCCTATCAACTGTCCTCCCTTCATCCCAGGGGCCTTCCATTAGTCAAATGGCCATCCTAAACAGCCCTTTTGATCAAATTAAAAGGAAGAACCCAAAGAAGAGATAAATATATCATCACCTCTTTCAAGTTCCTTTCTTCTTCCACTTCCGATTTATATGGTGATTCCATTTTAAAATAATTACACTAGTATCATCTATATACATTAATGTTATTATAAATATGGTACAACCATATTCATTATTCTATCCATCCATTGAATGACATGTCACCATACGTGCGTACGTACGGCTTACCGTCTCCACGTTGTGGTGTAATTTTTATTCAATTCATAATTATTTGGATGGTTATAATAATGATGTGTAATTGATGTAAATAATATATATATCATTATATTTATTTTGTATATATGATATAACATCCAATTAAATATTATTTTAACATCAAAAGAATGATATTGTCGCTCGTGCGTACGTACAGATTACCGTCTCCATGAACGCGATGAGATTCATTCCTCATCGTATTCATTCAAGACTAATTTTCATTAGATGATTATATATATCATTTAAAGACATAATATGATTTTGAATATGAATGAGATAAATCCTATCCATAAAAATGATTACTACATAACATAGAATATAAAGGAAAACAAAACAATTAACACCCAAAACGATGATAATACTTTAGTTTTATTAACAAAGAAATATTAAATGATCATATATGACATCATATTAATGAATATGATTCTTGTATAATTTAATAATAATTATTTCACAATTATACAGGTGGCTAACATATCCTTGACCAAGGAAAAGTACAAGGTAAGGGTTAATTCTACAATCTTTTCATTATCCGAGATTGTTTTTATGTAAGTATCTACTAGGACCTCTTTATTATCCACATCCTTGTTTCATAAAAATTTATTCCAAAAAACATCTATTACTTCCTAGACTATGGGTAAATTTTATTTATACCATTGTTTTACTTTTTATAAAATGGTTTGAAAGTAATCTTTCTATCGTTTTCCAAGAAATGTACTTTTTTGACATTTTCCTCAAATTTAGGGTAAGAATGTTTTTTTAACTTATATAGTGGGTGCAGATATTTTCCACTCTTATAAAATTGTCGAAGCTTACCTTAAAATCTTATAATAATATTTCCAAAATAAAAATTTTCTTAAATTATTTCAAAATATAAAGAGATATTTCTCTAAAAAAGGTTTTGATTTTATCTATGTCAGCATCCTTTGATAGATTTTAAGCTTATTTTAAGTTGATTTATTATGATACAAAACATCCATATATTATTGAAGGTTTTGTGATATGTTTGACTATTTATGTGATGTTTTTACACTATTCATGGTTTATGGGTAATGTATTGACATTTCGTATGCGAGTTTTAATACGAATGTTTATGTTATGCTTATACATTTTCATTTGAGGAATGCATTGGACATAATAAGTGACTGGTGGAACCAGCTATATCTCCTATACTTATTGGTAGGTCTCATGAGCCAAACTAGTGTCTTGGAACAAGGCCGTGAAGAAATATTTTTTGTATTCTTGGCACAAGGCCTTGACTATGTGGTTATGAATGTATGTCATTATGCATTACATTATTACGAAAGTGGAAATTTATATTGCATGTGACTATTCGACTAGTAGAATATCCATGTGAGTAAGTAAATGGAATTATATTGATTTATATTTTCCATATTTTTATTATGTTTATATTTAAAAGGCATTTGTTTTAGATTTATACATTGGCTTATATTTTTATTCATATTTATGAAAATTTCCGCTATATTTTAATCCTTATTGAGCATTTGAGCTCACCCTATTCTATGTTTTATTTTTCCATGGATGTGAAGATGTTTATTATCACTGTCCTGCATGGATAGTCTATGGGATCTCAGTGTTTTCCATGGAAACAATATTGTTGTAGTTTTCCATTTTATGATGTTATGTAAACCTTATGCATGTATCTAGTAATTACAAGGATACTAAACTAATCAGCCTTTTGAAACTTGATCTTTTGTGATCATGCCAATGATACATAATAATGCACCTACTATAGGCTTTTGGGGTCGGGGTGTTATAGTTTGTATCAAAGGAAGTTCAGTACAATCCTTGGAAACTAGATTTAGATAAACTATGATTAGAGCACATAGACCTAAGATAGAATTTGATGATTAGTATAGATGAACATCTTAATTTTTTTTTTATTTTACAGATTTTGTGAGTTTTACAAAAAATACATCCCTATCTGGATACGAGCTGGTAGAGGCTGCTCTGGCATAGATGTTCCTATGGGTAAAACCCAAAAAAAACCACTTTGAGCTAGACTCGAACGAGAACTCGTGCACTAAAACGGGCCTTGATGCACTGTTGGTTACGACACTATCGGGGTATATGCATAGGATAAATCTCATTATTGTTAAAATCCATTATGAAGGGTTTATGAGTGTATACTTCCTTAAAATTTTTTTTAATGATTGTTGATTATATTCATAAACTGTTAAATTTATGTTAAATGTTTTACAAGTTTGTATTTTTTTATTGTGATTCATAAACTAATCTTGTTTATGAAATTGTTTAGAAATGGCACCAAGTCGAAGGAATGGAAACTGTATCAATGCATGCACTCCATGTATGGATTTCCCTCCTACTCAATATAATTATAGTAGAGCTGGTGATGCAACTGGTGCTGATCAGCAAATCACCATACTGGGACAACTCACTCAGGTTATGAATAATAACCTTACCCTTATGGATCACCCTGATCCTCAATGTGGAGGATCAATGTCAGATATCTTAATTAGGAAACAACCTCAAACATTCAATAAGGTTACAAATCCACTAGTACCTTAACAATGGATAAATTTCATAGACAAAATATCCCAGGGATTGGGGAGTAGCAAATAGAAAAAGTTGTCATGGATGATTACCGCCTCACTAGAGATGCTAATCAATGGTGGTAATTGTTTCAAAACACAAAGTAATATGATGAAGTATCAAATAAGGAATGGAGGGAGTTTAAAGAAATTTTCATATAAAAATACATTCCTCATGACCATCAAGATGATATGGAAAGAAGATTTCTAAGTCGGACGCAAAAAGAGGATAAGAATATTGAAAAGTATGAAGATAACATTACATGGTTAGTGAGGCATGTTGCAGATTTTATTCATAACCCCAGAAGTAATATTGATCGTTTCTTTGATGGGTTAAACGCATTTATCAATTGAGCATTACTCTCACAATCCATCTCATCGTACAAAGATATTGTATAATGTGCTATCAAGATAGAAAAAATGCTCTAAGTCTTACGACTTTAAAGAAAAGAAAGAGAATAATAGATTTGTTGAACACTATGAAAATGGAAATAATGGGAGGAAGGGAAAAGTTGAATATCCATCATACAGTAAATGTGAGAAGAAACACATTGGTACTTGTTTGAAGGGAATGGGAGATGATTACATGTGTAGTGAAAAAGGCCACCAAGAATGGGATTGCAAGGGGAAGAAGGAGGCTGTCGATGTTGAATACTACAATTTTAGAGAAGGTGGTATTATGTGAATGAATTTCTTAACAGTCAGGGGAACTTATCTAATAAAAGGCCAAGGTATCAAGGCCACGCGTGTTCTATAACTAATGTAGAGGATGAAGCTTCGAAAGACGTAGTTGCATCTAATTTAATGGTTTCCTCATGTTTATCAAATGATTTATTTGATTCTGGATTGTCACATTGTTTCAAATCATCCTCGTATTCAATGAAAATTAGATATTTCCAATTTGATTTAACAAGGGATTTTTTAGTCAAAACTCTTAAGGGATGTATAATTGGAACATAGTTTTTTGAATCAGTCCCCATTAAGGCATATAAATATTCTTTATCTGCTGATATCATCATCATAACCATGATTGAATTTGATATAATCCTCATTATGGATTGGCGTTCAGTCCATGATGATAAAAAGTATTATAAGAAGATGAAGGTTACTATATTTGATGACGATGATAAAGAACATCGTATCTTTAGACCAGAATCATCACCACCTATTTCTTATCTAGATCCACCCCCAGTAGCTCATCTAAATTGAATTATTGGGGGGGGGGAATAGAATGAAATAATGGTGGGTGAGGAAAATAATTTTCAAATAATTTATGTACATATTATGAAGGAATATGTTTATGTTTTTCCATAGGATTGACATGGACATCCTCTAGAATGAGCAATTGAGTTTTCCATTGATTTAATTCCTGGTTCAAGGCATATATCGAAGACCCATTATAGAGTGACCACTATAGAATTAGTGTAACTAAAGAAACTACCAGAGTAATTGAGTAATAAGGGGTTTATTAAACCTAATGTTTCTCCATGGGGAGCCCCTGTCCTATTTGATAAGAAGAATGATGGATCTATGAGGTTGTGCATTGACTACAGGGAGATCAATTCTATAATAATAAAGAACATGTATCCCCTACCAAACATTGTTGATTTATTTGACCAACGTCACGGAGCTCAATACTTTTCAAATATTGACCTTCGATCTGGATATCATCAGTTGTGTCTAAAGAAGGAAGACATTCTAAAAACAATATTTCAAACCAGTTACAGGAATTACGATTTTATAGTAATGCCTTTTGGAATGACTAATGAACCCCATGTCTACATGGATTGAATGAATAGAGTTTTCAAGGAATATCATGATGACTTTTTTGTGGTATTTATTTATGATATCTTTTTATACTCTAAATTCTATGAAGATCATGAAAATCACTTGAGCATTATCTTGAAGACTCTTAGAAGACACGAATTATATGAGAGGTTTAGAAAGTGTGAATTCTTGCATCAGGAGATTTATTTTCTTAGCCATATTTTCTCTGATGATGGAATCTCTATTAATACTTCTATGACAAGATCAACCCACGAAAGGCTAGCACCGACGAGTATAACTATTCTACGTTGTTTTATTGGTTTAGATGTTTATTATCGGCGTGTCATCCAGAATTTTTCCTGATTGGATAACCCATTAACCAAGATCCCATGTAATGGGGTGAAATTTTTTTGGACAAAAGAATTTGAAAAATGTTTTAAAGAATTGAAGAGAATATTAGTCGATTCTCTTATATTTACTCTACCAACGGGGAATGATGGGTTGGTTATTTATAGTGATACATCAATGAAAGGGCTTGGTTGTGTCCTTATGCAGAAAAATAGGGTTATTGCCTATGCATCATGACAGCTAAAAGTTCATGATAAAAACTATCCTACTCACGATCTTGAGTTAGAAGCTGGAATATTTTATTTGAAGATATTGACACATTATATATATGGTGAAAATGTGAGATATATACTGATCACAAGAGTTTGATGTATATTTTCTCATAGAAAGAACTCAGTATGAGGAAAAGGTGATGGCTTGAAATACTCAAGGATTATGATTTCACTATAGACTACCACCCGGGGATGGATAATTAGGTGGAAGATGCTTTGAGGTGAAATGATCATGGAGTTTTGAACAATATGAGAGTTGAAAGAGATTCAGTTTTCATGGATCCAGTAAAGATGGATATGGGAGTAACCATTTAAGGTGAAACGTCAATTATTTTTAAAATGGTTGCCAAACCATGTTTACTAGAAAGGATAAAAAGTTCTCAGACCAATGATGAAGAGTTTCAAAAGAATATTAATGCTTTGAATGATGAGATACTGAGTTAATTTGTGTATGGAGATGGAATTTTGAAATTTGGGATGAGACTTTGTGTTCCCGATATACCAGATCTAAAAAGGTAATTGTTGGATGATTATCATAGTTACAATTTCTCTATACACCCTTGTAGCACGAAGAGGTATAGAGATTTGAAGGAACAGTTTTGGTGGGACAACATGAAGAGGGAGATTGAAAATTTTGTGTCAAGATGTATGGTTTGTTAATAAGTGAATGTTATAAGGAAACAACATGGAGGAGTCATGAAACCTCTTCCCATACCTGAGTGGAAATGGGATAATATTACGATGAACATTGTCATGGGACTACCAAATACTCCTAGAAGGAATAATTAAATATGGGTCATTGTTGATCGTCTTACCAAGTCAGTACATTTTATTTCTATAAGAGAAGATTTAACACTTTAATTTCTGGAAAGACTATATATTAATGATTTTTTGAGACTTCATTTACTACCCCTATCGATTATTTGTGATCATGATCCATGATTTACATCAAGATTCTGGAAAAGTCTTCAGAAATCTCTTGATACTAATCTTCATTTGATCACTTCTTACCACCCCAAACTTATGGAAAATCAGAAGAGACTATTAATACCATAGAAGTCTTGTTGAGATCATGCTCACTTGACATTCAAGGCATGTGGGATCAATATTTACCTATTGTAGATTTTTCCTATTATAATAGCTTCCATTGAAGTATTCAGATGGCACCATATGATGTGTTATACAGAAGGAGATGCCGCACACTATCCTATTTGGATGATATTTGTGAAAGAAAACTCGTAGGGCTATATCTTGTTATGGAAACAATGGAAAAGGTGAAGGTAATCCAAAACCACATCAAAACATCTCAACATAGGTAGAAGAGCTATACCGATAACTGAAGGAAGGATTCAGAATTTTAGGTAAGAGATCTGGTTTTCATGAAGGTATCTCCATGGAAGGGTGTTATACGTTTTGGTAAGAAGGGTAAATTGAGTCACAGGTACATCTGACCATTCGATAGTCTAGAAAGAATTGGGGTAGTAGCTTGCTGTTTAGAAATGCTACCAAGACTCCCCAAAGTTCACGATTTGTTCCACGTATCACTGTTGAGAAAATATATGCCTATCCCAACACATATACTCACCTATGAATAATTAGAACTGGAAACCAATATGTCTTATTTTGAAGATCCTGTCATGATTCTTGATACAAGAGAACAAGTGTTGAGAAACCTAATGACTTGTTTGGTAAATGTTCTAAGGAGAAACCATAAGATGGAAGTGGAAACGTGGGAACCCGAGGAACTTATGATGAAAAACCACCTGAGTCTTTTTATACAGTATTATTCTATAAATTTCGAGGCTGAAATTATTTTATGTAGGGGAGAATGTAACACCCAAAGCATCCACTATATGCTTCTCCTTGAATAATACAATAGCATGTGTTGTACGCAACTTCATGTTTTAACACACCACAACCAATAAAACTAGCCAGTATGAATAGTAATACCCACTTTTGGAAGTTTTATAAGTTTTATCTTTGAAAATTGACTTTATTTCTAGATTGAGAATATCGAAATTATATTAGGGTGAATTTTTTGTATGTATTTGAAAAATTTCAATTTTTTATGAATAGTGAAAAACACTAAGTTGTAGTTTAAAACTGAATTTTTATTTAAATTTTTATTTAATTTATTTAAATTTATTTTAGTTTAAAATAGATACATAATACATATATAAGTTCAATGTAATTAATTGGAGTTTGTTTATAATAACTTTAGATATATAAATGTTTTATTGAACATTTTACTGCCTTTTACCCACCTCCTAAGAGCATTTGAAAATTTACATAAAACATAATTTTACCCCTTCTATGAGTTGAATTTTAAAATTCTGAGACACACGTTTGATATCACTTACCAAAATATGGTTCAATAAGATGAAAATAATTTTGGTTGAATAGTTAATTTTTTCTTTTATTTAACACTGTTAAAGGTAAATAGGGTAATTAAGGGTAAAAATGATATTATTATTACCCTAACACATGTACATATTCTATTGGATAAGTTTAATTCGACAAAAAACAACCTTAGGAATACCATATTATCATTTAGGTCTACTTTGATCACATTAGGAAATTTATTATTATTTTATTTGAAGAAGAGTTAAAAGAGTAAAATTCAAAATTCAATAACTAAAACATTTTTAATATAGGGTTATACATAAGATAAATTAGACTATAAATATTCATTAGAAATTTGAGAAGATTTACTACATAATATTATTTTATTTTAAACTTTTATACATTAAATAATTTAATTTATTTATGATACAATGAAGATGTAGCAATTACCTGATTAATAGAATTTTAAAATAATTGATATTATAAATATCCAAATAAATGTAATTGGAGACTTTTTATAAATTTAAGTAATTTTATAGGATAATATCACATTTTAGGTTGGATATATGAATTTGTTTCAATTTAATAATGCTGATACCAATTTATCAAAAAAAATAACAAATAGTGTCAAAATTGACATAAAAGAGTTTACAAAACAAATATTACATTATTAATTGATATTATATTCCTAAAAATATAAGGTTCGTCCAATGGTCTTAAATAATAATATATATGTCATTAATGAACCACTTAAGGTTTGATTGAATGTTTATAGTATTTTTATTAACCATATAATATAAAAATACAAGGAGACAGGGTAAATATCAAACTATTTAACTAAGAGTTAAATCTAAATGATAAAGTACAAATAGTGAAACAAACCATTAAAAAAGCTATTGGTTTAGTGTTTTTATACCCATCCCTATATTATCCTTTAAATAATACATTTTGGATCCATTAGAAACCAAAAATTATTTTATTATAAAATAATATTTCTAATTTTTTCTAAGGTGCCCCTCACCCCTATTATAAAAGAGCACCCCCCCTTCTCTCTAATTCACATACTCAAAGCCTTTTTAATTGGCCAAAACCTTCCCAAATATCCTATAAACTGTCCTCCATTATTCCTAGGGGCCTTCATATAGTCATGAAGCCAACCTATGGAGCCCTTTTGATCAAATTAAAACGAATAACTCAAAGAAGAGGTAAATATTTCATCACCTCTTTCAAGTTATTTTATTCTTCCACTTCCTCTTTATTTGTTGTTTCCATTAAAAATAACAAATCCAGTATATTCTATATCCTATGATGTTATTATAATTATGGTACAACCATATTCATTAATCAATCCATCCTTTGAATGACATGTCACCATACGTGTGTACGTACGGCTTACCGTCTCAACATACAGGTGCAATTTTTATTCAATACATTATTATTTGGATGGGTATAATAATGATGTGTAATTGACGTAAATAATAAATATAACATTATGATGATTCTGTATATGTGATATACCCTCCAATTATATAATATTTTAATATTAAAAGAATGATATTGTCACGCGTGCATACGTACGGATTACCGTCTCCACGAACATGATGAAATTCATTCCCCATCATATCCATTCAAGACTAATATTCATTAGATGATTAAAAATAATGTTTAAAAACCTAATATCATTATAAATATAAATAATATACATCCTATCCATATGAAAAATTACTTACGTAACAAAGCATATAAAGAAAAATGAATCAGTTAACTCCTGAAATGATGATAATACTAAAATATTATTAACAAAGAAATATTAAAAAATCATATATGATATCATATTAATTTATATTATTCATGAATAATTTAATAACAATTATTTCACAATAATAATGGATTTTAACCAACCCTCTACCAAGGAAATGTACAAGGTAAGTGTTACATCTACAATCTCTTCATTATCCGAGGTTGTTTTTATGTAAGCATCTACTTGGACCTCTTTATCATCTAAATCCATGTTTCATTAAAATTTATTAGAAAATATTTCTACTATTTACTATAATATGGTTGAAATTAATTTATACCCTTGTTTGACTTTTTATAAAATGGTTTGAAAGGAATCATTCTGTCATTTTCCAAGTAATGTACTTTTTGACGTTTTCGACAAATTTAAGGTAAGCATTTTTTTTAACTTATACCGTGGGTGCAACAATTTTATGCTCTTATAACATCATCGAAGAATCCATTACAATATTATAAGAATATTTTCAAAATAAATGTTTTCTTAAATTATTTCAAACTATAAAGAGATATTTTTCTAAAAAAGGATTTGATTTCATCTATGTCAACATGTTTTGATGGCTTTTAAACTTATTTGAAGTTGATTTATTTTGATACAAAACTTCCATATTATATTGAAGGTTTTGTGATATGTTAGAATGTGGATGAGTTGTTTTTTCACCATTCATGGTTTATGTATAACGTATTTACATTTCATAAGCTGGTTTTAATATGAAAGTTTCTGTTATGTTTAAACATTTTCATATGAGGAATGCATTGGACTTAATAAGTGACGGGTGGAGCCTACTATGACTCCTCGATGCATCGGTAGGTATAATGAGAAAATCTAGTGTATTATAACAAGGCCAAGACAAAATCTAATTTTTATTCTTGGCACAAGGCCTTGACTATGTGGTTATGAAAGTCTGGCATTATGCATTGCATAAGTATTAAAGTGGCTATTAATATTACATGTTATTATCAAACTAGTAGAATATCCATGTGAGTATGTAAAAGAAATTATTTTGATTTATATTTTCCATATTATGATGAATTTTATTTTGAAAAGTCATTCTTTTAGTTTTATACTTTTCCTTAAATGTTTATGCTTATTTATGAAAGTTTCCACTATATTGTTATCTTTACTGAGCAATTGAGGTCACCCCTTTTTATGTTTTATTTTTCCCCGAATGCGATGATGTATATTATGAATGAAATACCTGGATAGTCTATGGGATCTTAGTGTTTTTCATGTAAACAATGTTGTTGTAGTTTTCCATTTTAAGATGTAATGTAATCCTTATGCATGTATCTTGTACTTCCAATGGCAGTAAAATAATCTGTTTTTGGAGTCTTGATCATTTTTTATCATGCCAATGATACATAATAATGCACCGACTCTGGGATTCTGGGGTCGAGGCATTAAATAAAATATACCAAGAGAATATATATTAACATTGTGGTGTATATGTAGGGTGTGATATAATGATCGTTATGATACCTAAAAGAATCTATATACATCATTTTTTAAATAATTCCACAAATTATAGTTTGAAATATAATTAAAAATAAATTATTTTCCATTTTTTATATAGTAAAAATGATATCATTTCGTTTTAAACCACTCTCTTTTACTTTGGAATCATTGGCAAGTGTAAAATTATGTTATGAAATTTCATAGAGGACACATTTTAAAAAAATATAATGAACATAAATTTAAGTGTATCCCATTATAAAATAAAATATTACATAATGAAAAGAAAACATTATTTAATATATAATATAAGGTAAGTAAAGCTATAAACGAAACACACATGTTAATAATAGTATAAAGTAATATATAAATTAAAATTATCATGCATTGAATAAAAATCTGAGTTTACCAGGGAACAACATGTGGATATAACTTTGGTACATATATAGGGGTAAAATTGGACCTTGAATTACCATATTGGCCTCATTGGGAAACATCATCCAAGCCAGGGCGTCAACCTCACCATTGGAATTAGTCAGTAAATAATCTATTCTAGTGTAGAATTTATCCAAGATACCCATGAAACATACCAAGTTAAACATGTGTAATTAATCCAAAACTGAGTATCTAGAATATAATTAGAAATTAATCAATATCATTTATGATGAAACTCTCTTAAAGGAATGAACATCCCATAAATACCAAAAATCATTTTCATAAGTACATAAATACCAAAAAATCCGTTATAAATTTTAAAATAATGAAAAACAAATAAATATAATTTTTATAACAAAATGTCTTTGGAAAAATAAATTTAGAAATCGATTAGGTCTTTAATAAATATCTATATAATTTTATCAAACAATTTGTGTGTATAGAAAATAGATTTTTGAAAAACACATATGAAATATCTCTTTATCCCTTTGCATCAATTCATAATAATTAAAATGTAGAAATAATTTCTTCTATTCATAGATAAAAAATCATTTAGAAACAATAAAAATAAATAATAAACATATAAAATATTATAAAAATGGATTTTCAAATAAAAGGACATAACCTAAATATACATACCAAGAAAATGACAAAACATCACTGCCATCCTGAAATGGTGATGGATAAGGGTTATGAATGAACCTAACATCCGTTTCAATAAAAATACATATTGAGAAAGTGTTTTCTCCCATTTCTTGATAAATACCATAATATTAAATGAACTAAAATTGGAAAAGGGGATCCTCTTGAGATGAGGAAGAATGATATGTAGGGGAATCTAAGAGAGATACTGACATGAACTACACTTTTGTATATTTAATAGAGAAATCAACGAGAATAGAAGAGGAAGGTGAGTCACCTCCCATGGGAGTATCAACCGTGAATGAGATGTGGGGGGGAGGAGTTCCCATTTTCCATTATTTTCCAAATGTATAATTATCATAATATATTAATTATAATTGGTATAAGGAAATAAATTTGTTAAACCTCTAATTATTATCCATTTTTTATATCACATATAAATATAAATTTTCATTTTACCACTAAAATTACTATTAAAATAATTACATTTAAAATAAAAAAATGATATATATATATATAAATATCTATCAAAATATAAATTACACATGGAAAGCTATAAAAGATTGTTATTTATATAATATAAATAACATTTTTGAAACAAATTTTAAAAATAATGTGGACATACATAACATTCAATAAAATTCATAATGTACTCCATAAAATAATTTGGATGAGTATTTGTAGTTCGGAACATTAAAAAAATGTTTTGGGTTAATAAACAAGTGTGCACAATTATCCAGCAAGGTTTTTCAAACCACACTCTAAACGTGAAACATTTATAGTCTTTCCTTATCAATGACTCATGGATAACTCATACATTTATTTATAAATGTGAACAAACTATATTTATTTCACCCAATTAATTATTATTAGTTACATTACATTTACCCCTAGACAAACGATGAATATTTTACCCTAATAGAAGCCTCCATAAGAAAAAATGTACTACACAGTTACTATTAACCACTATGTAGTAGCCTAAATCCTTATACCCATTTAATTTGTGTGTTTTGGGTGGTGGAATCCTTTTTATGAATTTGAGGTTGGAAGTGGAGGAGCCAAATATGAATCAAAAACTTCATGTGGTGATTCACATTGCGAGTCACTGATTCATGGTGTGAAATAATAATTTCTTCTTGGGAGACCAGGTTTGTGGAAAAGTTATCCACGAGTAGTAAAGGATAAAAATTGTTTTTCAGGATGCTTATATTAAGGTTTTATTGTTAGGTTTGTTTTATTTTAATAATTAATTATGTTTAATGTTTATTTACATCATGAAATCTAAATTAGGATTGCTGGATTTGGTTCCATATTTCCTTGTGGATGTGAGGTGATTGAGTTTCACGATATGAACCAACTATTCATGTCATGAATAGGTAATTTTCTAAGACATTTTTAAATTCTATCCTCCCTTAAATTTCCCTTATTCTAACCTTGTTTTTATTAAACATTATATAGTTCCCAAATGATTTGGGGAGTCGTAAGAAACTATTATATTTAGTATTCTCCTTTATTGTTCAAATTTTTGATATCGGTAATTCTCAATGTGTTATTATTATAACAACCCTGCACTTTATTAAATATTTAAACAAGATTTATTACATAAAAACATCACTTGATTCAACATAGAATATATATATGTATATTTTCTTTGGGGCTTAGGAATATTTCATAACAACATAAATCATAGAATGTAACATCTTATTAAATACTTCATATACTTGACCACAACATCCCTCATTCTTAGCATTGCATAGGATAACCTGAGGACATGCATAAAAAAGGGTGATCTATAAAGACTAGTAAGGTAATATACATGGAATAACATGAGGAATACAATAAATGTTATAAACTAGGCATATGAATGGAGAAAAAGTGATACATGAACATAAAGCTGTGATAAAGCCTGATAATCATAACATTGAAATTTTGCAACAACACTTAACATGAAATTAGCATGATCCAAGGCTCATTGCACATTGATATTGATTAAACCCTTATTAAACATGAATCATGAGTAAAACCTAATTGCACTTGAATTTTCATGAGTTAAAACCCATATCACATGATGTATTATTATACAATACTTTTCCCAATGCATTGGAGCACTAATATGGTTCACCCTATACAAGCATTTCATTTAATGATTAAGTGTTCCACCTGGATCATACAAGATATATTAATTAAAAAACATCATTAATTCTATGATAATGGAGTGCATAACTCATATATTAAACTCTTTAAACATTATGTAAATGAGAAAAAAGTTGAATACCCTAGATAGTGAAATAGGAATTGTCTTCACTATCCAATGACTTTGGAATGGGAAATCTCGGTGCAATTTCACAGCAAAACGACATGAAAAAAAATTCCTAAAAATGGTTGATGGGAGAGAAAGAAATTCTCATCATATTTACATGAAATTGAAAGTAAGGGGATCATATAGATACATTTAAGAATTTCTTGAATGTAAATGAGGAGAGAGAGATTCTTTACAGAATTTCAGCATATTAATGAGTGTTAATTGGAGGTATTATTGTGGGATAAATGGGGTCTCTGATCATAAAAACATGAATAGGTCGGAATGAGTTAGGTGATAAATCAAAACACAACATTGATAATTGAAAATAAAATGGCATTACAATATTAAGAATCTTGGATAAAAAGGGGCAGGAAGGAATCCCTTATTTGAAGTGTGACACCAAAGGCTTGGGAGAGGCTTGATAGAGGATTCTTGGGATCATGGGCCACATTGGGATGCTTCTAGAGAGAGTAGGGCTGAATTTGGACGAACTCTAATGGATTTGAGTGAAGAGGAAGTGGGAGCTTGGGTGGGTTTATATAGGAAAAGATAAGAAATTCTTTATTATTTCGGTTTGGGACAGAAAACATTAAACTAAAAAAAACCACAAACTATCCCATTGGTATTTCCAATGGATTTTTCCAAATGTGAGTCGAAAAAATTATTTTATATTTCCAATGGACAAACTTCTTAAAATAATAGTGTTTCTTATGTGGAGAGGAGTCACACTCTCAAGGAAAACAATTTAAAAATCTAAAATGTTTTATAAGTCTTGAAGGATCCACTAAATCTTTTAAAAATAAATCAAACAAACCCAAAATTAAATTATTTTAATTGTAAAAGATATATTTTTCGAACATAATGTTAACAGTATTTTATTACATCACTATTTGGTCATCATGATGTCATAAAAAACATTATATATTTAAACGGTATTTAATTTTTACCGAAAAATTCGACTATCTCAAAAAATTATGAAAAAATAACCATTAGATAATTTCAATTTCCTGATTCCAAAATTAATATTTATTTTATATAAATATTTTCCTAAAAATGTAAATTTTTTACTTTTATAATAAAAACTGATATTTAATGAAAATTCATGGGTTTTGAGAAAAATAGCTTTCAAACTATAGTAAAAATTACAATTGCATTCATAATTTCATTCAATAATTTATATTTAATAAAAATTAATTGATTAATAATAATAATAATTTATTAAAATATTATTAAAATTAAAATTCCATAAATTCTTCACAATTGATTTCTTAGTTCAATATTAACTAAAAATACTATTTTTTCTTTACAATTTATTTACAATGTAACAATAATAAAGAGAATTTATATTCCATATAAAAGAATAATATACATAACATTAGTACCATGGTGTTGTTATATAAACCCTTAAAACACCTACATATGACCTTAGGATAATGTGCGTAGTGGTGATAGACTATTGGGGTGGCTTGGATAACATTACTCGAGTGGTAATCTCAATCAACATCGGCTTCTCCCGTCGACAATTCTGCTTGACCTTAATGTATTCAAGATCATCATGGTCTTGGTCAGGAGAGAATACCAATGAATCCACCTCCTTTCAGAGCTCTGAAAATGGGATTCGTATGGGGAAAGTCTTCTGGATGAGGTCATTGCTTCCTTTGTGTGAGTAAATTGGATTTGTTAATGCCCTATATTAATACTAATAATTAGATCACTGTTGAACGACTATATTAGCAAAAATTATAATTCTTAATGATATTTTAAAATCCAAAACATAGAAAAAATTAAGTTCATACATTTTACATAACCATATAAAGACATTTAAATAGACTAAGAGGAATTTTCATTAATAAATTTTTGGGTCTTTACAATCATCCCCCAATAAGAAATTTCCCCCCTCAAAATTTCATTTTTACACACTAAAATAGATGTGGGTAACTCTGCTTCATCGCATCCTCTGGTTCCCACATCGCTTTTTCAAACATGTGGTTTCGCCACAACACCATGACGAGGGGCATTGTGTTATTTCAGAGAAGTTTTTCTCTACAAATTATGACCTTTATTGGTTTCTCCTTGTAATAATGGTCATCCTCTAACTATACAACCTCTAAATAGAGTACATGTGAAGAGTCTGGTATGTACTTCCTTAATAGGTATACCTGAAAGACATCATTTACTTTGGCCATAGTATGTGGAAGTGCTAATCTATAGGCCACAACCCCAACACAATCAGTAATCTCGAAGGGGACAATGTACCTAGGACTTAACATCCCATTCTTTCCAAACACCATGACATTCTTCCAAAGAGATATGCGTAGAAACACCATGTCTCCAAATTTGAACTCAAGGCACCATATATGGTTATCTGCATAACTCATTTGTCGACTTTGGCATCCTTGATATGTTGATTAATGTTTTTCACCTTCTCCACCATTTCATCTACCATTTCTGGTTATACCAGCTTACGCTCACCGACTTCATCCCATCATGTCGGTGTTCTGCACCTCTTCTCATAGGAGGATTCATAAGGTTCCATTCGGATGCTCGAGTGAAGACTGTTATTATAGGAAAATTCAACCAGACGAATATTCTGATCCCAACCTCATTTAAATTCCATTGAACACGATCTTAAAATATCTTCTAGTGTCTGAATATTTCACTCACATTGGCCTTCTGTTTGAAGATGAAAGGTTGTACTGATGTTCAGTTTAGTATTCAATTCCTATTGATGTATCTTCCAAATCATATAGGTGAATCCTGGATCTAGATCAAATAAAATAGATAGTGGTACTCCATGAATCCTTACCACTTCACTGATGTATATAGGTTCCATTTGATCCAATGAGAAATCATCCTGAATAGCAATGAAGTGTGCAGACATTGTAAGAAGATCTACAATAACCCAGATTTCTTTTTTTCCTTTGGGTGTCTTCAGATGGCTGGTAACAAAGTCCATAGTGATGTTCTCCCATTTCCATGCTAGTATGGGAAATGATTGAATCATCACATTAGACTTCTGCCTCTCCGCCTTCACTTTATGACTCATGAGAAACTTTTTTTTATACTCAACAATCTTCTTCTTCATATTATCCACCCAATAATACTCTCTGATATCTCAATACATTTGTCTGTTTCCTTGGGGAATATAAAAATGTGATCTATATTAATTATCCAAAAGTTCCTTCTTCATCTATGGACTTGATGAAACACATAGTCTTTTCCCAAATCTCACAATTCCTTCTTCATTATCATTGAACTCCTAGGATTTCCATTTTCTGATAGCTTCCACTTTCATCATAATTCCCATATCATCTTTTTGAGAATCTTTTAAGCTTTCTGAAAGAGATGGATGAGCAATAATTTATGAAAGTATTGATGTTGTTCCATTCCTTATGATTCCCAGGTAAACTTCATCAAATCTATTCATATTGGATCGTTTTAAACTCTCATCAATGATAGAATCACGGAGTCCTTTCTACTTGGAGCATCTAAAAACATGTTTGATTTCCAAGTGAGGTAATTGATTGAATAGTCATAGTATTGTATCAGCTATAACCATCTTCATTGGTGAATGTTCAACTATTTCTCATTGAATATATACTTGTGGATTTTGTGGTCCATATATATTTCATACTTCTCCCCAAAGAAATAATGCCACTAAATTTTTAAATAGAAGATCACTACAACAAACTCCAGATCATGAGTTTGAAAATACTACTCATGAACTATCAATTTCTATTATGCATAGGTCATGACTTCGTCATTTTTCAGCAACACACATCCCAAAACCTTCTTCAAAGCATCACTGAATACAAGAAAATGTTCACACTTGTTAGTAAATTTAACATGTGTGCAGTGATAAGCCTTGTTTTCAACTCCTTGAAGCATTATTTGAATTCAAAAATCCAAAACAACATTAATCCCTTCCGAGTTATCTTGGTAAGAGGGATGGAAAATATTTATAAGTTTATCCTAAATAGTCGATAATATATACCTAACCTTAAGAAGCTACAAATATCTGTTACTGATGATGGCCTTAGTAAACCCACTATTGTTGTTGTCTTCGAGGGATCCATAGATTTCCCATTTCTTGTGATGATATGTCCCAAGAATGAGACCTCCGTAAACCAAAACCCACACTTTCTATACTTTTCATAGGGTTTATCCTTTCACAAGGTGTCTAGTGCAATTCATAGATGCTCTTCATAATCCACCATGGTTTTAGAGTATATTAGAATATCATCAATAAATACTACCACCAATTTGTTGAGGTAATATATAAAGACTCTATTCATCATGTACATGAATATTTATGGAGCATTAGTGAGTCTGAAAGGAATTTCTATGAATTCATAGTGCCTATATCTTGTACGAAATGCATTCTTGGGGATATATTCCTTCTTCACCTTTACTTGATAATATCCTGACCAAAAATATACCATGGAGAATATTATACTCCACACAGCTGATCTAAAAAGTCATCAATTCATGGGAGAGGATTCTTGTTCTTTATTGTGATTTTATTAAGCTCATGATAATCAATGCAAAGGAACATTGACCCATACTTCCACTAGACAAAGTAGACTTGTGCACCCCAGTGTGAAAAACAAGGGAAAATAAACCCTTTATGAAGATTCTATTGTAGTTCTTTCTTCTATTCCTCAAGATCAATGAAATCCATTCTATTCAGAGACTTTTATATTATCATCACCCAAGGTATAAAATATATTGAGAATTCAACAACTATTCTTGGAGGAATACCACGAAATTCCTTGGGAAACACTTCAGCAAATTCCCTTACAATAGGCATGTATTAAACGATGGATTCCTCCTTAGACTCAATCATCTGAGCTAGATACACGTGCTCATAGGGCAGTAGTATACACACATGAGATGATGGAGCTAAAGACGATTAATCTTCCTCCTTGATCTTGTACAGAATAAGGTGTCAATTGTCCACATGGAGAGTGATTTCCCACTCATGGAAATTTATGATGGATCTATATAGTGAATTTCATTCATGTAGAGAATTTCATCAAATTCCACCAGAGAGAGTATGCAGAGGTTCGCCAAGAATTTAAGTCCACTAATAATGATAGTGGACAAGTTATATACATGGGATGAAATGATTTTATCACTGGCCGTACTTAGAGACATCTTTACTTCCATGTTTTTTTTGGTGTTTTGATTGTTCTACTGAACTTTTTGGATATAATAGAATGTGTAAAATTGTGGATGATAACCCCACATTTTGATTTTTGATTCTGGTTCTATTTATTTACATCATATAAATCAACTTAGGGAAGATATTTATTAACACATAAATCCTAAAACATGGACAAAAACATATAACATTTAAATTACTTTTATTTCCTTAACATATGAATCTATAGGATTCAATCTATGTTATCTATGATCTACTCTCTATCATGTATTCTTAAAAGCATATTTTTAAATTCACTTAATAATGTTTCATACTAATATTATTAACTTACTAAAGCGTATCCTTCAGGAGGGTCATAACCAAGAGTGCATCAAGGCTGATTGTTGAGTTATAGGATACCCCGGGTCAAGCCCGAAACTCCTTGCCGGGGTTTTCACCCTTAGGTACATCTGTTCTAGAGCTACATCTACATGCTCATATCCAGACATTGATGTATTAGCTTGATAAAACACTTACACATTACATTCCAAAACATTGATTTTCTTTTATTACACTTAGTATTGTCTCTAAGGATTCACTAGGGTTTTTTAATCCTAATCCCAAAAATAACAAAACAAATATTATGATACCAACTAGAAAACCCCTGCTCTTTATTATTTACATAATCATGGTTTATTACATAAAACATTCACATGATAAAACATTGAAGATAGAGAGGTTTAGTGCCTTTGGGGAATAGATACATTACATAACAACATAAATAATAGAATACAATATTTTATTAAAATATTCATTTAAATAACCACAATATTCCCTCATACATAGCATTACATAGGATAACACAAGGGCATGAAAAAAAGGGTGATCTATAAATCATAGTAAGGGAATAAAAATGGAATAAAAGTGGAATGAAATACAATTTAGACAATAGTAATATTAATGTATCATAAGAGAAACAAGAACATAAATGCATGATAAAGCATGGTAATCAAAACATGGAAATGTGGCAACAACACTTAACATGGAATAAGCATGAGCCAAAGGTCATTGCATATGGAGCATGAGTAAACCGTAATTACAGATGAAGCATGAGTAAACCCATGTTTCATGTGAATTTACAAGAGTCAACACCCATATCCCATGATGTATCAGGATACTATACTTTACCCAATTCATTGGAGCACTATTATGGCACACCCTTCTTAATCATTTCATTCCGTGCATAAGTGTTCCACATAGATCATAAAATATGGATTAATTAAACATAATCATTTATTACAAGATAAAAGTGTGTGGAATTCATACATGAAACTATTTAAACAAAATGTAAATGGAGATAATGGTGAATACACTTGGCTGAGAAATGGGAATGATATTCACTAGAAAATGTGTTTGGATTGGGAAATTGCAGTGCGATTTCGGCAGCATAACAATGTGACATAAATATTCATAAACATAGTTGATGAGATAGAATGGGGTGTCTCACAATATGTACATGAATGTTAATTAAGGGGATCATATAGATTCACGTCCAGAAATAGTTACTAGAATATGGATTAATAATTCAAAATAATTTCTTGATTGCAAATGAGGAGAGAGAGATTCCTTATAGAATTCCAGCATAGTAATTGGTGTGCATGGGAGGCATTAATTATAGATAAATAGGCTCCCTCATTAGTCAAACATGAAGAGGGATGTATGGGAGAGGTGAGAAATCATATCCCCACATTTATAATTGAAAATAAAATGGGAAAACAATATTAAGAAACTAGGATAAAAAGGGCAAGGAAGGATTCCCTTATTGGAAGTGTGATCCCAAAGGCTTGGAAGAGGCTTAAGAGAGGATTCTTGAGAGATTAGGCAACCTTGGGAGGATTCTAGAGAGAGGAGGAAAGATTTTGGACGAACCCCAAAGGCATTGAGTGAAGAGTAAGTGGGATATTTGGTGGGTTTATATTGGAAATGGGAGGGAATTCTTTATTATTTAGGTTTGGGACACCACACATGAATCTAATCTAAAACACAAACCAGCCTATGTTTTTTGCCCATGGTTTTTGCCAAAGAGCAGTTGAAAAAATATTTTAGAATTAAAATGTACTAACTTCTAAAAATTATATGGTTACTTTTGTGGAGGTGAGTCTCATACTCAAGGAAACAAATTTAAAAAGCTTTAATGATTTATAAAACTTGGAAGGTCCACTAAATCTTTGATAAATAAAAAAACTAACCCCAAATTAAATTTTTTAATGGTAAAACATATATTCGCCTAAAATAATGTTTATTGTATTTTATTAAATCACAATTGTGTCATTATGATGTCTAAAAACACATTATATATTTAAACAGTAATTAATTTTTACCGAAAAATTCAACTATCACAGAAAAGTATGAAATATTTACCATTGAATAATTTAGATGTCCTGATTAATAAAATAAGAATCATATTAAATAAATAATTTTCTACATATGTGAATTTTATATTTTAAATGAAAACCAACATTTATGGAAAATTTATGGGTTTTGACAAAAACAGCTTTCAAACCATAATTAAAATTTCAATTGCATTCCTAAAATTATAAGATAATTTATATTAAATAAAAATTAATTTAATAATAATAATATTTTATTAAAAAAATATTTAATTAAAAAATACATTAATTTATCAAAATATATTTCATAGTTTAATATTTACTAAAATTACTATTTGTGCTTCAAAAACAGTTTAAAAGTAACAATAATTAGAAGAATATATATTATCTATACAAGAATAATGTAAATAATAGTAGTACTAGGATCTTGTTACATAACCCCATAAAAAACCTTAATAAGACCTTAGGGTATAGTTCACGACGGTGACAGACTCTGGGGGTGGCTCAGATAACATTGCTCGAGGTGTACTCTCTATCAAATGACCCTTCTCTTGTAGGTGGTTCCGCTTGAGCATAAAGTATTGTTGCTTAGCTTGGGCATGATCAAGTGCGAAGCCCAATGACACCACCTCCTTTTTGAGCTCCGAAAAATTGGATTTATAAAGGGAAAGTCTTCTGGTTGAGACCATCACTTCCTTTTTCTAAGTAAATTCGATTTGTTAATGCCATATATTTATACTAATCATGTGATCACTGATAAATGTCTATATTTACAACTTTCAAAATTCATAATGGTATTTTAAAATCCCAAACATAGAACCAAATTAGTGCATAAGTTTTACATAACCCTAAGAAGATATTATATAGACCAAGAGCAATTTTCCTTAATAAATGTTTGGGTCGTTACACTCATTCTCCTTCTCTCTGGACTATTCCTTTTTTTGAACAATATTTACTAGTAGAAATATATTTTTTGGATTTTTTGGGTTTATTGAGTTTCAATTTTTATGATACATCATTTCCCATTAGTTTCATTCCAGTATCCCTTGTGTGGTTTTGGCCACACAATTCATCATCTCTTACATCAGATTTTATCGATTAATCAAGAGGCCTCTATTCTGGTAATTGATTCAAGTTATCTCTTTTGTAAATATATGTGATTATCCTAATTAGATATTTAATTAGGTGAAGTTTATGAATTTTAGTAGTAAAGATAATAAAATGGACTAAATAAATTGTACTAAATGGTGTTTTTCACATTTAGCTTCTAGTTTTCTTGATATTATTGTTTATGGTGTTCATGCTTTATACATTTTATGAAATAATTTCTTATAAAGTTTGATTCATTTGATAATACCCTCTAAAGGGTAAAATACTTAATTATAGTAAATGCATAAACTAAATTGAAAATTGCATTTCTGTGCATAACTTGATTTATATGGATTGGTGGCCTTGACTATGTACATCTTGGTAGACCATGTTTTGTGATAATTATTGGCATTGGAAGTATACAAATGGGTGGACATGGTTATATATGGATTGATGTCCGTGTATGTGATATAGAGTATTGATGAGTTGGTTCCTTTGTATCCATTAAGTAGTAATAAAATAATTTTTACATGTATAATAATGTGGTAACGGTTAAGGAAATCATTTTTGAGAATTTCAACTGATAATTAAATTAGAAAATATTAGAGGATATATTATTAAATAATGTAATTAGAAATGGGACATGATTATGTTCAATTTTTGTTGATGCTCATGGATGGTTGCTCCATATTTTATGTAGTTCTTAGTGGCATGATATTCGTAGTGATCTGAATGTGTTTGAAGTTGCGTTTTTTGTGTCACCCCATAGTTAGGGGCCAGTGTTCGGATTATATATACCTATAAATTTATTTGTTTCTATTATTCACCATAAAAAAGCCTGGTAATGAGAATGAAACCAAGTGACTCTATGTTTTCCCCTTAACATATAGGATGACGAGGATATAGATTTCAAAATTTTCACTCTCCCCTCCCCTCCCTTCAGAAATTTTTTGGGGATATCAGTGGTGGATGATGAGATATGTGATGGGGGTCATGCATGGTAGATGGATGTAATGAGGTTTCATTCAACGCATTCAATATAACCTGATTCTCTGTTAATGTGTTATGTGACACATGGTTGGTATCGTATGATGTGGTAAATGGTTTGTTTCAGAACACATGATATAATATTTTAATCATGTATAGTGGATATGGAAGAGATGATATCAAATAATGTCTCTTAATAGAGTGATTGTGGAATTTATGTAAGGAATATGTTTTAAGGTAAATTTTTACTACATTCTTATGATATTACAATACAACTCATATATTTTTTACATGGTGAGATATCCCTGGTGAAGCTGGGAAAAATTAGTTGTCCTATGTAGGTGCGAGTTAGATCTATTATTTGTTCACCAGTTTATTAGTATACTATTTTAAATTATTCATTAGTGACCATTGGTATGATCCTTCTAATTATACATATTATACTCTCCACAAATATTTATAAAATATTTTCTTGAGTGCTGTAGGACTTCAGTAATTTAGATAGAAATAATGTATTGGGGCTTAGAGTTCTTGTACTAATTACCATAATATTTTTCTTGTGGTATTTTTTTCATGTGGATATTCATATATATATATTTTATATTAATTAAAATGGTATATTTCATGTTTGGAATTTTTCATTTTTTAATATTATAGTGGATTGGTTGGTGGTTTTACGTTATGATCTCATGATATTAGAGGGTAAAACCTATGATTAAGTATTTTTATACCCTCAAAGATAGTCACCAACTCTATTCCTACAAGTGGTGGGACATGGGGGTCACATTGTCTCGTTATTGATGGAAAGAGAGGGGTACTATTGGAGTGGGTGTGACAGAGTGATATCAAAAGAGTAGTTTAAGAGATATGGATGAGTTTGGAGGTTTGTTGTAGTGAGGAACAAGGGGTTTGATAACAGAATAATATTAGTCGAATTAATTATATGACAAAAGTAAGGGAGATATCCTTGATACATGATTCCAGGCCCCTTTAGATATAAGACAATGAAATTAATCTATATTAATTTTTTATGAAAAGTGAAGTTGTTTGTAGGGTAGAGACCTAAGAGAGGTACATGTATCATAAAGTCTTTAGTTATTTTTGAATTACAAAATTTTAGGAATGAATACATGAATTAATTAGAAGAATTTATATAAATTCATTTCTACTATACATAAGATTTTCACCATTATTTAGATATAATCTAGTTGATCCCCACCTACATGTTGTTTTATTCTGGGAGGTTTAGCTATCTTACCATATTGACTATTGGACTTCCAATCCTAATAAGGGGATTGAGTAGTTGTAGTGGATAATTCCAAACCTTTAGAATGAGTGTATATAATTTTATGAGGGAAACATCTACGATATAGGGAGGGAATTCTAGTTTGAGGAATTTGAGATTTATTTTTCCTTTATTTGAGCATTATCTAGGGATTGGGTTACCTATGTAGTTAACTAAATTAGGGGGTAGTGTATTTGTGGTGGATGATGAATCGTAGGGAGAAGGAGGAGAGAAAAGTATTGTGGAACAATTTCTAGTTGGATTTCAGGATTGAGTTCATAAAAAATATGAAAAATTTTGTGAATTTGAATTATATACACACCCTTATGTAGAGAATTATTAGAATTCAGGTGCTTGATATTACGCTCAAGGACCTTATGAGATTTTACCGTAAGGTTTTTCCAATTGAGATATCTCAAACATGGTTTTTGGAGGATGTGTCGTGCCCCAACCTTTATTTTTCTATCACCATATTTATGTAAGTTATATATTTAGAGGTGTAAAAAAATTCATAGGTTATGGGACGGTGGATGAGCAGGCTTATGAACCCCTAGGGGAAGGCTTGTAGGTACCTCTTAAAAGTAAGGTGTCTAATATTGGGGGTCAATGATAATGGGATAATCACAGTTCTAATCAGTAAGGAAATGTCCTCAGTATTCTATATCATGTTTTTTACGGGTTGGTAGTTCTCATTTATCAATTAGGCTCTATATTATTTTGTTATTTGGTTTTCAAGGTTGTGATCCCTATTATTGAAATTTTCTTTCTATACTAGAGAGTCAATATGAGTTATTAATTCACCACCCCTTCCAACAATTGTGGTAGTTACCCTGAGGATGTTTATGATGTAGGGACCATCAGTATTTGTTCACCTTTGTATTCAATAGAATTATGCTCATCCATAAGGTGGTTTAATTGGAAGAGGGAATCCTAGAATGTTCCTCACTACGAGGGACGTATGCTAGAGCTTGGATGTAGAGCTTTGGGAAAAAAATTTAATGGACTTGACCAAGGATAGAAACATGTGAGAGATGTGTTAGTGCTAAAGGGTATATTGGTTGTTTCAGGTATAATTAGTTTTTCAACTCCCATAGTTTCTTATTTGTTTTATTCTAAATATTTCCTCTCATTTGTTGCACCCAACATGATCCAATCACAGAGGATGGCTATGGAGAGGCTTTCAAAACCCCTACTATTATCCCTCCATGAGGCTAGACTACATTGTTTAATGTGTTATAAGAATATATAATAATCATGAGGAAACATAAACAGTTGGTATAATATCACGAGTTTCAATGAGGTAAATATATTTTTAGTTTCAATATAAAATTGAGTTTATTACCTAATATGAATGCCTAATAAAGTCTATAGAGTTTTGTGGGGTATTTGAGGATTGTTCGTAGCCCAAAGGCCTGGTTTTTAGATAGGAAAACTAGGATTTATGGATAGTATAAATTATGTGTCCCAGGGATCACAATTTGAGGAATTATTTTTGGAAATTTTATAAAGAATAAAATTTCATATATTTTGACATAATTGGGAACATAGGGTTTCATGCCTATGTGTGGCCACCAGAAAATTTTAATAAAGTCGAAACGCACACTCGGTGAATAGTTTTTCTACCCATAATTCATGACTATGTGAGGGGTGATAGAGATAGAGGCTTATGGAATGGTTTTAAAAACAATTAACATACACCATGTGGATTTCCAAGATAGGCAGTTATGGATACACGGTTGGTACATAGTTTTCCCAATCGTGCAGAAAAATAGTTCTATTGAGGAATTTTATGGAAAATTATTATTTCGCCATTAAATTTTCTTAAAAACTGAATCTTTTTTACTCCTTTCATTACAATATATAAAGGATATGTTTTCTATAATTAATATCTATAATGTTACGCTTGGATCCAATTTCTCAGTGCAGACAAATTTTCGAGCACCCTTAATCTCATTGGATTTGGGTCGGTGAGTACTTCATTCATATTAAACCTATTTTTGTTTGTCTTCAAATCGTTGGAGTTATTTTTGGGCATGATAATAAGACATAGATTTTGGTTTTTTTGTTTATTAATTTTATCCTTATCCAGACCAAATGAAATTTCGTCGCAGGATGGGTGTTCTACTGTGGAAATATGATATGTGGTATATATCATTTCCTTATGGTTTGGTGTTTTATATGAGTCGTTGTCATTTTTTTCCACACTATGCATTGTATTTATTCACCTAAAATAAATTGAGTGTACTAATATTATTTTTTGGGACCCAATTAGGAATCCTAGTAGATCCATTTTATAGTTTAAGGTCATTAAGCTCAACGTGTGCCATATATGAGATGTATTGATGTATTATTACTATGATATACTACCTCGTTCGGTGTGTGAGTGCATGCCACATATTTGGAGAGGCTTGATGAATTAAATTAGAATTGAATTACCGGTTAGTAGTGGGATTATTCCAAATTTGAAATGTTATTTCTTGATGTCTAAATGGTTTAATTTTTGAAATATAAAATTGGGAAATTTATTCGAAAAACTCATTGATTGTTATTGATTATGAAATGGTTTGTTAAATGAGATGACGTGTTGATAATTTTTGTGGATTTATTTGACATTTATATTCCTCGGATCCTGATTCCATTGGATTCTAGGGAAATTTCAAATCCATATGTTTGTAATGATTATGATTGGGGATTTATGGTTATTTCGACACTAATGATCCAAAATCCATAGGATGAAACATATTGATACTCTATGGATCTAGGATGCTTGGAACATCGTGGTTGAGCTCATAGTACTCCACCCAAGTCTTCATAGAGTTTCCATCAAGAAGATTCATGGACTTGTGGAGGATTTTTTGGTCATTTATACCATGGATCTAAGACATTCAGGCTCGGAAATTGATATCATAACATATGATGATGTGGATGATTTACTATGATTTATAGATATCATTGGTATGGGTATTTTTTATATTTATCCCTTGATTATGATTGATTTTTCATAGTTTACCTTGTTCATGGATGTTTATTTATTATTCTCACGGAGCCATGTTTTGTTGTATAGGATCACATATGAAATTTACTCTTTAATTTTTTTACTATTATATCTATGATATACTTTACACTTATTTATTTTTTATACATAGACATGAATTGTTATTGAAATCATTTGTGGTGTCCTACTTAGCGTCATCTAACACCCTCTTCGGGCCGCTATTGGGTACTCAGGCATACCTCAAGGATGCATATAGGGACCATGAAAAGTTTCAATTTATTGGTACTTGATTTCAACACATATTAATAGAACGAGAGCATAGGATAAATATAAGCTTGAAATTATATCTAGAGAATGTTTCTTTTTATGTTTTTATATTTTATACATGTATTATACTAGATGCATGTTTCCATATATTTCCTTTCATTTTATTTGGAGACATTACATGATCATCATGTTGTATATAACACTACCTTTGGATTATTTATTATTAATAAATTTTGGATGGGTAGTCATGTATTTTGTTCAATTACTCTATCTTTTTCCACTTATTGATTTTTAAAATTATTACCATTTTGTTACACTTTAAAATGAGGGAAAAATTTCTTGGATGTAACACACTAGGCCCTCAATGCTAGTCGGAATCCTCTGGCATAGGCGGAGACGTGCTTGATAGCTTGTGAAAAATTGGCCCAGGTCTCCATTTAGTGGTTCTCACATCGAGATAATAAAACATGTTATTCTAAAATTTTATTTTTTTGCTTACTTTTTTGAGACAATAAATAGGATATTATGAAGAAATTGTAATTTAGTAATGATATATTCTTCGGATTTTCTAAACCGCGTATATGAAAAATCCATGTTGTCTGGATTGAGGAATTTTTATATATATATTTTATTTTATAGTTGATTTGATTTCACTGTGGTGTGATGAAATTGATATGTAGGGTTATTATAGATATGAATTTGGATTTTATTTTACTATGGACTGATGAGATGATGGTATGCCCTATCTTTCATTATTTATGTTAATATTTTGAATTCACATGTCTTGCATATGTCATGAAATTTAAGTTGTATTTATTGACAGTATGAAAATTTTTATGTGCACCTTGAGTGATATACGTATTGTTATATTGAAAATTGTGCATGGGCATTAGAAATGTAGTTGTTACTTAGGATGTTTTTTTCCACAACCTTAATAGTGTTTTCCTACATAGAATACAACATAAACTTTTAGATATCTAATGTGCAATATTCAGCCATGGAACATTAGTAACATAGACTAGAACGTGTTATGGTTTGGTTTAATTGGATTCCACACTTTGGTTTATAAGGAATATGGTCCCTCGTTGATCAGTATTGGTGATCCATTTTCTTTAAAAATTTATATATAATTGTATATAATTTTGAATTTCAAATGACTAAAAATAATGAAATAGAGAATTGATTATAACATGGATTTATAGTGGGCAGTAGGCAGTGTCCCTGTTGCTTTTTATGGTAGGCCATATTATGCAGCCCCTGATTTAGCACTAGGTAGTGTGGTGTGGATTGTTTATTATAATACTTCAATGTGTCCAATGCTTTTATCCACTACTTTGTTTCTACATTTTTTTCTATTTAATGTGGTCATAATTTTAGAGACATGTCACCATGACGACCTCCTATCATGCACCAAGAGGGTGGAGATGACCATGATTTGGATGTGGTGGGCCCTAGGATACCACTAGAACTACTTATCCTTCTAGCTACAACAATATCTGTTCTCCCAGATAAGAGTGATGATTCCCAATTCCATAAGGGTTTCCAAAATTTTATGCAAACATTTCATGGAGACTTTTTGTATACCAAAACCATAGAAGAGATGGTATGTCTGTTCCAATAATAGTATCATCCCATGTTTTTAAGGGATGGAAATTCAATGGTTGTTGAGATGTGGCTTGAGACTAATTTTTAAATTCTTTATCTGGTGAAATTTCATGAGAGGAGAGTTAATCTCATGACATATATGATTTAGGGGATCAAATAAGCATTGGTGATATATTTTGATTCAGGATTATGTGATTTGGGATATTTTTTTTAGGGATTTCTAATACAGGTTTTATGATTACCTTTTTAGAGACCCTAAGAGATGAAAGAGATAATGAGTTTATGAATCTAGAGTAGGGTATGATGACAATTACAGATTATTTTTCACGATTCATAGAGAATAATAATTTTGAACCAATTTATCTTAATGATGAGTTTTCGAGGGAGATATGCCTTGAGGAATGTCTCGAGGATATTTTTTGATGACAGGTCAATGCGTTTTGTTGACTAAAATTTTATAGATAAAGAACCATGTACTTATTACTGAATGGAACATGAGGGAATCTAGGGGTGAAGATATTAAACATTCATCCACTAAACCTAGTTTTTTAGTGTAAGTTGGTAGAATGAACTATTTTTTGGCATCTCTTGAAGGGAATACTAGTAGGGGTTTTAGTACTTGTAGCAATGCTATCATTCATCAGTGTGGGAGAGGGTAAAATTTGAGGAGTTAGTGTGATAGAGACTCATTCATGTGCCGAGTATATGACAAGATGTGACATGTACAACAATTCTGTATGAACATACCTACAGTAGTCAATGGAAAGGAATCGAGTCCAATTCTAGGATCGGGAGTGGGATTCATAGTGATTTTTTAGGATGGGATCTTGAGTTCTGTGATTTATTCAAGTCGAGTTGGGTTATAAAAACATAGAAGAAAAGCACTATTAGTACTATGAAATCAGAGTGGGCATACTCTAGGTAGTGAGGTTACTTTATAGGGACATGATTAAGGCCGGATATATATTTTTAGAACCAAAAACCAAGGAGAAGAGAATCTAGCCATATATGTTGAGAAGTATGATCTTAGTAGTCACTACTAAATTAAAATATCTTTTTTGGATATAGGTTCTTATAATTGCTTAATATCATTACCTGTTGTGGAGATCCTTAGTCTCATTATTCATTTTTTTTACGGCTTTTTATCATTATTTACTCCATTAGGAATCATATTGGAGGGATTATGTTAGTGTAAGGAGTTCCACCATGAGATTGAGGGGAATCAATTTGTATGAGATCTGTTTTTCTCGAGATGATTGGCTTTTAAGTCATACTCGGGATGGATAAGATAGATTGTTACCAATCCTTTGTCTATTTCTATCACCGGAGGGTGAATTTCACATCACTTAAGGGTGTGGGTTTTATTCATAATGGTGAATGGGATATCCAGGAATATATATATGGATTAGAGTATCTTTGACTAGGAGGTATGTAAACCTATATCACTACGTTGTATCAAGATGATTAGGGATCACATCAACTGTACTTTCCTCTAGTGGTTTATCATTTTTGGAACATTTTCATTGGTGAAAATTTTTTCCCTTATAAGATAGAGAGAGAGGTGGAGTTACCTAATGAGGTAGTTCCTAGAGCTACACCAATATCCATTCCTCCTTATACGGTGGATAATAAGACGTTTCATGAAATCAAGTGGCAACTAAAAGACATAAAGACAAAGGGGTTGATATGAACCATTAGATCTCCATGGGGTTCACAAGAATTTCTTTTTGAAAAAATAATTGATATAACCCACAATTTATGTGTGTATTAACAATAATTGAACCAACTAACAGTAACAATTGATTTCCCTTGATGTGAATAGATGATCTATTTCACCGTCTCTTATGATTTCAAGTGATGTGAAAGATTTATTTGAGGTCAGGTTATCATCAAGTGCATGTTCGGCCTTCAATAATACTTTATATATCTTTTTCGAAGGTATGACCTATATGGGAATATTTTTATGTCATTTAGTCTCATGAACATTCTAGCTGTTATCGTGGAATTGAGGAATCTAGTTTCCCATACATATTTGCATTTATTTATCATAGTATTCTTGGATGATATAATGGTGTATTCTCACAATTGAAATAATCATCTCAAACATATCGAGATTAGTTTGGATACACTAAGGGAACATCAGTTATATAGTAAGCTCACAATGTTCTACATCATGATCGATAAGATTCAAATACTAGGTCATATTATATTTGATATAGGTTTATCATTTGTCCCAAAGAAGCTGAGAGATATAGTTTCTAGGGATCATCCCATGAAATACAATTGAAAAATGAGTTTATTAGTGATGAATAGATATTATATGTGTTTTATAAAAGACTTATCACACATTTATGCACTTATTAGGATCCTGATTAAAAAGGGGGTAATTATTGTATGGTCAGAAACCTATAAGATAACCTTTCAAGAGCTAAACATGAGATTAAATTTTGTTCCCATCTTGATTCTACCAGAGCCAGAAAAGAGCTATACAATATATTTTGATTCATCAGGTATTGGGTAAGGATCAGTTTTGATGTAGGGTAGAGAGTAAAGTAATGCGGGTCCCATCAGTAGAAACCACATAAAAGGAATTACAAGACGAATGCTATCATGTTAGACATTGATGTACATGCCTTGTGCTGTTTGAGGCATTATTTACTGGGAGTGGATTTCTTGGTGTGCATATACTAGGAAATCATCAAGTATATATTTACAAAATTTGATTTTAATATGATGAAATGAATGTTGGTTGAGTACATATAGTCATTTGATATCAATATTATCTATAAGCCCATAATGGGTAATATATTTTCTGATGCACTGAGAAGGAGGACTAAGATACATGTTGTTTCAAATGCTAGTTGAAACTGGTAGCTTATGAATATAATTGTAGAGATGCACTTGGAGATGTAGGGAGATCATGGGAATACCTTTCCCTCATCCTTGGCATTTAATTTCACTCTTATAGATATAGTGAGGTTCGTACTCTTATTATACACTAAGAGACTAGTTCTACAGGAGAGTGTGGTAGGTGAGGACACACCTCTGGGTTGGACTATGGGAGAGGATGAAATTATAAACATACATTGTCATACTTGTGTTCTAATAGACATATGATGAGAGACGATACAATTTTTTCATGCCTCATCATGGGAATTACATCCCATTGTTATCAATTTGTATCATGACTTATTCCACCAGTATTGGTGGATGAGCATGAAATTAGTGGTTTCTAGTTTTTTCATGAGGTGTTCTACCTGTCATAATGTGAATGAAGAACACAGTTGACATTCTGTGATTTTATATCAGCTACAAATCCTGTTTATAAATGGTATGATAATGTAATTGATTTCATGAATAGGTTTTTTATGATGACTTAAGGTAGTAATGTTGTGTGGGTTGTTGTGGACATGATTAATATGTTCTCCCATTTCATTCCAATCAGAAATTCATTCTCAGTATATGAGATTGAATGAAATTATATCCCTAATATTGTGCACCTTCAAAGGTTTCAACAGATTGTGGTATAAAATAGGGATACACAGTTTAAATCACAATTCTATAAATTCATACAAGTTGTTTTGGGTATACATGTTCTTTAAATCATGGAATACCACCCTCAGACTGATGTCCAGTAAGATCACACTATGTAGGTTCTAGAGGATATGGTTTGATCATCCTTCCCAGATTTAGTGGGACCTCAATAGAGGAATATACCCATTTTTGAGTTCACCTACAATAATAGTTATCAATTGACTATAAATATGGAACATTATGAGCCTTTTTATGGTATTTCATATTGTTCACCTATTTGCGGGTTAGAGGAAGGATAAGAAACCCTGACTGGATTGCGTCTTGTACAAGAGACTTTAGAGAAGGTTCAGTTTATTAGAAAGTATATGGATTTTTGATAGTCTTGATAGAAACCATCCACTGACCGTTTCTGAAAACATTTACAGTTCTAGTTTGGGGATCAATTATTTCTATCTATCTCGTTGAGGCTATGAGATAGATAGATCAGAAGATAGAGTAATATTTCACCTTAATATGTTGGACCGTTCGAGATTCCAAAGACATTTGGGGTAGTACCCTTTTGGCTGAAGTTACCTTAGAGGTATTTATCCCTACAAAACACCTTCAATGTATCTCAGTTTCATCATTATCTCTCTGAATCGTCTCATAATCAATAGTAGGATGATGTTAAGATATAGGTATATGTTTCCTTCAAAGATAATTATATTTATTTCATTTATATTAGTATAAATGATCTCTATGGTTGGTCAGTTCCTCTATTATGGTTGTTGTGGAAACAAGCTTGTTTAGAAGATGAAACTTGGGAGCATGAGGCTGACATATGTGATATGTGGAAATAGTTCATCAAACGTGCTTAATGACCCACATTGGAGGAGGACTTCAGGGATGATTTAATTTAATGAGGAATATTGTATGGTCTTTGGTTTTTATATAATCTATTGTTATTTTAATTTTAGTTTAAAATCTTAGTTTTCACCAAATGTGTAATCCAAATGAGGTCATGGTACTTTAGGGGGTTTATGAGGCTTGTTCAAATCCAATAAGCTATGTTTTGAGAAATGGAAGATGGATCCCACAGTTAGTAAAAACCATGAAACCTAGCCCACATGGTTTGAGGAAACTATGAAGGGCATTTTATAAAGAATCAATGGGTGAACGGTACGACCTAACCATGTGCCTAGGGCCATATGCCCATGTATGGCCATCAGTAATTTTTTTGCCCGGGCCAAATACATAGTCTTTTCATGATTTTTGTAACTATGTTCCAGGACCATGTGATTGGTGATAGGTAAAGAGGATTATGGATCGCTTTATTCATGGCTTCCAAACCATTCACAAGAACTGTGTGGGTTCCCATGATAGGTAGTGAGGGGTGTATTATTAGAATATAGTTAGATCAACCATGTAGTAAAACCATACGACCCTTGAATTTTATGTAAAATTACCCTTTCAACATTATAATTTCCAAAAATAAAAATATATTTTCCTGTTTTCAATCTATTAAACATAGAAGAGGATCCCCCTAATGAAGACCACCAAAGCTTGCTTGGATCTTATTTCTCATTTTGGAGATGGATTCGAACATCATTCATCTCATGGAATCCAACCTAGTGAGTTGTTCATTCATCTTATGACTTTATTCATTTGTCTTCATATCAACAGATTTATTTTAGTTCATGATAATATTGCTTATTTACATTTTTTTTCAATTATTGTCATTTTTCTTCTAATCCGGACTGAACCATAGGTCGATACTGGATGAGTGTTCTTCTACATAAATATGATAGGTTGTCTATACATTTCACTATTTTTTTTAATTTTATAGGAATTTTCCATTTTTCTCATTTTAGACCTTTCATAGTTACCCAAAAAATTAATTTAATTTCTCGATATAACTTTTTGGGACCTGATTAGGTTTCCCACTAGATCAATTATACTATTGTAGGTTATTCACCTAAAACATTGCATCTTATGTGGTGTATTTATGTCTTTTTCCTTTTTTATACCACCCATTTGGTTGTGTTTGATCTCACCACTACATTAAGGATACTAATTATATTAAATGAGAATTTATTGAATGATTATGAGAGGGATTATTCCATCTTTTTAAAGTTATTTTTTAAATGGTTTAATTGATTAAATAGAAAATATGGAAATGGGTGTATTGAGATTATGGACTGTGATTGATTTTGAAATGGGTAATTTAATGATTTAATTTAATGATAATGATAGAAGATTCCTTGGAAATTTCTACTCCTCAAATCCAATTTACATTGGATTCCATAGAAATTTCTACTATATGGGTCCAGATTATAGTAGTAGACATCGTGCACATTTATAATCCTTGAATAATAACTATATAAGATTCTATAGACATTTATACCAATGAATCCATATTTATTATAATAGTGAATTATCAAATCTTTTCAACTGAATGGACCGTGAATCAATAAGATTTCTAGGATTTTTCTTCTTCTTGGATTCAGGTTAATTAGAACACCTTTTTCAAGCTCCTCAGATTCCACCCATGTGTTAACTATGTTTCCAACGAGATATTTCATGAACTCAAGAAATATTCTTTGGTTTTTTTACCGTGGATCTAGATCCTTCTGAATTGACAATTGATTATATGATATTAGCCGATGTGGATAATTTACCATACATTACCAAAATTATGGTATAGGTATTTGTTTTACAGTTAGTCCATGATTATGTTTCTGATTTATAGATTCCATTATTAATGGGATATTATTTATAGTTCACCAGTAGCCATTATTTCCTATATAGGATCATATATCCATTTGGAACCAAACTTTTATTATTATCATTCCTATGATATCTTCGAATTTTTCCGTTGTTTAGTCACGAACTGGACTTTTTATACAAACCTTAGCTGGTGGCCAAAAAAATATTATCTCACACCATATTAGGGCTATTGTGGGTACCCATAAAGAAGTCATTGATACAAGTATGGATCAATGAAATATCCAAATATGATGCTTAATTTCATTACTACTGAGGAGTAATGGGTACAAAACTGTTCCATGTTCATGATTCTAGATGAAGACTGTTCATGTTTTTGTCATTTTATATTTTGATACATATATTGTATTGGCTACTTATTGACATATATTTCATGGAATTTTTAGAGAAATTAAATGATCATCATATTGTATATAACACTATATTGGAATATATATTATTTCTATCTTCTGAGTTTAAATTCCATGCTAATTGTTTCGTTTTTTTATTTTCATCTAGTACATGTTTTTGTATGATTTTTACTATTGTGATATAATCTGAGATGAGGGAATAGTCTCCCCAATGTCACACCATAGGCCCTTTCATCTAGTTGGTAGTCTCGGGCTTATGATGAGGTGGGCTTGAGTCCATGTGACCCAGCTGCTCGGGGCACCATTGAGTTGATCCTGAGTCGAGACCTTACAATTGAGGTATTTATTTATGTTTTTTATGTCACCATATTATGTAATTATAGTAATTTATTTGTTTTAGACCATTCATATGATGATGCAATGTTTCTATATAGGATTTAAATTTTCTATTGTGAAAGGATGACATATAGTGTTCATCAATGATTTAATATTCATGATTGGTGGTAGGTGAGTGGATCCACTTTGTTACATGATACCTTATCCATTGATAAATCTAGTGGGGAATTAGGTGGAGTGGACCCCTAGATTTTTTATAGAGTTTCAGTATTTTTTCCTCATGGAGGCATTGACAGTACCCCCTCAACACATTTTTTAGTTTGGAATAGAGTTACTCTCGGGTGAAATGCCAAATATGAGGTCTCCTAATCATTTTAAAACCATCAAATTGTCTGATTTGAGGGCCAAAATTTATGATCTAATGCTGAATGGAACTTTCAGTCTTAGCGTGTCACCATGGGTGCTTTAGTTTTTTCTCCATGAATAAATAATACAGTCTATTGTTATTTAGAGAATAATAGAGACCAAATCAGGTAATGATAAAATAATTTCCCTTTTATGATAATTAATTATATCATTAAGAATTTAAGAAGAGATGGATATTTTTCTAAGAACAATATGATGTTTATATATCATCAGTTGAGGGTGAAGGGGGAAGATATCCCGAAGTGTGCTTTGTAGTGTTAGTGTGGGAACTTTTGGCTTATAATCATTTTATGTTAGAGTCCTAAAAATACTAGTTGTGTTCATGGGACTCATGAACTCTATATTTAATTAGTTCTTATATGTTTTCATAGTTATGTGCGTTAATGAAATTATCCTACACATGAGATTAGAGGAAGATCACAATGATCACCTGTGGAACATTTTTAGAGTCTTTTACAACACTAGATATATGGAAAATTATCTTATTATATGTTTTGGATGTGAGTTATAACAACCAATGATTTTCATATAAAAATATTTAGTCTTGAAAGATGAATATATAAAATATTCCTTAAATACATGCCTGACAACCATAATAGTTTATTTTATTTAGATTATAGATATAAAACCTTCTTATTTCCTAAAATATGTTCAATATATCTTATAAATATACATTCATTTAGTAATTTTCCTAGACATGACCTACATAAACCATTCACCATAACATGGAGAAAGTAAACATAACAAATTGTGATATTAGATGCCCGAAAAGGGTAAATATGGAACATATCAATTGATGATAATATGAAATCATATGATAAGTATAAGTGTAAGAGGCAATAAATATAACTAACATTTTTCATACATAATATATCACGGACCATAAGCATGAACCAATGAATAAAAAATTATTATTTCAAAATACAAGAACCATAAATGTGATAAATAATCATTAAATAATCTGGAACCATAAATTCATGTCTTATTAGTGTGGAACCATAATAAGTAAAAAACCTAATTCATATTTCAATGTTAACATCTGAGACCATCAAGTAATTATGGATTATGAATCAACACCTCCTTCGAATTATATAATGGATCATGAGTTATCACTTCTTTCCCATTCCATAACAGATCATGAATCCTCACCTTTTTCCATAGTGGATCGACAACATTGGGTTCTTTACCATAGAGAATTAATCACAATTCTTTGTTTCATATCATCTTCTCATGAGATATAACACATTACTCAATGAATTAAAGATACATATAGGTCCCATACATCATAAAATACAAAATTTTTGTGAAAAAAAATCATAAAACATTTGTCATATCATGAACTATGAAAAATAAATAGGCATCATAAACATTTTGTCATGGCATAAGTCATGAAAAGAAAAGAATTTCATCAACATTTCTTCAATTTATAATAACAAAACCTGTTGTAAAGGCATCAGTTTCATAAACAAATTCTCATAATATTAAATAATATAAGGCATACACATAATGAATAAGGATGGAAAAATTATATAATATCCACAGTAATACATAATAAACACCAATGTTTTTTTTTCATTGATGAATATAATTTCCATTAAAATATCATTAAAATTTTAATAAGGAAAACATCATTTTTATTTTGAATCACTAATTTAATGTCGAAAAATTTCAAAATTAATATAGAATATTATTTACTTTAAATTTAATCTGAATTACTTTAAATGAGGCATCAAATAATTAAGCATACCAGAATAAAGAAAAAAATTGATGTAGTACACTTATAAATAAGGATTACTTTTAAATTTCTCAAAAAAAGGAGATAGATTCATAAAAAATGAATAGAATATTAATTTTAAATCACCTTTTAAAAAGTATATAATGAGTAAAAAACCATTTAAACAGTCATTGAATAATATTTATGAACTTATTTAAAAAATATTTAGATAACATTGACATGAAAGAAAAATTGTTTTCAACTAATGTCATAAATTCTATTTTCCCGTAAAACTATTATTTTTGGATTCGTGATTTCATATTGAGAGGATAATGAAATGAATTATTTATTTTCTAGAAATAACATAAGTAGAAGAAAAAATTCAGGTTTAATTAGAAGTATATCATAATAATTTATCATCATAAACATAGTCATAAACAAACCCTATATGGAATGATATTTTAGCATTAAAATTTTAAAACATTGGTATATTCTGAATCATAATCCCAATGAGAGAACTTAAATTTTAAGGATACCTATATAAAATAATTTTCATGATAGTAACTATAAATTATATACATGGGATGTATATACACCAATCAAAAGAACCTGTTGGGGAATATATTATTTGTCTTATAGAAATATGTTTAATGAAAATCCACTACCACTTTGGTTAATATTTAATCATATAACCCCTGAAAGAATAACATAATATCCAACATTGACTATCATCTAAATAAGAATATTAATGGTGTCAAATAATATAGTTTTAGTATATCCACCACAATAAAAATACTAGTGATGAATATAGAATATTTCTCCAACAAATAAATGAGAGACTAGAAATACCTTACCTTAAGCGTTGACTTCATTGATACATGTTATAACCACCTGTTTGATAAATATAAATTTATTAAAACTATATTTGAAACCCATAAATATATATTTATATATATTATACAATATAATATTTACTTATGTTTTTATTACCTATTTATTAAAAATTCATTATTAAAATCATGTTTTGGGTAATAACTGCTTCATTTCTTCATGTTTGTTTTGGTTTGGTATTTTTGTTCATTTTACATTGATCATGGTTCCATAATCTCTATAATTTTAAAAAATCTATAACTTTTATATTTATTCATTATATATGTATTTATCATAATCCATTAATGTTGGATATAGAAAAAGAATTAGACCATTCATGGAGACTGTATGATGTTAGTATGCATGAACACTGGTTTTATTTTATCAATGGATGGAATGAAAGGAAGCTAAATAATATATTACATTTAAATATTCATTATGATATCATTTATATCACATATAATCATTAAATTTCTCTTTATTACATTTAATGTATATATTATGTGAGAAATGAATCACATCGCTTGATAAGTTGGTAGCCTTTTCTACACACATGCGATGTTATCGAATTCTCATAGAATGGAATGTTAGAATGTATATGTGATATTATAATTCTAAAAACACACAAAATATATTAATATAATATATTTTATTTAAATAAATCATTATATATTTTATTTTGTGGTGGTTATAAAAAATGAATTACATCGGTTCGCAAGGCGATTGTCATACACAAAATCAATAGTTTACTTTCCCTTCATTTTTTTGATTTTTTATAACCCCATTTCAAGGGATGATGGGGAACCCTTACAAGGAATGTCTGTTCAGAGATTATGTGGCCCATAGACTTAGGAGATTACCTTACCTGAATTCAACCAGACTATCAACAATGAACTACCCCTCCCCAGCATCTGAATCTTGATAGTATCTCTTCACCTTCGCATGGCTGTTTGTCAAGGATTCCCGTGCAATCACAGGCTAGTACCGATGAAATAACCATAGCATCTCATTCTGAAAAATTCATTTGGCACTTTTCTAGTGAGTACAGCTGCTCTGAATCCTCTTCTGGGCCTGCTTCTTTTTTTGTGTACTGTGTCTGGGGAAACTTCATGTGGCCCGAAGTCCTTAATGTTGGCCAGAAATCCCTACTAACCTGATGTACTGGTGGCCTGAAAGACTTAAGGACTCCAAGCCCAAACCAGTTTCCCATGATGAATAGTTTCAACTGTTATTGTATGGATTAGTACTCGCTACAGTAGCTGATACTACGCCTGCTACAGTACACACAGTGTACAGTTCTGCTACCATAATCGCACAACGTCCAGCCTCCTACTGTACTCACATAGTATACAGCTCAACTATAGTACTACTACCATACCCGGAAAAATTCCTCTACCTAGTTTTGAACATGTGTCTTGTGGATGCACTTAAGGATACCACACCAACTGGGTTGAGGATCATGTGGGTTTACTTTCCCATTTGATAGAAGATGAGATAGATGTAAGTGATTGAATTTTAAAAATAACAACACATTATATGGGATATAGTTCTTTTTAAATAATCATAGTTGAAAAGAATCTTATGTAGGTTGAAGAATAGATGAAATAAAAATTCTCAGTTAAGAAAAGTACCACTTCATTCAAAGGCCACATTTGGTTTGCAACAAAAGTGTTCAGAGAAGGGCTCCCTAATAAAAATAAGTAATATTAGATGTGTGTATGGGGAGTAGTGGGAAATGGATTTAGTTTCATGGATTGGATAAACCAAGTGGATTTATTTTTGTAAATAGGATAAGGGAGGAGAGATCCTTTTATTAGTGGTAAAAATAACCCACTTGGAATTTACTTGAAATTTTCCGGAGGAATACAAAATGAAAATGTAATTTCCAAGAGTAATTATAAAAAATTACAATATATTAGAACTTATTACATTATAACGTTAAAATATTTCTGTATAATAGTATATTTACATGTTTTACTACAAAAACTACTTTATATTTTGGTTTAACTCCTGGGTGAACTCATATAATCTTTAACGGCGATAATTAATTATTGTTGAATTTTCTATTAATTTTTACTAAAGAAATTGAAAATATTTAATAAAATAAATTATATTGATACCAAATATGTAATCCATTTTAAAATATTTCATTCACATAATCAACAGAATTTAATTTCAAATTTTTCCTGTTGAAGAGATGAAAAACAATTTTTTGAAAGAAAAATATTTCATAAGAATATAATGTTTTAATATCAAAATTCAATATAAAATATGTTAAAATTATATATATTATATTAATAAATAAATAATTTAAAAAATATAGTTTTAAAACCATCTTAAAATAAAATATACCTTGTAAATTCTTTGAAAAAGAGATATTTTTTAATAAAAATTAGTATTTTTTACTATTCTGTGAAAAAATGATCTTGTCATAAAATTATAAAAAGTTATTAATAATATAATTTTTTAATGTTATATCTAAAAATGTCATTAATTGTTTCAAATTAATCTTCAAAAATTTTAAAATTTTAATTTTATTCTTTGTTCCCAAAAATCAAGAAAAATCATTTTTGGTGAAAAAAATCGAAGCATATAGAAAAATATAAAAAATTATGTTATTACTTATAAATATATTTCATTTCTCATTAAATTTTACAGATAAATTTTAAAAAAAATTATCATATACATAATGAAAAATTTATCATCTTGGTTAAAGCATTCATGTTTAAATAATAGTATTAATAGAATATCTCAAATAATTATAAATCATTGTTTCATGTAATTCAATTTATCAAAAATATTAAAATTATATAAAAATATATTTCCTAAAATCTCATGGATTTAAATTAAACCCCCGTTAAAATGAATTTCACCCTCAAAATTGTTCAATTTTATAAAAATAAAATACGATACTTCTACCTCATTATATCCTTAGTTTATCACATAACATCATAAAATTGGTAATTTCATCAAAAAACATTAAGTAGATGAGTAGTCTTATTTTGTTGCACATTCTCTCAATGATCCAGAATCTGCCCTAATTATTGTTCCTAAAAAATATCATGATATAGTGGAATGAACCATGAGGTTAGTTCGTGTGAATGAGGATGTATGTACTTCCTCAGCAAATATATATGAAACACCTTATTAACATTAAAGAGGATATGTGGAAGCACCAAGTGATATGTTACAATCCCTGATCAGTCAAGAATCTCGAACGATACAATATACCTAGAGTTCAACATTCCATTCTTCCGTAATCTCATAATCTACTTCTAATTAGAAATTATTAGAAAAACCTTCCAAACAACTTCAAATTCCAAATAATGAAAAAAATTATAATCATGACTATTCAGCCAATATTGTACTTCCCAAATGTGTTGCTGAATGTAAAAAAAATTATTTTCTATTTCTTATGTTAGTTATGTTCCGAATATATTTATTTAATCTACAACATCCCAATATGAGTGAGTTATAAAATTATTTCCATATAGTTTCAAAAAAATATCAATCTGAATTCTGGTGTTAATAATATTGTTATATAAAAACATTACTAGGAAGGTTTTGATCCCCAAAACCATCAAAATCAATAAAATAAGATAGAAACATATCTTCTAGGGATTGAATTTTTCTCTTATACTGACCATAATTCTAAGGATCATATGTAGTTCTAAAACTCAATTATGTATGTTAATCATACTAAATACATTGCCATATGTTTGATGTAAACCTTGAATCCATATAAAAAAATTGAATGTGGTATGAAATATAACTTTATCACTTCTAAAATGTATATCCTACAAAGATGATCCATAGAGAAATATTCTTGCATAGTAATTAATTGTACATACTATGTAAGGTGGTCAACTAAAAACCATATTCCTTTGTTCCATTTAGATGTTTTTGGTAGTGAAATGAAAAAGTACATAATGATTTATTCCCATTATTATTAATTTATGGGTAATGATAGTAAAATTACCATAGATATTTCCCTCACAAAAATAACTGATAGACATACCAAGCATCAAGATACAAACTATGTAATAACTCACTTCATGCCATACCACGAGAAATATTATTTCCCATCATTATAAATATTTTTATATCCGTGATCAATAGAATATTATGAATTATATGCCTCTTCTAACAAGTCATTTGTCAAATATAGTTTTGAGTTAGAACATACATAGTTCATGTAACATATCATTAAATCATCATCAAGTTTGAACTCATGAACATTTAAAAAATTCTTTTATTGCTCCATATCATCCACCTGCTCCTATTTTACCATCAGGTTGATAGATGGTTGAAAATTTATTTAAGAATGATAATATTTTCCCCCCTTCTTTAAATATTCAAATATCAATCCATTATAAATAAATTTATAATGGATCTATTTTTATCATTATCATAGATATGATTAAATGATCTTTTTGACTCAATGCCTCACCCATACTTTACTTTCTCTTGATGGTAATGTATTGTGTTTAATTATATCAAAACATCTTAAATGGAACATATTCAATTCCTCCTATATCAATATATACATTAAATTTTTTCATTAGTATATATATGTTACAATTTTCTCCATAATGATAATTCCTCCATATATTAAATGAAAAAATGACCGAAGGTAAAAATAAACCTTGAGTTGGTTAATTTTTCTCATCAACCATAAATTTTCATGATGAAAAATCTATAACCATGTCATTATTCATTACAATTCATCCAAATCCCTTCTAATTTGAATCACTATATATTAAAAACAATTCTCCACTATAGAGTAATGTATTCCTTGGTGTGCTAACCAATCATCCCATTAGTTCCTTAAACTTTCCCTCACATTCATCTATCTAGAGAAACTAGGATCCCTTTTGAGTTAACTTGATGAGTGGATTTTATGGTTGTGTAAAATTATCACAAAAAATGATAAATATCTAGCTAAACTTAGTGGTAAGCACCCCTTAAATCTACATGAAAAATGGGGGTTCAAAACCCATTGGGCGCAGGTACTATAGCAATAATGTATCGTATTGTAGCAGCGGCGGCACTATAGCAACGACGGGCACTGTAGCGGCGGCAGAGCACTGTAGCGGCGGCGGGTACTGTAGCAGTACTATTCACAGAATGATCTTTGGGCCAAAAAAATGGGCCTACGGGTCATGTAATGGGCTAAATGCCCACTGGGCCTTCTGGCTATGTAATGGGTCTCACTCTACCCAGTTAAAGAGGTCTTTGCTTTGCTCTAATAATAAAAATGAGGCTTCGGCCCCAACCTTTTAAAAAAAAACAAAAAACTACGAATAACAGTCATTGAGGTTGGTATAGATCGAAATTCAGTTGCCTACATTTTTTATGGATTCACCTATATACCCTCTCTTGAGATTATTTTATCCCAAAATAAAACCTTATATATCAATAATTAATAGTATTTAATTTTTTTCACCCAACATCACCTTTTTTGGGACTTCAGTATAATTGTCAGGTGATCATCATACTCATCCTTACACTTTTACAATTTAAATTCAACAAATTTTACCAATTCCATTATGAGGTGATAAATCTTGTTGGAATATCATGTTTCGACTGTTGTTTATATGGATCATGACACTAAACTATACAAAACATTCACTAGTAGTTCATTATTTCACTCATTTATTTCCTTTTTTTATGTTTTTATACTATATGTTCATGGGTGGTCATTTTTTTATGTAGATTCAACTAATATGAAAAAAAGATATATATACTCATTTGAGGAGCTGGGTGAATTTAATCTCAAAATCATGTTATTTTGTGTGTATAACAATTGAGAGGTGATAGAGAACATATGAGACCATGTATCATATGAGAAGATAACTGACATCATTAGTTGAGATAATAAGATCAATAGAAGCTGACATTGATTAAATAAGAACTATCATTCATTGATTGATCTTCTCTACGCCTCATCAAGAAAAAAATTAATACCAGGAACATTGTATTCAAGGGATGTCTTATTCATATGATTTAGAATTTGATCCAATTCAAGGGAATGAAAATTATGATCGCCAAGATCATTTATCAATATTTTTGGGGTTATGTGATATATTTATAAGGAATGACTTACCAATGAAACCATTTAATTTTTACATTTATTATTTTTATTAATGGGATAATCCACGAATTGATTCAATTAATTTCCACCTATTACCACCTGGGTTGAACTGAATGGTATATATCCAAAAAAATAACATTCACAGAAAATATGATAAAGATAATATGTGACATCTAGTTTTTTCACAACTTGATAGAGAATATAAAAATGAGGCCTGGGAATGACTGACAAAGATACTCAATAGATTAATATAACATGGATTTAATCTTTTTATATGATATTAAACAATTAATTTTGATTATATAACAACTCCTGGGTCATGATTGATTAAGTCATTGGAGGATGATTAATTAGGAAGACACCAACCAGATATCAATAAATTTTGGATGATTTCATAGGTAATGTTTCTTACTAGCAACAAGAGTGATTCCCACCAAATTGAGAAGTGCATTAATTTGATAATATGACCAATCTAGAAGCCCAAATGGAAGCCAAGTCCATAAAATACAGTCTTTTCTGAAAACCCAAATTCTATGAGAACTATCAAAAATTCATGAGGTGTTATTATGGGAGATATTTTGAGGCACACATATTATCCATGATATGAATGGGAGATTATAGGATAATTGATAATGTGAGATAAATTCACTTAATTGTACCTAGACTCAACAATAATAATTAACTAAACATTGAAGAATACTTATTTTGGTTTCAAAAAACCAAGGCTAATTAATTAGAGGTAATAAAAAACACATTCATGCTAAAGGAACTCAAGTTTTTCCCCAAGGAAAAAAATACCAAATCCCATCTACCAAAATTTTCAATATATAAATCATTTAATATATTAAATTTCCATAAAAATAGTTTCAAATAAAAATTAATTAAAACTAACTCTCTTTAATTGAATGGTTATCATATACAAATACCAAAATAGCCACTTCCATGAACATATTTGGAGAACCATTCAAATCATGATATTTATTTTGATAAAAACTATGGACGCTCGAAAATATTTAAATGCAATTAGGATAACATAACCAAAAGTTGACTGAGATACCAAGTCTATTTGTTTTTGAAACATAGTTATACCAAGAAAGGATGATAATTATATCACTTTTTAGATTAAAACAAGGATAAATGAAAATAATTATCACCCGTTCATAAAAATATATTTTGATACGAATCAATCTATAGAGGTAGATATTTAGAAGATAGAATATGTGATGGAAAAAGTACCCAATTGTGCAACCCATGATAAGTCAATCATAGATATTGAAGTAAATAATAATAAATTTTATCTTAATAAATAAATTTTTCCTTAACTAGATTGTATACAATAAGTGAATATGGATGTATAATATAATAAGTTTATGGAAATTATCAATCATCTTCATATTGTAATCCCAATCACCAAGGCTATTTCACAAATATCAGTATAAAACATGTTCCTCGTTGAGATACTCTTAAATAAGTATAAATTTGTGGGCATGGGTATTATTTATTTGATAGAAGAGTGTTATGATTTTTTTTAAAAAAATAGAAATTCCCACCAATGCAATGAAATCAAGGGAGTTTCACAATTCTATGCACAATCATATACTATTCCATCAGAAAATCCAATAAACATTTTGATATTAGTATGAAAATTATACCAGTGAAAATATTAAAAATTATTCAGTAAAAAATCCAAACCCTATAAGAGTTTCATTAAGATTATCAAAAATATGTGATATATCAATTAATATTGGAAATTTGATGTTAAAGTTTTTATTATTTATGTTTTGATAAAATTTACTTGCCACACATTGTTTTTTTTTCAATTGAATATCATTAATATCATGATATTTCTAATTGGTAAATAATAATTAATTGAAATATTTTTATTCATAAATTTATATTCAGGAATATTAAGAGAGATTAATCAATTTTTTTTATATTTTAAGAAATATTATATCTTATATCATTATATGAATATATTTGGAAATTTGATATTTTATTTCAAGTCATTTTATATTTGTAAATTATTGTATAATGTTGAAAAATAAAAATTCTACAACAAAATAAACATATAGATAAATCACCATATTTATCATAAGAATTTGATATTAATATTATTCATTCAACAACATATGGGATCTCCTCATACATGCATATGAGTGTCGTAGTATGATTCTTCATTAGAAAACATGTTTCCCTATATTGTGATGACAAATATCTATAACCATATATAATTGAACCATTCGTGCCTAAACATCTACATACATGAAACTCAATCATGAAAGACTGCATATTGGATGATTTATACTATCCATTCGTTTAAATGATAATACATAGGCATACTCTATCTAGTTATATAAGTTCTTCAACCATTCAGTATTAATTTTCATTTTAATCCATTATTGTATATATATGAGACCATGATGGATTTACACATTCCATGACCGTGCATTCATTTCTGCAACAATGAGAAGAGATTTTATGAATGAGAAACCTCATTTATAATAATGTCACAAGACTTTCTGGCAGAATGTCTTTCATGGTATCATGCATCATCATTAGATATAATTCCATGGTTTTTATATATGGTCATGAATATATTATACCATGATTTATGATTTTTTTTGTGATTTAAATTTTTTAATTACTTAAACATTATAGAATATATTTTAATTGATATTTTATATTATTTTTTTATTAAAAATATAATTGGAAGAATTGTCAAATTATTTTATGAAGATGATTCTATTTTTCTGAAACACATTCAATATACTTATTAAAATGCTATGTTTTATTGATTTTTTGATATCAAAATATGTTTCATGTTTAATAATTTTATTTGGATTATTCTCTTACATTAGAATACACATATATATTCTGAAAACAATTTTGGAAATTTTTTAATGAATAAATATCAATTGAAATATTTTTTAAATTGAAATATTATGGGTGATTTATTATATACGCTATTTTATTTATTAATATAATGTATGTTTGTGTGAGTGGGTTTTTATTATTTTATTTATATGAAAATTTCTCATGTATTCTAATGAACATATTTGAATGAGTTTTAATGAGTTCAATCTAACAATTATATCCCTATGTATGTATTCAATGAATAGGTGTGATGTTTAATTAGGTAATGATAATGTTATTACATTTTTATAATTTTACTATTTCAAGGTACAAACTTTTTTCAGGAAATTATTTAAACATCCTATGATTTTATGATATATATTACTTCAAATATATTTAATTTCATTGATAGCTTCCGACACACACACCCAAACCTAAGTTTAAATTAATTGTAATAAAATATATGGTTACAAAATAACCCCTAAATTTTTGTTATGAATATGAAAAACATTTTTGGGAATATATGTATAATATTTTGAGAAAAATAAAAGATAATGATAAATAATTACTCAATTTTTAGTATTATCTTTATATATTCTAAAAATTAATTGTTCCTCCAAATTTTTTATCTTTTTGTCAGAAAATAATACGTTTAAATTATAAACTTTTAGAAAATTTATTAGAAAAATGTACATTTATTTTTGAAATTAGTATTTCATAATTATCAAGGATTTTTTTTTGAAATTGTCTGAAAAGATTTATCTTTTCATTAATATTGAATAATAATAATTTTTATTGAAAACTATATATTTTTCAATAATATAGAATGTTGCAATGTATAAAAAAAATTATAACATATCCATTTATTATTTCTACTATTAATAATCCAATTATGTTCATTTTAATTTATTTTCGGTTTGAGTTTTTATAAAAAAGATTTATACTTAAGACAACTTTTTTTTATAAAAACAAATTCATCACATTTTGCACGTTTTATCTTAAATTAAATTCTACCACATATATTAATTTAATTTTATAATATTAATTACATAATTTAAAGCATCATATTTAGTATTAGTCAACATGATTAACTGATTTTTTTCATAATGAATAGTAAAATAGTAAAAATCGATTACCAATGTTAAGTGTAAAATTTGTTTACCGGTGGTGGGGGGGGGGCTGAAAACAGTAGATAAGGGTAATATTTTCAGTTAAACATGTATAAATACTATTTTATTTTCATATTTTAATCTTTTATTATATGACCTTTAATTATTTTCTTGTTTGGAAGCATTTTTCTTAAATAATATATTATTATATTTTAATGTTTTAATAAATTACAGGTGTGTCCGCTACCCCACCTCTAAATGGACACCACTCTTATCTCTTATTTAAATCATATTTAGAAATATAACTATTCCAAACACTATCCAATTATATTCCAAACTTACCTATCAATGAACCATGGTTTCTTATCTTTATATAAGACCATTCCAAGGGGCCATAACAAGGGATCTAAAGAAGGTATACCAAAGAAGAGGTCATCATATAACCTAAACAACTTCAATTTATTTCATTTTATAACATATCATATTATATTTTAGTTATCATACTATAATAACATCAATTTACTAAATATACTAGAATGTTTTTATGATTTTGTAACAACACTTATCTACCCTCTATTCTATCAAATGATATGTGAATGTATCGCCTATGTGTATGGGTAGACTACCGCCTCCACGTAGATATATAATTAATCATCCATGACCATCATTAATGGTTGACTAATATGTTAAATTTAATGTTTTTACGATATTTATATCATATATATTCTTTTTTTTATTATAATATCATATTTACCATTTATCATTCTTATCTGTTGTAAAATGATAACACCGCTCGTGTGTACGTGTGGACTACCACCTCCATTAAGCGATGTGATTTGATTTTCATTTCATATTTACATGTACGTTAATAAAAATTTAATTAATATATATATATATATATATATATATATTTATATTATTTAGGATCAAATTACAGTTCCATAAGGACACAATACTTATTATCTTTTATTCCTAATTTATGTTAGAAAATGAATAAAATGTTTATGTGTATGTATAGATTACCATCTCTATAAATGGTGTGAATATTTTTTCTATATAAAATTTGTATGGATGATTAAAAAAATTATATAATAAATTTATCTCTTATTTATTTAATATAAATCATTATAAAGATGATATATCCATGATCAAATTTTAAGGACCAGATTTTATGAACCAAAAATTCCAAGAATGAATTAAAGTGTTAACAAATAGAAATAATTATTTTAATAATAAATTAAAGATAAATAAGTGTTTAAATGTTATAAGTGGATATTAGATGATATTTTAAGTATTTATATAATTTTATTTTTTATAATTAATAAACATTCAAATTTATTATACAAGATTTTAGATCATTTCAAAGAATTTTAAACTTGAGATAAGGATTTTTCATCTGAAATTGTTTTCTTTTGGAATTATGTTATGTTATAGACCTATCATTTTTATGAGGTCTATATGAAAACAATGATAAATTTTATATAATTAATATTTTCATGTTAATAATATTTTGTATTTTTTTGTTATTAATTCACGGGACTTATGATTCAAAAGTTTCTAAAGCAGTAAGGGATTTGTGATTTAATCTCATTTTAATCGAGATTGTTTATACATGAATTTATATTTAGGGAAAAATATGATCCTTTAATAATAATCTCATTTAAATTTCTTATCCATTATTTATTCATGTAATTTTCATGAATATTTTCCATTTTATCTCTTTGGTAATTAAAATAATCAGTATCCTTTTTTTGAAAAGAAGAGCTTATTTATTCATTACTTGAGAATCATTTTCATACATTTCCATGTTTTCCTTAAAATTTTTTCATGAATTATTTTTATTATCCTATGATTACTAGAATATATTTTTAATAATTTTTTACTTTCAATAAAAAATTAATCAAATGAATCTCTTAATCATTTTCCAATTAAAGTTTTTATTACTTTTTATTGAAAATGTGAAAGGAATATTTGGTTTAGTGTACAAGAAATTAATGGAATATACCATCACCATGAATAATAAATTGATTTAATCTTAATTTAAAAATTTATATGGTTTTTTAAAATAAAATATCCACGTTAAAATTTGGTAAATATTTAATGTTTAAATATTTTATTTCGACGTGAAAATTGTATTTTCCTCAATGAATATTTTAGTTATCAATTTATTAAATTTTTAATAAATAATAACATCCAATTATGATACAAATTCTTTACTAGGGATATGATTTGATGATAAAATCCTTATTCTTTCTCTATAATGTTTATGATTATCATGATTTGATTTTAACGAAACATGTTTATTTTCCACAAGTTATAATATGATGAAAAGTAGAATTCTTTATGAAACTGGTTTTCTTTCCATGGGTTATAATATATGATTACTATTTTACGATCTTATAGAACACATATGAATGGATCAGGATTGTGTGATTGGGGGATGTATAATTATATATCTCTCCACTATAATGAGTAATGATGGTTATATCACGAGATAATTATGACTGGAATAAGGAGTATACCTTGTTCAATAAGGGAGTCTACCCACTATGATAGTGTGGGTAGTTAACCATAACTACATACGTGAGTGGATTTGATAAGGGAACCCAATTGACCATGATATTACATGAAATTAGCCTTTACTAGGAAAATTATATAATATGATTACATAAATTTCACAAACTTTTATCTTATGCCAATGTAATTGATCCGGGATCAAGTTCTATTATTCATTTACGATTAATGTCAAATGTTAATCAAAACAATAAATAATGACTAATGATTATGATATTCGATATGTTCGGTGGGTTTTCAAAATATTTAGATCATGTTATCATACCCTTATGCTCATGTTATGCTTAATAAATCCTTGATATCCCCTTTGTTTACCTATACAGAGAATCTGTGATCATCCTTTATTATGTTTCATTTTCCATAGGGTATTGATAATTTTTGTCTGTATGACATGTCTAAAAAAGGTGATATTTGTGAGGAAATAATTTAGAGACAGTAAAGATCTCTTATGTACCTGTTGTTTATGTATTAATGCTTCGAAATACACAAAACCATTATAATTATGAAATGTATCATAATGTTAAGTAATTATACATCATCTAATAAGATAAAATATTTATGTATGAATTTTATGGGTAACTATGGATGGTATAATTGTATAGATTAGAATTTTATGGAAATTAGGATGAGAATCTTTTAGTGAGAACCCCCAGGATAGACCTAATTATAGGCTAACATCTAAAAATATGGTAAATTAATGGGAGTGAATTTACATGAAAATTCATCCATATCTATAAACTAGATTGTTGGTGCATATTTGTAACAGATTACCCTAGGGTTAATAATTCTGAAAGGGGTATATTGAGTATTAACTCACTCACCATCAATGCAAGACGAGTGGGTCTATGTTTTCACAACATGATAGACTTTCCTAGAGGATATTCTTGAGTTAATTTTAATTTTATAGAATTATTATGATGAATTTAAATTCTTAATGATCACAAATGACCTAGTTTAATCTAATGGATTCATGTACAAAAAAAGGTGTTAGTATTTAGATGTACTATAATGATTTTCAGGATTATTTGGTTTCTCACTAAAATTATTACAGATAACATTGTGATTTTTCATTTTAGTTAGTGAATGGAACTCTAAGGACCCATGTTAACATCAGATGTGATAGAAAATGAATTCGTTGTCCTCATGTGAAACAAAATATTATGGTAGATAGAATGAAAAATCATTTTTCTATGGCTATAAAACAATCAAAACCAAGGAATCATGAAATTCATTAAAATGATAAATGGAATGAAAAAATATTACTGAGTCCTTAATGAGGTAATACCCTATTTATTTTAGTATCTTTATTTATCGACTAGTTTCTAATCAATGGATCATTTCAACTATAAAAATAATTTATATTTTACAATGTTCGGAAAATGAAAAAATTATTTTTGTTGCTTATCGTTTGGACGAAGAAGTAGATCGATGGTGAAATATTATCAACAATATTAACAAATGGGTTGAAATTAACTTTGATTAGTGGTATGATTTTTCGATATTATTGTTCTATAAATACTTTTCTTATATTTTTAAAATTAAAATAGAGAAATAATAACTTGATATATTGTAGTAGGATAATTAATACATTTTTATATATGAGGATAATTTAAATTGATTTTCAATGTAGGATTATTGTGTTATCATCCAACATAAGAGTAATATTAATCTATTTATTAATGTCTTAATTCCAAGTCTATGATGGTTGTTATCCATAGGATACTTTAGGAGCTATGAAGATAAAATTTGATGTTCTATCAATGTAGAAATCTTTATTGGAGTTACCCATTAATTTCATGGTTTTAATAAACACATAAATGTGAAATTCAAATGAATTTATAAGAATAAAAATCATGGAGGATAGAATATGATATTTTATTATGATCAAAGTGTCAAAGGAAGCGTGGATGAAATTTTCATAAGGGGACAAGAAAAATTTTTAACTGTAGAAAATTAGGACTTTGAGAAAATTAATTTTGATGTGACGTGAAGATACTTGTAAATGAATGGAATAATAAAAATTTATTAATTCAATTTACAAAAAACACTCCAATGTATCAAATACAAAGATTATTTTCATTATATTAACTATTTCTCACATCTAAAGGTTATTGATGGTGATCCATGGGAGCATCCTATTAATCCCCGAGGAAAAAATGAAATCACTTTAGATCACTAATGTCATTTTGGGGTATGATAATGAAGTGGTGAAATGTAAACATAACATCCACTCTATAAATGATAACATCTGATTTGATTATGGATAAACCCACTATTTTTAGTCTAAATAATTTTCTATGGGTATCAGAATACCACCAAAAAATTTATATTGAATTAATAATGAAAATAATTAATGTTATAATGATAACATACAAAGTCTATGATTCTTAAATAATTGAAGTTTGTGGGAATTTTCTTCCTACAATGATTTTTTTCTCTCCCTCAAGTTAAATTTAATGTTATTTGTGTAACGGAATTTATTAAATTAAAAAAAATCCCAAACTAGTTATAATGTAAGGGATGTCCCATTTGGTATTAGGAACCATCCTTTGATAGTCTATTAGTGTGAGGATAAATAACAGAATACAAAGGAAATTACAACCCTTTTAGGGGTATTGATTCTTATTAAAAATGGATAGTTATTTATTATGATTAGGGACAAACTAAACGTCTAATATATTCTTATAGTGACAATGTTTTTTTATGTTTATCTGGAAAAGATTTCTAGTATTCCTTTGATTCTTGATGTCGAGTTTTAAAAAAAATTATACCAGGTGCTTCACATATTTCCAAAAATCAATATAGAATTACCCAAATTGAGTAATAGGAATTATATAAGAAACTCCTTGAGAATATGAATAAGGGATTCATTCAACCACATTCTTCATCAATGGGTGCACCATTTCATTTTTTTATGAAAAAATATGGAACAATGTGACTCTGTGTATATTATCGGTAACTTATAAAGATCATGGTCAAGAATAATTTTTCTTCTTCATCATATTTATGAATTGTTTGATAAATTATGAGGAGCTCAATATTTATCTTAGATTTATCCTGGATCTAAATACTATGAATTAAGGGTTAAAAGTGAAGGCAAACCCAAGATGTCATTCTGTATGAGGTATATACATAATGAATGTATAATTATTCCATTTGGTCTTATATATTCCCCTGTTATCATCCTAGATTCAATGAATATAATCTCTAAAGATTAACTTGATCTGATTATTGTAGTATTTATATATTATATTCATATATATATTCTTATATAATGAATGATCCAAAATATCCCTTGATAATTATACCAAAGGCCCTAAGGAAGGATAATTTTCTTGAAAAAATTACATAAGTTTGAATACATGCTAACAAAGATTATTTTTTGGGGAATATCATATCAATAAATAGTATATCAGTTGATCCATCAATGAAGAATGTTATTTAATGTTTTCCTAGTCCAACCATTTTGATTGAGATCTATAGTTTTCCTGGTATGGATAGATATTATTAATACATTGTGGAGAATTTATCATGGATATCTAATCCACATAAAATGTTATCAATAAATGGGTTCATGTTCCATTGGATAGATAAATGCGTGGAAATTACATGGAATAATTTAGAAGGACAGTGAGTGAACCTATTCTTACACTACCCTGTAGTGGAGAATAATTTTTTATCTTTATTGAAAAAATGTTGAACGTGCTAAGATGATTCCCTTTCTAGTGTGATATCTGGATTTCTTATGCCACACCAAAATTGATTTCACATGATAAATATTAAAAAACTCTTTATTTTGATTTAGATATAATATTTTATCCATTAAATATATAGTGTTATTATACTTGTGTAGAAATATCTGACATATACACTAATAAAATTTTTATGTTTATAGTCACATAAAAATATTTATGTATGTGAAAGATGAGATGGTTGATGTTTGTAAAAGATTATAAATACTCAATAAATTACAACTATGGGAATGTAAATAAGTTGGTTGATGTTCTGATTTCAAATTATCATGGTAGTTTACATATGATGAGGACAAAAAATAAACCAATATTTTTGGATATGCAAATTATTGACCATGAAATCTTGATGTAATGTGAGAAATCAATTTTTTCTCAAATGAGTGTTCATCAATATATCCAAGTAATGATTAAATATATGAAAAAGGAAGATAAATATCTTTAAAACTAGGTGAGAAATGTTACTAGGTTCATACACGACTATGATGGAATCAAAAGGTTCATGGAACATTTTTGTGTTCCATTTGTATAGGTTTTTATGGAATTCTATAATGATTCTCACAGTTTATCATTCTATATTCGTTATGGAAGTAAGAGATGTATATATATCGAATGGAATATGTTTTATGAGACAATATATAGAGAGACAATGTAAATTATTTATCTTTGTTCTTGGTATGTTAATATGTTAATGATGCGAGACAAGCATCTAAGGGGATGTTACAATCATCGCCAGTTACAGAAATGTAATTGGAAAACATCACCATTGTTTGTTCATTTGACTCCCTAAAATTTCTGAATCCCATAACATTATTTGATATAGTATGTCAAATTAAAAAGTCAGATCATTTTATTATGAAACAGAATATTTCACTTTTCATCATATTTCCAAAATATATATTATATATGTATTAGGTCTACTTGGGGTACTATATTCTATTTTATATTATAGAGATTAGAGGATTACCTCAATGTTCTAATGAAGTATTCACCACCCTCTAGATTCATAGATGGGATTAAAATCTTCTCATCATCCTAAAAAGAATATTCATTCTGAGAGCACCATTCATACCCTAGAAGATATTCACAGATCTTATTTTATAGATATCATAGTTGGTTGGGATCAACACCTTCCCTAGTCAAGTTTTCATACAACAATATCTTTTACTCAAGCCTTTAGATAGATCCTTATGAATCCCACATTTTAATGGAGTCAATAACTCCAATGTAATGAAAAAATGATAAATAAATAAATACATATGGTCCTGAGTATGCTATAGTAATGACTAAGAATTTCAGATCCATTCATCACCCCATCAAGGAAGAGTTGGGATGACTGGAAAGTATTGATAACAAAAATTAGTGAAATATATAATTTAATGTTGGCTAGAGGGTATTAATATGAATTTATCTATAGAATAAACTTATCAGATTCCAAAATAAGGGATTGTTTAGCCATAGGTATATTAACCTTTTCATGATTCCTGATTGACTACAGATGATATCTTATCTGTTAGAACTTCTACCAAACCTATCTCAAGATAATTATGTGTCCTATGTATCAATATTAATGAAGTCAACACCAAATACTTAACATTTACTAAACTTATTTGTTGTACCTTTGGATCATGATCATTTTTATAAAAAATAATTTGTATAATTCTTAGAACATAGTGATAATGTACTATGAAATAAGAATACTTAGCTGGTTAATGTTCTTTTGTGGAATCTAAAATTTTAAGAAGTTATATGGGAACATGAGGATGTGATGAAACATGGATACAATAATTTATTTTATTTGATGTGACAAAATTTTGGGGGAGAAATTCATTTTGTGTGGGATATAACATAAAAACATGAGATTTTATGATATACTTCCTCCCCAAATAAATTTATTTTATTCCATAGCTTATGATACACAAAAAACCAGAGTTTAAATGAAGCCTAATATAGTATATAATTATAAATGATCCATTATTATGTCTTTAAGAAAATGAATATTTTGAAAAATATTTCTATGGGTTTTAGATAAATCATAAATATTGATAAATAATTACATGATTTTTTGTAACGTCATTATATACTTTGAAATATTTTTTTAACAATAATGGATTTTATTAATTTAGTGAGGATAAAATATAATTAATTTCAAACACTAAGAGATAATTTATTTTTAATAAAGAAATTCATTTTTGAAATGATCATGTCAAAATTATCTTATGGTTACTTTTTGATAATTTTTTGAGAAGTTATATTTTTTTGATGTGTAGTGAAAATATAGATTTTTTATTGAAAATTGTCCTTTTGATCCCAGAATATAATAAATTACATTTTCTAAATGTTTTGAAAGTATATTTATTTCATTTATATCATTAACAATCCAATTATGTTTCTTAGAATTAATTTGTTGATTCATTTTTTTATAATATTATTTTATACTTAAGGAACCCTTTTATATAGAAAAATGATGTTTGATATGAATTTTGAGATTAATTATAAATTAAAATATTTTAATAATGTGAATTGAATTTGATAAAATGTATTGGGTATTTAGAATAAAAATAATTAATAGTCGTAAATAATATCAATGTAATTTTGTTTCATAATTGATAGTAAAAATTATAAAAATTTGATATCTTGATTAATGTTAAAACATGTTTACATGTGGATTAAACCAAGAGACAAGGGTGATATTTCTAGTTAAATATCTCCAAAATCTATTTTATTTCTATATTTTTACCCTATAATATCACACCTTTAAATTACTAGATATTTAAAAAAATTATCTTAAATAATACATTATTATGTTTTAATATTTTTGAAATTTTATGTGTGTCCTCTCATCTTTTTATAAATAGTCACCACTCTTCTCCCTGCTTCACACTAATTTTAGTAACCTGGATCAACCAAACCCTAGTCAATTATCTACAAAACTACACCTTCCCTGAATTAGAGGTTTTTTAATTCTTAAATGTCTATTCCAAGTGACTAAAATAGGGGGATCTAAACTAGGTCTACCGAAGAATAGGTTCACATATTACCCAACCTATTTCAATTAATTTCTTCTTATAATATCCCCATTTCTATAGTTTTTCTCAAAAATAACAAATTCAGTATCCTTAATATAATAAATTGTTATTATTATTATAGAACCACGATTCTCTACTCTCTACATCATCAAAAAGGTTGTGAACGTATCGCTCATCCACATGTATTGATTACCACCTCCATATAGTTATATAATTCATTTTCAATAACCATCATTATTTATTTATTATTATTATATATTTAATTAATATATATAATTTTAATTAAAAAATTATTTTTTTATAATTATAATATAATATTTTCCCTCTTACCTTCTCATTCATTGGAAATAGTAAAAAAAAACTACTGTTTAGTGGCAGTTTATTCCTAGAGGTTCTAATAACCAACTTGAAATAAACCATATAAAAAATTATAATATAAAAACGATTTTATTAAACTATCACTATATTTTTATTTTGAAAATTTCACATTTTTTCAATTAAATGGCCAATATTTTATTTTTAAAAAATCCATAATCCCCCCTCCCTCTTTTACCTCGCTCCCACTACAACCCCGACCTTGATCCCCCCCTCTATCCTCCTCTTATACCCTCCTTGATGGTGACCCCAACCCCTACCCCATTGATGGAATCCCTTGACCCCCCTCCTCTCAAAACTCCCTCCCCCCTCATAGGTGGTGACCCTTACCCCACACCTCGAAGCCGACATCCCCCCTGACCTACCTCTCCCCTCCTTAGCGCCCCCCCTTCGACCTCCCCCTCCCCTACTTGTTGATGACCCATGATCCCACACCCCTAACCTCCACCCTCCCAATCCCCTCTAAACTCCCTCTTTCCTAAATGGTGGTGACCCCATGCTAGAAGACTCTCTGACTCCGACCTCCTAATTGTGACCTTGGATAATTGACACCCATTCTGGCTACTGTCATGACCCTAATACCCCTTTTGGTGACCTCCATGACCCTTAACTCCGCTTCCAATGACCATCGTGACCCCAAACCTCTTGTTCATCTACTACTATTACCCTGACCATGTTCTCGATGACCGTCGTAACCCCGAACCCCATACCAGTAACTATAGTGACCCTAATCTCTCCTACCAATGACCGCCTTGAACAAGACCGACATATGAATCTATGATTATAATAAACACATTAATTACTCATTGTTGAATATTTTATATAATTTAATCTTCAATTTTGATATGAAATTAATTTTTTGTTTCATGTACTTTATTTAATTATATAATATTTATGTGATTTCATAGATCTTTACTAAAATATTTATTCACTTATTTCATGTTAATGATTTATTTCTGAATTATTAATTTTTTAATATATTTGTAATAGATTATATATATATATATATGATTTTTATAATATTTACATGACATATTAAGATAATTTTGTTATGTTTTTTTATAATGGTCATATGTGAGGCCAAAATAGTACGAGAAATGTGATTGTTTATGTCATTGTACCTCTATGAAAATTTTCCATGCAGAGGATAACAAACATACTTATTTATCCACAATGGATTAAATGAAATGGATGGTTTTGTATATCCTATAATTTTTCAACTTTTCTATTTAGAAATTCATCATTATATAAGAATTATAGTGATCCATGTAGGACGATAAGAAAGAGGCATATATTTGTTTCATGAAAGAACATCACAATATATTAAGGAAGGTGGTGGTTATTTAATTAATGGTTATGTACCTATTATAATAATAAAGTATATGTTGAACTCACCTGTTTTGATAATCCCAATTATGCATTCATATACTTTGATAATCTCAATCTAATGATTTTCTATATATTAATTCTTTCAATCTGTGATCAATATGATAATAATATTAAAATAATCCCCAAGATATGTCAATCTATGTCTATCTATGTTTATAAGAGTTATGATGTTCTTATAACCCATTCATATAAGTTTTTCATAAGACAGACAAGTGTTAAGCCACTAATCAGGGTATAGCTACTGATATAGAGCTACCGATACTCAGTCTACTGATAGACATAGTCTACCGATAGAAAGAGTCACCGATAATCTAAGGTTACCGATATGTACAGAGCTACTGACAGAAACCGAGCTACCGACAGAAAAAGTTGACCGATATGCATAAGTCTACTGGTAAGCTAGTCTACCAACAGATTCAGTCTACCGATACAGAACACTAAGAGCTACCGATACGAGCTCCCGACCGGCCTAATGGTACACATACATGACAAATATGAACCGACACAACAGAACTACCGACAAACAAGAGCTACCAATAGAAAGAAGTCTACCAATAGAGCCAGTTCACAGATAGTTACCAATAGAGTAATTCTACTGATACACGTACAGTCACTGATACATCAATCTACCGATGGAACTAGATCAACCGATGGAACGAAGTCACTGTTATATAGAGCAACCGATGCAAGATCAAGGAGCTACTATTGGAAGGTCCTTCTACACAAATTCTTCCGTACACATTTACCAACACGATCTACGAATTGACCAACCAGTAAAAATCTATACTCTCAATACAATTTATTTATTAAGCTAATGGTTACAGTTGATGTATTTAATGAATTCAATGATACTTAAAGAATTATGTTGTCATGTCAGGGAACCATACCTAGTACCCATGCAAAAACTAATCATTCCTTTTTGCCGGAGCTGAAAGCTACAATAGGGAAGATACAGAGCTAGCTGAAACACATAGAAGTAGGGAACACTGAGTGTGCATACAACAAGAATCATGGAACTAAAATGTCACACTGGTGAAAAATAAAAGAATTGAATATCATTCAAACGTGGTGCATTTGTGAAAGAAGAAAAATCTGTACTCCAAGAACACTGGACATACACGAAGCTACTCATTTTCAAGGAGAACACAAGCTACATCTTGAGTGAACTACAAAAAACACTTCATGTACTCAGGCTGCTAAGCTGGACCAAGATTCAAAGAAGAAAATGACACTGTTTTTTGAGCAGAAACCATAGAATGACTCAGATGTTTTTTTGACCAACCAAATGAGTCCAGAGCTGCACTGCCAATCACTAGAGACTTTCTAAAATCATTCTCATTTCCTTTAGTGATTTGATCTTTACATTTTTAGTTGTGTGTGTACCCTGTTTATTTTACACACACGCTGTCCCCTAAGATAAACTAAAGGATTCTTAAATCCTCACTCAAACTTCATAACCCTTTGTTTCCCAATGTGCATATTGGTAGATGTCGAGTAAGACCTGAACATCCTTTGGGTTGTTTTTTGATTTTCCCAGGATGAACTGTGCTAGAGGTCTTTGGACCTGGATAGTAGTGTACTGTTTTTTACCCCCAGTCCAGGGTGTGGATCAATTTATATAAATTGTTTAGAGGACTAAGTATCAGCTTCAGACTGAACCTCTTGGTTAACTTTGCTGTGCATTTAAATTTAAGTCTATAATTATACTATATATTTATTTCATATTCCGCTGCTATTACTTTGAAATAAAAAACTATTTTAAAGCTACTTTTATAGTTAAATTATCAATTGTTTATACTAATTATAAACCAGTAAGTTAGTTTGAAAAGTTAATTTAATCTTTACAACTGAGACCTAATTAATATTTGAGAAACTGATTGAACATTTACACTCTATATAGATTCTCTAAAGTTTAACTTTGTTATTAAATTGGGGCATTTTAAGAGAAATAATTTTAACAGAATTTTTTATATGAACTCAATTCACCCCCCCCCCCCCCCTCTTTAGTATCCACTCCGACCAACATTTGGTATCAGAGGAGTTTTTTCTTTTCAACGATTTCAAAATAATCTGTTTTTTTTACTGTGATTTTAGTGGCATCATTAACGATCGTAAAATTTTTTTTAGTTCTAAATTTTACCTATTTTAAACTATATTTAAAATATACCTATGGATAATAGACTAGAGGGTGCACCTACTAAACGGCCACCATTCTTCAATAGCACAAACTATGCCCAGTGGAAACTGAAAATGAAAATTCTTTTAGAACCCATGGGTTTTGATATTTGGACTGCTATAGAATCTCAATATAAAATTCCAGAAACTGAAAGATAAAATTGGGATGAACCTACAAAGAATGCTTACAATAATAACAGTAAATCCATGAATGCCATGTACTGTGCTTTAGGAGATGTAGAGTTTAATAGAATTTCTGCTTGCACAACTGCTTATGAAATATGGGATACATTAAGTGTTTCTCATGAAGGAACAACCAATGTTAAAGAAATGAGATTGAATAAATAGACTATTTAATAAGGAAATTTTAAAATGTAATATGATGAACCTATTTCTGAAATGTATCTCCGGTTTAATGAGATATTCAATACAATGAGTTCACTTGGAAAAGTTGTTCCAGCTAAGGAACAAATTATGAGGATACAGAGATGTCTGCTTGAATGATGGAGGGGCACTTCTGTTTTAATCAGAGAGTCATGTGACATTGGATCACTACCAGTAAAAGTGTTTATTTGTAAATTAATGATGTATGAGGAAGAACTCAAGGTGAATAAGGAGGAAGATGAAGAACTAAAGAGAAAATACTTAGCTTTCAATTCTGCTTCCTCTAAGAGTAAAGACAAGGAGAAAATGCAAATAAGAACTGAAAGTTCAATAAGTGAAGATTCATACTCTGATAGTGATGCTGAGATGCCTCAAATATCCATGAAATTCAAGAAGTTTTATAGGAAGAAGAAATTATTCAGGAAATCTAACTATAAAGGAATGTATGATCACAAGGGTTGATCTGGAATCCATGAAGGATGAGCTGAAAGAATCTTTTAATGCCTCATTTACTGAGATGAAGCATTGTTTTTCTAACGAAATGAGGATGTTGGAACAATCATTTGAACTCTCTCTAGGAGGTAATTTTGTAACATTCATGGCATAAATACTGGAAGAAGTTAAAGACTTCCAGGCACAAGTTTCTTAACTTGAAGAAGATCTTGAATCTTTAATGAAATTGGTTATCTCTTTGGAATCTTACATGAGCTCAAAATCCCAAGCAGAAAAGGACATAGCCTACGTCATGATTGTGGTAAGCTAGATGGTTTCAGTGTTTGAAGATTTCAAAACTTCTATGAAAGATTATATTAAAACCCAGGATTCCCATGTTCAAAATCTTATCTGTCGGTTGACCAAAATCATAAAAGAGACTATATATTTCTCTGTTGGATCTCTTGCATCAAAAACATTAGTGGATTTGAATCAATTTCGAGCTGTGATGAAGGAGGAGCTTAGTTAAGCTTCAACCAATGGCTCTGTGGACCCATCCGAGATGAGCAGAGTTGTGCTCTCTACTAGAGATTCAGCTAGAGAAATAATGAAGATAGTCCAAGACTATATGAGAGAAGCATCTGCCTCTCAGAAAAATGTGAAAGATAAGGTGGAATCCTATTTCTCTAATATTTTCCCCAAAAATAAACTCAACAATCACTTCAAACTTATGTTAGAAAATATGAAGCTGCCTCCTGTCAATCAATCTTTCAGAGAACAAGTTAGAATGCTAAGGGAATTGACTGTAGCCTTGGACAAGTTTATGGAGAACAATGATGAATTCATATCCTCTATGGAGAGAGGAGGAGGAATAATTATGGATTTCAGAAATCTGTTTCTTCCTTTTCTTTGTGTTGATGCTAGGCCTGTACTTGTCCCTCCTACTTTGCCTACCTCTGCCTCTATTGCTACTACAATTCAGATGACTCTTGCCCAAGCAATTTGAAGCCTTACACATTTGATCACACAAAGGACTCCTCAGTATAGACCAGGAACAGTTTCTATGGCTCAGTCACCTTTGATCATTTCTGGAATTCCTACACCCTCACCTGCATCCCCTTCCCCTAAATCCTCTTCTGCTCCCAAGGGAAAATCTCACATTGAGGATGTTTATTGAACTAGTGGCTAGACTGTTTGATAGGAATACATAGTATTTTGTTTATTTCATTGTACCTTTTCTGGAACATGAAATGAAACTAGTTTTTCATCTCTTTTCTCCTTTTTAATTTTATTCCTCTTTTCTTTCGTTTCCCACTTTTTGATTATCACAAAGTTGGAGAAATATTTTAACATGATTTTACGATGGGGAGAAATACTCTCTAGGTATCAATGAGGAAAACATATTCACCCAGGGGGAGAGATATTAATGAAAGGGGGAGAAATTTTATCTATGGAAAAGCTATCATGATTTCCTCCTCTAATACTATTACATTTCCTCCTCTGATACCATTTTCTATAACTCTCTGATGCCACTAAACATTACATTTGATATCATTACATTTAATTTTATCTCTGATACTATCACATTTTCTTCCACCTTTGATCCTTTATGTACTATAACAGACTGTTTCTCTGAGATAATTGAATTTGATTACATATCCTCTATTACAACTGAACACTATTTTTAAAATGATAATATCATAGGTTGTGATTATCAAAAAGGGGGGAGTATATTTCATCAAATTTATGTCATTAGTCATCATATTTTTTGAGAAATAATAATTTATTTGATTCATTTTTTATATTAAAAGTTTAGTAAGAACATTTATTTATTTGGATCATCCTATTTTCCATTATATTTGTTATGAAAGAGCCAATGAGGTAGTTGAGTGATGTTTAATTTTGATTTTACATGTTTGATTAAAAAATAATATCTTTATATCAAATGTATATGGATGATATAATCAAATAAATATTTATATGAGTTGGATTAATTTACCTCAAAACCCACCTATGTATTATAAGGGTTTGGAAGAATTATTAGATTTTGAAAATGAAAACCGATTAGTAGATAATAAAATAAAATGTTCATGTAATTCTTGTAAATTCGTGATATAGTTTAATATAAATGATGTATATTAGCATTTGATACTGAAATAATTTCATGGAAGATATGTATGTTGGCTTTGGGATGGTGAAAAAAAATGTTCTAGAAAGATAATATATGGATACTATTTTCAATGAAATAAAAAGTGACTCGAAAGATGAAAATTCAATTAAAATTATATTATACGATGCATTTAGTTTTGTAGAATATAATGTCCAATATTTTAATAGATCTACAGAATATTTAGTTAATCCGAAGAAGGTTTATCTTGATTAGAACACCAGTGACCAAAAAAATAAGTTTTATGAATTAGTTGTAGATAGACTTCAAGAAATATCTGAAGGGTGTGCCAAGTATTATATGTTGTCTTTTATACATTAGTTTTATTATATAATGTTCCTCTTTTGAATTTATATGCATTAAATTTCATTGATTTTAGAGTCTGTTAAGAATTCACTTAGTGAAACTAAGATCCTAGCATCATTCTATGAGATGAAAAAATTCATCAAAAACCTATACATGATCATTCCAAGATACATGCATGAATTAATAAATACATTGTTTTCTAGGGAGAAGATTCGAATAATAAATAATGCACAATATGTTATATAAGTTTATAATATTTAATGAACAATAATGAGAGTAAAAATCAATTAAACCGAAGGAAGATGAAGAAAAATCTTGAAAATGTATTGCATTACATTTCATTAAAACCAATATTGCATTGATTATTCCTGTCATCTAAGACTACATATGACATGATGTATATTTCATAGGATATTAATGATGGATTTATGATAAATCCAAAATATTCAATAGCAAGGAATAATTTTGGCTCTTTTTATCACGATTTTTTATTCAGATCCTACGAATATAAATTTTAGATTTGTTTCTGAACGTTTTAACCCTTTGGCTACTTTATGTTCTAATTATATAATTTTCCTAGTTGAATTTATCCCATATCATCTACCTCAATAGATGTTATTGATGAAAAATTATTTCATTATTTCAAATAATATTCATGGTAATTAAATGTCTATAAATTACATTGATGAATGCCTTCATCCTCCAATCAACGAATTGTGAGAATTATGTGACGATGGCATAGAAATATATGATGATTTACTGATAAAAAATTAGAAATTAATGCTTATATAATATTTATAGTTAGTGAAATTCCTAAACTAGGATATGTATCTGGTATGAAGCCTCATACTAGTTTGGTTTGTCATGTATTTAGTTTTGATTTTGAACTTCAATCATTACCTTCAAGAAGAAAACAATTTTTTATGTGTTATTTTCAATTCATTGATGTTTCTAATAAATTTAGGATAAATAATATATGATTAAATAGAGATATTGAAATGAAAAGGTCACTAATCATGTTGTCTATTATATAAATATTTGAAAAATTAATGAATGTCACTATAAAATTTAATAAAAAAGTCATCAATTTTTAGAATGTGGGAAGGATATGAGGTATAGTATCCATAATAGCTAGAAACAAATGAAAGAAGAATAGTATATTTATCAAATTTCATTATTGGGAGTCTAATTTGATATGTCATAATCTATATGTAATTCATATTGAGAAGAACATGTATGGAAATATAATTTTTACAATGCTTAACGAGTAGTGTAAATCGATGTATCACCTGGATGTTTGTGAGGATATCGAGTCAATGAATATAATGTATGTTTTGTGGGAAAATGATTATAGAAAGTATCATTTGACAATTTATTCAATGAAAACTCATTAGAAAGATATATTCCATCAAACCTTAAAGAATGAAAAAGTTCCAAATTGTTATTGTAGTGACATATAAAGGCGTGTCCAGTTAAAGAATCAAAAAATTCATGGATTCAAAAGTACTAATTAAAATATTTTTATTGAGTAGTAATTGTCATTGGAATTGAATAATATGTTTCATAAACAAGTAATTGTGGTTATATTTGTGTTTTTTACCTGTTTCATAGAGAAATATCGGAAAACACTAAATCTAATTAAGCTTGAAAATCTTCAAAAATAATTTTTTGACACTTTTCTTCCGATATGTTACTTTCCACTTCATTATTCAAAGTCGTGATTCATTTGACAGATTATTTGGTTGAATAGTCTAAACATGTTCGACTGCTACACTATTGATAGATGTATCAAATTTAGAGGTATGTTGATATTATTTTTATTATCACTAGTGAATTTGGTTTTGTCATATCATTGATTAAATTGTTTATCTGTTTCTTATTTTTTCATCAAGTACAGAGGTTATTTAAAATCATTTTTGATGAATAATTCAAACCAGAATACTCTTTTTCTCATGGTTACAAAACTGAAGAGTTCTTGACTTTTTGTTCTTGGAATTTGGATGGGATTGAGAATAGATTCAAACCTGTTTGATGTCCTAAGGAAATATTCACTAATTCTCATTCTGAAAACCAGTCATCGGTTTTTCAAACTTTTGGATGACCAATTGCAAAGGGGTAAAATTTTACCCTTACTAAATTTGAGTTGATACAAGAACATAGAATTGTGCTACTCAATAGTGTTATTATAGTTCCATTTATTATGTAATTTTGATTCTAATAAAGGGGTGAATAAGGGGTCATTCTCGAAATGAGCGGGAATTAAAAAAATATATTAATAAGATTGCTGTCGGATGGTTTTCCCATCGTATAAGTATATACTCATATTTGTGTTACTGACATGTATCTATTTTTTCACTGTTAAAATTTATAGTTTATTTCATTTTTTAATGATAATGAATGTTCTAAATCGAGAAAAAAAATCAAATTATATTAATTTTTTTCTTAAGTAACACTATGGTAGGATATGAGATTTGATGCACATAGTATTCTTGGATTTATTTTCCAAAAAATTTATCATGATAAAGACTTGAAAACTATAAAATGTGGTGTATTTACACATTCATTGGCTGGGTACTGTTGGAAGATAAATGATATAATATAATTAAAATAGCATGGTCCATTTTCAATTTTCATATTCAAATTCATGTGGGACAAAATTTATAATGGAAAAATGAAAGATTCATTACAATTTAATTATATCAACTTCTCTCGCTCGATCCATACAGGAAAGCCTGTAGAGTGTGATCTATTTATCATGGCTTAAAAAAAGATGATTTATTTTGTGGGTGATATAGTATATAATGGAAGGAGTGTTGTTGTATAATTTTAGGAGAGAGAATTATGATATGGGTGATCAAGATAAATTGGTTCTTTGTGATAGAGAACCTTTTCAACAACATAACATTCAATAAAAATTTCTAATTTTTTTTTCAATTAGTAGAACTTAAAAGAGATTTTGAAAATAAAGGAATCATCAGTGTGGTGGATGGTAACAATATATGTAATCATGATGAATAAAATTGAATGTATTAATTGGATATGAAGATATATTAAAAATTTTCATTGATAACTGTTTTCAACATATATACATTGTTCAAGTTTTTTTGTAAAAATATTTTAGATTTCAATTTTTATACATTTTAAATTCCTTAACCATTTTTAGTGCCGGAATGATGAGAATAAAAAATATAAGCATCTTAGATGATAATTATAAGGGATCATGCCACCGCTACATTCTTCATTGATGGATCCTTGAGATTTAGTTGTACCTGAGACTACCGGTGAGCCTTTTATTTCCCCATACATTATTTATAGCTCACTACCTGATTAACCTGTAGTGATGTGGTACTTGGTCAGTACCATATATAGGGGATATTGGTTAGTTACCATTACTAGTATGCTCATAATTTTTTATAAAATCATTATATTTTAAAAAAAATTTAATAATTTTTTTCCAAAATACAAAATCAACCATATAAGGGATAGAAATAAGAACATCACATATCTATTGGACTTGGAGGAATTCAATATTATCATTTTGTTTGATGAGTTTGGGGTGCCTATTGGTGGTGCTTCCAGAATACATGGGTAGATTATTGAGTAGCTTGATTGTGAGAAGGTGATATCTCCAATTAATTATAATGATTGGAGGAATCTTCCGACATCTTAAAAAATTTAGGTCTTTTATAATCAAGTAATGTTAATATTAATTTAATATTGAATGTGAACTAATTTAAAATATATGAATTAAATTTTTTAATATATCTATAAAATGTTTTGTTGTTTATTTATAGATGTATTTTTATTTCTATGTCCATGACACTATTTTACTTCAATGGACTCTGAAACTTTTGGGCACGAAATAGAGATATTTTAAATTGTGATTATTGCATGAGATTAATGACACTTCTTTTGTCTCACAAAGGATGTCTGAGAACGATTCTGAAGTCATTTATCTTGAGAAATGGAAGTTATTTTTGGATATTAACAATGATAAATGAAATGAGTTAATTACATATTTGACAGAATCATAATAACATAAAAACAATAAAATCAAAAAAATCATAATGTTTATATTTTTTATTTGAATTATCTAAAAAAATATTGTGAATCTTGTGAATTAATTCATTCTTCACATCGATGGGTCTCATAGTTTTTTTAGAAAAAGAGAAATTTTGTTTGTATTTTGATAAATATTATTTATATAATATTCTTTTCAATTAAATAATTTCTTCTAAATTATTTCCATTTTTTATAAAGGCTGATAATTTAGGTCACATTTTTGGAAGAACAGAGATGCGGTTTACAGTGAATAAGAAATATGATGGCATTTGTGTAAATGAACCTTACAAAGATGTTGTAGTAAGTAATTTTCAATAACATTTCATGTTATTTAATTACTTTAATATAATAATAATGAAAACTATATTATTACAACTAAAAATACATAAAACTAATTAAATGAGTATAGCCTCATGGATCAAAAAATGCCAATTTGGTGTCGTTTGATATAACTAGACATCCCCATGTAATTGGATTTAGGAATTGTTTGTTATTATATTAAAATTTTCATTATTATGTTTTTATAGTAATAAAATAATAATAAATAATAATAAATTTTTTTTAATTAGATAAAATTATGAAGATCAGATATTTTTTAAAAATCACTGTTAATGTTATTGTATTAACATTTTAAAATTAAATAACTATATGATGTAATACCTTCACAATCATCATAGATATCCCAAAATGATGCAGTTGGAATTGTTTTAGGGATATAGCATCCCGGATGTATATGGTTGAGGGGTTCTGGGAATGCTCCATTAGTTGACTTTGGTAGGCCTTCACAACCTGTTTCTGCTACACCTATTTGGGGCTCGTTTAGTTCCTTTGGTCGGGAATCACAAGGTTAAATTGATAGATTGAAAGAAAATGTTAATGAAAAAGAATATGACAGAATAAAACAATATCAGTGGCTATCCACAATGGAAAATGACATAGTTTTTTTTATTCAAGACATGAGAAGAATGATCCATAAGTAAATTTCCAGCCTTATGTCTCATACTATGAAGGTAAATTATAAATTTCATAAATTATACCATGATTTTCAAAGAACACATTCAATTCCATTAATAAAAAATGACACTTTTATATAGAAATCACATATATCATGTCATGCCAACCACATATTGTTCCGGATTGACATGTGGTTGATTCGTATATGTCAAATATGAATTATAAACATTTTACATAAGTTTGAATGCAGTTCATGCTTGTTTTCTCAGTTTTGTCTCTATAAAAAATTTTTAATGTTAGAAAAGCCTTTAAAACGTGTTTAGGGGGTTAAAACATAGAAAATGTAATTTCATTTTCTATAAATTTGAGGACAATGACTATAGATGTAATTGGGAAATATAGGAACCAGTATAACATCATTCCAAGATACAGTTAACCCAGGACAATTGTAAATGGGTTTTTAGTGTTTTAAAACACTATAACATAAATGGAATGTAGAAAAAATAGAAAACAATATCAGGTTTATGTTAAATCATGGAAAAACCACCATTGAGTTAATTTCAATGTGTACTCATAGAAAAAATTCTACTTTGATGTGCGATGTGGTTGGAATAACTCGTTAATCACTTTTTAATGGTACACAAGCTTTTAAAACATGTGCTGGGGGTTCAAAACCAAGGAAATGAGGATATATTTCCCTAAAAAAAGTAAAATAGATTTATATTTATTTTTCAATTTTATTAAATGACAAAATTTCATTCCCAGTTACAATTTTCTTAGGATGTTATTAAATATGATTCTAGTTTATTAAACACTAAATTTTTCACTAAACTATCAAAATCATGGAAACAACCATATATTGAAGTGAAATTATGTGAAACCAACTACTGAGTTATTAATTTCATATACAGACAAAAACATTTCATTCTGACAAGTTGTGTGGTCATAATTACTCAGTAAACACTTCATAAATTAACAAAAGCCTTTAAAAACTTATGATGATGGGTTTAAACTGAAAAAAATAACAATGGATTGCGTTGAAATAAAAAAATGACTGTCGATTGATTTTTGAAATGTTGGAACTAAATACACATTATTCTGAATTATGGTTTTCTTAAGATAGTTGTGAATGCATATTTACTGTTTTAAAAAACTAATTCATGCGTGGAATGATCAAAACCATATAAAATAAGTACATATTAATGTTTAATCAGGGGAAAACCATCGATGATTTATTTTTGATGTGTATGAATTGAAAAAAATATATATGAAATGTGGTGTGGTCTAAATGACTCAGTAAACTATTCTTAAAGGTACATATCCTATAAAAAATCCGTCAGGGAGAGGTGGGGTAAAAAAAGGATAACAATGCCAGATTACTAGGAAATTTTTTTTAAACGGATGTAGATTGCGTTTTGAAATATAGGATATAATGAAAATTAATTCCATGTATTAGTTTACATGAGATGCCAGTAACCACATTTATAGTGTTTTAAAACAATAAAACGTGCTTGGAATTGTAAAAACCATAGAAAAAACCTTCGATTGATATGGAACCCTAGTAAAACAACCAAAAATTTAATTTTGATGAGTAAAAGTCGAAACATTTGTCCACAAGATGTATGGTGTGGTCAGAATGCCTTGGTAAACACCCATTGAAGGTTCAAACATCATTAAAAACATGTGTCCGAGGGTTAAAAATAGAAAAATGAAATTGGATTTCCCTAAATTCATTTGAAATTGACTGAATATTGAATTGTGAAATGTTGGAACTGATTCAACTATATTTTGAGTTAGTATTTTCTCAAGACAACTGTAAACATATTTTTAGTGCTTTAAATCACTAAAACATCCAAGGAATGGTCAAAACCATAGAGAACAACCTTATATTGACATGCAATTATGGTACAAATATCACTGAGTTATTTTTCTTATGTATAGATAGAAAACATATCAATATGACATGCATTATGGTTTGAAAGACTCAGTAAATACTTATTAAAGGTACATGTACCATTAAAGAAAACTGTTGGGGGGGGAGTCAACACCATTCCAATGATGTTTGATTTCCATGTAATCAGTGGAAAAATGACCATAGATTAAATTATGAATTGTAGGAATCAATTCATGTAATTCTGAGATATGGTTTAATGGGATTATCGTAAATACATTTTTAGGATTTAAAACACTAAAACATGCATGGAAATTTCAAATCCATGAAAATGACCTCATATTAAATTGGAATCTTGGTAAAACCACTTTTGAGATATTTCTTACATGAATTCATAGAAAACATGTCAATTGGATGTGAAGTGTGGCTGAAATGAATCACTAAGAACTTATAAAAGGTATAAATTCTTTTAAAAACATGGGTGAGGGTCAAAACTAGGTAAATGATGTCGGATTACGCTAAACGTAGAGTAAAACTACCATCGATTGAATGTTGAAATGTATTCACTAACAACGCATCATTAGGATTTACAGTTTTCCGCAAATGACTGTAAATATGTTTTAGTGTTTTGAAACACTAAAATGTTCATGGAATGGTCAAAACCATATAAAAAACCATAGATTTCTTTATAATCTTTGGTAAATAACCAATATGTTATTTTTTATGCGTATGCATAAGAAAACACACTAATCCGTTGTGTATTGTGGTTGGAATGACTTGGTAAACACTTTTTAAATGTTTAAATGTATTTAATATCATTAGTATATGGGTCCAAACTAATATAATTATTTTGGATTTCTCTATAAAAAATGGGGAACAAATATAAATATAATTTTGAAATATAGGAACTGACAACATATCATTCCGAGTTACGGTTTTCCTTGGAAGACTGTAAACATGTTTTTTGTGTTTTAATACACTAAAACATGTGTGGAAGGGTTAAAACCATATAATACAACTTCATTTTTTCATGTATTCATTTTAAAAAATCCTTTGAGTTATTTTTAATGTGTAAATAAAGAAAACACATCATTTCAAATTGTGGTGTCCTAGGAATGAGTCATTAAACACATCTTAGAGGTACAAAAGAATTTAAAAATGTGTGTCTAGTGAGAAAAACCCATCAAACAACATTAGATTTCCCTAAAATCATCAAAAAATGACAGTACATTGAATTTTAAAATATAGTAACTCACGCCATGTCATTCAGAGTTACAATTTTCTTAGAGGATTTTAAATGTGTTTTTATGTTCTTAAATAATAAAATGTGCATAGAAGGGTTAAAACCATAAAAAATGGCCATATATTTCCATGAAATCCTGGGAAAATCACTGTTGAGTAATGTTTGCTATGTAAAATTAGACAACATATCTATCTGACATGACGTGTGGTTGGAATAACTCGATAATCACTACATAAAGGTACCAAAGAGTTTAAAAACATGTGTTAGAGGGTCAAAACTAGTCCAATGACATCGGATTTATAGATTTTTTTTGAAAAAAAACCATTGATTGAATTGTGAAATGTAGTAACAATCATCATGTCATCCTGAGTTATAGTTTTCCTAGGAAGACCGTAAATGTGTTTAATGTGTGGTAAAACCCTAAAAGCTTATTGAATAGTCAAAACAATAACAAATTTCCTCATTTTGACGTGGAATAATGTTATAATCACTGTTGTATTATTTATAACATGCACGTATAGAAAACATGTCAATATGACATGTTGTGTAGTCATAATAACTTGGTAAATACTTATTAAAGATTAAAAAGCATTTAAAAAAAAGTATTGATGGGTAAAAACTATGAAAATGATGTCTGATTTCCCTAAAATAAGATTAATGAAGCTTTATATTGAATTGTGAGGTATAAGAACTGACATAACATCATTTCAAAATGCGATTTTTTTTTGGAATGACCATAAATGTGTTTTTAGTGTTTTGAAACACTAAGACATGCGTGAAATGGTTATAACGATATAAAAAGACCTCAAATTGATGTTTAATCATTAAAACCACCATTGTGTTATTTTTAAAATATAGGACATTTTGTGATATCAAAGTCTTTAAAATTTATTTATTAAATAAATTTCAATCACATCTCATGCCATTTTATAATTTAAAATGATGATAACATATCCCTTTGAAGTTTCATGTGTTGAATCATATCAAAGATATGTATGGTTATGTTTTAAAAAATGTTTTTATATTATTTGCTTTAGGTTAAAACATCTAATGATTTATTTTAATGTCCCAACCATAAAAATTACATAATATAGTTATTTAAACTAGATTACATTTCATTAAAATTTCAACGATATTTTTGGATAAGTGTTTTATAAATTTAGAAAAAAAAATCATTAATATCAACCCAAAACATACAATGTGTGTACCATTAAAACAATATCCATTTATTAAAAAACATAATTTCTTTAACACAAAACAACAATATTATTTCTTTTAAAAATATTCATAACATTTAACATGACTTAATTATTTCTCTTACACATCCTTATAACATTTTAAAAACAATTAAAAACCTGATAGGTGACAAAAAAGCTCAATAAGGGATATAAAAATATGGTATGAAATCATTATCCCATGAAAACCTATACGCATATGATATCATTTTCACAAAGACAAACTTCTCTATATTATATACTTACTTTTTGAAATATGATAATTCTATAAAACCTTAGAGAATGTATATAAATACAAAAAAAATCTTTGGCGATTACATAAATATATATTGTGACCCTCAAAACTACCTTATTATTTGTAACCCATGTGGTTACCTTGAAATATAATCATCATGGCTTACCTTATGGAATAACCACGGCAGTTACACATTTAGTAACCTTACGAATTTCCGCCAACTTATAGATACCCATTGTATTTCGAGGGAGATACAGGTTCAACACATAATCATAAAAGAAATCCCCAAGAACCATAACATATTAATCAAACAAAAAAACTAGTATAAAAACATTCATTTCAATTTGTGTGAAACTAGATGTTTAAAATATGATTTTATAAGAGAAATCCCTTACAAATATTATATAATTGTTATGAAAATAAATAAAATAAAATGAATATGTGTATAATCTGGAAATAAAGATTATAAAACATAATATATATTATAAATTCATTTCAAAAATAATCTTAGTGACACATAATTACTGAAGTATAAGGTTAACCCGAAGAATGGAAATTGTGTTAAGAATTCCCTTACCTTGGGTTCATCTTACTTCAAAAGTATATAAACACCATGTATAATAGTTAAAATAGTGTTATTAATATCTTATTGAGACATATTAATGTCTATAACACCACATTTGATGATTTTATAACATCCTTTTACCCATTATTTATTAATATTTTTTTCTTTACCTTATTTTGGGTGTGTTCTTTACATGATATTCATGGTCGGTTCATAAAGGATGTCATTGATGAATGTAAGAGAAATTATATAATTGGAATAAATTGGTGTTAATATGTTTATATAATATTAAATGATTCCATAAACCATCTTGGTTATTTGTCATGAGGATGCATCATTAGATAAATCATTAGTTATATTCATTATGATATTCCTGGTGGTTCTTCGATAATCCAAAACATATTTCATAATTTATAATTAATATTATAGAATATAAGTTAATAAATGAACATAAGAGAGGCTATATAATAAAATATAAAATCTATTTAAATAATTATTTTTTTTACAACCATCTTTTGAGGAAGCAATTGAAATTGAAGACACATTGTCCACAATGTCAGAAAATCGACACATCACATATGATGTTTGAATTTTTTAGAATAAGTGGTGGAGGAGAGAAAAAAGTATGATAAATTTTCCCAAAAAAATTATAATAATAAAGAATATATATAATGATATATCTTTAATTATTGTTGGATAGGGGTAGGATAAGAGTGTATAAGAAAAGAAAATGATTGAAAATAAAACACAAGAAAATGAAAGAGGATATTTTCCTCTTGATCTATTCTCATTGAGTTCCTCCATAATGTCCTTGGTTTTGGACTTTTGGAAAGGCCAATAAGTCTCAAACGTGGAGAATAGCCTGGGAAATGTTATTGGGAATAATTTAGGAAATTATGAAAGCTTGAGTGGTGTTAGAGGAAGAGCAAGTGTCAGGGTGGTATTTATAGTGGAGGAGCGAAGGGGTTTACCATTATTTCAATCATTAGTATAATATTTTTTCTCAAGAATATGAATAGTATTGATTCATGTGACCCCAAATAGTAATTAGATAATTTTATTTAGAACCAAGGGTTATTACATCATCCATTATTCTTGGAATAGTGTATTAAGATGATAATGTATATATACAGTATATTACTGTATTTGTTTCTTCATAAAAAATTATAGAATTTTTGAAAAATCATAAAAATTCCCCCTAACCATTTTGTGACGTATTGAATCCAAAATTTAACTTCATTTTTTGAAAATAATTTTCGAAATATTATTAATTTAATATTTTAATAAAATAATTATTTATTCAAAAAACAAGAAATTTAACAATATAACTTATTTTATAACTCCTTGACAATTTAATCAAGATCTCATTATCTTGTAACATTAAAAAATAAAATAAAAAGAAGATTTACTATTCACAAGTGTCTTATTACTATTATTATTACAATTCATAAGGGTATATTACTATTCACTAAAAAAATAAGTTTTTTTTATCAGAGTCTAAATAATATAGTGATCACAAAAATAGATGTCGATTATAAAAAATTAGAATCATTGAAGATTAAAAATAATGATTAATTTTTAGATTATAAATATATCATTAAAACAATGTCTAATTATTTACATATTAACTACATCATGCATTTAAATTTATTTCTAAAAATATGGGGTATTACATTCTCCCCGCCTTATGGAAACGGTGTCCCCACATTTTTGAATACTTATTAAATAATTTTGGGTACCTTTCCACTATATAGTTTTTAGATTCTCATGTTTCTTATTCTAACATGTGATTTCACCTAAAATCCATTACCTAGTATATTACATTATTCTTCAATAAATTTTCACTTCGATGAAGAATTTAAATAGGTTTATCTTTATAAGAAAGGTTATCTTCTAGTGGAACAGTTTTTGGGTTTAAAACAAGAGATGAAGATGGCACATACTTTATGAATAATGAAACTTAAAAAACATTGTATACATGAGATAACTTAGAGGCATTTCTACATGGTAGGAAACCGATCTAACATTCACCAGTATTTCGTAAGTCCCAATGAATCGTGGAGTTATCTTTCCTTTCTTACATAAATGCATATCACATTTCCATAGTGAGATTATAAGAAAAACATGATCACCTACCTCAAAAAAAATCTGCCCTCATGTTATATGATTAAATTTTTATCCCCCTATGAGATGCCCTAATTTATATCTCGATAATCATCACATTATCAGCCACTTCCTCTTCTAATTTTAGTCCCATAAAATTCTATTCCAAGAATTCATCCCAAAAAGATGGAGTTCAACACCACTTCACATATAATACCTAAAAAGGTGCCATTTATATACCTAAATAAAAACATTAATTTTATGAAAATTCAACTAAATAAGTATATTGATCCCATATTCCCTGGTAATCCATTGAACAAGATCAATGAAAATCCTACCAATATTGAATCGCTGTTATGTATTCCCATCTATTTGGGGAAAAAATATGTACTAAAATTTTATTCTGGTCCCATCTAATATTGAAGGCCTTTCCAAATTTTTGAAGTAAACCATTGATAATAATCAGATAAAATGGAAAAGGGGACTCCATGTAACCTAAAAATATTTTTGAGGTAAATTCATGAATGTTAATCGACAAACATGATATATCCTATAGGAATGAAATGATTAGATTTAATCATTCAATCAATATTTACCTAGATTGCATTGTTTCATCGAGAGGTCATTGGGAGTCTCACAACGATGTCTCTGGATATATTTTATTATTTTTACTCTGGAACAGGTAAAGGATGAAGCATCCCCTTTGGAAACTATCACTATTCTATAACCTATTGACATTTCAATCATTTCCTGGTAAAATATGAAATATACATATTCATTCCATCCAACCAGTATTTCCCTCTAATTACTATACACATATTTTTACTTCCATGATGAACTAAAAATGGAGAACTATGAGATTCACACAATAACTCCATCTTCAGTTGAAAATCAAAAATCACACACAATCTTTTTCTATATCTCAAAACACAATCTTTATTAATGTAAAATTCTATGAACATACCCATTTTAACCAATTATAAATTTATTTGTAGCTCCTATCTGCCTTCTGTGCATCCTTAATTATGTCTGACAAAGATGACTGCATGGAAATCTGAAACAAAATAGAATAATTTCTCATACCAACAACTTCCAATCCAAAATTAATAAAATCATTAATGAAAGGGTCTTCTTCCAGACTTAACATGGTTAATGATGAAACATGTTTTCGAATCAAGCCATATTCTATACCTCATGTTTAATTACTTTTGAGTGAATATATATATTAAAATGATGCTTCCAAATTTTCTAAGAAAATCCCACAACTATTACTTCCAAATAATATGTGGGATAAATTAACTCATTATGTTTTTGTTTTCTTGAATCACAACGATTTAATTTATCATTCTGAATTATAACACAATAAATTAGCTTTACAGAAGAATCACAATACTTGAAAAATTCACCATTTGAAGAATGTAGGGTCAGAACTAGAGAATTCACCAATCATTTTTTCAATTCAAAAAAATAACTATCACATGATTTTTTCCAAATGAATTTCAATCCTTTTGAGTTATACTTTTCAGAAGACTAGATAATTATACAATGTTATCAACAAACCACCTATAACTTCCTACCAAACAAAGAAAAATATGATTCTTGGTTTTATTTGTGGATCATGGCTATTATTAAACAACATTAATTTTAGAACAACCCTTATATGTTTCGATGATCCTATTTAATCTATAATTTACACGAATTTCATCAATAAATAGTACCAAAAACATATCCAACAACTTATGAAAAATTATATTCACAAGATTCATGAAAATTATTGGTCTATTAGTTAACCAAAACTACATAAAAATTAATTCATAATGACCATATCTAGTTATAAAAGTTTTTTCTTGTATGTCATCCTCCTTCACCATCAGTTAATTGTACTTAGATCTCAAGTAAATCATGGAATAACACTGATCTCCCTGTGGTTTTTCAGAAAAGTCAATGATGTGTGGATATAAATACTTATTCTCATTAGAAATATTATTCCAATCTCTATAATCAATGAAATTTCTAATGGAATAATCTATCTTTTGTAACGAAAAAACCACATCTCCCCATGTTTATGTCCTTGGATGATTAAATCATTTTTCGAGAAACTCCTTCAATTGATTTTTCAACTCATGAATTTTTATTTGAGTCATTCAATAATGGGATTTGAAATTGGATTAGCAACACGAACTATGTTTATTGTGAGTTCAATATCCTGATCTGTTATAACACCAGATAAATCATCCGAAAAAATCTAGGTATTTATTTACCACTAACACATCATTCATATTTTTAGATCCCTTATTTTCAACAGTTTGATGAAGTTAATTTGAATTTCCATATTTCAAAAATTTCTCATCTTCCTGATATGTTATCAATTTTATGGATATGTTCTTATATACAAACTGAAACTCTTTCTAAAAATATAACATCTTTATCTCTACAATGAATTTTATCCTAATAAACAGAAATTCTATCCGTACCTATATTGAAATAAAAATCTACTAATGGAAAATAATAGGTTGTGTAGCTAATGTCTTTACACTTATAATAATAAGAATATTATTAAAATGCATATTTCTGTAAAATTTCCCAATAAGGTTTTAACAATAAGTTCCGGTATCTTTTGTTGAGATGATATATCTAATTTACCAATAAATTTCCTAGAAATAATGGATTTTGTAGACCTCATACGAAACAAGAATTTATAAAAATATGAGTATACAAACAATGTAAATGATACCAATTCATTGGATGGACCAACATTTTATAATGTTGTTGTAAAGAATCTCACCGCACCTTTCTGCTTATAGTTTTTATGTTTTCAATCACTTGTATCATTCATTGGGAAAATTTTTTAATAATGACCCATATCACCACATTTGAATCACATTATAGTTTTTATTAGGATTAATCTAAGTATAATTTTCATTAAAATCCCAGGCCATGTTTCTAAACATATCACATCGAAAAAACTTCCCAATTTTTTATGTGATTTTTAGGGTTCTTTTTACCACACATTCCACAAACAAGAAACCAAAATTTCATACAATAATGATTCTTTAAATGATTATTATCCACCAAATTCCATATTGAACCATTCTTATATTTTTACTAAAAGTACAAGTGAACATTATAAAAATACATTTATACCCTCTCATCACATCATAAAAGTTTCTCATTATTTTTGAAATCCTTGGAGGTAAATACCATTTGATATATTGGCTTAAAACTTGTATAAAATCGATTTATATCTTATCAATATCCAGTATAATATTTGGTGTAAAAATTTCTAGTCTGGTGATGTTTTGTTAATTCACAGCCACTGTACCTTCCTCATTTTTTTTAAATTCAAGGAATTTCCTCCCCATCCTATGTAAAACCAGCTAAATAAATAAAATTCGAGGAAAATACTTTTTAATTCATCCCAACATAAGGCTTAAATATCATATTTATCTAAAATATTCATAAACATTGACCACCACTGATCAACTTCACCACACAAAAAAATAAATGGAAGGACTAACGATTTGAGTATATAAACATCCCATAACATGGAAAATATTTTCAATGGATTGAATCCATCCTTCAGCTATTACTGGGTCACCAGATCCAATGAAACAGGGACAATGTTTTCCATTAAAATGGTCCAGTATCATTATGTTTTTTGGTAGCTCTAGTTATTCACTTTCATGGATTCCATTGTAATTTATTTCCCATGTCAGTTGATTTATTACTATCACAAACTACTTAGTTTCAATTCCCACCATTCCTAGTTGCGGATTCCGAAAGATATCAGCCTCTCAATTCCTTCCAACATCAGCCTCCCTATTTCTTCTACAGAAGACCGTTCTGAACAGACATATATTAGATGAAACAACATAGAAATAATTTAATGGTATACCATTTCAACAAAATCATAATGTAAAAATAGATTTTTGTATTATATTAACATCATAATAACCCTTAATGTTATCTAAACTATTCACTGATACCAACTATAAGGACTCGACCTTAAACATTATATATTCTAGCTATTTCATCTATACCTTGCTTCTTTACAACCCAAATTATATTTTCGGCTTATAGATTTATAATTTTGGGAGAAAACTCATACATATCAACCCACATGCATACAATGTGGGTACCATTAAAAAAATATCCATTTCATCCCAAACATAAAATTTCTAGCACAAAACAACAATATGATTTATTTGAAAAATCATCATAACATTTAACTCAAGTTCATTTCTTCTGATACACATCTTTATAACCTATGAAAAACATTTAAAAACATTGTATGAGCATAAAAATTTTATCAAGGGATATATAAATAAGGAATGAAACCATTAACCCAAGAAAACTTATAATCATATGAAATCATTTTCACAAAGACATAATTCACACCCTTATATTCAAACATTGCAAAGATGATATTTCCATAAAATACTATGGAAAATATATTAACACATAATGATATCATTGGTAAATACATACTTAAATTATAACCCTCACAGAAACCATATTATTTTTAACCCTCATGGATACCTTACAATGTAACCCTCAGGAATATCTTATGGTGTAACAATCATAGTTACACTTGGAGTAACCATACAAATAACACTAAAAATACTCATACCCAATGAATTTAAGGTAGATATAGGTCAAACCATTCACAATAAAAAATTCTCAAAATAATTTACATAATCATCAAACAATAATACTTTCATAAAAGAATTCTTTATTTATTTTTGAAAACTAAAAGATGAAAAAAAAAATTTATAATAGAAGTCCCTTAAAAATATCATATAATTGTTATGATAATAAATGAAATGAAAAGAATATTTGTTAAAATTTCAAATACACATAACACAGGATAATTTAAAAAAAATTATTTCAAAAATAATTCTAGTGACACATAATTAATGATGTAGAAGTTTAACCCAAAGAATGGAAATTGTGTTAGGAATTCACTTATCATAAATTCATCTTACATAAAACATGTATAAACCAATGTATAGTGGTTAAAAGAGTGTTATTAACATCTTAAAGAAACATATTCATGTTTATAACATCATATATGATCATTTTAAAACATTATATCACCGATTAATTCAGAATATTTTGTTTTTTCCATTATTTCAGGTGCGTTGACTACATGATTTCCATAGTCAGTTCAAAAATGATTTCCACATCGAATGGAAGAAAAATTCAAGAAGTGAAATAAAGTGTTTATAGTATGTTTTAATAATATTTATTTATTCCTTAAATCATTTTGGTTATATGGTATGATGATGAATCATTATAAAAACCATTAGTTATATTCCTTTAGATAATTTTGTCAGTTTGTCGATAATAACAAACTTATATCACCAAATACATTTAATTTTATGAAGATAAATTAATTATAGAATTTAACATTGGTTATATCATACACCATAATATATTTTTGAACCATTAAAGTGGTTCTAAACTCATCTTTCAATGGAGTAAAGGTAATTGAAGACACATCATCCACGATGTTAATAAATCAACACATCATAGAAACAGTTTTTATTTTTTAGGATAAGTGGAATTGGAGAGAAAGATGATGAGTAATTTTTACATAAACAATATAAAAATTCATATTATTTATAATATTTGAGATTTCATTGCTATTGGATAAAGGGAAGAGATGAGAGTATAAGAAAATAAATGAATTTAAAGTAAACACAGGAAAATGAAAGTGGTTTTGTTCATATTGATCTCTTATTCTTGAGATCTTCCTTAACACCCTAGGTCTTGGAATTTTGGTGAGGCCAGAAGTGCTTGTATGTGGAGAAGATCATTGAGGAGGGGTTTGGGAATAGTTTAGACATTTCTTAAAGCTTCATAGGTGTGAGAGGAAGAGGGCATGAGAGTGGTATTTATTGTGGAGTAGAGGAGCAGTTTACTATTATTTTAATCATTATTATAATAATTTTCCTCAATAATATGAATAATATTGATTCATTTGTCAAAAAATATTAATTAAATCATTTTTTTTCATACAAAGGTTGATTATATCATCCATGATGCGTGTAATTGTTTACATATAATAATGAATATATACAGTATATTACTTTATTTGACTATTCATCAAAAATTAAAATACATCAGAAAAATCCTAAAAAATTAACTCTAAACATTTATTGACATGTAAAATACATAAATTAAATCAATTTTTAAACATTATTTCAAAGTATGATTAATTTATATTTTAATAAAATTCTTAATTTATTAAAAAACAATTTAAAAACAATAAATAATTTTATATCACCATGAAAAAATAATCAAAAAATAATTATATTACAACCATAAAAAAATAAAATAATAATATGATTTAATATTCATAAGGGTCATATTAATATTCATATGACTATTCTTATGGGTATTTTACTATTCATCAAAAAATATGTTGGTTCTATCATACGCTAAATAAGTCACTGATCACAACTATATATGTCTGTTTTTTGAAATTCAAATCATAGAAGTAGAAAAATTAGGGTTAACCCCTAGTTTATAACTACCTTTATAAAACAAGTGTTCATTATGATGTGATTTAGCGTTTTAATCATTTCATTTTATTTTCAGAACCTTGGGGTGTTATCATTTATTTACAAAAGAACAAATTTTATGTGCAACATTCTGAATATATTATGTTTCATTTCTCTATCACAGTTTTTTTCATAAATGTTTTAATTTTCCTTAATGGTGGCATGTGATGGATGTAGTTAAGTGGTCAAATAATCTGATCCATGAAATAATTCAAAAGGTATTCATGATGGTTCATTGTTTCAGTGGTATGTTAAACATTAATCAATTATTCTACTATAATTATGGTATATTTTGTTTAGTTTTAATTTATATTTTCATTTTTGTTTCAGATGATGATATGACATGGATGGTTTTAGATGATGAAATGAGTTAGAGGTAGACAGGTGTAGTGTAGGTCATGACATGGAAGTATACTTGTCATGGGTTGTTTTTGGACAAATTCTATATGTATATATTCATGACTGAGGGATTGATTGACTGCTGTATGGGTTGACTGAGACTAAGGTAATGCTGACTATAGATGTTTATATATTTGACAGTGGCTATATAAAATATGTATTATGGGTTTATTATATAATTATGTTATAGTTTATTTAATGTAATTTTTTAAAATTTTATAGTTTTTTATAATATATTATTCAAAAAAAATTATTTAGCCGTGGTTTTTAGTAACTGCCTCAAAGTATATTAATTATAATTTTTTCTAGCATTGGATAAACTTATCCACTATTGTGACTAATAGTCGCTGATATTTTTATTAGTGGTTAGTAATAATTTATATATTCCCCCAATTATATTTTTTAAAATTCCACTACTAATTTAAAACGAAACCCCCGCTAAATGCCCCAACGACGACACATACAAAAATCACAGGGAAAAAATGAATTCGCTACTAAATTACTAGTGATCATGCCATACAAGGTATAAAACATTTCCTAACCATTTCCTATATGTTTTTCTCTATTCGAATGATGAATCTAGAAAGACTATGGTGTAATAGAAAAGTGTTTTTAATGGAAAGGTATAACTCATAAACATGTTCCTTCATGTTTGTTTCTTATTATACCTATGTAAAACCTACCATGAACTTGCAGATATAATAAAATAAATATGTTGAATAAAATATAATATTATTTTCTTTATGTTAAAACACAAGTTCGTCACCTTTTCTATATTATTGGAACTAAAAGCGTCAACCGTGCACATGTATAGACAATTACCTCCAAAAAGTGATGTGTTTAATTTTCATTACCATCTAATATAAATGGTTATTATGATAAATTTAATTTAAATATAACATATTTACTAGTTTAGAAATTTAATAAAATACATATGTACTTACCCTTCCATCCATTGGAAAATGACTACGGTACTCGAGCATATGTGTGGACTACATCCACGAGGAAATGTGATTCATTTCTAATTTACACTTAACATGGATGATAATTATGATAGATTTAATGAACATATATGATATTTTTGATATAAATATGATCTTTAATGATTAATAATTATATAATTTCTTTCATATATATAAATTATGAAAATGAAAATTTCATCATTCGTGTGTGTTTACAATAGAATCCATGAATGACTTATTTTATTTTTCATTTAATTCCTTTCATGGATGGGATTAATATTTTATAAAATGAATAAACATTATATTCATGAAATTATCTACATTCTAGAAAATATGTAACAATTTCATAACACATTTTTCTATCATTAATATGCTATGTAGTTTTTGATAAATTGATTGAATAACTCGATTTGGTTGAAAAAATTATAAACTATATTATAAAATGATGTTAGACGAATACAATAGGACCCAAAAAATATATATAGAGGAAAAAATTTCTTAAAAAAGTAATTAATTGATTTAAATTTATTATTCAAGATGATGTCATGTTGTTTACTATGAAATAATCCAAGGTATGTTTTTTCATCTCAAATCCAATCTATTGAGATATTTTATATTATGTGCTTAATTTATTTTACATGGTTCATAAAATTCCTATTGTAAATATTATATCTTAAAATAATATTTATTCATGGTATTTAAATTTCAATTCATTTTTTCCCATTTAATTGGATTTGATTCAAATGTTATTAAATTTGTAAGGGTATATTTTCCAATTTATGTCTAATTGATCTTATTCTTGTTTCAGATTAGGTTTAAACAAATTAATAATATTTTTTTTCTTATAAAACTTCTATTTTTATCCCATATGGTTAGTGATGAGGATTAACTATTTTCAAATTGCTTTTGTTCTCTTTTAAACATGAAATAACTGAATGTTTTTTTATAATTAAAAAGTTAAATTATATCCCCTTCTCATTCATGAATCTTTTTCCACCCTATCTTTATATTTAAATTTGTTTTATATATGTTTTTATTTTTGTATTATTTTATTGTTAATTTTAATTTTAATATACCTTTTTATTTATTTATGAAGGTTAAAAATAAAACTTTTGACATGTTCTTAACAAGTCATTTTTTAATTTTTACAAAATTGGAATTTTTTTTAAATATATATGACTATTGGACCAGTTATTTTAATTATAGAAATTCATTATTATTATATTATTAATGGTTTTTATGTTTTATTATATAATTTTATATTATAATATATATCAGAAGTATTTTAGTTAAGTATGGAAAAGAGACACCATTGAAGTTGAGTCACAACCAAAGATGACTCACCGTAAGAGGCTAACTCATCGCTAAAGTGAGATGGGGATAAGAGTATAAAAAACCTTATACTAGAATTTAGTCATTTTTGTGGATTTCATTGAGATGAAAATTTGATAATGTATGGAAACAATTCACTACCAATAACAACTCACCATCAATGTGGACATATGGAAGTGTCGAAAAGACTCACCAACCATAAAGACTCATCAATGGGATGGTTTTTTTTGGATAAGTATGGTATTTACCCACCATCAAAAGAAATTATCTTCCAGAATAAGAAATTTGGTATAATGTGTTGATTACTCCCCATATTCTATGACATAACGTTTAATTGAGACATTTCTTATGTTTGGAGAAAACCTACCATTAGAAGAGTCACCATCATAATAGAAATTTGGTAAAGTGTTGAAGACACCTACCACTGAGAAGAGACATTGCCAGCCTGACACACCTCTAGCCTTAGTCACTACCAGACTCAGACACAAATAGTGTGTTTCTCATGACCAAACTCAAACATCACCAGAGAGTATCACTGTTTGAAAGAGTCATCTCCACAATTCTTCTGTTTATTATTTTGAATTAAATAAATCGAATGGCTATATTATCGAACATAATGATGAAAAATATTTTAATTATTGTTCATTAACTATTAGGTAATGACATTAATTTTCCTGTCATATATTTTTCAACAACCCAAAATTATTGAATACCATTTTTTCAAAGAAAATTTGTGCTTAATATTATATTATACACAACAAAACCATATATATTTAATAAAAAAGTTAATATAAAGGAAAATATAAACCTTTGTATTTTAAATGTATATGACCATTGGTTAAGTTTGACAATGGGTCAATTATGACCATTTTTAATATGACCATTGGGAACAGTACTATAGATAATAAATTTAACGTTATCAAAATAATTTACAAGAAAAACATTTGACAAAGGAATATTTATTTAGAAAGAATAATTGATGGCCTCAACCAGTAGAGTCACTATATTTGAAGAACATCTATTAGAAATAGTGAGGGAGTTATAATAACCGGATGTTGGCCTTAACTAAGACCAATCCAATATTCAATAAGTGATGCTTGAATAAAATCTCTTATGGGAGATGTTCAAGTTAGTTGAGATTATTAATCGTTAGATTTTGGATGAGACACCCCATAAATCTACCGCCATTTCATACGTTACTCTTTAGATGTATGTGGGTCTAATAAGAGGTTATGTGTGGAATCTATTATAACATAAAGTGTACTTCCTTTTTAAAATTTAACTTTTTCTTAAATCATTTTCGTTTTAGGATTTTTATTGCTTAATAAAATTAAGATAGAATTTGATAAAATAATTTGTCTAATAGGGATTGTTGTTTTTGAAAAATATAATTATTATAGAAAACTAAGGTAACATGAATGAAGTTTATTTTAATGAAATTTTATGATTAAAACACTCTAATTTAAAAATTAATTCTAAATTAATTGTTTTTCAAGTGTCCGAATATTTAATATGCATTTTTAATATGCTACTTTTTATTAATTTTTTTTGACGTTTTTAACTTTATAATCATCATATTTGGATTTTTATTATTATAAAATAAATATATTTTTTTAAATAATCACGTCAAAATTAGGTTAGGGTGAATTTATGATAACATTCTAAAATACATTTTTTCTGTGAATAATAAAAATAACTTTTGAGTTTATCGGTATGACAATGACATAATAATTATATCATAAAGATGTAACAAATCATTACCAAAATACATGAATTAATATATTTTATTTTTTTAATATAATTTATTTTAATAGATTTTAATCAATTTCCATATATATAATTTACTTTCCAAATTTTGAATGGAAAACATTAGTTTTAAAAATTTGATTTTCTTAAAAATTTAAATTTACTCGATAAATTTAGTAAAATAGAAATATGATAGATTATTTAGAATTTAAATTAAATTAATGGTTTCCCATGTTTCAAATACCATGGTAAAACCCATGTTAATCATTTATTATGACAGAGGTTTCTATGAACTATATTTGGAAATTAAAAAATATCCTCCACTTTTCATATAAATACCCTCAAATTTATCCATTATATTTCACCCCATAAATATCAGATATATTTTATTCCCAAAGAGTCTTACCATGTTTCCCTACAGCCCCCAAAAGTCCCAATTTGCATGTTCTAGGAAAAACTCTTCACGATAATGGAAATATCCTTCTTTTCTGTTCATTTCTAGAACCTATTTTTATACATGCCTTCTGAATGTTATGGTAACTCTACCTTATTTGTTTTTTATTTATTCCATTACATTAAAAATATGTTTTTTCAATGGTATACCCATATCCCCTATATTTTTACCCTTTTTTAGAACCACATTTTATACTCGTTATGCTGCCGATTTTACCTCTCAAAATTTATCTCTTATCCTCATAAAATACCTTTTCTATTTTATTTTTTGGAATTCCTAAAAAAAATGAATTTCTAGGGTTATTCACCAATATGTAAAAATGATTAAATTTATATTTTTATTGATGTAAATTACACCTAATTTCCCTTTACAGGGGTAAAAAATGGCATAATGATAATGTTTTGAAAGAACTTTTGAAATGAAATTAATTTGATATATAACACATTTTATTTTATTCTCTATGAATATTTTTTATGAAATTATTCTTAACGATATATGTGGCTCACATTAACACTATGAAATATAAATTGTGAAACCTGATATCTCTCCATCTTATAGGGAAAATAATTTAATCTATATAGATGACATATTTTATGATACCATAGTGAACAACATTGGTAATTTTTAAGACACCTTGGTGAAAAACCATGGTGATATGCATATGAATATATCATTTAAATTTTTTATCCAGGTTATTAATTTATGAAATGTGTTATTTTATTTATTATATTCCCCAAGTTCTCTTGTTCAAACCATGATGATATTCCTCATGTTCTTATTGATATTCCACAAGATCACTTTTAAACTCTTTACCATGCATATTCCCTTACTGAGAATTATGCTCACCCATTCCATTGATGAATGTCCATAGGTTAATATATTTAGTAAATGTAATTAGTATGAACGAATGATTAATCCTTTCACATTTTTTAGAATAATATATTAATTTTTATTGTGTTATTTACCTTTTTTCCAAAAATATTATCTTTAAAAGATCCAAATTTTTATTCAATGAAATGAGAATATAATGTAATAAAAAGGAGATATTATATAGTTGGAATAAATTTATAGTTTAGATATTTATTAAAATTATGATCTAAAAAAATATCGAAGAACTATAGAGAAAATGTAATATATAGGTAAATATCTGAGTATTTTAGTGAAGTATTAATTAAGTGGTTTCTAAGATAAGAAATACTTATCTTGATATGAAAAAGTTGATATGTCTTTGGAACATATATATCTAGGGGTGAAACACAAAAAAACCTCCTTGATATATACATGAACCAGAACTGAAGGAAAACATTAGGCTATGCTACACTCCTAGTTTGACACTCCCAATGTATATACTTGGTTAATCACATGGTTTTTATGAACCATTATAAAGGATTTATGGAAAATTTAATTATTTTTAATGAATAAAATACTTAATAATGTTGTTTTAAGTGATATAATTATCTATAATTATATGATTATTAAAATAAACACATTTCTCATAATGTATTTTTCTTTAAGAAAATGACGAGAAATAGGAGGAACAACATAAATGATGAGAGCAATGGACCATGCATCAATAGCCCTGCAATGAAGTCATAATGGAAAACAACATGATAATGATGAATTAAATGGATATAGTTATGAGGAATAACTGGAATCATGTATAGATATCATATTATCTTTGAGGGGGAAACCATTCTGTTGTGTCCTTTTGGAATCAACAACCTCCCTAATTTAATAGATCAATCGACCCACATATTTCTGAAAAATGGATTAGATCTTTAGAAAGATTCTTTTATGAACTCCATTGTTCGGAATAATAGAATTTCACTCTGGTTGTTTACCACATAGTGTGATAAAATGTTCAGTAGTGGTAAATGATTTGAAACATGAATCAATGAAGAGATATTGATGTTATGGGGTGAGAAGAGTTCAAGGGAACATTTTTTAAAAAATATTTTTCCCAATCAATGTAAAGGAAAATGGAGAAGGAATTCATTGAGACGAAGCATAAGGACAACTAATCTATGGGAAACTCTGAGATGAACGTTACAAGGCCTTCTCACTACACCTCTAGCATTGTCAAAGATTCTAATGAAAAGTTTGATAGATTGTTTAGTGGACTAAGACACAATCTATAATAGTACCTAGTCAATAAATACTACGAAACATATGAGGATATAATGAGAAGAGATATGAAGGTTGAATTGGATTTCTAATAGACTAATAGGTCCCAAATATTTATGGAAGATAAGAGATCTTTGAATCCAAAATATGGGAGGAATTTTGATCATGGAAGAGAAGGAAACAAATTAAAATTTTCAAATGAAATAAATGTGGGAAGAATAATTTTGGGAACTTCTTACTCAGGACAGAGAAATGTAAATGGAAATATAGAATTAAACTATCATAGTGTGGTGAATCATGAACTTCTCTGCACTAACTACAATTTGAAGATAATTCATGCCTGGCCTAAAGTCCAATGCTTCATGTATGGACAACATGGGAAATTTTCTAATCACTATCCAAATCTAAATACAATATAGGGGAATAACCATAAACCCTACCCTATGCCAAGGGAGAATGGTCTGACATTAAATATCTCAATGGATGAAGTTGAATCTCAAAATGATGTGGTGGTAGGTACTCTCATTGTTCTCCTAATGATAGAAAATGATATTATTTATTATAGTTCCACACATTCAATTATTTCATACATTATTGAAAATAATATAAAATCAATCCTTGGACTATTAAAAATAGATTTATCATTCTATAATCGTGAAGGGATTATCAATGCATCGATTGGGTATAGAAACTCTAGTATTGGATTTTGATAGCATAATTTCATCACAAATCTAGTACTCATTCTCATCTTGGAATTCAAAATCATATTAGATATTCAATGAATCTAAAGGTATAATGGTAAGATCCACTATATAGGAAATGAAATATGTTTAATCGTGAATTAAAAACCAATATTTGGTTTTAATAGAGAGATATCTTGATCAGAGATTTTTCTAGAAGAACCTCCTATAGTCATATTTGTTTAATTGATCGGTTAATATAAAGAATAAAATTATATTATTCATAAATAAAATTTCCCAAACATTCAAAAATAAAATGATGTATTTCCCGAGTAGTAACGTAGTCCTACCCCAGAATGGGAGGAAATTATCTTCATTAAACTATTTCTTTTATATAATTCAATATCATAGACCCCATAGTGAAAAGAAAATATGGATTTGGAGTAATTAAATAAACAACATCATGATACTTTTGGAAAATTGGATTATCTAAAAAAGTGTATCACCTTGTGGATAACATGTTATCTTTGTAAAGAAGAAGGATGGTTTAAAGGGGCTATGATTTGATTATAGAGAACATAAAAATATCATATGTATCCTCTCCCATGGCTTTGTGATTTATTTTAATATATTTGTGGAAATCATTTCTTCTCCAAGATTGATCTTAAATATAGTTTTCTTCAAATGTGGGTGAAGAAAGATGTTATTCTAAATAATTACTTCTGATCAAGATATGAGCATTATGATTTTGTTGTTATTTCTTTCTCATGACTAAGTATCTTTCTATATTTATGGATATGATGAATATAGTCTTAAAGGATTACCTTGATAACATTGTGGTAGTTTTTATTGATTATATCCTGATATATTATAAGAATCAAGGAGAGCATGGGGATCATCAAACGGTAATATCACAATATCTATGGAAGGAGAGTCTATTTAGAATGTATAAAAATGTTAATTTTTGCTACAACATGATTCTTTCATGGGGTAAATTTTAACTAATGAAGGAATCTCAAATGACCCTATGAAGAAAAAAATTATATAGGAAAGGGATCATCTTACAATAGTAAAAAATAACCATAGTTTTTTATATTTTTCATTATACAAATAAGGTTTTTTAAAAAATCATGAATTTCTAACCCTCTAACCATTTTAAATAAAAAAGGCGACATGTTCATCTAAAAAATAGAGTGTGAAGAATGTTTCCATGAGCTTAAGAATATATTGGTTATTGGGCCTATGATAAATCCACCTTATATTAGTGAAATATTCCTTATATTTAGTGATATATCTTTGAAAGGGATTGGGTGAATCCTAATGAAAAATGAAACGGTGTTTTATTATGCATCTCGACAGTTGAAAACTTATGAGAAGAACTATCCTATGCATGACCTGGATCTGGATTTGGTAGTTTTATATATGAATATTTGGAAGAACTATTTTTATATGGATAAATGTGATATATACAAAGACCACCATTGTTTGATGTATATTTTCACACAATAGAAATCTTACATGAGACAAATGAGATGGTTAGAACTTCATAAAGATAATGATTATTCAATTCATCATTATTCTATTAGAAAAAACAAATTCAATAATTAACTATGTAGGAAATACCCTATTTATGATATAAATGATGAGATATCCTTTGATCAAAGACCTAGTAAAACTATATATGTGAATCGTAAGGGAAAAGACCTCTTCAAGCATATACAAAATTATTTCTCAACCATTATTTCTAGATAAAATAATTAAATATCATAGTGAAGATAATTTCTTACAGAAAAATATAATGTATTTAATGAATGGGAAGTTTCATGAGTTAAACATTGATCAAGAAGGCGTACAAAAATTATATACAAGGGTATGTGTTCAAATAAATTATGAAAGTAAAGAATGTGATAATGGATGAATCTCATAACTCCAATTTCTCTATACATTCTAGAAGAATGAAAATGTATAGGGACCTTCTTGTTCATTATTTGGGGGATAACATGAAAAGGGATATTTCGAACTATACTACATGGTTCATGGTGTGTTAACATGTGAAGGAAGAGATATAACTTCTTAAAGTGGTATTTCAACCACTACCCAAATTAACATGGAAGTGGGAAAATATCACTATAGTATTTGTCCCTGGACTCCTAATATTAATCATACGAAACAATGAAATTTGGTTTATAGTGGTTTGTCTCACCAATAATTCCCATTTGATCAGTATTTGGGGAGATTTAACTCTTGAAAAACAATAAAAAATATATGTAAAGTGGTAAAGTTTCATGGTGTACCACTATCTATAATATCTTTTCATGACCCATTTTTCACATCAAATTTCTAGTGAATTCATCAACCCACTATAAGTACGTAATTTAATTTTAGTATTCCTTATCACCCTCAAAATGATTACCAATATGAAAGGATTGTCCATACAACCGAGGATATGCTATGAAGATGATCGAAGGAATTTAAAGGTGGATAGTATCAACATCTCCCATTAGACGAGTTCTCTTGCATATATATCTTCCATTTGGGTATTCAAATGTAATTTGATGAAACTCTATATGGGATGAAATTTAGAACTCTTTCTTGTTCAGATGATGTTTATGAGAGAATTTTTCTTGGTCTTGATCCTGTGAAAGTGATGATAGAAAAGTTTCATGCCATCAAACAACACATGAAGACTACACATAGTCATTAGAATAGTATTTCCAAAAAAAACTACTAATGGACTAGGATTTTGGTTTTGGAAAACATTTTCCTTCAAATATCTCCTTGGAAGATAGTCATGCAGTTTGGGAATAAAGGGAATCTTATCCCCATATAAATTGACCCCTGTGAAATCCTTTATCACATAGGATAAGGGGCATATCTTATAGAAAATCTCCCAAATTTAGCTAATTTTCATTATTTATTCCATGTGTCTCTATTAAGGATGTGCAAACCTGAAACTTCATATGTATTAAATCATGATGTGGTATAAATGTGACAATTTAGTTGAAATCATGGACGTTAGAGAATATGTTATATTCAAAAACACTACCCAACTCATCTATGTGTTGTAGAGGAACCATATATTTGTATAAGCGATGTGAGAACCCGATGAGTAAATGAGAAAGACGCTCCAACACCCTTTCTCAACTGGGTGAACAATTTGAATATTTTGGTATGAAATTTCTTAACAGGGGGAATGTAATGACCCAAATTTTTTTATAATATTTGTTTCGTCAGAAAATTTGTGTGTTATAATATATTATATATAAAAACCCATACCTATTTAATAAGGAAGTAAATATAAAATGGAAATTTGAACCTATGGATTTGACCATTATGCGACCATTGGTGAATTATAACCATTCGTCAGTATAAACATTGGGAACTATAATCTTGATATTAGTTTTATGTTATCATTATAGTTAATATGTAAAATGTTAACAAAAGAAAATTATTATAGAAAGAAGAGTCAATGTACTCAACCAGTAGAGTCAATTCATCTAAATCCCATTTTTCAGAATGTGAGAAGGAGGTATCATCACTAGGGTTCACCCATGACCATGGACAATCCCAACATCAACATGTGATTCTTGAATTTAATCACTTATGGGATAACATCATATTAGTGGAGATTACCACTTAGTCGATCATTGATGAGGAACCCCACAAACCAACCACCATTGCACAACTTACTGTTAGGGTGTATATGGCCATAAAAATGGGTAATGTTTCGAGGCTCTAGTAACATAAATTTTGATTCCATTTTATAAATAATATTGTTATTCCATCATTTACATTTGATGAATTTTTTTTCATAATAAAAATGATATGGAGGTAGGTAAATTGATTGTTTGGATAGATATTGTTTTTTAAACGAAATAATTATTATTATAATATAATATATTATGAATAATTTTTTATTTGAATGAAATAATATGATTAAATAACTTTTATGTACAAATAAATACTAATTTTTTTTTCAAGTGTCATAAATAAGATTATGCATTTTCAATAAACTATTTTTTTAATAAATAAAAAAATATATTTAAAAGTAAAAACTACCATATTTATTGAATTATTATTATGAAATAAATACATTTTATAAAATAATCATTTTAAAATTATGTAATGGTTATTTTATGAGAATTTTCTAAAATACATTTTGAGTTTTTTATGTGTGTTAATGAAATCATAATTATGTTATAATTATGTAATTAAGAATTAAAAGAAAACATTAATTAAAATAAGTTATTTTATTAAAATAAAGTATTTTAATATATCTTAATCAATTTCCATATATATAATTTACTTTTCAAATTCTAACATGGAAACACTAACTCTAAAAATGCTATTTTGTGAAATCATTATTTTTTATTGTAAAAATAAGTAATTTAAAATGATGGTAGATACTTTTGGTGTAAAATAACATACATTTTTTTCCCAATTGTCCAATACCGTTGTTAAATAAAATGGGAAATCCCCTATTTTTCATTTACTACTAACTAGGTTTCCAAGACCTATATTTGGAAATTAATAAACAAAACCTACACTTTCACTAAAAATAAAACCCCATTTCTCCATTTAATTATAATACCAATTAATATTACATGAATATATGATATATTTAAATCAAAATTATCCCCCCCAATGTGTCCAAAATCCCCCAAGGTTCAAATATTCAATTATTAAGTGTTACTATTCAATGTAAGGTAAATATTCTTCTTTTCTATTCATTTCAAGAACCATTTTTAGTATATGTTTTATAATTGTTATGATAAATCTCTTTCATTTCATTTTTATTTATTCCCTTACCCTTAAATTAGTAAATATCAATTTAATCAATCTATACCCCATCTTTTTAACCCTTTCTATAACCACATTTTATACCCATTATGCTGCTGATTCTAGTTCTCAAAATTTATCTCCTCCTCTCAGGAAATTACCTATCTACTTATTTTTTCAATTAAAAAACTTATTTATTTTTTAGGTTCACTTAAAAACATTTAAAAATGACTCATTTTATTCTATTATTTAAATACATAAAACCCTCATTCCCTATCCGTTGGTTTAAAATGACATAATGATCATTTTTTAAAGAACATTTGAATTTCTTTGATTTTGATATTATACCCATTTTATTATATTCTACATGGGTTATTTATGAAATGATTTATTATGATCTATTTGGACCACATGAAAATTAATAAAAATCAATGTTTGACCCTTCTATTTTTCTAATGGATTGGTTAAATAAATAAATCTCTCAGGATGTTGTTTTTAATGATACCATGGTGAACATCCTTGGTAAATTTTATAACACCTCGATGAATAACCATGATGATATGCTTGTAGAAGTATATTTTAAATATTTTATCCACATTTAAAATTTATTATTCATGTTGTTTTTTATAATATTCATCATTTTCTCTTGTTAATACCATAATAATGTGTGTCCCCTAGTTATGAGATGCATTAAAATTACATAGGATGAAGCAATGAAGAATCTTTTAATAATATTTAAAAGAATCGGTAATGTTTTCATGTATTATGTACCTTACTTAAAAGAAACTAATCTTTGATAGACCCTATGTTTTTTACAATTTAATAAAAACATTATATAATAAAAATGTGGTATTACATAATTTCTATCAATTATTTATTTATCTATTTTTATAAATTAGGATTTTAAAGCATTATGAATAAACTATGGAAAATTTAAAATATAGGGAAACATCCTGGTTTTTTAGTGAATTATTAAGCTAGTGATTTTTGAGCAATGAAATCCATGTCAGTATACAGACAAGTGGATGCGGATCCAGTATAGATGCATATATGGTTAAACCCCAAAAACCCCTCATTGAGCAAGACGGGAACCAGAACTGGTGCATAAAAATTTCCCTTGCTGCCCTCATGGTTTGAAACCCCTAAGGGATATGTTTGGTTAATTACAATATTTTTATGAATAATTATAATGAATTTATAGAAAATTTAATTATTCATGAATAATAACATATTTAAGAATGATGTTTTAATAAATAAAATTCATTTAGAATTATAATATTCTTAATAGAAAAACTATTCTCATTAATTTTTTCCTTTATAAAATATATGGACATAGCAGGAACTGCATAAATGTTGAGCGCAATGGAACTAGCAACACTGGCCCACTGAAGGAATCCAAAATGGGAAACTACCTAAGAATGATGAATTAACTATGTATAGTTATGATAAATAACATGAATCATGATAAGAGAAAATATTCACCTTGTTGGGAATGAATTTTTGTTGAGTGATTTATATTTCTAAAACCTCCTTCATTCAGTTGATATAGTAAACCATTAATTGCTGAACAATGGATAATCTCTATAAAAAATATATTTTTTCTACTCCTTCATTTAAAACAAGATAAATTCACCTTGGTTGTGGAATTATTAGAGAAAAAAGATGACCAATGTTGTTCACGAATTAATAATAATGATTCTATGAAGGTTTATTGATGATATGGAATGGGAAGAGTTTAAGGAAACCTTTTTCCAAAAAAAAAATTCCACAATTCAATGAGAATGAGAATAATGAAGCAATTACTTGTGCTGAACAAGAAGGAAAAATAATCATTTGGAAGCTATGAGATAAACATTACAAGGCATTTTCCCTACACATATAGTTTAGTTATGGAAGCCAATGGAAGGGTTGATATATTTTTTTGTGGACTAAACCCTATTTATATAATAATCTAGCCAATTGAGACTATCAATGTTATGAGGAGATAGTATGATGTTCTCAGAAGTTTGAATTTGAGTTCAGAGAGATGTAGTGATCCCATATATTTGGTGAAAATAAGAGATATATAGAGACAATATTTTGGGGGAATATTGATCAAGGGAGAGGAATAATGAAAGTGAAACACCACACATACAAAAAATGTGTTAAAAATAATTTAGGGAAACTTCTTTCTCAGTATTAAGAAATGTTACAAGTGTAAAATATATGACTATATAGCATTGAACAGTCATAGTGAGGTGAATCATCGTATTCTCAACACTAACGGAAAAGGGAAGGTGGTGGAGGCCCAACCTAAAGTCCAATGCTTCAAGTATGGAAATTTGATGAAGTTTTTCCATCATTTTCCAAATCCTATGATAATAGAGGAGAATCACCATCAACCCCTTCGTCGCCCAATGGAGAATGGTTCGACATTTATTATCTCAACTAATGAAGTGGATGCCCAAAATGATACGGTGGAAGGTACTCTCATTGTCCTCTCTAAGATAGAAAGAACATTTTTTATTAAGGTTATTTGAATTCTTTTATTTCCTTCATGTTTCAATTAATGAAGATTCAATCAATGAAATATTATAATTAGAGTTATCATTCAAGACTCATGGGGGAATATCAATTCATCAACAATGTACAGAAACTCTAGTATCAGATTTGGATAGAAAAATTTCGTCGCAAATCTAGTAGTCATTACCATGATAGGATGATACGTTATACCTGGGATGGATAGGGTCTCATGATATAATTCTAAGATCAACTTCATATGTAAGGAAATTTAAGTGGAAATTAATGGAAAACATACATTTTTTTAAATGGAGATATATCTCAAATAAATATTTGACTAAAAACACATCCTATAACATCATTTATGGAAATGATCGGTGAAGATGAAGACGTAAAATTAATGTATACTTATAGAAAATTCCCCCCTTATTCAAGAATACATAGAAAAATTTAAAATAGAGTTACCTAGACCTCCCCCAAAATGAGTCATAGATCTCTCAATTGAAATGTTTCTTTGATGCAGTCTGATATCAATGACACTGTATAGAATGGAAAATATTGAGATATAAGAATTAAAAAATTACTTCAATATCATTTAGAGAAGGGGTTTATCATTCCATGTGTGTCTCATGGGGATCACAAAATCTCTTTGTAAAGATGAAGTTTGGATCAATATGGCTATGAATTGATTATAGAGAACTTAATTGTATCATAGTGAAGAAAAAGTACGTCATCCCAAGGATTTATGATTTATTTGACCTTCTATGTAGGGTTCAATTATTTTCCAAGATTAATCTATGATCTGGTTATCATAAATTAATTGGTAATAGAGAAGATACTAAAATACATACTTCATATAAAAATATGGGAATTCGGATATTTTTGTTATGCCATTCGACTGGACTAATGCTCTGAATATGTTTATATATTTGATTAATTTAACACAGAGGGACTACCATGATAAAATTTTGGTAGTTTTTATTGGGATATTATGATATATTATAAAAGTTCTAAGGATCATGAGGATCATGTAAAAGAAATATATAAAAATCTAAGGAAGGAGTTGATGTTAATAATGTTCAAAAAATGTGAATTTCGGTTAAAAAAAGATTATTTCTTGGGCCACATTATAACTGAAGATGTAATATTAGTTGACCCTATGATGACAAAGGTTTTGGAGGAGTGGCCTTATCATACAACCATAATTGAAATTCTTAGTTTCCTGGGATTAGTAGGATATTATAGGAGGGTTATGAAAAAACAATTCATGACATTCCAATCAATTAATTATGATAAATATAAAAATGGACAATTTCATTTGGATAATTATTTTTGAAGAATGTTTCAAAAATCTACATAAGATATTGGTTACTAAAACCTTTTTAACTCCACCCTATATTTGAGAAGTATTTTTTATTTTTTGTGATGTATCCTTGAAAGGGATTGGGTGAATCCTCCTGGAAAATGATATGTTGAATACTTATATATCTTGACAGTTAAATTTTCATGAGTATAATTATCCTATGCATGATATGAAGATGACTGTGTATTTTTCATTCTATGATGATATGGAGGTACTATATTTATAGGGAAAATTTTGATATAGAAAAATACACCAAAAATTTAATGTATATTTTTACATAAATGTAATTGAACATGAGACAAAGGAGATGGATGGAAGTTTTTATAGACTATTATTTTGCGTTTAATTATCATCCCATAAGATGAAAAATTATTCTAGGGAATTAAGTAGAAAAAACCCTATCATGCTAAAAATTATGAGGATTTAAGGGGATACTTCGATCAAAGACCTAGTAATACAAGAAATAACAATTTTATGAGAAGGGAAACCATCAACCCTATCCCAATTGATTTCTAAAACCTCATTACAAGAGAATATCAATAAATCACATATAGAATATTCATTGTTACAAAAGTTGTTAGAGGTTTTTAAGAATGAGATGTTTTATATGTTCAACATTGAATAAGAAGGTGTAAAAAAATTCATACAATGTGGTTTGTTGAATATATTCTATAAATAAATATTGATCTGATTAATGAAGCTCATATATATACATTCTATATACATCCTAGAAGACCAATAATGAATAGGTACCTTCATGATAATTTCTGCTGGGATAACAAGAAAAGGTACAATTTTTACTATACTACAAGGTGCATGGTGTGTCAACAAGTGAAGGAAGAGAGGAAAATTCCAAATGGGGTATTAAAATCACTACCCATAACAATATGGAAGTGGTATAATATCACAATGGACATTGTCACATGTCTATAAATACATCCAAATAATACAATGACTTTTTTGATATAGTGAATCGTCTCACCAAGACTAACCATTTCATTGATATTCAGGAAGATTTATCTGTTGAAGGACATTATAATATATATATGTGAAGGAGTAGTAAGGATGCATGGGGTACCAATCTCTATCATATCTGATAATGATACAAGTATACCATCAAAATTATAGAGGAGGCATCGTCCTGATTTGAGTACCAAATTGAATTTTTGTAAGGCCAATCACCCCAAACTAATGGCCATCCTTAAAAGAATATTTATAAACTCTAATAAATTATGAAAACATACAATGTAGGATTTAAATGTGAATGGGATCAACATCTCTAATTAGTTGAGTTCTCATAAAAAACAACATTAATTCGGGTATTCATATGGAACCCTTTGAAACACTATATCAGAAGCAATGTAGAACTTCTACTTATTGGGATGAAAATGGTGAGAGAAATATGATTGGTCCTGATCTTATTGAAGAGATGAAAGAAAGATTCATTCCATTCATCAATAAATAAAGGATACTCATAGTTAATAGAAGAGCTATGTTGACAACCATCGATGGGACTTCGAGTTTCATGCTGACAACAAAGTGTTCTTTTAAATATTACCTCAGAAGAGATTCATGTGGTTTAGGAAGAAGTGTGATGGTGAAAAAATGAGACAACGAGGAAATAGTACCCGCACCTCTTCTCAATTGATAGAACAAGGTAAAATTATAGGGATTAAATTTAATCCAGGGGAGAATGTAACAATCCAATTTATTTTATTAAAAAGTGTTCCATGAGAAAATGTGGGTTTTATATTATACTATACACAAAAAACCATATAAATTTGATAATTAATTAAATATAAAGGTAAATGTGACCCACTATATTCAAATATTATATGAATGTTTGTCAACTATCACCGTTGGTCAATATGACCGTTGATAACTATAAACATGATAATAAATTTAATGTTATCCTATGATTTTATAAGTATAATTTTGTCAATGGAAAGTTGGTAAAAAACGATTTGATGACCTCAACTTGTATAAATTTCAATTTGATGCCCATTTTTCAATGTATCATCACTAGGGGATTGACTTGAACAATTCCAAGAGGAGCTTCAACATGTGAGTATTGAATAAAATTGTGTGTGGGAGAAGTTCATGGTAGTAGATATTACAACTTGGTCGATGATAGCTGAGACACACAAATATATTAACACAATTTCACACCTTACTCATAGGGTGTCTGTGGGTGAAATACAGGTTTATGTGTTAAAGTCGTAGTTAAGTAATGTGTAATTCAATTTTATAAATTTAATTTTTTTCCAACCTTTTTTTTCAAGAATCGTTTTTATTAATAAAATTGTGTTATATTTTGATAAATTTGTTCCTTAGATGGATATTATAATTTAATGGAAATATATTAATATTTTATATATATAAGGCATTATTAATAGTGTTAATTTTAATAAAATAATTTTATTAAAATAGTATAATTTACAATTAAATGAAAAAATAATATTATTTTATCCTGTTTCATAAATTTGACTAATCATTTTCAATCCACTTTTTTAGAAATAAAAAGTATTTCTATATTTAAAATATATAATTCTCATATTAATATAATTAATTTGATAAAATGAATATGTTTTTTTAAATCATTACATCAATATTAGTTTAGTTTGAATCTAGGATAATTTTCTAAAATACATTATTTTTTCGTGAATATTTAAAATATTGTTTGACTTTTTCTTTAGGTTAATGAGATCATTATTATGTTATGATGGTACAATTACTATTTAAATAGAATCAAAAACATAATATATTTTTTTAATATCAATTATTTTTATATATTTAAATCAATTTCCAAATAAATAATTTACTTTCAAAATTCTAAAATGGAAAATTTATCTTAAAAAATGCTATTTTGTAAATACATTAAATATCATGAAAAAATATGTAATATAAAATGATGTTAGAATATTGTGTATTAAAATAATATAATAGTAGTCCCATTTTTCTATCTGCTTTGGAAAATACCATTTTAAAAACAATGTGTTTTCATTTACCATTACCCAGGGTTCGAAGGCCTATATTTGGAAATTAATAAACAAATCCTCAACTTTTTCTATAAATACCCACACATTTATCTATTTCATTTCACTCCAAATTCATCCAACATGAATTTTTGATTTTTTTAACTCCCAAAGAGTCCGCCCAATGTGTTATAAGGCTCACAAGGTACCAATCTGTAGGTTTTAGTAGTTTCTCTTCATGGTAAGAGAAATATCATTCTTTTCTCTCCGTTTCAAAATCCTCATTTTTGTATATGTCTTATGAATGTTATGGTAACTATAGAATATTTATTTTTTTATTCATTACCTTATTTCCAAATTATGTTTTGTCAATTGGGGACCCTTATCCTCTCTCTCTTTACAATTTTATAAAACTACTCTTTATACCCTTAATGATGCTGATTTTACTTCTCAAAATATTTCTCTCCTCCTCATGAAATTCTATTTCTATTTTCTTTTTTATGAATAACAAAACCTATTAAATTTCAAGGGGTATTCAATTATATGAAATTTTTTTATTTTATCCTGGTATTGAAATAAATTAAACCTATATTCCCTTTACACGAGTTAAAAATTGCATAATGATAATATTTTTAAAGCACTTTTTAAATGCCGTGATATTGATATTAATCCCATTATCTTTAATTGTACATGCGTTGTTTATTAAATGAATTATCGCGATCTTTGTTGTTACTATTAATGTAAATAAATATAATGAGTGATTATTGATAGATCTCAAATTCATTGGGTAAATAATTGAATTTATAGAGATGGCATATTTTATGATTCATTTGTAAACAAGCTAGGTAATTTTTATAACACCTTTGTGACAAACCTTGGTGATATTCTCATGAATGTCTCATTTTAATGTGGTAGCCACATTTCCACACTATCATTAATGTTATTTTATTTATGATATTCCTCATGCTCTCTTGTATATAAAATAATGATATTTCTCATGTTCTTATTGATATTCCTCAAGATCACTTGAAAATTGTTTCCCGTTATTATTCTATTACTATGACTCTTGATCACCACTTCCTTTTATGTATATCCCTATGTAATGATATGTAGTACAAGTAATTATGATGAACCAATAAATAATCCCTTCATGTAACTCCCCATCTCCGGAAGCATGGAGTTGGTGCATTATTTTAATACATTGGCATAATTATAATGAATCAAATCCTGAAGGACAAATCAGTTTAACAGTTTTTGAAAAATGATTACATAAATGAACTTTGAATTACATGTCATAATATCAAAAATAGATAATTATTTGAAAGTTACATTATTATTCATGAATAACACTATATATAAATCATAATATACTTCTTGGAATCCTTGGAAAATAAAACATAAGAAAGAGGTGATCTCATATGCTTAGTATGGCTACACAATATAAGAGAAATATTCATAATAACCACAATCTTTAATGAAAGTATACAACTGAAACAAAATCCATTTTAATCATAATATATAACCTAATATGTCAATATTAAATAAAATAATTCTAATTAAACACTCATAATGATATGCTAGTAGTCAAATAATTACATGTAATATCAATAACTAATCTCATAATGAGGGAATACCTAATGCGTGTCATAATTAAAATACCATCATGTCTTCTGCCAAGAGACCACACATAATTGTGTAATTCATTAGCCAAATCACAATCATTATTGTCTCATGAGGCCTACCAATGCATCGAGGGGCTATAGAGGGCCTCACCCAACACTTATAATGTCCAATTAATTCCTCTAATGAAATGGATAATGCATAACCAATATAAACATTCATATTAGAATTACCATTTGAAATGAAAATACATAAACCATAAGTTATGAATAGTATCAGAATATCACATCCATAGTAATACCTAGCATAAAAACTTCATTACAATATGGATGATTTTATCATAACAAATAAACCTCAATTTAACATAAAATATAATAAAATCATGTTTATATAGATGAAAATAATCTAATAAAACCTTTAAAACACTTTGAGAGAATTATAATTTTAAAATTTGAAATTAATTTAAAATCCATGAAATTTTAAAAGAAAACATTTACTTTGAAAAATAACTTGTAATATTGTATGGTAATATTCAAATTGATAAGTCATTATAATTTTGAAAAATATATTCTTATGCCATATAAGATAAAATACATTGTTTCATTAATTTTTCAAAATGTTCATAAGGTACAATGTTTGGAAAATGAATGAAATATGAATTTTTATAAAATATAACATGTATAAAAATGTATTTAAAAAATTATGAAATAATGGGAATAATTTTTTGAATTACATTTTTAAGAAACATATAAATGGATGATAAATATGTCCCTGTAAATACTTACATATAATCAATCATGGATAATAATGAAATTGTGAAATTAACACTTACCATGTACTTTCCTTTAGTCGAGGGTGTGTTAACCTACTATATAATTTTAAAATCCTGTTACAAAATTATACCAAGACCATATACATATTTATGATATCATATATGATCCTCTTATAACGTTTAATTAATATTATTTCAGTATTACCATATGTTCAGGTGTTAACTGCTTCATTTTCCCATTCTTGTGTTGTCGTGTAAGTCTTGATTGTTATTAATGGGATAAATATTATATTCATATTAATAATTTTATTTAGATAATAATTGTTATTTTTTACTCATAATATTAATTTTTTAATCATTTAAAAATGCTTAATTTGGAGAATGAATCTCACCGCATCATGAAGATAATAGGATGTATGTACGCACGAGCGACGATATCATTTCCTTGATGGTAAAATGGTACGAAATTAGAAGGTTTATTAAATAAAAATATTAATTATAATTCTATATTAATTATTTTTATTCATTATACTCATCAAAATATCGATTATAATAATTTAATTTTTAATTATGAATTACACTACGACATGGAGAGGGTATGTTTTACGTACACAGGCATGATGATATTGTTATTCGTAGGATAGATAAAATGATAAATATGGTTTTGAAATGATAACATATAAATATATGGATTATGCTGTATTTATTACTTTGGTTTGGAAAAACATAGAAAGAGAATGTAGAAGAAGAAAAGTAATTGAATTGAATTGGTAAAACTATTACCTCTTCACAAAGTGACACATTTTTATTTCCACAAAAGGACTCCTTAGGTTGGTTTTATTATCATATAATGTCCAATAAGATTAATTATATAATTTTGGAAGATAATTTTCCTAGTTTTGGCTGAGATAAATCACATTAATGGAGTGAATAAAAGATAAGGAAGTGGTCCATATGAAAAGAGTGGGGAGGGGCACTTTTAGAAAATCCAAAACTATTAATTTATTATATATTAATTTTATGATTAATTTAGATAAAATGTGATTATTTTAGTGGATAATATTATTATGGGTCAAAATTTTATCATATTATAATTTTTAGAAACTTTTTGGTCACAAAATAACCTTATCTTTTGGATTTAATTCTTAGTTAAACCGTTTACCTATTACTCTGTTTACTTTTATTTTTATAATATAGGGTTAATATAGGAACAATATAATTCCAAAATAACCCCAATTGGGTCTTTTATGGTATAATTAACATTATAATAGTTAATTGGTTGATTCTTATGTTTTATTTGTTTTATTATAGTTAAGAAAATATTATTTATTTTAAAGTAACATTTATGTCAATTTTGATACTATTCAATATTTTCATTTTTTAATTATATGATAACTTCGATCAAATAATTAGAATTTTTCATTAATATTTCTATGTTATCTATAAAATTTTAGGATATCATTAATTATCTCCAATTAAGTTTATGTTTTTATTTTTATAGTCATTTATTTGATATTTCAATTAATAAATTAATTTATGCATCACTATTGTATTCCTATTAATTTAAATTATTTAATATATAAAAACTATAAATAATTTTTTATAATGTAGATAATTGTTTTATATTTATAAAAACTTTTTACAATCAGTTTTATATCATGGATATCTCTATATTAAAATTAAAATATTTATAAGTAATGAGAGTGTGGCATTTTGACACATTCATTAATTGTAATAATATTCATGTCATATTCATGGAAAAGGGTCCATTAAATGATTATATTTTATAACATAGGTTATTAGGGTAGAGTTTAGACATCAAATAATATTTTTATAGGTTTTATTGTAATTTTATAATAATATTTTTACATTTAATTACCTGATTAACCAATGAACGTGATAATAATAAAATTACTAAAGTTACAGATCTTAATATCCAAAAAAATAAAATTAATATATTAAAATAAATAAAAAATGATTCCAAATATGTAATAAATTTTTTAAAATTTAAAACACAGAAGTTTAAGTAATTAATTTAAAATTAATCCCCATTGAAAAAAATGAGAAAATAAGTTTTTCAAAAGTTAAAAGCATCAAAATATTTTCATGTGTTTATATCTACTGATAATGTAATAATTATTCCAATTACCTAAATTATATTAAATGATAAAAAATATCCTAACTATACATTTAAACTAATTAAATTGTTAATATATCGATATAAAAAATATGATTAAAAGATTTTTTGAATTGAAATGCTTTATTTCTCACAATTCCTTAAAATATGAATGTAATTAGAAAACACATAATATTTTTCCAAACTAAATTTATATTACCCAATTCTAATGAATTTTATTATGTGAAATTAAATATAATAAATTTTAAAATATTTTGTTTAAAAATAGTTCTCCATTAAAAGGCGGCAATCATCATTTTATCAAAAAATAATTCATTTATTATAATAATAGAATCTTTTCTAATATTATTTCTAGAAATTACATAAGATGAATGATCAAATTATATGAAATGTATGAAATTAATAATATTTGTTAACAATATTCATAAATGTTAATTTAATGTCTAGGCTATAAATTATATTTAATAACAACATTTTTTCAATAATTAGTTTTTTGGAAAAACTAGGCCTTGCGTATAATGAAATACAAATCATTGTTGTGTGCATAATAATATTAACATGGCGTTACATAAAAATAAAACAATAAAAAATGTTAAATTTATACAGAAATCAATATATTGTAATATATTGGGGTGTTACATTTTCCCTCATTCAATAAATCACATCTTTATAATTATTGAATTTGGGTTTGGTAACTAATGTTTGACTATTCAAATTTCATTTATTACAATCTCAAATCGGAATAGGGGTTGATAAAAAACATTCATTAAAATAAATAAAGGCAAGTAAGAAGGTTACCAGAGATAACACAGACTGGGGTTCCATTTATGAAAATAAATATATGAAATAAAAATCTAACCAACATGTTTTTATAGAGAATGATAGATAATATGATTAAAAGAAAGTGAATAATCAAAAAGATAGAAGTCGATAATGATCTAAGGGACCATTTGATTCATTGCAAAATGTACTAGGATAGTGTTTTTTGTATTAAGATCTTTTATCTTAGAGTTAAATAATTAACTTATTTCATATACTAAAAACACAAGGAATAATAATTACTTGACAAGTAGAGTTTCATCATTTAACTAATTCCTATCACAAACTCATATTTTTTTACAAAAGATAATAAAATATGAAAATATACTATTTATCTTAAATTTATATGGTTCTAAAAATCATCATATACAATTTAAATAATGAAAAATTTGTTCTACAAACCAAGCCCTTCCTGTAGGATAGTTGTGGGTCATAAATCCTTGTCGCACATCGGTTGTGGGTTCGATTCCAACATCATTGTCTAATGTGATGGGTTATCGCCCGACCTATGTGTGGTCCTTTTCATAAAAAATTATTATTATAACATTATAAAAATGACCTGAAGAATTTTTTTAATCATAAAAAATTATATCCAATGATCATCTTAATTCATTTATACCTTTTTTATTATCCAAAATACTTTTGTCCATACCCACATTCCAAAACATTATAAGGGTGGTCAGTAAATTTCCGAAATTAACATAACATAATGCTGATCTTTTTTTCACATACAAAAAATTTTAATACCTTCATCATGTATTTTAATAAAATATTCAAATAAATTAATTTACCATAAAATATAGTGATTAAATTCATGATACCTTAATCTTTAAATAAAATATATAATATTTGATGTACTCTTTAAATCCAAAACAATTTTGTAAACTCCAATAATGATGGAATAAAAAAACATTAATCAGTTCCATACTAGTCAATAATATACAATTTACATTATCCAAATAAATCATCTCTTTATTCTAACATCAATATCTCGGTATCAGAAACATAGTAACAATTTTCTTTCCCTCCACCATATATTTTCCCAAAATGTTAACTTGAAACTGTGTCACATTCCTTGGTACCATACAATCTCAAATCCATAATAAAATAATACTAAAATACAATCCATTTATACTTCACAATAATTAAATTTTTAAAATAATATAATTCTTGAATAGTCAAATTATTTATTCCTCTTCATTTGTGATAGTATCATAACTTGATCATTATCTAATAACATTATATGGGGTATATTACTTTGACGATTGGGAAATCGATTCACATAATGTCCGTTCTAATTTTAGTTGAAGCATTTTTTGGAGTCTTTTTTCAAACCCTTGGAATCAAGAACATGATGTCCTTTTTCCACACTTCTTACAAACTGTCATTCTCTTCATGCATTTACTAGAGTGATTCTTTCCATAATTATCAGATGTGGGAAAATACTTCATTCCCTTCTTACCGTTATCCATCTTATTCTCTTCCATCCTCTTCTTCTACTTCTTCCCATAAAATCCATAGGACATGGATAATTTACTATATATAATATTAATACATGATACAATTTCCTCATATAATGAGATTACATGGGATGATAATTAATTTTAATTTTTTATTAATACCATAAAATATATGATCATTATTACTTTTTGGATCATGTGCATTGGTGGAGTTATCATTCCATCTGTTGGGAACCATTTCAATAAGATCTAATATATTATATTATCTTATAATGATATGTACATTGTATATCTCTATATTTGGTATAGAACAAAACATAAATTTATTACTCATTAATCATAGAATAAAAAATGTTGGTTACATTGGGGGAATCATTACTTTTATATCGTTCAAAATGGAAGGTAAATAAAATGTGGATTATCCTAAGAATATCCACATGGAGAGAAAAACCTTGTGTGTAGAATGGCCCATTTTTTTTGTGCCAGGTTAACCCAAGTCAATCCCAAAAAACATTGTTGGAGTTATTACTCCTAGGAAAAACTATTCCAGAACCGGGAACACTTTTAGAATAAAGACATGATTGTATTTTCATTAGAATACCCATATAATTTCTAAATTAATAAAAAATTACGATGTTCCTCTATATTTATCCTCAATGTCTGTATTTTGGTTATGATCCATAATCTAATTTTTCTAAATATAACTTCCAGGGTTGTTTATAGATTTACTCTCATACCAACTGTAACACCCATACCCCTGAAACCTGGAGTAGGGTCTTTATATTAATACATTGTCATGATTATAAGGAATCAGATCTTGAAGGACCAATCAATCACTATTGAAATTTTTTTATATTCATGAATATTACATTACAACAAATAATATGCAACATTGATAATTCTATGAGAATTCCAACATTCTCTTAGCTTAACAATGAATATGAATCATAGTTTACATCATTGAATATTGGGATAACAAAACATAATAATGGAGTGATATCAGATGCTCTTTAAGGAGAACAAAATACTATACAAACATTCAGAAAAACAATAAATTGTAATCAAAGTATAAAACTGAAATAGATTCCTTTTTAAACATAATATTTAGTATAATATGGAATGAATAAATCGAATAATACCATTTAACATTATCTTGGATATTCAACTAGTCGAATAATCCCATGTAATATCAAAAACTCATCTCATGATGAGGGAATTCATAATACGAGACATCTTAAACCAACCATCAATTGTTCGGCCAAAAAACTACACATAATTTGGTAAGACACGAGACAAAACCCAATCATAATTGTCCCATGAGACATATCGATGCATTGTGGGTCTATAAGAGGCCTTTCCCAACACTTAAAAATTTAAATAAATTCCTATTATGAAAGAGGTAAAACTTAAAAAACACAAAAATTCGTATTAATGCAAGCATAAGAAATGTCAACCCTGAAACCATTGGCTATGAATGGCATCAAAATAGAACATCCACAATACAACATATTATAAACCCTTTAATACATTATAGAATATTTTATAATAATAAATCATCCTCAATTACCAATAAAATTACAAAAATATATATTAAAATAGACTAAAATAATATAATATAATCATTACAACCCTTTGAGGGAATTATCCCTTTTTACATTACAATTCATTTAAATCCAGGCAATTATAAAAGAAAATAATTCATTTGAAAATAACCTACTAATATAGAAAGGTAATCTATAAAATTTTATGTCTTCATAACATCGGAAAATTTCCATTATGTTATATAAGTTAAATAACATTCATTCATTAATTCATAAAAAGGTCATAATGTTAATCATTTGGAAAATGATGAAATGATTCGGTTTTATAAAATCAAACATGGGTAAAAATGTATTTAATCTATTTTGGAATAATAGAAATAATGTTGTGAAGTACATTTTAAAAAAACATTGATATAGATGATAAATATGTCCCTGTAAATACAAACATATTATCAATCTCATATAATAATGAGATTGGGAAATTAACCATTAACATGTACATTAATGTAGTCCAAGGTGCGTTATCTTAATGTATAATGAAAAAATTATTTTATTAAATTACAAGAGAAATATATTAATATTTATGATACCATATATGATCCTATTATATCATTGTGTTAATATTATTTCAGTATTACCATTATTTCGGGTGTTAACTTTTTCATTTTCCCATCTATATTATCTCATGTAAGTCATGTTTGTTATGAGTATGATTTATTTTAATTATATGAATAATGAGATTATTTCAGATTTTTTATTTTACTCATCATATAAATATTATAATCATTCTTTAATGGTTAACATGGAGAATGAGTCTTGCCGCATCATGGAGACGGTAGACCATACGTACGCACAAGTGATAATATCATTCACTTGATGGTTAAATGGAATGGAATTGGATGGTATATTAGTTATACTGAATTATTATTATTTATATTCATTATTTATATCCATTTTACTCATCATCATATCTATCACAAGAAATTAGTGTTGAAAAAATAATTACACCATGATGTGGGGACGATAAGCCATATGTATGCACACATAGTGATATTGTTATTTGTAGGATGTTTAAAATGAGTAATATATTTATCCCCTGATTATAATAAAATCTTAGTATATGGATTATATTGGGTTTCATACAATTTTATGGAAAAAACATATAAATAATAACTAGAAGAGGAAAATAAATTGACATGAATTGACAAAACAATTACATCTTCTGTGGGTGTCTTCTTTTGATTTTCATAAAAAAAACACGTTAGGTTGTCTTTATTCCAAAATTATTGCATCTATGATGAAATTGGGAAAGTTTTTTGATTAATTGGTCTGGGATTGGCCAATGAAAATGGATTTATAGGTGTGAATAAAAGATAATTTAAGGGTTTTTTATAGGGGGTGGGCTTTAAGAAACTCCAAAACTATTAAGTTGTTATAAATTTATTTTTGGATTAAATTACCAAAAATGTGACTTATTTTGAGTATATGATAAGAATTGATAGAAATACTATTATCCAATGATTCTTAAACACATTTAGGTAACAAAATTAACCATATCATTTGGATTTAACACGTTCTAAAATAGTTAAAGATCTTACCATGTTTATATGTCTTTTTATAATATAGGGTTCATATAGTAACTATAAATTTAAAAACTAAACCTAATTGGATGAATTATGATATTTTTAACATTGTCGTATTTATTTTCCCAAGCCATAGTTATTTATGAATTTTATATCATTTAGTAAAATATTATTTATTTTATAGTATCATTTATGTCAATTTTGTTACTAATGAATATTTTCAATTTTAAAAAATATGATAACTTCAAAGTAATACTCCCAATATGTCACTATCATGTATATGTTATATATAAAATTTGTGGATATCATTAATTAAGATATACTCAATTTATTTTAATATTTTTAATATATTTTATTTGATAATTCTATTAATTAAACATTTTATGCATCACTATTATGTCATCATTAATAATAATTACATAAACTCTAAAAATTATAAATAAATTTCTATGATTCAGATATTTTATTAGATTTCCATATACTATATATAATATATTTTTCTCCTGAATATCATTTTATTAAAATTATTATATTTATAAGAAATGAGAGTGACATTTTGTCACATTCTTTAATTTTAATAATATTCAGGTCATATTTATAGAAAAACGTCCATTATATGATTAAATTTTGAAATATATATTATAATGGAAGAATTATTTTATATAATATGACTTTTATATATGTTAGAGTAATTTAATAATATTATTTTTAACTTTTATTACTCGGTTTATCCATGACAATGTTAATAAAAAATTATTAATCTTACTATTCAAAATATCCAGAAAAAAAAAAGTAAGATACTAACATAATTTGGACCACTTATTCCATACACGGAATCCATTTTTCATAATTTTAAAAAAATAATTATTTTTAATTATTTTTAAATTAATCACTATTTTTAAAACGAGAATTTTTTTTCCAAAATTAAAAACCATCAAAATATCAACATCTGTTAATACCTAATTTTAATGTTAAAATAGATTAAATAACCTACATATATAAAAATTTAAAGACCTAATATAAATTAAATTTAAATGAAATTAAATATATAATCTATTAATACAAATAAATTATATGAAAATGTATTTTTGATTAAAAATGCAGTATTTTTAACTATTGATTAAAATATGAAAGTTATCAGAGAAACAACAAAAATCTGTCCAAAATATGTTTATGTCCCAATTCTAAATAATAGGTTTATTTTTTTGAAATAGAATATATAAAAGTGTCACAAGTTAGCTTTAAAACGGGGTTTCCATTAAAATGTGGTAAACATCATTTTTTTAAATACAAATTTTATTAGAAAGATGGAATCGTTTGTTATATTATGGATAGACATTACACTAGATGAATGTTAAAATTATATAAAATATAAAAATTGAAATATTTGGACTATACTATTAATTATATCTAATTTAACTACTATGTTATATATTATTCTAAATAATAATACTTTTTAATATTTTATTTTTTCTGTAGAACTCGGCCTTTCGTGTAACGCATGCTTACTCATTATTGTGGGTAGCGTAAGCATAATATGGTCATGCATAAAAATAATTGTATAAAAAATATAATTTATTAAGAAATGAAAATATTATGATGTATTGGGGTGTTAAATTTTAAATTATTTAGAATATTGTTTTATATTTTGATGTATTATGTACATTGTTTCCAAGAAACTAAAATTTAAAATTTCATTTTTTTGTATAATTTAATTAATAATTTATGTAAATAAAATGTTTGATGACATAATTTTTGAATGAGGAGTTGAGGATCCGAATGATTCTCTTGGAATGATGCTGTTAAATGTAAATGAAAACTCCCATACTATGATGAGTAGAAAAAGTACATATTCCCAGACTTACAATTCACAAACACGAGAGATGTTACATATTTCATGAACATAGAGAGTGTCTATATGATGCATCCTTATTTCACACAATTGTGATAGTACATAACATAGATCACATAGATCTTATAGGTATAAAAATTTAGTTTATGACACCCTGTTCTATTGAAAATTCCAAAAACTTGACTTGATCCTCATTTTAATGTACACTCATGGAGTCACAAGCTGCATAGCATATCATATAGAGAAACTTGACCTTTTACATATTGTATATTAACTATTTTTTTCATATTTGAACTACATGCATTGTGTGTATACTATATATTTGTACACATTCACACTATCTCTGACTTTAAATTAGAAGATACATAGAGAACTTCTAAAATAATATTTACTCATATTTCCCACGTGTTTTAGTAGAGGTCTTTGTGTGAACTATTTTATATATACTACCATTATAAATATATATGTGGTCTCTATGTGTACTAGAAAACTATATTGATGTTATATACCTTGTCCAGATTGTGGATTGATTTTTATTTTCATATAATCCACTTAAGATTTGGATATTTCCATGTGGAAAGGATTAAGCTTCATCTTGATACTCAACCTATTTTATTCTTTTCTGTAGTCTGTTTCATTTAATTTTTTTGTATTCTTAAAAACCAAATCTGTTTTAATTCATAATCAAAACCACTACTCTAATAGTTATCCATAATTATTTTATATATAATATTTTTATTGAGTAAATTTATTTGAAATGGTTAAATTAATAATGTATATTATTTTAACTGATAAGTAATCAATTTTTGAGAATTCATTTAAAAAAATTAAAACTAATATCTATATATGTTTTTGGTTAACTGGATAGTTAATCATTAATTGAGGGATTTTATTTATACCTACTTTAAACATAAATTTTTATTGGTTACTCAATTCAGCTCCCCACTTGAGATACTCACTCCGACTAACATTTGGAATCAAAGGATATTATCAGTGGTATCAAAGGTCTTCGAAACATTTCACCTATGATATTTTTTTAACTTTAATGAATATAATTTTATGTAAGTTATAAATTAATTTATTTAAATTGATAATTAAAAAAAATTCTTCTACCAACATAGCTCTAACTTTAATGGAAATAATTATTCCCAGCGGAAAATCAAGAAGAATATGAATATAGTGTTTATGATTTTTTAAATTTAGTCTTTTAATGAGGATCGATATGAGATAATATGACTATTAGAAACGTTTGGGATGAGTCTACCAATAATTATTACAAAAAAAATTCTAAATCAACGAATTCCCTTTATTGTTACTTGAGAGATGGAGAATTTAATAGAACCTCTTCTAGTAAAATGACTTATGATATTTTGGGTAATTAATATATTTCAATTGAACAAAACCTTAAATATGAAATAGTTGAGGTGGAATGACTATACAATTAAATATTACTATTTTATGATTAAGCCTAATGAACTAATTTCTAACATGTATCTCAGGTTCAACAAAAGAGTAAACCACCTGAGCTCCCTAGGAAATCCAATATCTTATAAAGACCAGATCAATAGACTGGTGAGATACCTACTTGAAATATTGAGAGAGACATATGTTTCAATAAGGGAATCTAGTGATATTAGTAAACATACAATTTCCAGTGATGAAATATTTCAAAATATTTACAAATAGAAGGGAAAAACATACATAGATTAAATGTAATTAGATTTCTCTAATAAATGTTGCAAGTATACGATTCCATCATTGATAGAGAGGAATTGTTATGAAAACATTATTTTATAAATATAAATATAAAATCCCTACATCCAGTTGTTATTCTAACTGACCCAAAAAATTTATTTCAGAAAAAAAATACACAAAATCCATTAAAAATCATGGGGTCTTATAACATTGATTTCTAACGGTTATGGACCTAAGAAAATATAGGTACCAAAGAACTTATTGATATAAACATTCTTTGTATGAAATTTCTTAAAGAGATCATATATGAATCTATTGAATCTGGGGATAAGTTGTTTAATACATATAATAGGAGACTACTCAATCATCATGATCCCCACAATGATTTATTGTGGTGATGTCACCATTGTTGATAATTCAAAAGGGAAGATTATCATCCAGGGATAAATTAGTTTCCCCAATTCAGTTTTAATTTCTAAATTAAAGTTTTTTTTTGTTTCAAAATATAACTTTATTCACATTTTACATTTATGTGATGAATTTTTTCATGTTAAATTTTAAAACAATGCATGTCATGTTTTTAATTATAAAGATGATTTAGTTTTAACTTATTTAATAAATGATTTGTTTATGATCTTAATATTTATTTCATAAAATTTTTCTTGCTTTAGTGGCTTTGATATTGATTCATGGATTTAGAATATGAGACTATGACATTGTAATATTTACCCACTTAGTAATATTACATGGAAGTGTTTATTTAGGGATATAACAATTTTGGAGTTCCAAAATGATAAATTATATAACCCCTATCAAATAATAAAAAAGAAAAGTATTTGTTTTAAATAATACAAAGAAGCATCCACTTTTCAACCTCTTGAGTCTATTCACATGGATTTATTTGGACCATCAAGAGTTTTTATATTAAATGGGAAGCACTATGTTTATGTAGATATATATGAATTATATAGGTATACATGTGTAATATTTTTAGCACAAAAAATGAAACATGTAATTAATTCACCAATTAATCTAAATCTTTAGAAAGCCTAATTTGAATTATCATTAATACCTTAAGATGTGACCATATCCAGGAGTCTAATAATGTATTCATTGAATCCTTTTCACACAAAATAAGTATAATCATAAATTATATTTTCATATGATCCCTCAACACAATTGAGTTATAGAAATATGGAATGGAACACATCAAGTGATAGCCCGAAATTTGCTAAATGAATATGACTTACCTATCAAATTTTTAGAAGATAATTTGAACACAACCTATTATATAAACAATAGATAATTACATATAACTATATTAAAGAATACCACTTATAATTTGGCATAGTATAATGCATAAGGTTAATTGTTTTAGAGTTTTTATTAAAATTCATTCTTTTTAACAATATGTTTTATATTTAAAAAATTTACACCAAAATTTATGATGGAATTGTTTTGGGTTCTTCCATCACTAAAAAATATTATAGTGTCTTTGCCAAAAGGACAAAAAATATGGAAGAGTATCATTATGTCAAATTTGGTGAGGTAGATCAACCTGATCTTATTTCATATCTAGATAATTGTGGGGACGATTTATATTCTTTAAACTAATATTCTTAACATTTTGTTTATACTCTAAAGAAAGAAGAAAAATCGTTCAGTTCCAAAAAACTTAAAGAACAAGAACTTGCTCTTATAGAGAACCTTGAGGAGACAAAAAAATCATTTTACACAGATTTTAGGAACCTTTATTACAATCCAATATATGTTTTTTTGGTGAAGTAGATATTGTTACCCAAAATTGGGCTTCTATAAGAAATCTTTTTTAACATCAACATTCCTGTCACAACATGAAGCTAAGAAAATCAATTATGCAATTAAATATTAATTTTGAGTAGTGTAAATGAAATAAGAACTAACTAAATTTGAAATAAATTATGTATGGTAAATTTATTATATAACCAAATACACCTTTAATATATGATCTAAATGGGTGTTTAGAAACAGGGTTGATAGATCATGAACTATAGTAAGAAATAAGGATAGAATTTTGGAATAAAGATATTGTCAAGAAGAATGAGTATACTAAGAAGAGATATTTTCACCTATACCCAATCATTAATCCATTAGAATACGTGCTTCATATGTTTTATATCATGATTTCAAACTATATCAAATGGACATCATGGATGAATTCATAAATGGGTATATAATTGAGGAGTTATATTTTGATCAACCCCTGGGTTTTCAAAAGCCCCATTTTCCAAATCATGTTTCTTTATTATCAAAAGAATTAAATGGTTTGAAATAGGATCCTAGAGCATGGTATGATGGGATCAACTCTATTCTTATTTTAACAGGGTTTTAAAAGGTATATGTTGTCCTACCCTTTTCAGAAAACAAATTTCAAAATATGTTTTTATTGATAAAATTTATGTATTTGATATTTTTTTTGGATCTGAAGGTAATTATTTATAAACAGACTTGTCAATAACTATTCAAAATTATTTTGAGATGAGTTAATTGGGTGAACTAAAATGATTTTGTGGTTATCAAATTTTTCAAAATAATGAAGAAATTTTTTTAATCAAAGAAAATATTAAAACGACCATTAAAAAAGTTTTTCTCTAGATAGCACTAAGAGTAGTGATACTCCAATGGGTACTACCCTTAATTTAGATCGTTATGATGATGTGAAACTAGTGGATAAAACATGTAATAGTTAAATGAAGGAAATATTCTTTACCTATCTACTATCTGACAAGATATTAGGTTTAGTTTATATATATCTTCTCTTTTTTCAGAAAACCCAAAAGAGTCCTACATTGTTACTATAAACATTATTTTAAAAATTTCTAAAATATAATACAAATTTGTGACTACCATATCATTAGTAAAAACTATTTTCTAAGTTATCTACAATTATGCTAACATTATTGTATATAATTTAGATATAAAAATTACCTATTAAACATGTCACCATTTAAAAATGTCTCTAGTTTTATGGTGTAGTTGGAAATAAAGTTATATTGAATTTTATACTACCAAAGGTGAATACATGGGTGTAGAAGAAAACCATGAAAAATATTATAGATGAAACACAAATTACTAGACTAGGTATTTTAATTATGACATGTCCCAATACGTTATGATAATTCTTGTGCTATAAATATTTATTAAAATCCAATGTAACATTCTAGGAAAAAATAATTACTTTAGAAATCAATTTTTGAGAGATAATTTTCAAAAGTTTGATATCACTGTTGAATACAATAGTACATAGCATCATATTGTGGATACATTCACTAAGAACATGAATTATGAGGGAATTTATTAAATCCCACATGGGTTTGGTGTGATTAATTTTGATTATGTTTAACTTTATGGGACTCACCTTTGTTAAGGTAGCACCATAGAAGATTTATCAACATTTATAATGTCTCAATACTATGGATGTATCACTTTTGAATCTTCTCACAATTGAATTTCTCATCATTTAATGTCTCACCATTGAATGTCTCACTGTTGAGACTTCTAACCATTGAATGTATCACCATTGAAACTTCACACCATGGAATTTCTCACTATTTAATTTCTTAACATTGACATATCTCACAATTGATTCATCTCATCATTATTACTTTTAAACATTGATACAACTCACCATTTTGATATTTCACACCATGGAAAAATTATCTCAAGCCTTTGTCAATTTTTTCATTTTTTCTAATTAATCATCCCTTACAATTTTTATGAAATAATTATTTAATTATTATTAAATTAAAATATTATCCTGAGTTTCAATTATAAAATATTAAAATATGTAATTGATATAAACTAAAAAATTTTTATTTTTAATAATAAACCTCCCTTGCACCATTCTTATTATGAAACTTTACCTATCGAATGCCAACCCTTCTTTCTCCTTCACCTGAGCATTCAAAAATGGTTAGAAATAAGAGATATTATGAGTCTTCTATAAATGAGTCAAATCCATTCAAGATAAAAATGGTGAGTCATTTCGTTCATCTTCTACACTAGAGCCTCTGAATATTGTGCATTCAGTGTGAGGTGTTGTTCCTGGAAAGGATGATTAATCCAAGTAGTTTTTGTCCAATAAATCATTCGTTCTTATAGTAATTAAAGACCAAGGATGGGAGTAATGGTTCTATAATAATGAGAGACCATTTTATCCTATATTGGTGTATTAGTTTTATTAGTTCATTGAGAAAAACTATGAGGAATATTAAGACTTGGGAATATGTAGAGTAAATGGAAGAAAATTTGTTTTCTCGTTGAGACTATGGGATGCATGTCATAGAGAACAAAATTAATGATTATAAAATGACAACCAAGAAATGATTCCAATTAACATTGATGATTTAATATATTAAGACTCAATTCCTAATTTAACTGGATATAGAATAGTTTCAATACTGATTTCATCAGAGACTTATAGAAAGTACATGAAATTTTATATGTTAGTTCAACACATGCTTTGTCATAGAAATCGATATTTTTCTACCATGGGATACCAAGATGTTTAACACCAGTGAATAATGAAAATAATGTTTAATATCAATTTTTTTATGTATTTTATGCTTGATATGGTATAGATAATTAATCATTACTTGATATCAAATCCATTTATAAACCCAAGGATTATTTTAATGATGCTGGAAGATAAATATTTAGTTTGTGAAGATGATGAATCTATGGTGGATTGTGGTGTTTTTTTTCTAAAAATAGTAATTTATAGTTGGGTTATCATGATTTGTAATCCATGGAAAAAAATGGGTGGTTGATGATGGAAAATTATACAGTGATTTCAATCATGTAGAAAATCCTTCTGGACCAAAATAACATGATGATCTTAGTTTGGAACTTGATGCAGTAGTTGAATATTCAAATTCTGATGAGAAAGAAGGAACTACTACCCCAAGAGATTAAAAGGATAATGAATTATATATGGATTAAGCAAGTGATCTATATATACCTTATATGTATCATTCTATTTCATATGGAGCACCTAGTCTTCCTAAATCTATCCCTAAAAGAGGGAATATTTTAAAAGAATGAAGTGACAAGAATAAAAAATCCTCAAGAGAATAAACGTTCACGAGTTATTCAATGTCTTTGAAAGAAGATGATAATGGTGAAAAAGATGACAAAATGAAGAAGAAGGAGGAGGATGAGAAAATAGAGAAGATGAGAATTCTATTGGTGATGCAAATATAGATGGAGAAGAGGATGCCCATGATGGGGGTTCAAATGTTTCTAATGGTACAAGTGGTTGAGTTAGTGTTGAGGAGGTCAATATGCCTCAAAAACTTGTTTCTTATCCACCTGCATATGGTTTTATTTCTATGGAAGGTTTATTACTACATAAGGATAATGAAGTAATAGTAAGATATGAAAAAGAATAATTTGTTGGGGGGATCTCTATGTTTTTAAAGCCATAATGTTATTGAGAAAATGAAGGTTATTGTTTATCTAGAGCAGTCAAATGTTGACCAGATGAATGATGCACATGCTTCTATTGAGAAGTGGTCTAATGCACAATTATTTGTTATTCAATACAAAATTTAACCTACTATGTATATTCTTAATGTTGTATATCCCAATGTAGTTAAGAATTATGGTTAGTCTTCTTTAAAAAATATGGACCCATTTGATAAGGATTTTTAAATTTTTTTTGCCTATGTCACACTTTATCTCGATTACTCTAACTCATGTGAGGATAAAAATCCACCAATGTATGGTGGGTATTCATATTGAGCTATTATTGATCCTGATGAATCTTATGGTATGCCTGTTGCATATGCTAATACTCATGCAGTACCAGTAGATGTTGTGATTAGAGATTTTTTATTTTCACTAAGAGAAAAGATGATTTTAGATATTTGTTTTCTCATTAAGAACGAAGATATTTTGACATTTATTTTAAGTGAAATGTATGAAGTAATTTTATTTTATCTATTGATAAATAACATTCAACAAAAAATAATGAAGTAGAGATTAAAAATAGAAGACTTGTTAGTGAGTTAGAGTCTGTGAGATACGTGTCAGAAGTGATGCTGACATCCTTAGCTCCTTATATGGATGCTTTTCAAATAAGAGTGGATATATTTACTTCAGAACCATCCAAATCCATTGCTCCACATCACTCCCATGATATAGATATGGTCAGATCTATTGTAGGAGAAGAAATCAGTGGTCTTTCATGTGGTCATTCTTGTGTTTCACCTTCCACACCTGAGGAAACATTGAGAATGTTGGAACATGACATTGATCATCCTTGTATGATTACTTTAGAATTCATGAATGACATGAAAAATTTCATAGAAACCATACCCAAAGTAATAAAGTCTTATCTTTCAAGTATTCTCAATAAGAATGAGTTGAATGATCATTTTATATTTCATTATAAAAATATGTGGATGTCTTCGGTCAGTCCATCCTTTATGGAATAAGTGATTCAGTTAAAGGTCATGACTTTACTGATTCATTGGATTATAAATGATAATAAAAATGTATTCGGTGCTATAGAGTGAGGTGAAAACATAATCATGGATTTCATAAATCATGTGAAACCATTTCTAGATGTGCATGAAACTCATGTCACGGATCAAGATTCCATACATGTTACAACTCATCTAACTGCTCCAAGTACAACTCTAGAGTATATCAAATCGGGAGTTAACATAATTCCTATTTTAACTACAATAACATGATGCAATACTTTTTCTTTAACTACATGATAGTATACTAAACAATTATGAACTATCATCATCATAGATCATCATTCTCTAACGGATGTTCCAAAAACCATCATTCTTGTTCCATGATCCAAACAAGAAAATCATTCTACTTATAACGAAAGAAAGGGAAATGATTCTTCTGATACTTCGACCACACCCAAGAAATAATGATAACAGACTGTGTCTTTGATAGTGATATTTTGACATTTTTATCTCTATTTGAGTTGTAATTTAAATTTTCACTAATGGAAATATCTCTTTATTCCTATTATGTTTCTCGGAATTTCCTATTTCATTCTTCATTATTGAAAATCCCTAAAAGGTGAGAACTATGGTATGAAATTAAATAATTATGGAAACAAATTTCATTTATTCCTACGTATTTTATTTCATTCCTTGATTCCATTATGATTTCATTAATAAAAATATTATATTTTTTATTTAATTACATTTGATTCCATTTATATAAAATAAACTGATTTGTGATCACCAAAAGGGGGATATTGTTCACCTACATGTTTTGATGATCAAAAAATCATTAATATTATGTTATTAATGATTTTTTCATTTTATAATATAATTTTATGATATAAGACAGATAACTAATAGTTTAGTATAGTCTAGAGAAGACAATGTTAAAGTTGAGTCACTGCCAAGGATGGATCACCCCAAAGGATAACTCAGTGATGAAGTGAATTTTGGATAACGGTTGAAGAAACCCTTCAATAGACATCAGTCACCTCTATAGAAGTCACAAAGATAAACATATGTCAATGTAAAGAAAATACTCACCCCCAGGAATGAATCTCCATCAATTTTGAAATATAGAAGTGTCAGATGCACTCATTGTCTACATTGACACAATACAGAGATGATTTTTTTGGATAAGTATGGGATTTACCCCCAATAAAAATAATATCTCTAGAAGAATAAGAAATTTTGTGGAGTATGATGATTACTCTACATTGGCTTTGACATACTGTTGAACTGAGAAAATTTTTATGTGTCGAGATGACCTACCTTCATACGAGTAACCTCCAATATAAAATGTTGGTATACTGTTAAAGAAACATACCACTGAGAAGAGTCACTACAATACAAACACACTTCAATCCTATATCACCAACAGACTCAAACACTATTAGGGTATTTATCACAACCAGACTCAGACCCTGCCTAAGTGTCACTATTCAAAATATTCACCACCATAATTATTTTGTTAATTATTTTGAAGTAATTAATTCGCATAGCTATATTATCGAACATAATGTGGAAACATATTTAAATGATATTTCATTAATTATTACAGAATGGAAGTAATGTTTGTGTCATACTTGTACAATGCTGAGAAGAGGTTTTGTTAGATTTTATTGCTTTGTTGTTATTAAAAGATGAATTAGACTACCTTGTTTAGAGAGTAGTAGACAGAGTGAATACACCCAGACATAAAATTCATGTACATGTGATTAGGATCCAATTAAAATAACCTGACGATTCTATACATGTTGCATCTAGTTTCCAGACGACATTGGTAGTGGATCACAATGTACATACAGATCCAATAGACAGAACAAAGGAGTTTACAACAAATATTTGTAAGGAAAATTTTATAAACTCATCCTGAGACTCATTTAAAACTATAATAAAGGAGCCACATATTGCATGCCATATCATACGGTGTAACATTGTCATTCTATATCTTTTATATAATTTTTTTTTATCATATTTACATTATGAGCAGTGTCTGTATACATTGTATTCGTACACAGACATTGACTCTTACATTAAACCTGAATATACATAGATTTATTATTAAATACTAATTACTCTTGTATCCCATGTATTTTTGTAGTGGTTCGTGTCTGTAAGGTTTTATCTGTACTCCAAAAATTACTCTGGAAGAGATCCTTATATGGACTGAACAGTTATTGTGTTTTTATATACTCAATTTAGGTTGTGTATCAAAGTTTATTTTTATATAAACTGCTTTTAGGCGAATGATTTCCAAGTGGACAGGATTTAGTCTCATCTTGAGATTAAACTGCTTGTATTATTTTCCACGGTGTGCATTGTATTATTTTTCAACGATTTAAAATTTAATCTAATTTAATCTATAAAAAACCCACTACATTGATCATTAAAATTAATTAGTGTTTATATTAGATTTTGATTGAGTAAATTGATATCAAAGGTTGATGTAATACTGTATAATTATTTATCCATGACCGAATAAATCATTGATATTTAGTTTTAAAAATAGAGACTAGTAATGATTTTCTAATTTGATTGACTGGGATGTCTTTAATAAATTGGAAGATTTTATTTAGAACTATTTCTATCATAAATTTTTAGGGGGTACTAAATTCACCCCCTCTTGAGATACTCACTCTGATCAACAAGGGAATAACAGTATTTTAAAAATTATTGAAAATTATTATCTATTTATCTTCCTCTACATGTTGTTAGGGATTTTAAAAGAAAATATTTTTTTTATTATTTGATGATTTTTTTGTAAAAACAACTCATTTCTAAATTGGTTGAAAATAATTTATGAAATAGCATATAACATTATTTTGTGAAATGTTACATAGGTTTTAAGAAGGTTTATTTTAAATAATTTGATTCTTTTTCTTCTATATTTTACTAAATAATTAATTTTACTTAGAATAATTAATTAATATGAATTTATGGTATTAAATAATCCTTTACCAATTTAGTAATTATATCGTATATTGTGATCATTCACTTTTTTGAGATATTGTTTCCTATCAATCTCCATTATCCATTAGACATTATTTTTACCCTTAATCACTACATTTTCATTAACATGAATGTATTTAGTATCCTTTATATTACAATACTATTTTCATAACCATATTCCATTTCAATGTATGGCGGTACTTTAAGGAATATTATTAAGAAAGCCATTTCATTGACTATGGAAATATTGATTTTCTTTATTCATGATTATATAATGAAATTTATTGATTGATAAGTTATATTTACTATTGATTATATTATTGATTTAAAATATTAAAAATGTATAGGAAATATTAAATTTAAGGATTGTACTTAGTTATAGATCTGATAGGTCTCATGGGATAAAAATGGTCATTTATCAGTGTATAATGGCCCATAAAATGAAACTTTCATAGAATAAGGCCTTGAATATTTGTAAAATGTCTTATTACAAGGCCATTAAAATAAGATTCATAATGTGTTGTCATAATTAATTGAATGTAAGATGATAAAATATGACATTATTCATTTAATTCATTAAGATTTATTATATTATTATCTAGGTAATTGTTATTTGGATATTTCTCTTGAATATATTTTAGATCTAAAAATATTAATTAAATGAAATTTGTATTTAATATCCACTAATACATATTGATTATTCCTTACTTACTCATGATAGACTCAAATATACAATATAATTACTAAGGATCTGATCTCACCCTTTATTTTTTCTTCCCCCTTGGAAATTAAGACATAATAATTGATTGATTTTAAATGTTTCATGGATTTTTTAAATACTATGATTTTTCCCAATGTAATAATAAAATCATTTTTATATCCATTTTACCATTTATGAAAATATAATTTATACTTAGTGGTGTGATCCATTTTTTTGAACCAATTATATAATGTAAACAAAATATCTAGATTTTTGGAATTGTGGTCACTATAGTTAGCATCATAGAATATTTCAAAATACCAATGGGGACTAGAATGTAGAAAAACATTAATTAGTAAAGAATTATGATAAATTGCATAAAATATAGCATAAAATTTAACTTCATTGGGATTATTTTAATGGATCAATATTCATGATTATTTTGAGATGACCATGCATCCTCTATTTTTCATTTATCGATTCTAGGAATATATAGAGAAATGATTTCAACACTCATGCTGAATATAAAAATTTAAAATAAAAGAAATCCAATATGTATAATGTTTTAAATGAACTGATTATGACTATACTTGGATAGTCATCTCATGTTATGACTAACGATATAGACCATATGAAGAAAAAAATTTCATCTTAATATAGTGAAATAGTTTTGGGACACTTTTTGTAAAGGAATCATCCATATATTAATGGAATTATTAATCCATTAGTTGTTTAGGAGTATATCATGTCTCTTAAAAATTTATTTCCATCCTTGGGTATAATGAAATGGATAGGTTATTTTTTGGAGTATTTCTTTAAAAGGATTTATGTTATTAGTTATTCTAGTTAATTCCAAACTCTAAGGAGGAAGTGGACATAGAATACATGGAATGGAAAACTTTTATTATTTCATTATTTTAAAAATATTTTCTATAGGAATACTAATATTTTCTGGAAATGAAATTATTGAATTTAGATAAGAATGAAGTACAATTTAATACAGAGATAAATACTTACTAAAACAATCCTCATGTATAATATATATGAAATCAAGGAGAATATGAGAGGATGGTGAGTTCCCCTCCCATGGGGTCATTAAACATAAAGTCTAAGGGGTAGGGAGGAGTTCCACTTTCCTTTCCTATACCTAATTTAAAGAAATCATACTATAATTTTTATAATTATTATAAGGGAAAATGTTAGAAAAATTACAAATTATTATTTATTATTAATTTCATACATAAATCTGAAATGTCATTTTACCACAAATTTTAGTATAAAAATTATATAATTTGTAATAATAAATAGAAATATATATATACATATATATATATCAATAATGGTCATAATAAAAATTACATAGGGAATTCCATACACGAATGTGATTTATACAATATAATTAGAAATTTGAAAAATAATTTTATAAAAAATATGGCCATAAATAATATTCAATAAATTATTTTTAATAACCCATAAATGAATTATTACCAGCATATGAATTTTATATGACAGAGAACTGAGTTTCGGGTCAACCAACATGTGTACATCATTTATTTTCATGGTTACACAAACTATGATCTAACGATGTGATACTCAATGCGTCAAATTATCTATAGTACATAATTGACTCACATAGTTTCCCCAAACCATTCTAAAACTATATGAATTTCCCCCCACACAAGAATATTATAATAGTTTCATTTAACCATGTTATAACCCTAATTCATTAAATAAATTAGAACCATACCAATATAAATTTAGTTTTCATGGTTACTCTTAACCATGAACTAACCATGCTCAATCCGTGAGTAATGAATTTTTTTATAAATTATATATTATAACTATATAAATTTTAAAAATCATTATTATATAAATATTTATCAAAACCGATGAAGTCGTGGGGGTGTTAAATAAATGTATGTAATATATTTAAAGAAGATAAAGATAAAGTTATAATATTTTTAATCTATGGGATTTATTAAGAAGTGTGTATTTTATTAATGTACTGAAATGATTTTTTTTGAGCAGGAAAATAAGAGTGTTCCATTATGTTGTTATTAATGATCGATGAATTAGTTATCCATCAAGAATCAATATAAATTACTATATATTGGTTATCTATATGATTACTTTAGTTTTGATCAATGGTTCCTAAGATTGAACATTACTTAGGATATTATATTCTAAAGGTTCATTATGTATATATTTTATTTATTTTACACATGATTCAATATTTTAGTTTCTGGTTTTCAGAAAATCACTTCTGGGTAGTAAATGGGAAAAAAATTTAATAGCATTGATGAATATTGTTTTCTAACCTTATTTATATTAGTTTGTGATCATATAAATCAATGGTGTACTGAATTATTCATGATATTTTAAGGAGAAACATATCCATATTAAAATTATATTAGTATCTTTAATGTCTCTTAAACTCAATGCTAAAATATTGAAATTAAATTTATGGAAATGGGATGTGATATTTCATAGGAACATTGTTTCTAACTCTAGAATATCTAGGGAACCTGAAATTGTGTAGGATTTTAAATCATGAAAAATAAACAAAATTGTATATACAATTTAATGTTTATTGGTTTATATTGATTATTTTTTAAAAAAAAATCAGGACATATCACATTTATCTATGCCAATGTTGGATGTGACGTGAAAACGGGTGATGTCTTAGTGTGGTTATTGATTTGAGTTTGAGTTTTAGGAGATGATGAATTGATTTACCACTATACCCATTCTAATATAAACTGAACATGTTATGATGTACATTTTTTTTTGTGAAAATTATGAGGAAGAGAGGGTTGAGACCGTAAGGGGAATGCTTCTCTATGGTTCTCCACCTATCACTGCCTCTCTTTTCCCAACATTTGGCCAACTTTGGATTATCCTCAGGCCTTCTTCATAGAGATATTGGGGTGGTTCCTCATTCAGTGGAAGCATTAGTATTTATGGGCTTCACTATCAAGGATTTTCTCCCAATTTTGTGGCTTGTTCCACGTCCATTTTCTCCTTCACTAGCTAATGCTTAATTGTGGGAGTGCTAAGATCACTAAATCTAGATTCATCTACAATGTCTCTCGGATGTCTTCTCGAGTGCTGGAAGGTAGTGTGAGGGGTGGTTAATTTTTGACTTCGTGCCAACTGTACAGGAGGCTACAGGTGACAGTTTTGACTTACTACGGGGCTTCATACGATGTGGCCTAGAATTTAGATGACTTTTCGTGATGTTTTTAGTTTCTATTTTTCAGTCTGCATGATATGGATTAGGATGTGATTTTTCCTGATTTGTGATTTCAAAGAGGAACTATAAGTGATTTTGGTATCAACAGTGTGGTTTGATTTTCCTCATGGTATTAATTTCTTGGTGATATCCTACATTGTGTTGTTCAAGGTGTTGGCGGAGGATGTAGCTTTTGATTTCTTATTACTTGGTGATGGTTTATTTGGTCTATGTTTCTATAAATTGATGAGGATTTTGTGGTTTGAATTTTTTTATTCTCCTATGGCACTGTGGCCTTTTTTCATGTGAAAATGAATTTAGTTTACTTTCAATGTACTACTCCAGATGTTTTTCAATGTGGTGACTATTCTCTTTATCATCATTATATGGAATTTGATGTTATGATAGGGTATGGAATTTTCCATCGATATTGTAAGATCCTGGCCTTTTCTGAAGTCATCTCTGGTGTGTTTTCAGGTACATTTTGAATGTTTTAAGTACCTATAACTTGGAGTAGGTTCTTGGGGTGAGTTTGGGAGAATTTTTATGGAAACCTAATGGATAGTGGGTTGTGAAAGGTTTGTGAATAGTTTGACGAACCGTGCGACCAAACCATTCTAAGCATGAAAGACTAGATAAAGGGGTATGTACAGTTTGCGCAGGGATCAAAAAACTATGTATCCAAACCACGCCAAACATTTAATCCCCGATCAAGTGGTCAACATGGTTGGTTCATGGTTTTCCTAACTATGGACCACATCCTAGGAAACCATGATCACAAGATATTAATTCTAAAAATCCTTTTTAAAACCACCTGAACCACCAGGACATCAATATTTTCAACCTTACATTAGGGTTGAAAAATTATAGGTGTTAAAAAAGCCTTCCGGATGTAATCTAAGGTGATCTAACCACTTTTCATCAAGATTAAATTCCAAAATTAATGATTAGATCTCCTCCCGGTATGATGATTTAATTCTATTGCTTATTCTGCTAATTCCATTATCATTCCTTGATCAATTCATTGAAGATCTTCACTATTTCCATGGAACTAAACATATTAGTTGAAATCTAGATCTAATATTGTGGATCTAGATCTATAATTTCGTGACTATAATGTCTCTGATATTTATTTTGGTGTTAGGGACTTATATTGAATGTTTGATTAATGACATTGTGCCACTTAGATTTTGGGGATTTCTATTGGGAAACTTATATCAATAAACCAAGGTATGTGATCTCAATCAAACTCTCATAGTCAATAATTATGATATGTATATGATTTTATGAATTTTCTAGTTTTCTATTGACAATTTATTTCCTAAATAGGTGTAATTAAGAATATGTATTGGACTGGTGAATTAACATGATAATTTAATTTATAACTGAATCCCAGAACAAATGATGGGGGTTTCCCAAATTGAAAATTTGGAGACATGATATAATAAATGAGATATTAATTATAATGTGGATAGATAATTAATTTGGGGAAATTATTTAGGTAATTATGTTTGTCTATGTAAGATAATTAATTGTTAGAATTTATTATGGGATAAGAAGTAGTACAAAGATAATTAATTGGGAGATTTAATTATGTTTCACGATGTTATTAATGATAATTAATTGTGTAACACCCCGAGCTTCCATGATACGCATCTCTTTCAATAATGCAATAGCTTGCATTGTACGCGAGTTCGAGTTCTAACACACCGCGACTAATCAAAGTAGTCGTTATAAATAGTAATAACCACTTTTTAAAATTATATAAATATTATATTTTAAAATTTACCTCATTTTTTTATTCTTAATATCCAAATTACCCTAAGTTGAATTTTTTGTAATTTTCTGAGAACTTCCAATTTTTATGAATTGTGAAAAATACTTAAAACAACTTTTTTAATCAAAATAATTTTTGGTGATAAATTATAATATTTAGTGGTTTTAAAGTATAATTAGAATATATTTTTACCATTTTATCCAACGGTGGTCATTAAAATTAATTTAACATTGAAATTGGGCATGAACAATTGTCAATCTTTTGATATAAATTGTTTCTTAAAAACACGCTATTTGATGTGATAGTGGGAATTAATTATAAAATTAATTAATGAAACTTATATGTTTGGAATTTTTTAAAATAGATATCATTTTTGAAATCGGAATATCAAATATAGCTTAGGGTGAATTTTTGGGATTTTTCTGAAAAACTTCAATTTTTGATGAATAGTGAAACCACTAAGTGGTAATTATAAAAACTGATTTTACGTTTAAATGAAATTTTACCACTTCTGTGTTTTGAATTTCAAAAATCCTACATACATGGTTGTCATTAAGATGTAAAATGTGGTTCAATGAGATTAAAATAATTTTTTGGTGAATAGTAACTTTTAAGTTCTTAATCGCGATTAGAGGTAATTAGTGTAGTTTAAGGAAAAAATAATGTTTTAATAATATGAGATGATCTTGAAACATGTCCTACCCTCATTGGATGTTCCATGGCTGACCAATAAAATTCATGGGTCAACATGGGGAACCCATGGAGCCACTTTAGTTGGAAAATGACATAAATACCTTTTATTTAATGTTAAAGTAAAAAATGACACAAACATGAAATGTTTTACTAAAACAATTTTTACATGGGGTTATGAAAGTCATAGTTTTGACTATAAATAGTCATTGTAAAGCTAAAAGTATTTCGTACATCATAGTATTTTTTTATTATTTTTGGACATTAAATAAATTAAATTATTTATGACACCATGATGATGCAGCGATTACCTCATTAATTAACGATTTAAATAAAATGAAAAGATAATGTAAAATCCACAGCATAAACTTGTCAAGAACCTATTGGATGAGTAGATTTAGAACCCTTATCACCTTATCCTCTAATTATATAAGTTTGTGACCTTTGGAATCCGAAAATCATTGTACAATAATGTAACATTTCCTTACTTTCCAAGAGTGCCCCTCCTCTCCTCTTATAAAAGGCCCCCACCTCTACCACATAATTCACACTTTCGAGCCTTTTTTCTCGGACAACCTCTGCCAAAATACTCTCCCAAAATCCCTCCCTTACTCCTAGAAGCCTCACTTTGGGCAGAAATTTTCCCAAGGAAGCCTTTGGCTCAAATCAAAAGAGTTACCCGATTTTAAGGTAATGTCTTCTCTTATGTTATTTTGTTTTATTTTACTTCTCCAACCCCATAAACTCTTTTTATTCATTTCTTTTGTAACAACACCAGTATCCTCAATATACTAAGATGTTGTTATAATAAGTATTCGTGCTACACTTACACACACCTACATCTAATGGTTAAAGAACATACTGTTTCTGTGGATGGCGAATTTCTGCCTCACGAAACGATGATTGTTCAACACTCATATAACACCTTCAAAGGTGGCCATTAAGATGTCACTATATTTATATATGATATATAATATGTTTATGTTTTCATAATGCTTCTGTATTTCTCATTTATGGCATACTTTATGATTTCCATTATGGGTAAATGCGATAATTTCATTTTAGGAAGTGCGGACTACCGCCCCCTCAAAGTGATGTGAATCGTTAATGCCATATGTGGAATGTATAAAGGATGGAGTAAATGATATTATATATGATATTATACTGGAACTATATTATACCTTTATATAATTATGATTTCATTCCATTAAATATGAAATAGAAATGAAAGTAGCTTTAATGTGTACGTATGGCTTACCTCTCCATTAACGGTGCATTTCATTTCTTACCTTTAAATGTTACGTAATATTATTAATGAATGTATATACTGTATATATATGATATATATGACATCTAAATCATGAATATAATTCTGGAGATAATGGATATTCTACGACATAAACAACATGTAATTATAAGAAGATTATTTTTGACTCAAGTACCAAAGATCGAAAAAACGACCGTTATTAACTTAAATAATTACATAATGTTTATAACATTGTAATAAGTGATATAAAAATGATAATTAAATTTAAAATGGTTTTTAATAAAGTAGATATTAACTCTAGTTTATTATTCAGGAGGTTAAAGAATGGTCGAACCAAGTCAGACACAAGGTAAGGGAACTTCTTAACCCAATTTCCATTCTTTGGGTTAATCTCCTACTTTCAAATTATGTCATGATGTTATTATGTCCTATATTGTATTTTTACTTTATTTATGTGTACTTATAGTGAATACACATAATAGATCTACTTTAGTTAAAAAAATGATCTTTGTAAGGGTCTTCGTCTCAATCTCCTTTCATTGAAGCATATTTGGTTTTATACACAACTTTCCTTTATATGGTGTATAAAACCCTTTGGCTTTTATGTTTATTCAAAAGGAATATTTTTATACGAAGTTTCTTACTAAACGAAAAAATGGAATTTTTTTCTTGTCGTACGTATGCGGCGACAAAGACTTCTCCGCCGCCATGGCCATTATTTGGGTTTCAGCTTCCTCTACAAGCCATAACTTTTTTTAATTGAAAAATAAATATCATGTTTTAATTTTATTTTATTTTGGTATTGAAAATGGTTTTGAACGTCTTTTTATTATATCAGTGTGTTGTATTTATATCTTGTGATTGAAATGGGGAAATGTTATCTTTCCTTTATGAATATTTTATGTGATATGATTATGTTATGGTTTATGATATGTTTAAACCTATTCATATGAGGAATGAATTGGACTTAATAAGTGACGGGTGGAGCCCGCTATAGCTCCTCGATGCATCGGCAGGTCTCATGAGACAAACTAGTGTCTTGGCACGAGGACTTGTCAAAATATTATTTGTGGTCTTGGCACGAGGCCCTGGCTACGTGGTTATGATATTCTGGCATTATGCATTCCATCATTATGAAAGTTTTTGTTGATATTGCATGTGATTATTCGACTAGTAGAATATCCATGTGAATAAGTAAATGGCATTATCTCATTTTAATTTTTCCATATTATGTTGAAGTTCATATTTAAAAGGCTTTTGTTTTAGTTATACATTGCCTAAAATGTTAATGTTTATTTATTAAAGCTTCTGCTATATTGTTATCCTTACTGAGGATCTAAGCTCACCCCTTTCAATGTTTTAATATTTTGCAGGATGTGAAGAAGTATATTATGAATGTCCTGTAGGGATAGTCAGAAGAGTATATGAGTGTGGACTATGAAGACTTTGTTTTAGTTTTTCACTTTATGATGTAATGTAAGACTTACGAATGTATCTAGTGTTTCCAAGGCTACTAAACTAATCGGTATTTCGAGACTTGATCTTTTGTGATCATGAAAATGTTACGAAGTAATGCATCGACTCCGAGTAGCTGGGGTCCGGGCGTTACAGTTGGTATCAGAGGCAGTTTAGTACTAACATTGGAAGCTAGATTTAGATAAACTCTGATTAGGGCACATAGCCCGAAGATAGAATGTGAGGATTAGTATAGAAAAACTTCCTAGAATTTTGGTATTATAGAGATTTTTTGAGTTTTCCGAGCAATACATCCCAATATGGATACGAGCAGTTAGAGGCGGCTCTGGCATAGATATACCTAGGGGTAAAACCCGAAAACACCGCTTTGAGCTAGACTTGAACGGGAACTGGTGCATGACAACGGGCCTTGCTGCACTCTTGGTTACGACACTCCCGGGGGATATGCTTAGTATAATTCTCATTTTCTTTACAAACCACTATGAAGGGTTACGAGTATATACATCCTCAAAGAAACCATTTTTATGATTATGGATTACTTCCATAAATAGTTCAATTTATGTTAAGTATTTTTCAAGTATGGAATTATGTATTTTGATTCATAAACTAATCTAGTTTATTCCATTGTTTAGAAATGGCGCCTAGTGGAAGGAATGGAAACCGTATCAATGCATGCACTCCGTGTAGGGATTTTCCTCCTACTCAAGATAATTAGTGTGGATCTGGAGATACAACTGGTGCTGATCAACTTATTACCATACTAGGACAACTCACTCAGGTTATGAATAATAACCTTACTCGTATGGAGCACCCTGATCCGCAACATGGAGGATCAATGTTAGACCGCTTCATGAGGCAACAACCGCCAACATTTATTGGGGGTACAAATCCATTAGTAGCTGAGCAATGGATAAACTCTTTATAGAAAATATTCCATGTCTTGGGGAGTAGCGAAAGGGAGAAGGTTATCATGGAAGTTTACCGCCTCACTGGAGATGCCGATCATTGGTGGTCATTGATTCAAAATACAATGGAAGATGAAGAAGTATCAAGTATGGAATGGAGTGAGTTCAATGATATCTTCTTAGAAAAATACTTTCCTCGTGACCATCGAGCAGATATAGAAAGGCAATTTCTGAGTCTGAGACAAAAGGAGGATGATAATGTCTCAAAGTATGAGGACAACTTTACAAGGTAAGAAAGACATGTTGCAGATTATATACGTAACTCAAGAAGTAAGATTGATCGTTTCTTTGATGGGTTAAAACCATTTCTCTATCGAGCATTAGTCTCACAAACCTATTTGTCGTACGAAGATATAGTCTCATGTTCTATCAAGACATAAAAGGAATTATCTAAGTCTTATGACAACAAAGTAAAGCAAGAGAAGAAGAGAACGGTGGAACAAGAGACAGATAAAGGGAAAAAGGGAAAGAAGGATTTTCCATTGTGTGATAATTGTGGGAAGAATCACCCTGGTACTTGCCTAAAAGGAATGGGAGTTTGTTATAAATGTGGAGAAAAAGGTCACCAGGCTCATGACTTCAAGGTAAAGAAAGAGGATATCAATGTTGAATGCTACGATTGTAGGGAAATGGGTCATTATGCAAATGAATGTCCTAAGCTTCAGGAAAAATTACCTTAAAAAGGCCAAGGGATCAAGGCCAATCTTATGTTGTGACTACAGTTGAAGCGGAATAATTAATGTATTGGTGCTTTTGGACTCATGGATTATATTATGGTTATTAGAATAATGTGATATATATATAAGGATTGTACTGCAGTACATGTTGATTTCATTAAGGTTTTAATATGATGAAGGTAATCATATTTTTATTATGGGACAATAAGAGAAACTTTACTTTGTTTGGGGAATCTGATAAATTGAATTTGGAATTAAGAGAACTTTTAGAGAAAGTTTGGACAGAGGTATTATGGATAACTATAAATGCTGGGATGGATTAATTTGAACTTTGAATAGTATTGTTTAAGGTTAAAACATTTCTGAAGATTATTTTTGGAATACTATAATACAATATTTTTAGGAAAAGGACAACCTGCAGGATGGGGCATAACCCATCACGTCAGGCAAAGCTGTAGGAATCGAACCCACAACCGTAGTGCGACAGGCCTTTATTACCTACCACTAGTCTACAGGAAGTCCATGGTTATTAAAAAATAGTTTTCCTAATCTAAATGGTATGTGTTAATATTTTGAACCTTGTACGATTAGGATAAATATAATATTTTTGAGTTCTATTATCTTTTTGAGTGAAGGATGAGTTTGTGGTAGAAATTAGTTGAAGGTTGAAACTCTACATGTCAAGAATAAATATATATATACATATCTCTTATTCTATGAATAAATTAATTCATAAACATTAGTAAAGGTATATTGAAACTAAAAATGTGTTATCCAAATACCTTATGTCTTGTTGAACTGATAATATTTTAAATCATCAAAGATTGAAGGCTTTGAGGCCCACAATTTTACAATTGTTTGTGATTGATGACCTCAATAACTCCCTAAAAATATTTACGTTTTTCCTCCAATTATATGTCTCTAATTTCCACCAATGTTCTTCTTATCGAGATCATAATTTGGTGGTGACTTTTTCATTTCCATTTCCCTCTTATTAAGGATAAATTTTATTAACCTTATCTCCAACGTGGGTTTTCCACAAAGGTATTTTTTATTTCAACCTTTTATTTTAAAATAAAAATTTCAACTTGCGATGACGCAATTTATTGAAGGAGGGGAGAATGTAACACCACGAGCTTCCACGATACACCTCTCTTTCAATAATGCAATAGCTTGCATTGTACGCAAGTTCGAGTTCTAACACACCGCGACTAATCAAAGTAGCCATTATGAATAGTAATAACCACTTTTTAAAATTATAGAAATTTTATATTTCAAAATGGACTTCATTTTTGTATTCGTAATATCGAAATTATCCTAAGTTGAATTTTTTGTAATTTTCTGAGAACTTCCAATTTTTTATGAATAGTGAAAAATACTTAAAACAAATTTTTTAATCAAAATAATTTATTGTGATAAATTATAATATTTAGTGGTTTTAAAGTATAATTATAATATATTTTTACCATTTTATCCAATGGTGGTTATTAGAATTAATTTAACATTGAAATTGGGCATGAACAATTGTCAAACTTTTGATATAAATTGTTTATTAAAAACACGCTATTTGTTGTGACAGCAGGAATTAATTATAAAATTATTTAATGAAACTTATATGTTTGTAATTTTTTAAAATAGACATCATTTTTGAAATCGGAATATCAAATATAGCATAGGGTGAATTTTTGGGATTTTTCTCAAAAACTTCAATTTTTGATGAATAGTGAAACCACTAAGTGGTACTTATAAAAACTGATTTTTCGTTTAAATGAAATTTTACCACTTCTGTGTTTTGAATTTCAAAAATCTGACATACATGGTTGTCATTAAGAAGTAAAATGTGGTTCAATGAGACTAAAATAATTTTTTGGTGAATAGTAACTTTTAAGTTCTTAATCGCGATTAGTGGTAATTAGTGTAGTTTAAGGTAAAAATAATGTTTTAATAATATGATATGAGCTTGAAACATGTCTTACCCTCATTGGATGTACCATGGCCGACCAAGAAAATCCATGGGTCAACTTGGGGACCCCATGAAGCCACTTTAGTTGGAAAATGACATAAATACCTTTTATTTAATGTTAAAGTAAAAAATGACACAAACATGAAATGTTTTACTAAAACAATTTTTACATGTGGTTATACAAGTCATATTTTTGACTATAAATAGTCATTGGAAATCTAAAAATATTTCCTACATCTTAGTATTTTTATTTTAATTTTTGGACATTAAATAAATTAAATTATTTATGACACCATGATGATGCAGCGATTACCTCATTAAATAACGATTTAAATAAAATGAAAAGATAATGTAAAATTTAAGGCTTAAACTTGTCAAAAACCTATTGGATGAGAATATTTCGAACCCTTATCACCTTATCCTCGAATTATATAAGTGTGGGACCTTTGGAATCCGAAAATCATTGTATAATAATGTAACATTTCATTACTTTCCAAGAGTTCCCCTCCTCTCCTCTTATAAAAGGCCCCCACCTCTACCACATCATTCACACTTTAGAACCTTTTGTATCAGCCAACCTCTACCCAAATACTCTCCCAACTTCCCTACCTTACTCATAGAAGCCTCACTTTGGGCAGAGATGTTCCCAAGGAAGCCTTTGGCTCAAATCAAAAGAGTTACCCTATTTTAAGGTAATGTCTTCTCTTATGTTATTTTGATTATTTTTCTTCTCCAACCCCATAAACTCTTTTTATTCATATATTTTGTATCAACACCAGTATCCTAAATATACTAGGATGTTGTTATAAGAAGGACTCTAGCTACACTTACACACACCTACGTCTAATGGTTAAAGAACATACTGTTTCTCTGGATGTCGAATTATTGCCTCACAAAATGATGATTGTTCAAAACTCATATAACAACTTCAATGGTGGCCATTAAGATGTTACTATATTTATATATGATATATAATATGTTTATTTGTTCCTTATGCTTCTGTATTTCTCATTTATGGCATACTTTATGATTTCCATTATGGGTAAATGCGATAATTTCATTTTAGAAAGTGCGGACTACCGCCCCCTCAAAGTGATGTCAATCGTTAATTCCATATGTGGAATGTATAAAGGATGGATTAAATGATATTATTTATTATATTATACTGGAACTATATTATACCTTTATATAATTATGATTTCATTCCATTAAATACGAAATAGAAATGAAAGTAGTGTTCATGCGTACGTACAGCTTACCGTCTCCATGAATGGTGCATTTCATTTCATACCTCTAAATGTTACGTAATGTTATGAATGAATGTATATACTGGATATATATGATATATATGAAATCTAAATCATGAATATAATTCTAGATATAATGGATATTCTACCACATAAACAACTTGTAATTATATGAAGTTTATTGTTGACTCAAGTAGCAAAGATCAACAAAACGACCGTTATTAACTTAAATAATTACATAATGTTCATAACATTGTAATAAGTGATATAAAAAGGATAATGAAATTGAAAATGGTTCTTAATAAAGTATATATTAACTCTAGTTTATTATTCAGGAGGTTAAAGAACGGTCGAATCAAGTTAGAAACAAGGTAAGGGAACTTCTTAACCCAATTTCCATTCTTTGGGTTAATCTCCTACTTTCAAATTATGTCATGATATTATTATGTCCTATCTTGTATTTGTACTTTATTTAAGTGTACTTATAGTGAATACACATAATAGATCTACTTTTGTTAAAAAAATGATCTTTGTAAGGGTCTTCATCTCAATCTCCTTTCATTGAGGCATATTTGGTTTTATACACAACTTTCCTTTATATGGTTTATAAAACCCTTTGATTTTAACGTTTATTCAAATGGAATCTTTTTATACGATGTGTTTTACTAAACGACAAAAAGGAATTTTTTTCTTTTCGTACGTATGCGGCAACAACGACTTCTCCGCCGCCATGGCCATTATTTGGGTTTCAGCTTCCTCTATAAGCAATAACTTTTTTTTAATTGAAAATTAAATATCAAGTTTTAATTTTCTTTTATTTTGGTATTGAAAATGGTTTGGAAGGTCTTTTTATTATAACAATGTCTTATATTTATATCTTGTGATTGAAATGTGGAAATGTTATGTTTCCTTTATGCATTTTTTATGTGATATGATTATGTTATGGTTTATGATATGTTTAAACATATTAATACGAGGAATGCCTTGGAATTAATAAGTGACGGGTGGAGCCCGCTATAGCTCCTCGATGCATCGGCAGGTCTCATGAGACAAACTAGTGTCTTGGAATGGGGCCTTTACAAAATCTTATTTGTGGTCTTGGCACGAGGCCTTGGCTACGTGGTTATGATAGTCTGGCATTATGCATTCCATCATTATGAAAGTGGTTGTTGATATTGCATGTGATTATTCGACTAGTAGAATATCCATGTGAATAAGTAAATTGCATTTTCTCATTTTACTTTTTCCATATTATGTTGAAGTTCATGTTTAAAAGGCTTTTTTTTCAGTTATACATTGCCTTAAATGTTAATGTTTATTTATGAAAGCTTCAACTATATTGTTATCCTTACTGAGAATCTGAGCTCACCCCTTTCAATGTTTTAATATTTTCCAGGATGTGAAGAAGTATTTTATGAATGACCTGCAGGGATAGTCAGAAGAGGATATGAGTGTGGACTATGAAGACATTGTTTTAGTTTTTCACTTTATGATGTAATGTAAGACTTACGAATATATCTAGTGTTTACAAGGCTACTAAACTAATCGGTCTTTCAAGACATGATCTTTTGTGATCATGCCAATGTTACGAAGTAATGCACCGACTCTGGGTAGCTGGGGTTGGGGCGTTACGAATTGTGAGAATTAATCATGAATTGATGGTTTTGAAATGGATAATTAATTGTGAATATTTCATTACGGAATGAAAAAGGAATTGATATATTTACTAATTCATGAATTATTTAATGAGTTATATTCATATTTAAGTGTATAATGTAATAATTTCCTATGAAATGTTATAGTAATAATTGGATTAGTAAATGAATAATTTGGAAAATTATTGAGAAATAAAAGATGATTAAATGGATGAGATTTTGAGGTGCAAGTCCTGGTGTCCTTGATCGATTAGAAGTCGGGAATTTGATAAGGAGTCATTACCCAATAGTTAACCAAGCTTGAGATTTGGGGTGGTAGGCATGAAGAACTACATAGAATAAGAATTGGATGGCTAGGAATTACAACCTACAATCAAGAAATTTTTTGGTGCTAAGAAAGACGCCTAACACCAAATTATTAATGATAATAACGAATGATTATTCAAAGGATATTTGGGGTTGTATGAATGACGAACTACACCAAATTATAAATGATAATTAATGATTATTCAAATGGGAAACAATAATTGAACTCGTCCTAATGTGAAGATTTGTATTTATTCCATTATAAAATTTCATGAACTATATTTTTACTGGACTCATTTTAGAAATCATTGGTGGTGTCCTACTGAGTTGTACTCAAAACCTATTATGGTAACCTAATCTACAACCGTGTATAATATTTTGTTGCGTGATCATATAAGAGAAAGGCCCTAGGATATGATGCAATTTTGGATTTGAGAAAGGGAGAGGGAACCAGACGTAGTTCGGGACCTATTTTAGAGTGGTTGTGTCTTTACATTGAGTTTCATCGTAGACACTTGGTACTTTCATTGGAATAAAATGTTTTACCTTTTACTTGAGTATTGTATTCATTCGTTTTGAGTATCATATGTCATAATATTTTTTGGCTATTGATATGCTCCATACTTAATTATATTCATTTATTTCCGCTATTGTTTTAATATAATAATAAAAAATATAGTCTCTCCAAGACAGACTTACCAGACCATTGCTGGTAGTCTGCCCCTCTGGCATACGAGGAGGTGTGCATGAGGGCATGTTCCCAACTGGCTTGAGGCTCTGTTTAGTGGCTCATGGGTCGGGACGTCACCAAGTGGTATCAGAGGTTTTTTCATTTCATTATTCTTCTTTAATCTTACTATTTTGGGATAAGGTATAAAAGATACTATGAAGAGTCTAGGCATAGTAATGAGCTCATGCATGGGAGTTTCAAACCCATGTATGGGGGAAATCAGAGTAATCAGGGGGGATTATTATGATTTATGTTTGTTGTTAATGTTGTATATTTTTCACCTGGGTTGACGCATTTTTTGTGTGATGTGATATTTGTTTTGAAAATTGTTAAAAATTTATTCGTGGCCAAAATAGGCACAAAGTTGAGTTTTCATGCCTCATTCTAGGCACTTATGGGAAAGTGGGTTATGGGTAAGTAGTTGAACAGAAATTGTATTCCTAGTATTGAGAGTGAAACAATGATGAAAAATGAGTATAAATGGGGGTCTAATGAGATCCTTTTTTGATGAAATTTGAAATGAATAATTAAATAATTATTGAATTAATTAATTTGAAATAATGTGATTATTTAATGGTTGAATAATTAATGAGAATGAATTTTACCTTATTTAAAAAGACCTAGGAGTAGGATGGTTAAGGGTAGTGATATTGTCTCAGTGTAGAAATTGAGGTGATATGTAGGATAAATGACATGTCAAAACCGGTTGTGTTAGTACTTTCCATTATATAAATGATAAAAGGTTGTGTTAGGATACCTAAGACATGTTCTCTCCATTGGAGAGATATGCATCTATGATTCTTGTTGAGGAAGAAACTAAGGGGTATGGCCCAGAACAAACATATGGGTACTGAGATTCAGGCACCATTGGTGCAAGCTGAGGAAGAAGGAGAGCAGTTCTGAGAGACCATTTCTCGTTTCATGAAATTCAGGGAGAGAGACCCATGGTGGGTTCAGAAAAGCATGTGTGAGATAACAAAAGTGTTTTGATTGCAACACTCTCCTACTTTTTATGGTGAGGGTGTACTTGTGGGAGCTTAATACCGGCTTCAATCCATAGATATGATACATGATCTTTTGGAGTCTTCAGTTGAGATGAGGGAAAGTTGGCTAGTTATATGCTGTTGGGTTCCACGAAGCGTTGGATGGACATTCAGGTATGATCTGTACAGACTGATGATATTTTATTGAAGTTATTTTTGGAGTAATTCTTGGAAGACTTCTATCCAAACACTCTAATAACATAAAAGGCTTCAAATATTATTCATCGAACACAAGGTTTCATGTCTATAATGTAGTATACTGAACATTTGACATATTTATTAAATTTTTCTCATGATTTGGTGGAACATGATTCATATTCATATAAACGATTTCAGGACAGACTTAAGTGTGAAATTTAGTCCCTGGGGAATATATTTAGGATAATGAAATTTTCAGAATAGGTTAATAAGGCTCTAATTTTTGAAGGGAGCCTGATGGTGGATTCCAGTATTGGACATGTAACTGGATGATAAGAGAGTGAGCCTTCTGAAATAAGGAAGCATTGTCACGAGAATAATAGTCATGACCAAAAAACACGATGGACATTCAGGAAAAATGTTTTCATTGGATCTTTGACATGTGCTTCACCACCAGTGTGGAAGCCAGGACATTATCCTACATATTGTCTCTGACCACCAGTGGAGTGCTAGTTTTGTGGCAAGATGGGACAACTACATATGTTTTGTAGGAAGAAGTTGTATACTGCTGCTGAGGGAGAAGCTACACAGAGTCAGAGTTTGGGAAGTGATTATTCTACACCATATAAATCTACAATCTGGAGTTATATTCGATGATGTGGAAGAGGAAGTAGGCATGGTGCTTTAGGGTTTGAGTGCATGTATCAGCACAATGGTGCTACTCAGAGGAGTCAGACAACACCACAAGGCTGAGGCCCAAAAAAGTTACATGTAGTGCAGCCTACACATGTGGATAACAAGGCTAGTCCATCGACAGTGATATGTACTATTCTAGTCTTTTCATCATTTTCTACTTCCTTTTTTGATACTAGTGCTTCTCATTGATTTATATATTCAAATCTCAGTAATGGCTTGAGCATGGTGGTGGATTCTATGAGAGGTTTGATGAATATCGATACACAATTAGGAACACTGACTAGGGATATCTGTTTATGTAAGGGATGTTCAGTAGATATCGGAGAGTATCATCTGCATTGGGATATCTATATTTTTTATATAATAGGATTCATCATTATTATGAGTATGTACTGGTTTGTCACAAACCAAGCCCACATAAATTGTTACCACATGATAGTGACCTTTTTATCTCCTGAGGGTGACCAATATCTCCTTCATGGAGAATGGGATAACCATGAAGGAAGATCCTGACCTTTTACTTAGAAACTGGGAGAGGTCACATACCATGTTGCATGACATTTTTTAGATGATGGGAGTGGTTGGGAAGACATCCTTCCACTAGTAGTAGAACTATTTCAGTATTTCTTTCTCGAATACATTTTATGGTTCCACCTGATGGAGAAGTGGAATTCAATATTGAGCTCATGTCGGGGGCTGATCTGGTTCTATTCCATCTTATAGAATGGTACCGAATGAGCTTCAAGAGCAGAAAATGTAGTTGGATAAGTTATAGGAATAAGGTTTTATCCTTCCATGTACATCTCCTTGAGGATCACACGTTTTTTTTCATATAAGGATAATAGGAGTCTATGATTGTGTGTCGAATATCAGAAATATAATAAAATGACAATTAAAAATAGATATCCTCTACCATGTATCAATGATTTGTTTGACAAGCATAAGGTGGCTAGTGTGTTCTCATATATAGATTTGTGATTACGGTATCATAAGGTGAGAGTTTAGACATCTGAAATACAATGAAATTCTTTCATGAGTAGGTATTACCTTTATGAGTTCTTCAAAATGCAGTTTGTGTTGACTAATTCTCCAGTAGTTTTTATGTCCGTGATGAACATGATCTTTCTTCCTTACATAGATCAGTTTTTGGTGGTGTTTTTGGATGACATTTTAGTGTACTTTGAGACTCATGATGATTAAGCTCAACATCTTGTCATCATCCTGTGTACACTGTGAGAGCATCAGTTATATGAAAATCTATATAAATTTCATTTTTGGATTGGCATGGTACTATTTTTGGGGATCATCATATGGGAAGATGGTGTGGAAATTGACCCAGAAAAATTTCAAGCAGTTATTTATTGTGAGCATCCCAATAATGTTTTCAATATTAATATATTTCTTGGATAAATTTTTTTTACAGTGGATTCATCCAAGAATTTTCCGGGTTGGCTGCACCACATATTGGTTTGAAAAAGAAAGGGGTAAACATTGTTTGGGAAGAATAGTGTTAGACTGATTTCTTGGATTTAATGAAGAGCTTGATATCATCACCAATTTTGAACTTACCTGATTCAGTTGAAAAATACACAGTGTATTGTGGCACTTCTGGGGTCAGATTCGGAGCTGTGTTGATGCAAGTGGGTAGAGTCATTGTATATGGGCCTCAGAAGCTGAGGCCACATGAACAGAAATACCCTACCCATGAACTCAAGTTGGAACCATTGGTTTATAATCTTATGTTTTGGCGACACTATCTGTTAGGTAAAAAGATTATAGTTTTTACAGATCAAAAATGTATTAAGTATATCATTTCAGAGCATGACATGAATCTTTGGCAGTAAATATGGGTGGATTATATGCAGTCCTTTGATTTTGAATTAGTATATACACCCAGAAAGGGGAATTGTGTCGTTGATTCTTTGATCAGAAAAACTCAGACTCAGTTGGTAAATGAGCCAAGTGTAAAGTAGTTGATGATGAATTTTATAGGGGAAATGCATGAGTTAGTTCTGGAGACTAAGGAGAGGATTCCTCTTCTGTCTGTAGAAGTGGATTCTACACTTTTGAGATGGAAAAGAAACATGCATTATTTGGACCCGAAGTGTTTAACCTTGAGGGAAATCCTTGATGGTGGGGAGACATCATTAGATTGTAAAATAGTTGACGATGATATCACTGATGAGAAAAATATGGTTGTTGTCCTACGAGTGTGTGTCAGGAACTCATGTGATAATTTCATACTTCATGGTGGGAAATACATCATGGACTGAAAAAATGTATTGTTACCATCGACAACAGTTTTGGTGGCCAAACATCAAAAAAGATAATGTTTTGTTCATAACAAGTTGTTTCACATATCAGAAGGAGAAAACAAAGCCTCAATGTCCTGGAGGCATATTGATGCTGTTACCTATTATATAATGTATGTGGGATGATGTGAATATGGATTTTTTGGTTGGAATTTCAAGGAATATTTGTTTAATTTATGCTATATCAATCGTTTTGGACCAAATAATGAAGGTAGAACACTTTTTAACTATTAATGAAAGCTTTAAAGTTGACTGATTAGGAGAAATGTACGTGACATAGATATTTTGTTATCATGGTGATCCACAGACTATAATTTAATATAGCGACCAACACATTACATCACGCTTTAGGCAGGGCTTATAGAAGGATCTTGGTACACATGTTTTGTTAAGAATGACCTTCTACCCAAGAACAGATGTGAATTCAGAGCATACCATACATGTATTAGAGGATATGATGTGAGAATATGTTCTTGACATTGGTGAATTTATGGTGAAGCACTTGGATTTAGGGGAGTTTCCCTATTTCAAAAGTTATCATGAAACTATATTGATGGCCCAATACGAGGAACTTTATGGTAGACCATGTAGATCACTTATATGTTTGTTAGAGGCAGGTGAGTCAGAGCAGTAAGGACCGAGTCTCATTCAGGAGACATTAGAACAGTTGTAGATGATTCGAAATCAAATGGCTATGACTCATAATAAGAAAATGTTTTATGCAGATATATGGAGAATACCCCAAGAGTTTATAAAGGGTGATATTGTTTTCCATTGTTAGTCGCCAAGATTGGGACACCACAGGTTTTAGAGGTAGGGCATGTTAGCGTTTAGGTTTGTCGGACCTTTTTAGGTGCTAGAGAGAATGGGGCCGATGGCCTACTGATTAGCACTTATAAATAAATTCGTCATTATGCATGATGTTTTCCATGTTTCACAACAATGGTGGTATCATAAAAACCCTTCTCTTTTTATTGATGTGGAGGATGTTGACCTCGAGATAGATACTTCCTATGAGAAGCATCCGGTACAAGTGGTGGGTCGCAGTGAGAAAGTGTTATGGGGAAAGGTCATGTCATTAGTTCATATGTTATTGAAATGTGGAAATGTTCAAGAGGAAACATGAAAATAGGAAGCATAAATGGGGGCTCAATTTCCCAATATTTTAGGCTTGGAATCTTAGAGAAGTTAGTGAGTGCCTCTCGAGGACGAGCTGTTATATGGTGGGGATATTGTAATATCTTGACCTTTTCTAGAGTCATAATAAGCGTGTTTTCATTTAATTTTTGAATATTTTATGTAAAATTAACACGAAGTAGTCTATTGGTGTGTGTTTTGTGAGTTTTTATGGAAAACTAATAGATATTGCGGTGTGCACAGTTTACGCACTCTTTGAAAAAGTGTGTGACCAAACAGGTCCAAGCATTAAACACTAGATAGAGTGATCAACATGGTTTGCATAGGGTTTAATAAACTATATGGCCAAATATTATAACCATCAAAACCTGGATGGAGATGTCCACACAGTTGGCATAGGGTTTTCATAAATGTTCGCCTCTTCATTGGAAACCGTGAATGCCAAATTTTATTTCTGATAATCCTTTCTAAAACCACCCGAACTGCAGAGACATTCATATTGTCGACCTTGAATCAGTCATAACAAATTCTAGGTGCTCTTAATGCCTTCCAGAGGTATTACAAGGCAATCCTAACACCTTTCATTGATATTGAAATCCTAGATTGAAGATCTTCTCTTCTCCAGATAATTGGATTTCATCACGTTGCTTCTCACATTCATTCCTCTATCATTCCTTTATCTTTTCATGGGATATCTTCATTGTTTGCACGTATCTAAACCCATGAGTTCTGATCATGGTCAAGGATTTTTTATCTAGATGTATAATTTCAATATAGTGCTGCCTTTGATCTTAATTTTGGTACTAGTGACTTAGATCTGGAGTTTGATCGATGACGATGTGCCGCTCAGATTTTAGAGATTTTCGTTGGGTTGACTTCTGTCAATAAACCTATGTATGTTTCCTAAAGAGAACACCCATAGTCATGATTTATGATATGTGTATGAGTTTATTAGTTTTCTAGTTTTCCCTTGATAAATGAATTCTTAAATTAGTGTAATTAGGAAAATGGATATGACTTATGAATTGCCTTGGTTATTTAACAGACAATTGAATCATAGAAGAAACGACGGTGGGGGGGGGGGTTCCAAGATTTATATTTTGAAGATTTGATATTGTAATGTAGATATTGATTTTAATTTGGAATGATAATAAATTGGGGGAAATTAATTATGGAATTAGGTTTGACAATGTATGATAGAAAATTGTGATAATTATTTATGTTCAAAGAAGTTAACCATAAGTAATTAATTAGGAAAATTAATTATATTTCATGATGTGATTAAAGATAACTAATTACGAGAAGTAATTATGAATTCATTATTTTCAAATGGATTTTTAATTGTGAAGAATTAATTATGGAATAAAAATGTTATTGATTGATTAATTAATTGATAAATTAATTAATGGGTTATATGCTTAGTTAATTTTTGAATTGAATAATGGCATTTGACATGTTTAACTAATAATTGGATTAGTAATTGTTTAATGTAGAAAATTATTGATAATTAAAGAATGATTAAATGGATGAGATTTTGTGGTTCTAGCCATGGAAAACAAGAGCGATTAGAAGTTGGTACTTCCCCAAGGAATTCCTCCAAAATAATTATCCAAGATTGAGATTTTCTTTGCTAGGCATGACGACCTACACCGAATGAGAATTAGAGTTCTAAGATTGAAAATATACACTCCAAATATTTGTGGTTCTAGGAATGAAATATTACACAACATGATTAATGATAATAAAGAATGATGATTCAAATTAGATTTGGGGTGCTATGCATGACGAACTACACCAAATAATAAATGATAATGAAAGATGATCCAAATGAGAAACGTGTATTGAACATGGACAAACGTGATGATTAAATATTAACTGAAAATGTGAAAACTGTTTAAATTATGCATTATATTTATTTCCTTATTTAATTGCATGCACTTTCTTTTAACCAGAATCATTTTAGACATCATTGGTGGTTGCCTATAGAGGTGTACTCACACCCTATTCAGAAAACCTTATCATCAACCTATCAGACATTGTTATTGGAGGATAGGATTAGGGAAATGCACTACGATAGGTTGTTGTTTGGTATTGGATCATGGGAGAGGAAACCAAACGTATTCTAGGGCCCGCTTTGGAGTCATTGTGGCTTTACTTTGAGTTTCATTTTATAAATTTTCCACAAGCATTGTCATATCATGTTTTTCATTTTAGTTGAGTGTTGTATTATTTGGTTTTGATGATCATATGTCATGGTATTGTTTTGGTTATTTATATGCTCTAGTACATCGTTATTTTCATTTACTTCCATTGGTGTGTTATTAAGATAATAGAGGGTATAGTCTCCCCAAGACATAGTTACCAGACCCTCCATGATAGTCGACACCCTCTAGCATACGGTGGGACGGGGGAACTTGAGGGAATGTGTCTAACCATCTCAGGGAAATGTTTAGTGGATCCCATGTTAGGACATCATAGGTACACTACCCATGAATCCATGCAACAAATAACTTGTTGAGCAGCAATGGGAAGGTAGATGCTAATAATTTTTTTTCTTAGGGTGGGTCTTTTCCTTTCAATTGAGTTGGATTTTTATTAGTCTTGATGATATTTTCCATGGAGTCATGGTTGTGTTTTATGCATTTCATATCATTTTGGTTTCCCACGTTATCTTCAAAATTTCATTGGAAATAAAAATAATAATATTTTGTCATTCAGTTAAACATATTGAATGTTTTTTTTCATATATATGATATATATAATATGGTATTAGAATTTCGGTAGATTATTCCTCATAAAAATAATTATCCAAACAATAGTTTTATGTTGGATGTTTTGGTTTATGTATTCAATAGTTTGTTCCATTATTTAATTAGTGGAATGTTTATTATTCACACTGATCATAAACTATTAATGTGTTTTTACCCATCAATATAATCATCACTTGAAAATATGCATGATATATCATTAGAAATATGTTATTGAGATGATATCTATTTATGCGAAATGAAATTTCATAGCTAAATATTTATGTAGTAATTAATATGTTAATGTGGTTAAATAATTCATAGGTGGATAGAAGTTTATGTCACTTTTATTATAATTATGTTTATAAATACATGAGGATCACATTAATATACTATTAGAATACTTTACAATCACATTGAATTTGATGGAGTGAGTAAATTAAGCATAGTGATTATATTTTTTGTGTTAGAATTATCATGATTAAATAAAATATATGGAATATATACCAATTTAATTTCATAATTTTAAATTTGTTCTATATTTAAATAGATTAGTTTTTTTATTAGGTTAATGGGAAGATAAGATGAGACATATTCATATTTCTCAATGGAAACTTTATATTGTTTGGATTGATGTGTATGAAAATTTCCAACAAAACATCTGGTAAATAGGAATACAGTATCATGTGGGTGGATTTTGTCAAAATTATTTATCTATTAGAAGGTAAAGCTATAGAATCATATTTCATCATGCATGATATAGTAACAATTGACACAAAAATGTAAATAAGATAACATTTCAATGGAATTTGTGAATTTGTTTTATTTATAGAAGGAAGTGATAAATTGTTTATATTTATTATTTGGTTAACTAATTTTTTCCATTATATAGAAATTAGGGGACATATATGGTAATTGAGTTTTGAAATATTTATTTTAAATGGAAAATTGTAATTCATGGGGCATACAAAATAATTTTATTGATTGTGATGCAATATTTAAATCTTTATTTTGATACGGATTATAAAAGATCTGTAACACCGTAATGTTTTATGTTATATTTATCTACAAATACTTTTTATTCCCTTAATAAAATAATTTACAAGAAATATTGAGTTTAAAGGAACAATTTATGTTCCTCAAACCCATAACCTTGGTATTATACTAAAAAGACATACCTTTGTAAATTTACATTGATACATAGTGATATGATCCAAGAAAATAAATAAATAATATCACATTAGTATTATATCCCACAATAATATAACACGATATAATTAAAAAATTTGTTTACTGTCTTTGTGGAATTGATTTATAGAAAGCTTATTTTAAAAAAACATATAAACAATTATCTATAAAATAATCCCTATATAATGCCTCATTGACTTGTCATAAGTTATACATATTTTCAAAATTAGGGGAATGAAAAACATAAGAAAATATTAAACTCAAAATCTTATTGAAGAAAAAATTATGAACATGTTATCAAGGGTTATATCACATTAAAATGAGAAAAAAAATAATGAGATAATTTTCCTATAAAAATTAGCATGGAATAATAAATATTTCCTATAATTATTTGTAGAATGATATGTAATTTCAAATGAATAATCATATACCTTTTAAAATTATTGTGTAATCATGATGCATTAAACATGAGTTAATGAACAGAATCATAGGAACAAGATTCTGACATAAGTGTGTGGAAAAAGTAAGAATATAAATTATATATCATGTCTACAGACAATGACATTCACTAAATAATATTATTCATATAATCACACATGTACATTACTGGGCTTGAGAAAGTCATATTTTCTACCAATGGGATTAGAATAAAACATATTTTGTTCCCCTTTGTCATGGGATAAATCCTCTCATATACCCATTCTCATGGGAAATATCCTCCAATATACCTTTTTTCCTTGAGATAAATATTATTGTGTACCATTTGGCTTTGGATATATCCTTTTTTGTATCCATTGTATTTGGATAACTCATCCCCTCCACCCTTTTGAGATTATAAACATTACCAATGCATTTAATGGAGACATAGTACCTCAACCATAATTCATCCATACAAATATATGCCACTTGAAAATAATCATAATTAACATAATTAAGAACCAATTCAGGGATAATTGGGTTTCATAACATTTCTAGATGGTATCACCATAATTGACCTCTAGAATATGAATAGTTGATACCAAAAATTGAATCACACAAAAGATTATTTTATAAAAGAATGTAGAGCTTGATTATTGAAAAAATATTTCCAATATAATTTTAACTTTTTAGATAAAGAGGAAAATGGTTGTGAAATAATTAATGATTTTATAAAAAATATTTTATCTTTAATGTAAATGATGAAGATATAGTAACATTGAAAATTGATTTTTTAAGGTGAAGTAAAATTGTTTTTAAAAAGTTTAATTTTAAAAGTAACATTCAATAATAGTGAATTAAATATTATATAAAGGAATAAAAATGACAAGTGAAAATAATTTAGTCAATTTTACATAAAAAAATATTATTCAATAATATATCTTCGAAATGATATAAAGGATATCAAAAAGGAAAGCGTAGTAGAAGATAATACCAGTGATTTGGAAATGATGGAAAACCATTGGAATATTTTGAAACACCATTGTTCAAATACCACATCAAAAAAGTGTAACAAAAAAATAATTTTTAAAAGATGAAGATTGAAATATTAATGTCATAAGAGATAACATATAATTGGATTTTTATAATATTAAATAGAACATTGATTGAAATGTAACACCCTAAAATTTGAAAATAAGAATATTTTTATTCAAAAGCACATGCGATAGGAAAAACATGGTTTAAATGAAAATATAACTTTATAAGACACTATGATATATTTAATATTATTCTAATTCAAAATAATAAATAGCTTACAATGCATGAAATACTATGTTTAGATTATTTTACATGTAATAATGAGTATAAAAGTAACGTGACATATTATTTAAATATTACTATTTAATATGACATTTTCACAAAGTTGATTGACTGAAAGTTATGAATAGGATTACCGACATAATAAATATTAATAATTTCAAAATTATGATTTTTTATTTATTAATTAGAAATAAAATAATAATAATTTAATATAAAAATAAATTCTTTATGAAAAAATCTATTTTTCCAAAAGATGATTTAATCACCGTTTTCATATATAATATAAAATAATTTTTCACAAAATATAAAAAATTTAATTGATAAAATATAATTCATATATTAAATATAAATTTCAAAAATATATTATGGTAATGTTTTGGGATTCTTTCCAAAAAGGGTCATCTTTTGAGGAATACAGAAAATTACTGAATTTTAATTCAAAACCTCATTTTTGTTCAAGTAATCTATATTGATAAAATAATAAATTTTGTTAAATTCTATATATAATTTGTTATAAAGTAACATTAGATAAATTTGGTTTCATTTTATTTAATTTAGAAAATTTTCTTAATTTTTATATTTAATTTTCATATTAAATCTTTCTAAACATTTGGAAATTTTCTTTAAAACAACCCGCTTTCTAGTAGCATTTGTAGATTAATATTATATTCAATTATGAAATATCAATGATTTAAATTTGTAAAAATTGTTTTCATATTTTTATTTATAATAATTTATAATTTTTATAAAGGAAATTATAATATGATAACTAAATTATTAGTATAATTATTATAAATTATTTTCCTTGGGTAGGGTAAAAATTGTTTTATATGGTGTTTAACTATGAATTTAACAGTTAAAAAGAACTGTCATCCTTTACAAAAACATTTTCATATCCATACTTCTAAATTTTATATTATATTTTTTTATAATTCCCCATTTTAGAAGCTTGATGCATGATGAAAACATGTGTATGTTTGAAAAGTTTCATAAAATTATAAGTGTGACACTCACCTCACATTTAAAAGGCTACCCCCTCTCTTCTCTTATTCATACCTTCAAAATTATTTGGTTCAGAAAATACCTAATAAAATAACAAAAAAAATTCATTAATCATATAATAGAAGGAACTGTTTTTATAAATGCATCCTAGGATTCATTTTCTATAATCATAATGAGTATACATGAAGAAGAGTTAATGTTCTTAAAGAGGAATATTTATTTTATTTCATTATCTACCTAAATAAATTATTATTAAAACATTATTATATAGTAACCTCAAAATATTCCATTTAATGGGACGTTTTTATAATAATTTCATGACTGAAAACCATTTCTACTTCCTTTAAATTGGTTATGAAGTCATTGATCGTGTGTACGAAAAACTACCACCTCGTAAAAAAGATGTCATTTTTATGGAATTACAATATTAAATCATTGGGTATGATTAAATATATAAATTATTTATTTGATATTAAAATATATTTATAAATATGAATTCATTATATTATCTATATATTTTTTAACATCCATTCTATTGAATATACAATAACATAACTCAAGATTACGAAATATTACAACCGCTCGAAGCGATATGATTCATCTTTCACTAAAACATCACAAAGAAGGTGGTAAGGATGAATTTAGAAATTATATGTGATAAAAAGTTAATAATTTTTATATTTATGAAAATTTTATTATTTTTTAATGATTTTATATTATTTTTTATCAACTTTCCATACAGTTAAAAATGATAATATCATTCGTGTATGTGTGGACTATCACCTTGACAAAGTGTTGAGAATCAAATTTCCTCACCACACTGTATGTATGATATATATAATTATATAGTATGGTATATATTATATTATTTATATTTTGAAATGATATTATATTACATACCTTCTTTACAAAATGATCATTGGAATGTGGGAACGTTACTCATGCGTACGTATGTCCGACCGTCTTCATGATTGTAACATACATCATTTTTCTTAAACATATTTCAATATTGGTTGTAAAAGAGAAATTGATGTAAAAATCAAAAAATTATGTTATTATTATTAATATCTAGAACATAAAAATATGTAGTAAATGAGAAAACTATATCTATAATAATTAAACACTTATAAGAAAATGAGATAATTTATATTCGAGACAGTGAAGGCAATAAAATATTATTAATTAATCAGCGATAAAATGTTATAAAGGGATCACATATAATATTATATATAGCAATATTATTCTGGTTTAGGATGATAATGTTTTTAAAACAAATATATAAGAAGATAAAGAATGATAAATGAAAAGGATGTCTGATATAAGAGATTTCTGCCTCACTTTTTACTTTTGTGAGACACAATCCAAATTCACCACCTATTTATTTTATGGGTCATATTTATATCCCAAGAATTTATTTTATGATTATTATACATAAAATTTAGGGGATTTAAATATCCAATTTAGGATCCTTCATTCATGGTTTTTACTATTCAGTGTTACCAAATTGGTAATGGTTTTTTGTTAAAATGTCATCATTTATCAATATTTCTCATGCTTATTGTTACAATAAAGTAATATTATGACCCATCCATTAATAAAATCACAAAATTTAATCTATTATAGATTTTTATAATGTTTTAATTAATATTATAATTTCCCCACTAATATATATTTAATATAATTGGAAAAATGTTTTTATAAAAACCTTGAATTATTTCCTTCTTTCGATGGAAAACAATTTTATTCCCAAACTGTGTTTTCTAAAATGAATTCAAAAACGTGTTATCATAATACATATATTATATTAAAAAAATTCATACCAATTATTTAGTTTTTTAAAAAAGGTTTCATATGAAGCTTCTTGAATTTTTATGAACAAGACACTTTTCTAATATTTTTATTACGCAAAATGAATATTCTTTTTAAAATATACGACATGTACGACATTACCCACTATCAAAAATATTATTTATTTTATGAATCATTATTAGACCTATAATTTTACAAATAAAACTAAATGGTTTTAATGATAATAAACCATCAATTAAAAGACAAGTATTGTAATGTCTTTTGTATTTAGAATAACATATACATAATTATAAAGGGTAACAGGATGAAAAAAATTCATAGAAAATGAATAAACATAAGGATATATAAAATGTATTAAATGGGATAATATAAAAAATTATTCATATAAATGTTGAAACAGCATGAGAATTTACATAATCATGGATCGAGGAACATTCCACATAGAGGATCACTAGCCAAGGCTAACCACCAAGACCATTGCACATGGAGCACGAGTTAAGGTTAACCACAAATGCCATTGAACATGACGTATGATGAGACTAAACACTATCCAATGAATTTTAGTTATATTTTTGTCACATATATTGTAACATGTTCATGAATATTTCTAAAAATTATTTAATCATACGTAAAAAAATAAAATAAAAACATAAGTCTTACCAATGTAAATAATTGGGTATCATAATTAAGTAAAATGGAATATCATATTGGAGTCCATGAAATAATGGATTTAAATAATATATTGAAATTAATAAGGGAAACTATTCATATATCCTAATAATATAGTTCAAACTAAATTGAAAACATATATATAGAGTGTTAGTAAATCTTTAGAAATAAACATTTTAGTTTGGTTGAAGGGAAGGTTTTCATGATTCATTAAAATGGAATGTGAATAAGTGTATGAATTATCATGAATCGAATCTGGTCGCCATCAAAAATGACACTCAACCCAGCCCTCAACAATGCCCGAAGGGCATTCCCAATCCCCACGGACTCGCACAAGTTCCTGGGTATCATAAAATGATAATTGAAAATGATTTACCTAAGTTTATAAACTTAAAAGAACAAAATAATCCAATAAAATGATTCTGGATTTTTCAATCCAACTTTTTTTATAAGAAATCAGAACTGAATTACAGATTTTAAAACAGATCAACAAAACTATAACATAGGTACAAAAACAAAAGTAAACAGCCCAATAACCCTTATGGAAAGGGGCACCGCCCTCAAGACATCACCACAAGACTTAACTACTAAGGACCTGCTAGAAACCCAAACCACTAGAACTAAAAACTTCACACAACCTATGAAAAAAATTAACCAAGTATACTTACTCCCAAGGGTGTAAGTAGTGTGTGAGACAATTCCCTATAGGATACCACCACTAATATATTCCACGTGATAAAAATTTAAAGAGGAAACTCATGCAAGTTTCCCAAAACATGAAATTTTAGTTACAATTTCTAAAAGATGCAACATTAAATGAAAATAGTTTTCAGGTGGAATAATTTAAAGAATAAAAACTTTTAAAATAAATACCAAAGCTACTGAATTTTCCATCCACTCATACTGTATGCCGATGGTATTCACAAAATATCTAGTGATCACAAGCAATGTAAAATAACCCCAAGGCACTAGCTAGTTGTGGGTCCCAGGTACCTCGTATCTCGGTGAGAGTAACCATTACAAATATCTATTCTCATGCACGAGCCCCTATTAAGGAACACAACCATAACCTAATGGTCCCCAATCATCATCATCATAGTTTAGTTAGAGTTGCAACTGTTAATATTTTTTAAGTGAAACTGAGGCCAAACCCAACAGATTCACTAGCATACTTGTACACATCCACCCACCAAGATACCCGTGTTTTCCCATTGTTCTCAAAAAAGTTCAAAAATTCAATGTATATACTTTTCACATAGAAATAACATTTCTATATCATAAAATCACCAAACAGACCACATGTATACAATACAAGTCACAAAATTCCACTTTTCATTAAAATTAATTTCGAAATCCGACTCACACCAAAATAGCCCACAATACTTTTCACATTTCCTTAACACTTCCACAAATCTATGTGCATAGTTTGACTAATAGTGGAAAATTAGGTTATACACTCTACTAAATACAATAGGTACCCCCAAATAGGCATACATGTCACATATATGAATTATTTTAAAGTTAAATTACATTTAATTTCCATTCAAGAATTGTTTTGGGGGTTTCCCAAGCATTTATGGAGGAATGGGTGAGCTTCCATGAATTGGGCCAAACTGCGAGCCCAATTCAAGATTTAAAAATAAATTTTGATTCCTTTATTACTCCTTCATTTTTTAACATTTTTCACCCATTCCAATTCAAAATTTTCATCCCCTGACCTATTAACACCACTATATTAATTTGGACCAATTAAAAATCTGTAATCATGGTGGATATGGGTTTTTATTTAAGTGATTGCGTCTTCTCGATAGCCCATTTTTTGTATTAAAAATAAATTTTAATTCTTTAATATCTCCTTCAATATTTTCTTTTTTGGTGATTCATACTCACCCAAAAATAACCATATTAGGCACAAAAAACATGACTTATTTTAAAGTTAAAATGCTCTCAAGAAGTATAAAAATGTTTTACACATAAAACCTACGGTTATTGATTTCTTTTGGTTATTTTGGGTGAGGATGAATCATTAGATAAAACTGTAGTGATAACCATTTAGATTATTTTGACTGTTTTTTGATCATGAGATACTAGTTTTTATTTTATTAATTAATAATTGGTATTTAAAATGGATACATAAAATTATATATTATTTAATATATACATTAATTTTTTTAACATATATATGTTTTTACGAGAAGTCTTGAATGTTGGAATCCAAATTGAAAACATTGTCGTCTATAACAATGATAAAATAACACATCACAAATGATGTTTACAGTTTTAGTAAAAAAATTAGGGGTGAAGAAAAATTATGGTTAATTATTCCAATGAAAAGATAAAATTTAATTATACATAATATTATATAGTTTTCATGACACATGGAAAGGGTGAAGTCTGGAGAGAAGAATAAAATAAATGAAATTGAAAAATAATTTAACGAAAAAGAATGAGGTTTTCACCTCTTGAATTATCCTCCTTGAGAAACTCTGTATGAAAATGGGTTTGGTATTTTGTTGAGTCCATGGGTTCTAGAACATAGGGTATAGACATAGGAAGATGTTTGAGAATAATTTGTGAAATATTCAAGGGTATTTAGGTGTGAGGAAAAGAGGCTACGATGGGTGTTGTTTAGAGTGTAGAGGGGTTTTTTTTATTTTTTTATTCATTAGTTTATTATATGGGATAATAGATATCAATAGTGTGGATTATTATTACTAAATATATCATATAATGAATATTATTTCTATTCAATGTCAACATACATCATCCATGACTCACTCTTAACTAAAAAATGCATTTATTTAGCTTATACTAGAAATTACTATATTTCACTATTCTAAAAAATTCATCTATTGAATAAAAATCCCAAAAATTCACCCAAAAAATTTGAAGAGATTTATAATTAAAAAATGGAATCCATTTTTTGAAAATAATTTTATAAATATTATAAATAATTTTTTAAAATCATTATTTACTCAAAAAATACCGATCGTAAAATTATAACAGATTTTATAACACTTTCACAAATTAATTAGTGTCTCAAAAAACATTATTATAATAATAATTCAATAATATATTAATTTATTAATAGATTTTTTGAATATAATTTTTCTTATAAATCATTTTGTAAATTATAACGATATAAATAATAATCTATGTTTCATAAAAATAAAAAAATATAATTTATCATTTTCAAAAAATTAATTTTCTATTACTATGATATAATTCTCTCATATTTTCATTTATAAGATAGATACATTTTATTCATAAATTTATAGGTGATTTTACAATTGTATTGGACAACATTCTATTCATAAGGGTTACATTACTATTCCATTTGTTTAGGTTCCTTAATTTCTATAAATTCTTCTTATACCAGTCATTCATCATTTATAAGCTTTGTATTATGTTTTTATGTGATTTTATGATGATTTTAATATATAAAATAAATTATAAGAAATGAATTTTCATTGATAAAAGTTTTTTTTTGCATTTATATAAATTTTTATGTGGTTATTATTAAAAAAAAGTTTTCCATAATATTCTAAAAATTATATATATTTTTAAAATGGATATTTTAAAAATAAAATTTATTTTTTCCTCAGAAAGTTTTTTAAGATATTTTTATGGTATTCATTAAAGACAAAAACCCTTTTCTATAATTATGATCAAATGAGGATGTTTTCTATTCATATAATACTTATTACATTCATGGATGATTTATGATCAATTCAATTAATGATGTTAAACATTATTAACATTCCAAATTTACTCAAAATGATTTATAATTATATTTATTGATTGGAGTATGTGTTAAAATTTCATATTTTAGTAATTTTTCAATAATAATGAATATGTGCATTTTTTTCACCCCTTTAATATGAGAAATTAATTGGACATTGAATGTAACATTAAGGTCCCGCTCTAGCCCCTCGATGCGTCAATACGAATCATGAGACAACCTAGATATGGTTTTGGATGAGATGTTACCCGTTTAAATATATATTTTCTTAGAATTCCTTGATGATATTAGGCTCATTAGAACAATGCCATGATTGTATTACATGTCTCTGAATGAGGACTTGATTGTATGTCTTATATTTCTATAAGTATCCTTTCTATCATTATAAATTCATGTATTGTCTTTACATGTGATTATTTGATTATTTAGAATATCCATGGTTAAGATTCATTCTTATGTGATTTATTATATGGAATTTTTTATCATAATTTATTCCGGCCATATTATGTTAATGTTATTTAAAAAATAACATCTGTTTTAGTTATTTTCCTATTTATATGGATTATATTTTATTTATTCATAGATTCTATGGTATTCTTACCCATACTAAGTATATGATCTCACCCCGTTCTTATGTTATATTCTCCCTATGATACCTGGAAGTATTTTATGATTAATATGAATTGATATATTAAGGGGAGTAATGTCATTATCATGATAATACATTTCAATATTCAATGATTTCAAATGACATTTTTATTCTGGAATATATCTAGTTTTCTATGTCTTCTAAACTATTCGGTTTTTCATAATTGGATTACTTTTATGTTATACCAATGTAATGTAGACTCCATCTCTAGGATTTCAGGATCGGGATTTATATAGTTGATATCAGAGGGTGTTTAATAGAAAACATCTGAACTTTATTTATAAAAACCTAGATTATTGAACAAAAATCTATGACAGACATTGAGGACTAGTGTAGAGAAACATCCTAATATTTTTTTTAATGTAAATATTAAATGGTGTTTTATAGAAATAAATCCATGTCTTGATACTATTAGTGGATATAAATCTAAAATAGAGTCACCTATGTTTCAAGACTCTAAAAGGGTTCAATAATATTAACCTAATCATCACATGGTGCTTAAAAATGAGGCTTACTATGTACCTGGTTTGACAGTCTAAGGGGATTTGATTAGGATAATTAACATTTCATTATAATCCATTGTGAAGAATATGAAAATAAAGATATTAAAAAGAAACCATGTTCATGATTATGATATTATCTATGAATATATAATTTTTTAAATTAATGTTTATTGTTTCATGTTATTTGAGATATTACAATATGTTTCATGATGTTTTGATCTAAATTACTAAAATCCATTCTTTTGTGAACTCAAGGATAGTCTTTCAGTTTCCTCTCCCTCTTTTCTCTCCAATTAGGGTTTCTTTTAATGGTGTTTTGGATGGGGGAGGCTAGTGAACTATTTCTTGTCTTCCACTTCTTCAATTACGTTGGTGTTCCCTTCTCACATTCTTATTTTTCTCCTCCCACTTGAGCAGCTTGATATTTCAGATTTTCGTTGCAAGGTGTGATTTTTGGCTGGTGGTGGCTTCGTTGGATCTGGTTGGAGGTTATGATGAGGTTGTTTTTCTGTGGAGTCTATATACGAATCATTATTCTGGAATCAGGTTCATTTATTGCTTTCTAGGTTGTAATTTTGTGATAATTTCAATGAGGCTTTAAGATGTGTGATCGTTCGTACATGGGGTTCCAAGAGGACAGTCTGGGACTTGATCTAAGCTCGGTGGCCTTCTTTGATCTTCAATGTGGATGGTTTTGGTGTGGAGGTATGATGTATTTTAAATTAATATCTCTAGTTTCATCTATGGATATGGATTTATTTATTGTACTTATATCATATGTTAATGGTTTTGTTTCTTGTTTGGTGATTTTTCCATTTCTGGAAGGGTTTTGTTCGAGTTTATGCATTTGATGTGCTTCGACGACCACAATTGTGTGGTGTTTGGATTATCGTGATGACGATATTGATGAAAAACGATGATAGCCATTAGAATTTTGTATGTTTTTTAGTTTGGATGAATAAATCTATGGTTTAATTTTTTTTATTCCATCACTGCCACCAACTGTTTTGGCTGGCAAAGAGGATGGTGATGGTTCAATAGGATAATGACCGATTACAGACAATAAGACTAGCTTCCATGGGTGGATCATGGCTCAAGGCCCCCTTGCATTGGCTGCCCCATTTTTATTTAAAATTTCATATGAAGTTTGTATTTTGGTTCCTTCTAGTATTCTGTGGTTATCCATTTCCCTCAAAGCATCTCTTTTGAAAAAAAATATAATTCTTAGTCAATATTCATTTTTTTAGAAATGGAACATAAATGAACAAATTGGAACCGTATCAATTCGAGTACTCTATATTGGGATATCCCTCTTTGCTAATATAATGAAATTGGATATGGAGGTGCACTTGTAACTAATATAATTCAAACCATATTAGGGTACCTGACTGAGGTTTTGATCTATAATCATTCCCATAGAGAGTAGACTTCTAATCCACCACGAGGTGTAACAATTATACACTAATTTATGTATCAGAAACCTAAATCATTCAATGACACAAGAAATCCATATTTATATAACCATTGGATATTTTCCATATTGAATATATTTATCACTCTAGTTTGTAGTGAAATGGAGATAGTTTTCATGGATTTTTATTATCTCTCTATTGATGAAAATAATTGAAGGATATTGATTCAAAACACTAAGGATTGTGATAAAATATAAATCATGGCGTGGATGGATTTCTGGGTAATAATATTGGAAAAATATTTTCCTCAGAAGTAATGAGAGGATATGGAAATAAAATTTTTGAGTCTAATATATAAAGAATATGAAAAATTATCTAATTGTGAAACGTTATTTACATGGTTGTAAAGGCTTTCACCAAACTACATACGTAATCTCTAAGGGAAAGATTGATCATTTCATTGATGTTATTAATATAATACATGAAATTATAGTAGTCTCCATACATTCTAATCATACAAGGACATGATAACATGTGCTATAAATATAAATAAATAATTCTTAAATTCTTATGAATTAGAAGGGATTATGGAGAAGAAGAGTATGGAAAAACAAAATATAGATAAATCCAAGAATGGAGAGAAGGATTTTCTGTCATGTGATACATTTGGAAGGAAACACCTTGGTACATTCTTAAAAGAAAATGGTGTTTTCTTCATGTGTGGAGAAAAATGACACTATGATATTTATTTCAATGACAAGAAATAATATTCCAATGTTTAGTGCTGTAAATTTAAGGATATAGGGAACTATGAAAATGAACTTCCCAAGTGTCAAGGGAATATAATATTTAAGATTCTAGGAGATCATGCTCAAGCCTATTATATTCCTATTTATTAAGTATAATGATTAATGTTCTTGTTTTTTGAAATCATGAATTGTTTCATTTGATTATTTTGTCAATGATATCTTTCTTATATGAATTATAAAAATGTATAAGAATTTTACTGTAGTTTTTTAATTATTTCAAAGTGTTAGTTAAATTGTACCAATGAAAAATACAAATAATCCTGGTTGAAGTTGTACTTCATGGAAAAAATATAATTTCAGGATGTATATCCATTTATATGTTCATCATGTTGAGATAATCATGTTTTTATAAATGGATTATTTTTATGGTTTATGTAAATTGGAGAGTACTAATTACATTGGAACTAAATAATAATATGTTTATTTTTCAAATTCAGTGACCCTATGTCAAAATTTATTGACATTAATCATCAAGAATATATATAGTTATCCATTTATAAAATTGTTTATGTTAAAAATTGGACGATGTTTTAGAGATCAATGTGTTTCATCACTATATATATATTTATGCACACTGGAAAACATTTTTTAATGCTATTTGTTTTTGAAAAAAGTTAGAGACATTAAAAATACATGTCACTCATTTATGGTCCCCGTAATCCATTAAATGAGAATTTTATTAATTCAAGCATAAAAATAATTTTTAGATATTTATTTCGTGGTGTAAAGGATGAATTGGAAAGTGATTGAATTACAAATAAAGGATGAAATTATTCTTATGAAATAGAAAAGTATCATGTTATTATATTTCTATATTTTCATAGAGAGTAAAATAATTACTAATCTTTATAAAAAGGATCATGAAACAATAATATTACACTATTAGCATCATATTTGATTAATCATATGATCATTTAAATCATCACATATTTTAAGTTTTTAGTCCATTTGCTTCCCATTGATCATTCACAAGATTGTGATAAATGACCTCATATACTCTCTATAGTTAATTAATTTATTCTTCTATTTCTATGTTTTCATTTCCACCTATGTTCTCTTAATTTCAATCCAAGTTAAGTGTTATTCATGATGACCTTTTTGTATTCCATTTCCTCTCTTATTAAAATTATTTTTATTATCTCCTTTTACAATGTGGGTTCTTAAAAAATGAATTATTTAATATCAAACCCTTGATTACTAAGATCATTTTTAAATTGTGAGGACACAATTTAATTATGTCGGGGAGAATGTATCACCCTAAAATTATAAAATAAAAACATTACATTTGATTGTGTATGTGACATAAAACATTTAGATTAGAAAAAAAATATAAAACCATATGACTTGATATATTTATTTTTATGTTAATTCAACCTCTTTACTAGCTTACATTATATGCAACACTGAGTTTTTCTTTCATTAAAAGAAATATCAATTTTAAATGAAATGTGAAATTTTAATAAAATATTATCATTTAATATGAAAATTATTAGAAAGTTGTTAAAATCACGGGTACGAATAAGATTAAATAAATTATGTAAATATATGTTCTACAAATGTTACTTTTTTATTTATTTATTAGAAATAAAATAAGAATCATTAAAAAGAAAAAGAAATGGTTTTTGAAAAAATTTATTTTTCTAATAGATGGTTTAATCACACATAGTGTACATAACATATAATTAATTATGACCACTTTTCTAATATTTACTTTAATCAAATTACTATGTCTATGATGTTTTAATACCAATGTCATTTTAGTGTAAATTTTTGGTATTTTCCTAAAAAGATTATTTTTCTGATGAATACATAAAAATAGGGAACTATAATTAATTTTCTTTTCATTTATGTAATTAATAATTAAAAATTATATTTTTAATTTTTTTTAAAGTAAAATTAGTCAAAAATAAACTCAATTAATAAAATTTAGGTAAATGTATTAATTTAAAATGAAATTTATCGGTTAAAAATGAATGAGGGTTAAACTAAGAATATAATGGTCAAAAATGACTTGCCATAATTTAGTACACAATATATCAAGAAATATTTCCAAATTATATATTATATGTTTGATAATGGCCCTTTTGAACTATTTTGGCATGATAAATGAGTTGTTAATATTGATTAATTTCAAAACAATACAAGTAAGCCACTCACATCACTTATAAAATGCCACCCGATCTCCCATATTCATAACTGATTAAAAAAACATTAATTTTAAAATAACAAACCCAAATAACATCCAAAATTTATTATTTTCATTATATAAGCATTACATTCGATTGAAAGATAAACTAGTAAGGATTTTGTTCAAACCAAATGTGGATACCCAAAGAAGAGGTAATGTGTTTTAATGAGCGTCGTTGTTTCATTTCTTTCTCCACATTCTTAAATTATTATTAAAACATAATTATATAAAAAACTCAATATCTTCCATTTAATGGGAAAAATTTTCTAATAAAGACATGACCTACAACCATAGTCACATCAATCAAAGGGTTTATGAAATCATCATTCAATTTTATTGGGGTCTACAACCATATGAACTGATGCCATTCATTCTTCCATTACCACCTTTCATGGTTGGGTATATCGACAGATCTAAAGTAGTTATATGAAATTTAAGAAATATTTACACCGATGGAGTCATTATATCAAATAAATTAATTTTTTTACATTTAATTTATTAGCAGATACGATAACGTCGCACATATATAAGATGGACACCACTTAAGGAAGTGATGTGATTCTCCAATCACTAAGGCTTCACATGGAGGGTGATAAATATAATGTTTATAATTATATGTGATATTAATGAAATAATTATAATTCTCATGAAATATATTCATTCTATAATTATATTATAACAATATATTTCTCACTTTTCCACACACTTAAATATGATAATGTTGTTCGTGTACGTGGGGATCACAGCCTTTATAAAGAGGTGCGACTAATTTTTCATTGAAACACCACATAGATGTTTTATATATCAGTATACAAATGGTATATCTGATATTATTGTTGTTGTAAAGACCCGCAAATTTCAAGGAAATTTTTTTTCTTAATTTTCTTTGGAATTTTACAAGAGCGCAGCTTCAGACGGCACCTGATTCCGAGGCCCGGTGTGCCCGGAATCAATTTCCGAAGTTTGGCTCGGGTACGTTCAGTGAACGGACGAGCGGGTTTTTCTATCTTTTGAACCGGTGCCCGGAATCAAATTCTGAGGGCACCGATGAAATCGCAGCGCCGGTATTTGCTTAGAAACGCCTCTTCCGGAGTTGCGTTTGCTCAGACGTGGTTTTTAAATTTTGCGGCTTTAAGTCAGAAATAAAATAATGTTTGTGCGACAACTTTATTTTATTTCACTTAAACTGCTTGGAAGCCACTTAAAGTCACTTAAAGGCGGCTTGAACTGAGTTGAACTGGATAGGATGCTATCCAGAAATATCCTACCCCTTGGTAGGATATTTGTGCGGTGGGACCCGCACGAGCCCCGCCGTTTCTTTCGCTAAGTAACGCACCCGCGAAAACCCGTCAAAGTAACTGAAAAGTCAACCGACGCGTTTTCTTTAATTCTTAACAGACCATTTAATTGGGCTGTTTCTTTCGTGAATTAAATGGGCTGTTTTATTCGTTGAATTAATTCAACGAATTGAGTGGGTCGTTACTTACGCGGTTTGCGTTTGTTGGCAAAATAATAAAATAGACAAACTTGTCTATTTTGGAGGATTGCTATTCCTCTGAGCCTCCACCCTCTCCGCGAATAACGCGAAGAACGCGAAGAACGCGAAGAACGCGAAGAACGCCGGAACCGGAATTCAACGACGCACGATCCGCGACGTCGACAACTTTTCCGCGACCTTCTTCTTCTTCTTCTTCTTCGGTGCCTCTTTTTCCGCGGCGAACGTGCGATCAGCAACAAAGGTGAGAATCAAATCTTTTATTTCTCCCTTTTTTAAATTTCAATAACAACGGATTTAATTAATTAAATCCGTTTGTTCTTGATCCGGAGATTGGCGACGCGACGCCGGATACCGCGACGACGCGACGATCTCCTTCCTCCGCGACGAGCGATTCCGCGACGACCCCTCGTCCGACGACGACGACAAGGTAAGGGATGTTGGATTGTTTTATCTTTTTCCCCGTGTTTATTCTTTTTAAGTAAAGAACATAATCTCCGACAATTTTAATTTAATTAAAATTGTTGTTGATTTTCCCTCCCGGTGACGTTTATGACTAACGCGGAGGGTGCGGGTCTAACGAACAAGACCCGGCAACCCTCCGCCGATCTATTTTGTTGTGCGGATATGGCGGACGACGACGAGAAACCACGCGGCAGGGGCGATCCGTTGATCCCGCAGTGAAGGTCGGCATCCGGGAGGGGCAACGGCGCAGACGGGAGGCAAATCGGGCCACCGGAGCATCTCCGGCGGCCCGCGGAAGGCGGCGGCGGCGCGGGTCGCCGGCGCGGCGGCGCCGGCGACCGGAGGCGGCGGCGCCCGGCGCGCCGCCGTGGAGGAAGTCCGCCGCGGCTGAAGCCGCGGCGGCAACGGCGGCCGGTTCCGCGGCCGCGCGGAACCGGGAACGGACGCGGCGGCCCGGCCGCGTCCGCGTGACAGGCGGCCCCCCGCGGGGCCGCGTTCCGTTTGAGCCGCGGGTTTGACCCGCGGCGGCGGCTCCCTCGGCCGCTCGGCCGAAGCCGAGCCGGCCGGTCCGGTCGGCCGGGCCGCGCCCAGGCCGGACCGGACCCGGCCTAGCCGGGTCGGGCCGACCCTGTTCGGCCGACCCAGGGGGGGGGGGGGGGTTCGGGCCGGGTCGCCCCGGGCCCAGAACCCCCGTTTCGGGCCCTCTTCGGTCTTTCGCCCATATCTTGGGCCTGGGACCTCCGATTGACGAACCGTCAGCGGATACGCGATCCTTGGATCGAGACGGTCGTTTCGGTATATTATACTCAAAGTTTCGGAAGACTTTGGGTACGGCCGGGTTGGTTCGTACACGAAACCAACCGGGCCCTCGGAGCGGAAACGCTCATAACTTGAGCTACGGACGTCCGAACGACGTTCCGTCAGCTGTGGTAGTTTCCTCTAAGTGAGACGGAGCTTTTGGCATACTCCGCCCGGGGATCGGACACAGGCGGTGTATGGTCGGGTTGGTTTTTCCCTAAAAAAAACCAACCGAGCCCCTGGGACGAAAATGCCAATAACTCTCAGACCGGGCGTCCGATTGACGCGCCGTCTGTCGCGTTGAGATCCTGTTGTCGATACGGAACTTTTGGATACATCAACTTCGGACTACGTGTCAGTTGATGTATCAGCCCCTCGGCTCGTGGAGCGGACCCTCCTAAACGAGCTCGCTATGTGCGGGAACCCTAGCGTGGACTGCGACGACGGCAGAGCAGAGATCCTCCGTGGACTGCGACGACGACAGAGCAGAGATCCTCCGTGGACTGCGACGACGGCAGAGCAGAGATCCTCCGTGGACTGCGACGACGGCAGAGCAGAGATCCTCCGTGGACTGCGACGACGGCAGAGCAGAGATCCTTCGTGGACTGCAGCGACGACTGTGCAGGAACCTCAGTGGACTGCGTCGACTACTGCACTCAGCGATCCTACGCGGATCAGTGCCTGATCCTGTGTGGGTCCTACTACCGGTTCTGTGTGAGCCACTGCCTACCGGTTCTGTGTGAGCCACTGCCTACCGGTTCTGTGTGAGCCACTGCCTACAGGTTCTGTGTGAGCCCGATCCTGTGTGGGTCTTCTGCGGGGGTTAGTACCTATCGATCCTTCGTGGGTCCGACGACTTAGACGGATCAGTGATCGTCTTTGACGTCATCTGAAAAAGTATACCTGGTTGAGCTGAATCTTATGTTACTCTCCTTTGTGGATTGTGTTGAACTATCCTTTGTGGATTTACTGTTAACTCTCCTTGTGGATTTGAGTCTTGCTTTCCTTTGTGGATTGAGTTGTTCTTGAGCTCGTGAGCAGAGCTAGAATTGGGGACCTAGGTATATGTATGGGCATATACCTAAGTCGAGTCAAATGTTACTTCGTGATTGCATATTTCTTTTTTGCTATATCCTTTGTGGATTTCGGGAGACCTTCGGGGGTCTCGGGGTCCTTACTGAGTAGTTGTACTCACCCCTGCACGGGCTATGCCCGCACCTTGTTGTGTTGGTTGCAGACGACGGACAGCGCTGATCACGGTTGGGCGTGGAGCAGGACGGTACCTGGAGGTGGACCACTAGGCGGGACGTGCTCAGAGCGGACGTGGGACCCGAGGAGCTTGGAGGCTATCTGTACCCACCCTTCAGGTGGGATTGCCAGTGGACGACACGAGGCCGCAGTCTTTTCTTCAGTTGCTGTACTTTACTTTTCAGTTGTACTTTACAGTTGGGCTTGTATTCCGGCCCCCTTTACTTTTCTGCACTTTACTTTCCGCTTGCTGACTCTGTGTGGTTGTTACTTATAAAGGCAATGCCTTCCCTGTTTACTGGGATTTTACGCCTTGGTGCTAGTCGCCAGCCCCTGGCCTATGGAAGGCGGGCTTGGGGTAGTCACGGCACGGGCCCCGAGGACGGGTCGTGACAAATTGGTATCAGAGGTGGTCGGTTCTACCGCAGACTCTGATCGTCCTTTCTTTCTATGTGAAGCAATAGTGTTTAGTGTATTGAGTGTGGTTATCAGTTCAGGGAGCCCAGTGTTGGTGCGGCGGCCGACGTATCCGTACACCAGGACCCTAACTCCTGATTTCCGACTTAATGCATGAAAACATTGATTGCGTGTATGTTTCAAGTTTTTCTTTGTGATTACTTGTTTCAGCTCACAGGGTATACTGATCTGCTTTATGAAAGTCTCAAGTTTTCCTTGTGATTACTTGTGCCAGCTCACCAGGTATACTGTTCTGACTGTGGTGCTCTTGTTCTCCTTTTCAGGATGGCCCCGCGACGACTGCCAGCTAGGGTTCCGAGTGTAGGGCGCGACGGCAGCCCACCGAGCGACGAGGCCTCGGTGCAGGGCCCTTTGCCAGCTGTGGCACCGGCGGTAGCTTTACCCGCCGAGCCACCGATGCTACCAGTACCAGACGCTGACGATGCACGTCGCCTCAGGGCACTGCATGAGTTTCAGAGCCAGCGACCGCCCAGGTTTCGCGGTGAGGCGGACCCCCAGGCCGCCGAGGACTGGCTAGAGGCGGTGGTACGGATCTTTCGGCTAGTGAGGACACCAGCGGATCTCATGGTGATTCTCGCAGCGAGCCTCCTGCAGGCGGCGGCAGGACGATGGTGGAGCCTGATGCTCCAGGTTCACGACGAGTCATCCTTGCTCTGGGCGGACTTCGAGAGCCTCTTCCGCTCTGAGTTCGTCCCGGCCACCCTCTGAGCGGTGCGCATCCAGGAGCTTCTCCAGCTGCGCCAGCGCAGCATGACGGTCGCTCAGTACGCGGCGAGGTTCACGGACCTATCTCGCTACTCGACCGACATGGTACGGGACCCCTTCTTCCGGGCCCGGACCTTCGAGCAGGGCTTGCGACAGGAGATTCGGGCGTCGCTGATCTCCCTCAGCATTCCGACCCAGGCGGGAGTGCTGGAGCGAGCCCTCCTGATCGAGAGCTTCCTGGCAGAGCCTTCTTCAGCGGCGAGACCTAGCGCAGGGCGGCAGGTAGCTGAGTCTTCGGCAGCAGGTAGCCGACGGATGACTCTCGGGTCCAGGCAGACCAGACCCCCACGCAGACAGCCTCAGGACACCGGCTCAGCGGTACGGGGCACACAGCGGAGTGCCAGCCTTTCGAGAGGCAGGCTGTGCTACTCTTGCGGCGGGCAGGGTCACATGGCTCACGACTGCCCGACTCGCCGATCAGAGGAGCAGCAGACGGTGGAGGGGCCACCCAGGCAGAGGCAGAGGGTCGACCGTGGCGGTCCGCAGGGAGGAGGCGGACGAGGCAGAGGAGCTGGCCGAGCAGCGGGTGGTGGGCGACGCTTCCAGGCTCTACCCCCACCACCACCAGGAGGGCCACCTCGACCACAGGGAGCCGGCGGGCAGGGACAGGCCCAGCTCCAGGCAGTGGAGGCCTATGACCCCGACATGCCAGAGATGATTCGAGGTACGATCTGTGTCTATTCCACCCTTGCTGCAGTACTTATAGACACAGGAGCGAGTCACTCTTTCATAGCCTCTGCCCTTGTTCGGAGCTCGGAGATTCCGACTGAGTCGTTGGCTCGATCCTTACGGCTAGAGACTCCTACGGGAGCAGACTCGACGATTACGCACTGGTGCCGGCAGTGTGAGCTCACTCTAGGAGGCGAGAGCTTCGACTGGGATCTCCTTGTAGCGGCGTCGAGGACTTACGACGTCATCTTGGGCATGGATTGGCTATCCACGGTTCATGCCCAGATCGACTGTTTTAGGCGCAAGGTGCGATGTGTTCGTACCGACGGGAGCAGGTTTACCTTCACCGGCGAGAAGGGAACCTTTGCAGCACAGGATGGACTTCCGCGGAGGAGAGTGCAGCCCATCTCTCATCAGTTGGCTAGCCTCATCCTAGGAGCAGTGGACGTGCAGAGTCCGGCTTTTCCTGCAGTGGTGGACCAGTACGTCGACGTCCTTCCCGACGACGTTCCAGGGCTACCTCCTCGTAGAGAGGTAGATTTTTACATCGACTTGTACCCCGGGACAGCCCCGATATCTACTCCAGCATATCGGATGGCCCCCGCCGAGCTTCGAGAGCTGCGGGTACAGTTGGAGGACTTGCAGAGCAAGGGGTTTATCCGACCCAGTGTTTCACCCTGGGCTACCCCGATTTTGTTCGCCAAGAAGGCAGACGGGAGCTTGCGACTGTGTGTCGACTATCGTCGCCTGAACCAGGTGACAGTGAGGAACAAGTATCCGCTGCCACGGATTGATGACCTCTTCGATCAGCTCAAGGGAGCGCGGTGGTTCTCGAAGATAGACCTCCGGTCAGGCTATCATCAGCTCAGAGTTCGAGACGAGGACGTGCAGAAGACGGAATTCAGGTGTCGGTATGGCCATTATGAGTTCTTGGTTATGCCATTCGGCGTAACCAATGCTCCAGCAGTGTTCATGAGCCTCATGAACAGGATCTTCCAGCCATACCTCGACCGATTTATCGTTGTCTTCATTGACGACATTTTGGTATACTCGACGACTGAGGAGGAGCATGCCTACCATCTGCGAGTTGTGCTAGACACACTCCGAGAGCACCAGCTTTATGGCAAGCTCTCAAAATGCCAGTTCTGGTTACGTGAGGTCCATTTCTTGGGACACGTCATTTCTGAGGCGGGAGTTGCAGTGGATCCCGCGAAGATCGAGGCAGTGCTAGCTTGGGAGCCACCCAGGAGCGTGACAGAGGTGCGGAGCTTCTTGGGCCTAGAAGGATACTATCGGAGATTTGTGCCGGACTTCTCCAGAGTTGCGGCACCACTCTCAGCTTTGACAAAGAAGGGGAAACCCTTCGTGTGGTCAGACAGATGTCAGCAGAGCTTCCAGGAGCTGAGGCAGAGATTGACCAGCGCACCTATCTTGAGGTTTCCTGAGGAGGGAGTTGGGTACGTAGTTTACTGTGATGCATCAGGGACTGGACTCGGGTGCGTCCTGATGCAGGAGCAGGCCGTGATCGCCTACGGATCACGTCAGTTGAGGCCGCATGAGCAGAACTACGCCACTCATGACCTGGAGTTAGCAGCAGTGGTCTTCGCTCTGAAGACGTGGCGGCACTATCTGATGGGCGAGCGCTTCACGGTCTTTTCTGACCACCAGAGTCTCAGGTATATCTTCTCTCAGAAGGACCTGAACCTGAGACAGTGGAGATGGCTTGAGTTCCTCCAGGACTATGACTTTGAGATAGTCTATACTCCTGGGAAGGGGAACGTGGTAGCCGATGCCCTCAGCAGGAGGACGGGCATTCAGCTGCTTGAGGAGGCGACGGAGCAGCTAGCCTCCTTGCAGATATCCTTCGTGGATAGAGACGGAGCAGCCTTTCTTCAGTCTCTCACAGTCTCTCCTCCACTTCTACAGCGGGTCAGAGAGGCTCAGCGTGGGGACGCTGACTGTGAGACCCGGCGTGCACTGATATCCTCAGGTCAGGCGCCTGATGGTTTCTCCCTTGGAGCAGAGCACGACATCCTTTTCAGAGGGCGTACCTTCATACCAGTTGCTTTACGAGAGGAGGTGATGAGAGAGTTTCACACTTCTCCCTTGGCGGTACATCCCGGAGTGGCGAAGATGTACCAGGATCTCAGACGACAGCACTGGTGGCCGGGCATGAAGAAAGCTGTGGCAGAGTTCGTTTCACGATGCCTCACCTGCCAGCAGGTGAAGGCAGAGCATCAGGTACCAGCAGGTTTGGTACAGCCCTTGGAGGTCCCGGAGTGGAAGTGGGATAGCATATCTATGGTCTTCGTGACTGGACTTCCACGCACTTCCAGAGGTCACGACTCCATTTGGGTGATTGTCGACCGACTCACCAAGTCGGCACACTTCTTACCCATCAGAGAGCAGGGCTTAGTGGAGAGCTTGGGACGTCTTTACGTCCAGGAGATCGTACGGCTTCACGGTGTGCCATCATCTATCATCTCCGATCGAGATGCTCGTTTCACTTCCCGGCTTTGGAAGGGGTTGCAGGAGGCGTTCGGGACGCGGCTCCATCTGAGCACAGCCTTCCACCCTCAGACGGATGGTCAGACGGAGAGGACCATTCAGACACTCGAGGACATGCTCCGTGCATGTGTTATCGACTTTGGTCGCAGCTGGGAGGAACACCTACCCTTGGTGGAGTTCGCGTACAACAACAGCTACCACTCCACCATCGGGATGGCACCATACGAGGCGTTGTACGGCAGACCCTGCAGATCACCGTTGTGCTGGACAGAACCTGGGGAGTCAGCACTCGTGGGACCAGAGATGGTCCGAGCCACGACAGAGAAGGTCCAGATCATCCAGGAGAGGATGAGGACAGCTCAGAGCCGGCAGAAGTCATATGCTGACAGGAGGCGGAGGCCACTAGAGTTCGAGGATGGCGACCACGTCTTTTTGCGTGTCTCACCTCGACGTGGGTTGCGGAGATTTGGCCGAGGCGGCAAGTTGTCTCCACGCTTCATCGGGCCTTTCCAGGTCCTCAGCAGGATAGGAGAGGTGGCTTATCGCCTGGCTCTACCACCTCAGTTGCACCGGGTGCACGACGTCTTCCACGTGTCACAGCTGAGGAGATACGTGCACGACCCGACGCACATCATCGACTTTGGGGAGCTGGACGTGGACGATGAGGCGACTTTTGCGGAGGTTCCAGTGGAGATCGAGGATCGACAGGAGCGGGTCCTACGTGGGCGGTCGATTCCTCTTGTGCGCGTCAGATGGCAGCACGGGAACCTCCAGGAGAGCACTTGGGAGCGGGAGGCTCAGATGCGTGCTCAGTACCCCCATTTGTTCCCCTAGTTTTTTATGTATCTTTACGGGGACGTAAAGCCCTGATGTGGGAGTAATGTAAAGACCCAAAAATTTCAAGGAAATTTTTTTTCTTAATTTTCTTTGGAATTTTACAAGAGCGCAGCTTCAGACGGCACCTGATTCCGAGGCCCGGTGTGCCCGGAATCAATTTCCGAAGTTTGGCTCGGGTACGTTCAGTGAACGGACGAGCGGGTTTTTCTATCTTTTGAACCGGTGCCCGGAATCAAATTCTGAGGGCACCGATGAAATCGCAGCGCCGGTATTTGCTTAGAAACGCCTCTTCCGGAGTTGCGTTTGCTCAGACGTGGTTTTTAAATTTTGCGGCTTTAAGTCAGAAATAAAATAAAGTTTGTGCGACAACTTTATTTTATTTCACTTAAACTGCTTGGAAGCCACTTAAAGTCACTTAAAGGCGGCTTGAACTGAGTTGAACTGGATAGGATGCTATCCAGAAATATCCTACCCCTTGGTAGGATATTTGTGCGGTGGGACCCGCACGAGCCCCGCCGTTTCTTTCGCTAAGTAACGCACCCGCGAAAACCCGTCAAAGTAACTGAAAAGTCAACCGATGCGTTTTCTTTAATTCTTAACAGACCATTTAATTGGGCTGTTTCTTTCGTGAATTAAATGGGCTGTTTTATTCGTTGAATTAATTCAACGAATTGAGTGGGTCGTTACTTACGCGTTTTGCGTTTGTTGGCAAAATAATAAAATAGACAAACTTGTCTATTTTGGAGGATTGCTATTCCTCTGAGCCTCCACCCTCTCCGCGAAGAACGCGAAGAACGCGAAGAACGCGAAGAACGCGAAGAACGCCGGAACCGGAATTCGACGACGCACGATCCGCGACGTCGACAACTTTTCCGCGACCTTCTTCTTCTTCTTCTTCTTCTTCGGTGCCTCTTCTTCCGCGGCGAACGTGTGATCGGCAACAAAGGTGATAATCTAATCTTTTATTTCTCCCTTTTTTAAATTTCAATAACAACGGATTTAATTAATTAAATCTGTTTGTTCTTGATCCGGAGATTGGCGACGCGACGCCGGATACCGCGACGACGCGACGATCTCCTTCCTCCGCGACGAGCGATTCCGCGACGACCCCTCGTCCGACGACGACGACAAGGTAAGGGATGTTGGATTGTTTTATCTTTTTCCCCGTGTTTATTCTTTTTAAGTAAAGAACATAATCTCCGACAATTTTAATTTAATTAAAATTGTTGTTGATTTTCCCTCCCGGTGACGTTTATGACTAACGCGGAGGGTGCGGGTCTAACGAACAAGACCCGGCAACCCTCCGCCGATCTATTTTGTTGTGCGGATATGGCGGACGACGACGACAAACCGCGCGGCAGGGGCGATCCGTTGATCCCGCAGTGAAGGTCGGCATCCGGGAGGGGCAACGGCGCAGACGGGAGGCAAATCGGGCCACCGGAGCATCTCCGGCGGCCCGCGGAAGGCGGCGGCGGCGCCCGGCGCGCCGCCGTGGAGGAAGTCCGCCGCGGCTGAAGCCGCGGCGGCAACGGCAGCCGGTTCCGCGGCCGCGCGGAACCGGGAACGGACGCGGCGGCCCGGCCGCGTCCGCGTGAAAGGCGGCCCCCCGCGGGGCCGCGTTCCGTTTGAGCCGCGGGTTTGACCCGCGGCGGCGGCTCCCTCGGCCGCGCGGCCGAAGCCGAGCCGGCCGGTCCGGTCGGCCGGGTCGCGCCCAGGCCGGACCGGACCCGGCCTAGCCGGGTCGGGCCGGGTCGTGCCGACCCGGTTCGGGCCGACCCGGTTCGGCCGACCCAGGGGGGGGGGGGGGGGTTCGGGCCGGGTCGCCCCGGGCCCAGAACCCCCGTTTCGGGCCCTCTTCGGTCTTTCGCCCATATCTTGGGACTGGGACCTCCGATTGACGAACCGTCAGCGGCTACGCGATCCTTGGATCGAGACGGTCGTTTCGGTATATTATACTCAAGGTTTCGGAAGACTTTGGGTACGGCCGGGTTGGTTCGTACACGAAACCAACCGGGCCCTCGGAGCGGAAACGCTCATAACTTGAGCTACGGACGTCCGAACGACATTCCGTCAGCTGTGGTAGTTTCCTCTAAGTGAGACGGAGCTTTTGGCATACTCCGCCCGAGGATCGGACACAGGCGGAGTATGGTCGGGTTGGTTTTTCCCTAAAAAAACCAACCGGGCCCCTGGGACGAAAATGCCAATAACTCTCAGACCGGGCGTCCGATTGACGCGCCGTCTGTCGCGTTGAGATCCTGTTGTCGATACGGAACTTTTGGATACATCAACTTCGGACTACGTGTCAGTTGATGTATCAGCCCCTCGGCTCGTGGAGCGGACCCTCCTAAACGAGCTCGCTATGTACGGGAACCCTAGCGTGGACTGCGACGACGGCAGAGCAGAGATCCTCCGTGGACTGCGACGACGGCAGAGCAGAGATCCTCCGTGGACTGCGACGACGGCAGAGCAGAGATCCTCCGTGGACTGCGACGACGGCAGAGCAGAGATCCTCCGTGGACTGCGACGACGGCAGAGCAGAGATCCTCCGTGGACTGCGACGACGGCAGAGCAGAGATCCTCCGTGGACTGCGACGACGGCAGAGCAGAGATCCTCCGTGGACTGCGACGACGGCAGAGCAGAGATCCTTCGTGGACTGCAGCGACGACTGTGCAGGAACCTCAGTGGACTGCGTCGACTACTGCACTCAGCGATCCTACGCGGATCAGTGCCCGATCCTGTGTGGGTCCTACTACCGGTTCTGTGTGAGCCACTGCCTACCGGTTCTGTGTGAGCCACTGCCTACCGGTTCTGTGTGAGCCACTGCCTACAGGTTCTGTGTGAGCCCGATCCTGTGTGGGTCTTCTGCGGGGGTTAGTACCTATCGATCCTTCGTGGGTCCGACGACTTAGACGGATCAGTGATCGTCTTTGACGTCATCTGACAAAGTATACCTGGTTGAGCTGAATCTTATGTTACTCTCCTTTGTGGATTGTGTTGAACTATCCTTTGTGGATTTACTGTTAACTCTCCTTGTGGATTTGAGTCTTGCTTTCCTTTGTGGATTGAGTTGTTCTTGAGCTCGTGAGCAGAGCTAGAATTGGGGACCTAGGTATATGTATGGGCATATACCTAAGTCGAGTCAGATGTTACTTCGTGATTGCATATTTCTTTTGTGCTATATCCTTTGTGGATTTCGGGAGACCTTCGGGGGTCTCGGGGTCCTTACTGAGTAGTTGTACTCACCCCTGCACGGGCTATGCCCGCACCTTGTTGTGTTGGTTGCAGACGACGGACAGCGCTGATCACGGTTGGGCGTGGAGCAGGACGGTACCTGGAGGTGGACCACTGGGCGGGACGTGCTCAGAGCGGACGTGGGACCCGAGGAGCTTGGAGGCTATCTGTACCCACCCTTCAGGTGGGATTGCCAGTGGACGACACGAGGCCGCCGTCTTTTCTTCAGTTGCTGTACTTTACTTTTCAGTTGTACTTTACAGTTGGGCTTGTATTCCGGCCCCCTTTACTTTTCTGCACTTTACTTTCCGCTTGCTGACTCTGTGTGGTTGTTACTTATAAAGGCAATGCCTTCCCTGTTTACTGGGATTTTACGCCTTGGTGCTAGTCGCCAGCCCCTGGCCTATGGAAGGCGGGCTTGGGGTAGTCACGGCACGGGCCCCGAGGACGGGTCGTGACAGTTGTTATATTAATATTATATGTAATCACCAAATATTTTATTTCTCTTTTAATAATTTAATCTCTTTGATAGTTTTTGTTGCACGTTCCACTAATCATAAATGAGGAACTAAATATTATTATTTAAAAGTTACTATTATCACCTTGCCATTGGAATGGAAGATATGAATATGAATAAATGAATTATGATAATTTGGTTTACATAGGTATATATAATTAATTATTTTGTGTCAAAATAATTATGAATGAAAAGAAAATCCTGTTGAAAATAAAAGATATATTTTTATAAAAAAAATATTTAAATTTGCACAAGTGTTTTTTATAGCAATAAAATAAAAAACTATGCCTATTGGATTATATTAATCAAAAATATATATATATATATATATATATATATATTATTCATTTTATTTTTTTGACATTAATCTTATCGATTTTATAGACATGAAGAAAATACAATTTTATGTATAAAAAATTTGTATTTTTCTAAATGTTGTTTTCCAACATTTTGATGACAAACTTGTTTTAAAAATAAATTTTGATAATTTTAAAATATTTATTTAAAAAAATAAAATTCATTGTCTAAATTGTAATTTAAAAACTTTCTCTGGGTTATTTTGTTAATATTATTATAATAATTTTCAGTTTTTAATTGTGAAAAATAGTTCTTCATTCAAAAATGTTTTCTTTAAATTTTTTAAAATGAAAAATTATGTTTTGAATGTTTTTTTAATTTGAAATAGTTTGACTTTATTTTAAACAATCCAATTTTGTTTTTTGAAATTTATTTAATACGTTAATATAACATAAAAAAATATATATTTCAAAATGATTGTTGTTCAAAAAAAATATTTGCATTACAATTTGAAGATTGGATTTAAATTTAATTTATGAAAGATATGTGTTTTCAATTTTTTAATATAATGTCCATATTTTTAATAATTATTTAAAAATTCAGAAAATATCCCCCTTTTATTTTTAGTTAATATAAATAGTAACATTGGTAAATTTTCATTACCACTGTGAAGGGAAAATCAGGTAATTTAGGTTAAGAAATAATATGACAAGGACAATAACATTATCGTAAAAGTAAAAAAAAACTTCTTCGATGAATTAAATTAGACCATTAAAGAAATATAGTGAGAATTAAATATAATCATATATGAATCTTCTATATTGTTATTACATATTATGGTTATAATAAATTACATGGTTCGAAGTTATCAAGTTCTATTCATATTTTTAATGACTAATTTAGTGAATAGTATTAAATTTGAAAATAATTATATTTTATGAAATTAAAATTTTATTAAAATATTAAATTACAATTAAAATCATTAAAAAATAAACAAATAATTATGATACTGTCTAAAAATTAATATATTGTAATTTTATGATCCAATTAAACCATAAAAAATTATAACCCTTTATTAACAAAAAAGTTCCCACCACAATTGAAATTAAAAATGGTTAATTTTGGGTAAATCAAAATAAAAAGGTCTAAAATAAAACGAAAACATCTCAAAATTTTATGGGTTTACGAGATTAAAACCCCATATTATATTATATTTGAATTAATTGAAATTGACTTTTTTATATAGAAAATTAATTTCATAGAGTTTTTCTTTTGAGATATTTCCAAAACAACCTTCTCCTCCATCATAATTACCACCCCCTATAACCCCTTGTACTCAAACAATTGATGACTTAGGATTTTCAAATTACTTCCAATATTAGTCCTCCAATGTATTCCCATAGACATGTACTTTGTTTCTCACAAAAATACCAATTCAATAACCCTTAATGGATTCCTCAATGTGGCGGTATTGAAGGGGGAACATTCTCCTAAACCATTTGTCTTAATTTATTTTCATCTTCTACTATCTCCACATATCATTTATCAATAAAATCAAAATAAATACAGAATTATTTATATATTATAATTTTATATTATTAATTTAATATCTTATTTTCACTCATTTTTACATATACTTTTATTCAATGAGTGGAAACAATTGTCAAAATTATTTCGATTAACCATCTCCTTGTATAACGAGTATTCATTTTTCATTACTTCCTTCTTGGATGGCCATAAAAATTTTATTATTTTTAAATAATATTTTAATATTTATATTATAACATTTTAATTTTTCTAGAATTAATATATACAGATAATATTAAATAACAAATCAAAAGTTGTTTGTGCTGATAAAAAAACCTCCAAAATTAACAAAAAAAAAATTAATTAATGTTTTATCAAATGAATCATACTTATGTGATAAAAAATTCTATAAGGAACCACTTAAACTTATTAAATGTCATTATTACGATTAAATTTTACTTATGGAGTTTTATTCTCAATTAAAAAGAACATCGATAATTATAAAGATGTTAACCAACAATGAAACTGTGTAACGAACTGTCTAAGGATGACAAAATTCATCTTCATAACTCATAAAAGTGGTTTGAAATGAACTAATTTTTTTTTAATAAATAAAATAAATGTGTAAGATGTTATGGATTAATTAATTAATGAATATAATTTTATTATCTATGATATTATATACAAGAGCAAAATTCATTCAGACGTAAGTTAAGGAATCTTTCAAAACCTACAAATTACATTTGGGTTATGCTTTCTCTCTCTTTAACTAATGTATTTATTAATTATAATTATTTACTTCTGCTATATTCTATGATTATATACCAAAAATATTTATTCATCTTAATAAATTTTTATTTTGTGGGGAATTACATGTTTTTATAAATGTTTCCATTATCAATTCTAATTAATATGAAAACCTGATTAAATAGAACATCTCGATTTCATACCCATTGTAATTTAAAATCCATAAACTATTTAAGAGAAAAAAAATTTCTAAGATTAAACATTTTATTATAAAAATATAACATAGTTCACCTATGGTTTTTTGAAATCAATTATTCGTTCATCCCTTTGAAATAATTTTTATTCCATTCCCTTTAAATCCATTGAAGTGACACTTTTCTAATGTTTCATAGAAAATATTTTCACATATTCACTTCCAATGGAAACCATTATTCCTGATATAAAGTTATTTTTACTTTTTTGTTGTATAAATATGATTTAATCCCTTATTTTAGGGTAATAATTATTATACACCGTTGGGTTAATCTTTATGAACTGATTATAAAAACCACTTATATCAATGAGAAACACTCATGTATGATTATTGATGTAGTGAAAATATGCATTAAAATGTTATGTAGGGTGAACCAAGATAGGGATCTAATGAATTTGGTAATGTTTAGTCTCATGAAACATCATGTAAGTTATTAGGGAGAAAACATAATTCCTTAAGGGACTCTGTCCACAATGTGATATAATATTTCTTGTTAGCCTTGAATCATGTTTATATCATGTTATATGTTGTTTCCCACATTCCTGTGATAAAATTATAATAATATTACATGTTTTATATTTCATTATTTATTATATTTATTCATGATACATTACTTTTATGTTTAAATTTAATTAATCTTAACTCATTTTCTATGACCTATTCTTGGATATATTTCCTTAATAGGCTTTTTATCCCATTCTTTTTTGTTTATGTATTAACCATGTAATCCTAAGTGAATATAAAATCTCAAAGGGTGTTATGATTTAATAATGAAAATAAATAAAAATATGTTCATTTTAGTTTCATGTTTTTAAAATTTGTACCAACTCTTTCAGAGACACTAGACTTGTCGATCCTTTGATTGTATTTCACTAATAAATAAACATATAATATAATAATATGCTTAAAATGGTTTTGTTTTTATAGGTGGTAATAGAGAATGGTCTAGTTATTTTTGGGGATTAGGGATATAAAATATTAAACAAAAAAACATATTTATAATTATATTTCTATTGAATAGAGACCTGTAGTTTGGATATAAACGGATGCATAACCCAAGGTACATAGGACCCTTTGAGATCCCGGATCATATTGGTGATGCGGCCTATCAACTTGTACTTCCACTAAGTATCTATAATGTTAATAATGTGTTCTATATATCACAATTTTGGAATTACATTCCTTGTGCCTCACAAATAAAAAATCCAGAGGTGGTGAAATTGGACATTGATCTCCCATATGAGTATGAACCAGTAAAGATAATGGAAATTAGAGATAATGTTCTACATGACATGACCACTAAAATTGTTATTATACTATAAAGTAACACAAAATATTAAGAGGTGACATGGGAATTGATGGACATGATGAAAGAGAAGTACCCTCCCATAATTTGAATTTAGTATATAAAACAAAATATTGGGGGTGAAATTTCTTAACTGGGGAGAATGTAAAACTGCTAATATTTTATTTTTCATTACATAGTTTTATTTCTTCAATATCTTATGTTGAACGCAACATCATGATTAAATTAAAAAAAATAGTATTATTTAATTTTTTAAATATAATTGTGCTATTAGAATGGTGTGAATGAACATCATTAACTGAATTATGGAAATAATTTTTTTAAATTTATATATAATGAATTATTTTTCTGAAGAAATAATTATAAATGAAAAAGAAAATATTTTGAAAATAAAAGTAAATATTTTTATGAAAAAATATTTAAATGTGAAAAAATATGTTTTATAGTATGAAAATATAAAAATTACTATTATTGGATTATATTTATAAAAATTACATATTATATATTTAATATAATTATTAAAATTCAACTTATGTGTTTTCTAGACTTGATTTAAAAATCCAAATTTACACTTAAAAATGAATTATTTTTCTAAAAGCTATTTTCTTTTTTTTAATGGTGAATTTGTTTTAATAATATATTTTGAAGCTTCTAGATATATTATTTCAAAAATAAACTTATTTTTTTAAATCATAATATCAAAATCATCTAAAGATAATTATTTTAACTCTAATGATATGTTTCTTTTATAATAGTGAAAAATACTATTTTTTTGAAAATAATATTTTGTTTTTAATGATTTTCAAAGGTAAATTTATGTTTTAAATAAGTATTAAATTATAATAAGTTTTTTTATAATAATTCAATGATGATTTTTGAAATGGAATTTATAATTAAATATCATATAAAAACATTTTATATTTCATTATGACATTTTTCTTTAAACTATTTTTCATTGCATTTTGAGGGTTAAAATTTACTTTAAATTATTCAACATAAGAGTTTTGAATTTTTAAAATAAATATATATATTTTGAATATGGAGTTCTACATTTACTAAATATAACACTTTTATTTTGGGAAAATATTAACAGTAACCTTGGTGAATTTTTGTTTCCACTATTATGTGTAAATCATGTAAATAAAGGTAATTAAATAAATAATAACAAATATAAAATTACCAAAATACATGAAAAAGATAATTAGAGGATTTAAAATAAACCATTATCTCATATGAATCTAAATTGAATCATTATTGGAATACATTCCTTGAAAATGAGATAAATATTTTTAAAATCAATGAAATTGGAAAATATAACACTCTTACTAATGAAAAGTACAATAATTTAAATATCTAAAAAACATGAAGTTATGCTAGACTGTAAATATTATTTTTAAATATAATATATTTACCTAAATAATTATAATTTATTTATAATTTTTATGTATAAAATAATTACCTTAAATGCTGACACAATGTAGATGTGGTAAATATTTTATCGATGGAAATATCAAATTAAAAATATTTGAAATATTAAAATCAATATAATGTAACTTAATTAAGGTGGCTTATAATTTTTATAGACGAATATGACATATTATGGGTGTATAATTTTTTTTTAAGTTTTAATCTGGTATTGATATTTTTGAAAGCCAACGTATTGAATATTATCAAAATTGACAATAATGATATTTTAAGGGATTAATATTTTATTAAGTTAATAAATAATAATATAAAACATTAAAAAAATAATTAATTATTCTGTTATATAAAATGTAGTAAATTATAAATTTATGGAAGGTTACACCATATAATTTATATTTATAGAAATTTAATATTAAAAAATTTGTTACAATAGTTAAAATTAAAAAACGATAATTAAGGGTTAATCAAAATTAAATTGTTTAAAATAAAACCAAAAACTTATAAAATTTATTTTTTGATGATATTAAAACCATATCAAATCATATATCATAATCCATTTCTATTTCTTTATATTTGGTTAGAAAATTAATTTTTTTTATAAATTATGATTTTGAGAAATTTCCAATAACACACCTCTCATTCTTTATAAATATCACCCATTACAACCCTTTATCCTCGCACCTTCAAAGACATGAATAATTTCAAATACCAATATAACACTCTAATATCCTCTCTCCCCATGTACAAGTCTTATTGGTTTCACTAAGAGTCCAATTAAATTCTAGTTAAGTGATCCTTGAAGAGGTGATATTCAAGAGGTAACATTCTCAAACCACATCTCGTTGTTTATTTTATTTTTCTAGCTACTCATCAACTCCATCATCCATAAAATAAGAATAACTATTGTGAAATATAAACAGTGAAATTTTATAATTATAATTGAATATACTCTATCCACCCCTTTTATCATCTCCTCCTTTTAAATGACATGAAACTATTATCAAAATTATGGAGATTAACTGTCTGTCAGGATACTGATATTTCGTTTTTCATTACTACCTTAATCGCTTGACATAATAACTTTATTGTAGTTAAATTATATTGTAATATTTATATTATAAATTTTTTCATATTCTTGAATTAATATATATTCATAATATTAAATAATAATACAAAACCAGTTCACGATGATCAAAAAAATGCCACAATAAACTAAACATTTATCACTAATGTTTTACAAAATAAATCATCCTAATGTGAGAATATAATTTAATATAAACAAAAAACTCCAACATTTAGATGTGTATTAAAACCATTTTATTTAAATACTATATTTTTATTCTCATTCTATATTTACTTACATAATTATACACAACTTAACCAATCCCACAACCATGAAACGAACACACCCTGAATCACAAACATGAACATTATAACTCCGAAAATTATTATAAATGAATTTAATATAATTATAATAAATAAAATAATTTCTTATAGATTTTTATTAATTAATTAATGAATCTAATTTCATTATCTTGGACATTAATTATAACTACATAACGCTTTCGAATGTAAGGCGATGGAACTTTTCAAACCTCCAAATTAAATTTGTGTTTTGATTTCTCTCTCTGAGAAAAATATATATCTTAATTATTCTCATATACTTATCATATATAATATTTTAATTTATCAAAATTATGTATATATATTAATTCATCTTTCTTTTGTGAGGAACTACATGTTTGTTTAATGGACCCTTCTCAATTCTACAAGACAAGAAAACCCGGTTAACGAGAACTTCTTTATTTCATACCCATTTTCAAGTACACTCCATAAATCGTTTTGAGCCAAAAATATTTTCTATAAAATCATTCATTTTATCATAAAAAATAAAATATTTCATTTATGGTTTTACGAAATCAATTATTCATTTATCCTCTTTAAATTCTCTTTATTATTTTCCTTTAAACTGCACTAAAGTGGATTATTTCTAATGTTTCTTAAACAATATTTTTAATGTATTAAAATTGGTTATACATAATTATTCATGATATATTATAATTTATAATCTATTATTTTCGAAAAATTAATTAATAACATATTTCAAGGATATAATTTTTGATACACCATTTGGTTTTGCTTTATGACATGATTATGAAACCCATTTATTTCCATGAGAAACCATATTGAATGATTATTTCTGTGGTGAACATATGTATGAACAAGTTATGGTGGGTGAACCTAGATTACAGTCCCATTTGTTAGGGAAGGTTTAGTATCATGATACTTCATGTATAATATTATGGAGTAAACCTAATTCATTATGTGTCTTTTTCCTCCATGTGATATAGTATTTGGAGTTATCCTTGGATCATGTTTATGTAATGTTATTTGTTAGTTACACTTTTCTATGTTTCCGAAATTATAATATTCCATGTTCTATGTTCAATGTGTCATGTTTTCTATTTCTGATCATTTTCTATTCTTTTATGTTATTATTTAATAAAATTTAACCCTTGTGGTATGATTTATTCCCATGATTATTCCAATAATGGGTTTTGTTGCTCATTAATTTTTCCAATGTATTCCCCATGTTATCCTATATAGATATAGAATCTCAAAAGATGCTATAAGATCATTTTGATGTTAAAGAAAAAAATATGTTTATTATAGTTTCATTTTTTATAATTATGTTCCAAATCATTCAAATACACAAGACTTGTCCATAATTGTCTAATATTTTATGATTAATTATAATTAAATTCATGTTATATTATGTATAAAAGTACTGTTTAATTAAATTTGGAATCATATCATGATCTAGTAAATAAAAGGAAATAATTTTAGAAATATATATACAATTTCTATTCAATCTAATCTTTAACATTCATTCTATGTATTCTCTAGACATGATATAAAAATCAAATTTTACCAACAAAAAAGCTGTATTTTTGTAATTGCTATTTTGGAGAATTTTGATAATGGAATTTTTTAAAAACAAAATTGTGACACATTTATAAATTATATTTCTCAAAATAAACATTATTTATGAAATTTTATTGTCAAAATTAACTTAGAGTTATTTTTCATATTTTTCCGGTATGCCTCCTATTTCAATTGTAAAAAATATCAATTTTAACGAAAATTGATTTTTATTTTTAATATTATTAGAAGGTAAAATTATGTTTTGAATTAGTTTTTAATTTTAAATAGTTATTTTTTAAAATTATACATTTATTGTTTTTTAAATGGAATAATATATGAAAATAGTATAAAACATTTTAAAATTGCGGATTATTTGTTTTCCAAAAAAATGGTTTTCATTTCATTTGGTCAATTTAAATTTAATTTAAATTATTCAAATTCTATATTTTGTATGTTGAAAAATGAATTTCATAGTTTGAATTAATAATTACACAGTCGGTACATTTACAACTTTTATTTTTTGGACTATTTGAAAAGTAACCATGGTAACTTTTTTGTGACCACTTTTAAGGGTAAATTGAGGAAATAAGGGTAAAAGATAACATGATAATGGCTATAAAAATACCCTAACCCTTGGAAAAATATTAATAGATTAATTAAATTATACCCTTAACAACTATGGATTTAAATTTAATTTTTTAATTGAATCTTTACCATGAAAATGAAATATATATTATTAAAAAGAAGTGACCAAATTTCACACTATTATTTTTAATAAATATAATACTATTAATATGTGGTTAGAAGAAGGTATTATAGTCAGTAAATATTCTTTTTAAATTTAATATATATTCACCACATAGATAAATTATTATTAAACCCTAATGATATAACAAACTTAATATCATCTATTTAGTGGGAATTTTTTATAACAAAGTCATTAACTACACAAATCTTCACTTATATCAAAAGGGTTAAAAAATCATCATTCATTAATATGGTAGACTATGGCCATATGAACCGATGCCATTCGTTATTTTGTTACCACCATTCATGTTTGGAATGACTATAGATATAAATTAGATTTATGATATTTATGAATTATTTAAACCTATAGATTCAATATATCATATAAATTTTTTTATACAATTTTATACAAGATATGATAATGTCGCCCATGTATACAATGTACAAGACCTATGGGAGGGATGTGATTCGCCTTTCACTAAAAAATCACATAGAGGGTGATAATTATAATGATAATAATAACATGTGACATAAATTAAATAATTATTATACTCTTGAAATATATATCATTAAGAATTATATTATATAAATTTTTTCACTTTTCCACTCACTTGAAGATGATAATATCATTTCTGTACATTAGGATCACCTTCTTTATAAAGTGATGTGAGTCATTTTTCATGACAACACCACATGGATTATTTATATATAAGTATATAATATGGTATATATGATATTATTATCATTATATAAATATTATATGTAACACCCAGATATTTTATTTCTATTTAAATAATTTAATTTAATTGATTTTATGTATTGCATGCAACACTGAGATTAAATAAGGAACTAAATATTATTATTTAAAATTTACCATTATATCTTAACCTTTGGAATAGAAGGTATGAATAAGATTAACTGAATTATGAAAATATGAGTTACACAACAATATATAATTAATTTTTTGGTGACCAATTATTTATAAAGGTAAATAAAATCCTTTTGAAAATAAATGAAAATATTTTTAGGATAAATTATTTAAATGCCCAAAAGTGTGTTTTATACCAATAAAATAAAAATGTATGTTTGTGTGATTAAATTATTCACACATAATAATATATATATTTAATTCATTCAATCTATTTTTTTACATTCATCCTATCTGTTTTATAGACATTATATAAAAATCCAATTTTATGTATAAAAAATATGCATTTTTCTAAATGGTGTTTTTCCGTCTTTTGAAGACACACTTGTTTTAAAAATAAATTTTATTTTTTTAATAAATTTATCAAAAAATAAACATTATTTATTAAATTGGAATTTAATATTTTTCTTAGGGTTATTTTATAGTATTTTTCAAACATGTATTATTTTTTAAAGTGACAAATACAAATTTTATTCAATATTTTTGTTAATTTTTAATTTTTTTATAATTAAATTTTTTTTTGTGTTTAAAATTATAACTAGGTTTAATTTTTTTAAAACAACACAATTGTGTTTTTTAAAAAGATTAAATGCTTTAATATATTATAAAAACATATTATATTTCATAATGACTATTTTTTAAAAGAATTTTTTTTTAATTTTACCGATATTAATTAAAAATAAATCTTGCAACATATGTGTTTGGAATTTTGAAAAACTAATTCCATATTTGTGATAATTATTTACAATTCTGAAAACAGACCCCATTTATTTTATTCAATATGAATAGTTACCTTGGTATATTTTCATTTAATGGTTAAGGATAAATCAGGTAATTTAGATCAAAAAGTAATATGATAAAGACTATAAAATTACTATAACAGATGAAAAAATCATATTGGATGAATTTGATTAAACAATTAAAAATAAATATCGTAATAATTAAAAATGGTTATACATGAATATTATATATGTTGATTATAGATTATGTGTATATTAAATGATTTTGTTTGAAGTTATCATGTTCAATTCATATTTTTTAGCTAGATAGGGTTCGCTCGGTGAGATATGGAGGCATATCTCTTTTGGTGGTATTCTCTGGATCAGATGCTTCTTCCCGTTGCTAGTAGGTTCTTCTCCCAAATCCTTGTAGTTGGATAGGGTTTATTTGGCGGCACGGTGCGACCAAGCTTCAACTACCGAAGGCTGTCATTGCATCTCGGGTGGGTGCGCAAGGTGGTTCGCCACATCCCTTTGAGTGTTCTGGTTGGCGGCGACGGGATCTGGTCCCAACGAGACCTCCTTCAGGCGTTTCAGTGATTTCTATTTTCATTTTATTGCAATAATTTTGGTTTCAGATTCTTTTGTTTGTGTTGCGCGAAGCTACACATTGAAGGCCCTCCAGAAATCTATGAATTTTGGGTTTGATGTTTCTTGATTTCATTTTTGATTTTCAGTTCGGGTTTATTTGCAACTGTTGGTTTTTCTCCTCTGGGAGTCAGTGATTTGATGCTTGCTGACTTCACATTTTGGATCTTGTGTCCATTTCTATTTGATTCTGGTATTCTGGGTTTTGAAATCGTGGAGATCTCATGTTGGTATTTGAGAATAACGTGCGATGGTGTTACAGTAGTGATTTTTGGAGGAACCAGTGGTGATTTTTATGAAGTCGTGATGTTTGTTTTGAGAAATCAGTGGTGATTTTTACAAATAAGTGGATAACTATGGGGACGTGAAGACATGATGGTGATAGAAATTGTTGTGATGTTTGGCCGGCGAGTGATGATGCGGTTAGGTCCTCTTCGATGGTGGGATTCTCAGGCAGCACGTTTTGCCCCAGATTCTAATTTTTGAATTTGAATTTAAGTTTTGAATGTGGGTTTTGGATTCAGGTTTGTGGGAATGGTGTTTTATGTGTGTGATGATTTTATTGTCTTTCGGTTTTTGTAAGGTTCTCACTTTTCCAAAAGTGACTTTTATTTAGAAAATGATAAAAAGGATTTCAGGTAATTCATATTTTTTGAAATTTAATGTAGTCAATATTAGTAAATTTCACTATAATTATATTTTTTATGATTAAAATATTAATAAAATTTTAAATAAAAATAAAAATATTTAAAAAATGAAAAAATAATTATGATAGATCTAAAATTTAATATATTGGAAATTTAATATCCAATTAAACCAGATAGTTATAAATTATAACCTATTAATATGAAAAAATATTCCACCACAATTAAAATTAAAATTGGTAAATTAAGGGTTAATCAAAATGATAATGTTTAAAATAAAACCAAAAAAATTATAATTATATTGGTTTATGATATTAATACCCTATAATATATTAAATTTGACTCCATGGAAATGGTTTTTATTTGTATAGATAATTAATTTCATCAAATTTTACCTTTTGAGAAATTTACATAAACTTCCTTCTCCTTCCTTATAATTACCAACCCATATAACCCCTTATACTCAATTATTCCATGACATTAGGAATTTAAATTCTCTTACAAAATTAGTCCTCCAAACTAGCCCCACATCCATGTTCTTTTTGTTTCACAAAAATACCAATTCAATGATCCTCACGGGTTACTTCAATGAGGTTATATTCAAGAGGGAACATTCTCAAACCAGTTCTTGTAATTTATTTTCTTTTTCTACCTTCTCCACACCTCATTTATACATAAAATCATAATAAATAAATTATTATTTATTTATTATAATGTAACATTTCTAATGTAATATCAAATATTGAGCCATCTTCTCATATCCACTAATTTAATGAAAGGAAACCATTTTTCCAAATTATGTCGAATAACCATATCCTTGGATAATGAGTTTTCATTTTTCATTACTGCCTTCATGGATGTCCTTGAAAAGGTTATATTGTTAAATAATATTTTAATATGTATATTAAAACTTGTTTCATGTTCTGGAATTAAATTATTTCATTACTATTAAATAAAAAACAAAAATAGTTTGTGTTTATCAACAAACCTCAAAAAAATGAAATTTTCATAATTAGTTTTTTATCGAATTAATTATCCTTATTGGAGAAAATTGATATAAAGAACCATTTTAACTTTTTAAAGTTAATCAATACCATTATATTTTACTTATTCAGTTCTATTCTCATTCATGAAGGACTTCCATAATTATACATAAGTTAGCCAATCATGTAACCATGAAATGAACACTTCTAGTATGATGAAATTGATCATTATAAATCATCAAAATGGTTTTAATTGATCATGAATAATTTTAATAAATCAAATAAAATTTTAATAGGTTATTATTTATGAAATAAATTATTCTAATTTGATTTTCTTAGATATTATGTACCAGTGAATAATTCAATTATACGTAAGTTAAGGGATCATTCAAAACATCCAAATTACATTTGGGTTCATCTTTTATTACATTAAAAAATGTATTTATTAATTATTATTTTATACATCACCAATATTATTTCTTTATATACCAAAAATAATTTATTTAGCTCAATTAATGTTTCTTAGGTGGGGAATTACATTTTTTTTATAAAATGATCTCTTCCCAATTCATATCAACAAGAAAACCAGATTAAAGGTAACTTCTCTATTTTTTTATTGTTTTAATCTTAAATCCATAAACTATTTTAAGAAAACAATATATTTATTTGATTACTCATTTTCTCATGATAAAATATCATAGTTCATTTATGGTTTTATGTAATAAATTATTCCTTTATCCTCTTGAAAGAATCATTATTAGATTCCCTTAAACCGTATTGAACTTGGTTAATTTTAATGATTCATAAAAAAAATCATTTATTCACTTTTGTTGGAAATAAATATTCATGATCTAATATAATTTTCAATTTATTATTATTATGATATTATTTAATACCATATTTCATGGATATCATTATGATACACCCTTTTGTTATGCCTTATGACATGATTATGAAAACTGTATCATTGTCTAAGTGACCTTTGGGTTTGATTATTTTTGTGGTGCACATATGCATGAACATGTTATATAGGTTGATCCGAGATAGATCTCCAATGAATTGGGTAATTTTTAGTCTCATTAAACATCATGTATGAGATTACGGGTTAAAAATAATTCCTTAATGGGCTCTATCCACCAACGTAATATAATATTCAAAGATATTGTGACAAAAAGTTTCTGTCATGTTATATGTTTCTTTCACATTCCAACGATACCATTACCCCAATTTTACAAGTATTAAATGTAATTATTTTTTATGTTTATTCATGAATAATTCCTTTTCGGTTATCATTTTTTGCATTTTAACTCATTTTCTACGACTTATTCCAAGGTTTATTCCCATACTGGGAATTTTAGCCTATTCTTTTTGTCTATGTATTGCCCAATATATCCAATGATGATATTGGGTAAAAAAAATAAGTTATGATCTATTTATGATGATAAATATTTTTTTTATTATAGTTTCATGTTTTCTAAATATGTACAAAATCTTTTGGAGACACTAGACATATCGATCCTTGGATTGTATTTCATAAATAAATAAACATAAAATCATATAGTAATAAGTTTAAAGGGATTTGGGTGCTATAGTTGGCATTAGAGAACTATCTAGTTATATTTGGTGATTAAGAGTAGAAACAATTAAGAAAACCCCTATTTATAATTATTTAACCATGGAATAGGGTCATGTAGTTAGGAAAAAAAGGGATGTGTATGTCAATGTACATTGGCCCCTTTGAGATCCCTGATTGTACTGGGATAGTAGACCATCAACATTCACATCGACCAACTATGGATATCATTAATGATGTGTTCTAAATATCACTATTGAAGAATTACATTCCTTATCCATTACAAATAATAAATCCATAGGTTGTGAAATTGGATATTTATATCTCTAATTAGGAGAATCCAGTAAAGATCATAAAATCTAGGGGTAATGTTCTACACATCATTACCACTAACATGGTTTAATTATTCTGAAAGAACAAAAAATATGTAGAGGTGATATGGGAATTAAAGGATATGATGAAAGAAAAGTGCCCTAACATGTTTTGAAATTAGTATATAAAACATAAATTTGGGGGTGAAATTTCTTATGGGGGGTGAATATAAAACCCCTTATATTTTATTCTTCTGTATGTAATTTAACTTCGTTAATTTCTTGTGTTGCATTCAACATAATGATTAAATGAAAAAAATTATTATTTAAATTTTACCATTAAAACCTAGATGATAGAATGGTTTTAATGATCATGACTAAATAAATTATGAAAATTTAGTTTATACATGCATATATAATGAATTATTTGGTAAAAAAATAATTATAAATGAAAATAAAACCCATTTAAAAATAAAACAAAATATGTATTTCGAAAAAATATTTAAATGAACAAAAATATGTTATATAATAGTAAAATATAAAAATTTCTATTTTTTTATTATTTTAAACAAATAAATATATGATATTCAATATAATGTTTCACATTCAATATATATTTTTTCATTACACAATATAAGAATCCAAATTTACCCATAAAAAATTTTATTTCTATCATTTGTTTTCTTCCTTTTGAAGGTGCAATAGATTTAAAAATAATGTTTGATGCTTTTAGAAATTTTAAATCAAAAATTAAATATAAAATTTTAAATCATAATATCAAAATAAACTTAAGGTTAATATTTGGTATTATGATGATATGATTCATTTTATAAAAGGGAAAAATTATAATTTTATTTTAAATTGTATTTTATTTTTAATGATTTTAAGAAGTCCAATTTTGGTTAGAATTAGTTATAAATTAAAATTAGTTAAATTTTATTTAAAAAAATTCCGTTATTAATTTTTAGATGGATTTGATACTTAAATATTTAATATAATAATTTTAAATTTCATTATGATTTTTTCTAAAAAAAACTAAAGTTCATTACATTTTAAAGATTTAAATTTAATTTAAAATTATTAACTTATGAGTTTTGAATTTTTAAAATTTGATTCCATATTTCGAATATGGAGTTCTAAAATTATTAAATATAACATTTTTATTTTTTCACAATATGAATTGTAACCATGGTAAATTTTTGTTACACCTACTATTGGTAGATTGGGTTAATAAGTGTATTGAATAAAATAACCAGGACAATTAAATTACCCAAATACATGAAAAAATATTATTGGATAAATTAAATTCGACCGTTATAACATATGGTTCTAAATTGAAACATTAGTGGAAAGTGTTCCGTAAAAACGATATTAGTATTATAAATATCAATAAAATTGAAAAAATGTCATACTATTATTATTAATAATTATTAAATTTTAATATGTTAAAAAACAAAAGGTTTTCTTGACTGTATATATTATTTTCAAAAATAAAATATTTAACTAAATAATGTTAATTTATTTATAATTCATATAGTGCAATAATTACCTTAATTTCTGACACAATAGAGATGTAATAAAAATTTTATCGATCGATATATCAATTAAATGATATTATAAATTTTAAAAATAATATAATGTAAATAAATTAAGGTGGTTCATGATTTTAATATATTTTTTTGACATATTATGGGTGTATTAAATTATATATTTTTGTTACATTGTTGTATTTATATTTTTAAATGTCAAAGTATTGAATATTATCAAAATTTATAGTAATGATATTTTAAGGGATTATGATTTTATTAAATTATTTAATTATCATAAAATATTTACAAATAAAAAATATTTATAATATTATCTAAAATTTCTTATCTTATACATTTATGTAAAAATTACACCATCTAATTAATATTTATAAAATTTCAATATTGAAAATGTGGTACAACATTTACAATAAGAAAAGGTTAATTAAGGGTTAATCAAAATGATAATGATTAATGTAAACCCACATATAATCTAAAATTAATTTTGGAATGATATTAAAACTGTATCCCGTATTATATTCTAATCCATCTTCATTTGGTGATATTTTGATGGAAAATTATTTTTTTTAGAATTTACGATTTTTGGGAAATTTCTAATAACACTCCTCTCGTCCCCTATAAAAATCAACCCTTACCACACCTTTTCGTTACACCTTACATGCCTTGAATCATTAAAAATATGTATCAAACACTCTACTATAATCTCTCCCCATGTAAAAGTCTTATTGGTTTCACTATGAGACCCATTACCTGCTCGTTAACTGATCCTTCAAGGAGGTGATTTTCAGGATATAATATTCTCAAACCACACCTCATAATTTATTTTCTTCTTCTTGATTATCTTTAACTCCTTCATCTATAAAATAATAATAAATACTGTAAAGACCCATAAAAATCAAGGGAATTTTTTTTCTAAATTTTCTTTGGGATTTTACAAGACGCAGTTTCTGACGGCGCCTGATTCCGGGGCCCGGTGTGCCCGGAATCGATTTCTGAAGTTTAGCTCGGGTACGTTCAGTGAACAAACGAGCGGGATTTTCGATCTTTTGAGCAGGTGCATGGAATCAAAATCAGAGGGCACCGATGGAACTGTTGCGCCGGTAATTTCTTAAAAAGACCCTTACTGGAGTTGCGTTTTCTCGGGAGAGTTGTTTAAAAAATTGCGAGGGATAAAATATAATTATTACAATTATATTTTATTTTCATGTTAATTAGATTAAGTGTTACAACACTTTGACCCTCTGTTAAGTGGTTATAACCTTTGTAAGGGAGTTTGGGGTGGGACCCACTTGAAGTTAACCACCCATGAGAGGATTAAAGGTGAGGTGGGGCCCACACGAACCCCACCCCTTCACATTCCTCTTAAACTCCCTAACTCCCTCTTTAATTTTTTGTAATCTTATCTTTAATGAGTAACCTTCCATTTTCCCACTCTCTCCCTCATTAAATCTTGCCAACACACACATTGAATTAAGTGAATTCAACTTTAGAAATTATTTTGGAAAAGCTTGGCTTGGGTTGATTAAATAATGTAGAACCATAATTTTTTTTGTGAAGTGTTGGAATTTGTGGTGTTGAGGGTAAGGGAAGAGAGCTTGGGAGTTCATAAAGAAATTATTATTATTATTATTCTTCTTCTTCTTCTTCTTCTTATTCATCAAGGAACGTCGATTCGGCGACCCGGATTCTTCCGCCTTCTTCTTCCTCGACAAAGGAGGAGGCACCGACATGGGAACTCACCAACGACATTCCGCCTTTCAATTTTTCTCACCGTGTGAAAGGAAGGGAGACGCTGCTTCCTCCTTGGACGTTCTTCGTCGGCATATACAGAACCTCACCCCGCGACACTGTTTTGCACGACACCGTCGTTTGACAACATTTGTCAAGGTAAGGGTTTTATGCGTTTCTTTTCGTGGATTACTTCCGTTATCTATCCACATTCAATTGGACCGCTTGCTATCGTTTAATGGGAGGGGGCCGGACCGCACAAACACATCTGACCCTCCTCCCTTATTATTTTTTTTTTGTGTTGTAACGGTTCATAGGAAAGTGACGCGGTGTCGTCTCACCGCGCGGGAACGGACGACAAGGATGTGCGACGACGTCACACCGCAAATTTGAAAATCGAACCAAGCCGCAGCGCCGTCGCGCCGTGCCGGAAGAAAACCCTGAAGACACCGCAGCCAGAGCAGGTCCGTGGAAGAGGGGTGCGGCACCGTTGTGTCGTGCCGGACAGAATAAGCCGCAGCTTAGGCCGCGGAGAAGAAGGGGGACCAGCGGCCGGTTCCGGGCCGCCTGCGTCGGAGCAGGGGGACCGACCCCCGCCGGTCCCGTGGAGGCCGAAGTCGGACGGCCGGAGCGGGCCGACCGGTCAGGGGGAGAGCCGGGGGTTACGAACCCCGGCTGGCCAGCAAAGAGAGGCCCCCATTATGGGTGGCCACGGCTCCAAACGGCAGGGGGAAGCCCACCCCCCCCCCTCGCACTCCCGAACGGCTCGGCCGAGCCACCTAGCCAGCACGCCAGACCGCCAGCGCGCCGGGCCGTCGAGCCGAGCCGTGCCCAGGCCGGGCAGGGCCACGCCCAAGCAGGCCGACCCGGACCCGGGTCGGGTCAACCCGGTTTGGGCCGACCCAGGGGGTATCGGGCCGAGTCGGCCCGAGCCCGAAACCACCACTTTCGAGCCTTTCACGGTCTTTTACCCATAACTTCGGCTGCGGACCTCCGATCTACACACAGTTAGCTGCGATGCGATATTTGGATCGAGACGGTCGTTTCGGTATATTACACTCAAGGTTTCAGAGTACTTTGGGTTTGGCCGGGTTCGTTCTTACAAGAAACCAACCGGGCCCTCGGAACGGAAATGCTTATATCTTGAGCTTCGGACGTCCGATTGACGTGCCATCGACTTTGTTGGATTTCTATTGAGAATACGGAACTTTTGGAATACATCGCCCAAGGTTTGGACGCAGTTGGACTATGGCCGGGTTGGATTGTATCTGAAATGCAACCAGGCCCCTGGAACAGAAAAGCTGATATCTTTCAGACCGGACGTCCGTTTGACAAACCATCAACGATGTTAGTGATCACGTTGAGAAATGGTCCGTATGAATATAACCTATGAGAGTTCAGGGTATAGTTGAGATACGTCCGGGTTGGTTCTCTCATGAAACCAACAGGGCCCCTATGACGAAAAGGCTAATAACTCACAGACCAGGCATCTGATTGACGCGTCGTTTGTTGCGTTGAGACCCCTATGACGAGGTGGTCCGTTGAGATACTTATTCTTGGAATTTTTGATACTTGGTGTATTGACCTATAGCTCATGGAGAGGACCCTCCCGGAGATGAGCATACGGAGTACGAACACCGTGTAGCTGGCTGAGACCTGATGACTGCTTGTCTGATTCGATTCGGAGTGACTAGCATAGCCTAGTGGGGAGCAGTACTTTGTGAGGTGGCAGACCCATGGTGGAGGAGCACTACTATGTGAGGTGGGAGACCCGCGGTACTCGATAGGAGGAGTAGCTCTGTAGGCTATGAGGGGGAGAACTACTGTGTGAGGTGGCAGACCCATGGCGGAGGAGCACTACTGTGTGAGGTGGAAGACTCGCAGTACTCAACAGGATGAGTACCTCAGCAGTCTTAGGTAAGTGATCAGTACCTCAGAGTCGTGACAGAACCACTATACACTCCAGAGATGGGGCTCTTCAGCAGTTACGGTTTCGATAATGAAAATCCCGGTTTGAACTGAGTCTATGACCTTTGTGTTTACCTCATGATTGAGATTGTCACTTGATAACTTATGTATATGTATGGGCATATACCTGGATAGTGGTTATCCGTTGATTTCATAATCTTTGTGTTTCCTCATGATTGAGATGGGTTACTTGATAACATAGTTATATGTATGGGCATGTACCTAAGTAGAGGTTATCTGTTGAGATCTTCTTTGTGGTTATCCTTGGTGGTTTTAGTGAGTCCGTAAGGGTGTCAGGGTCCCTACTGAGTATCGTATACTCACCCCTACATGGGCTATACCTGCACCTCGTTGTGTTGGTTACAGAAGACGGGCAGTGCTGACAGGGGCTGAGTATTCGAGGAATGGACGGTACCTGGAGGTGGACCACACGACGAGTCAGTATCAGGAGGTGGACTTCATAGCGAGACAACACTCAGAAGAGGTTGATGGGTGAGAGAGTTGTGGAGGCTATCTATACCTACCCTTCAGTTAGGATCTTTGGTGGACGATCCAAGAGCATCGCTATATGTACCTACCCTTTAGGTAGGATCTGTGATGGATGATCCAGGAGCTGTGCTATCTGTACCTACCCTTCAGGTAGGATTTGAGGAAGAAAACCTAGGAGCTGCTTCCTTTCATCCAGCTATTTGTATTTTTATGTTGTACATTCGTTCAATTAGAGCTTTTCTTTCACTTGGGTTTGTATTCTGGCCCATTTAATTTTCATCACTTTCTTTTGTACTTAGTGTTTTATGTCTGCTTGTACTCTATGGTGTTTTGTTTACTTTTATAAAGTAAATTTCTTCCCATTTATCGGGATTTACGCCTTTGGTGCTAGTCTCCAGCCCCTGGCCTATGGAAGGCGGGCTTATGGTAGTCACGACACGGGCCCCGAGGACAGGTCGTGACAAATTGGTATCAGAGGAGTCAGTTCTACCACAGAACTTATAACTCAAATATTTTCTTTCTATGAAGTAATAGTGTTTAGGGTATCGAGTGTGGTTTTCAGTTCAGGAAGTCCAGTGTTGTTGCGGGTGCCGACGTATCCATACACCAGGACCCTAACAACTGATTTCCGACTTTGTGCACGACAACACTGATTGTGTGTGTGTTTTCAAAGGTTTTCCCTTAAAACAACTCAAACCAGGTCATCTCACCAGGTATAAATTATTTTACTGTGTCACGTTTGTCTGTTTCAGGATGCCTCCTCGTGGGCGAACAGATAGAGCCCCGAGAGTTGTTCGTACTGACAGCCCCGCCGAGCGACGTGGCCTCAGTATAGGGCCCTATCTCAGTTGAGGTAGCAGCAAAGGCACCAGCGGTACTACTACTCATTGGGCCACCGATGCCACCAGCCCCAGCAGTAGAGGGTGCGTGTCGCTTGAGCGCACTGCACGAGTTCTAGCGCCAGAGGCTAGCCATGTTCAGGGGAGAGACGGACCTGTATGCGGCTGAGGATTGGCTGGAGGCTGTGGTGAGAGTCTTCAGGCTAGTGGGGATTCCAACAGACTTCATGGTGATCCTTGCTGCTAGCCATCTTCATGGAGCAGCATGCAGATGGTGGAGCCAGATGCTCTAGATGCATGACGAGGCGACACTTCTATGGGCAGACTTCGAGATCCTGTTCCGAGCAGAGTTTATACCAGCCACCCTTCGAACGGTGCGTATACAGGAGCTACTTCAGCTGCGGCAGGGCAGCATGACAGTGGCGCAGTATTCAGCGAGGTTCACAGGCCTCTCTCCCTACTACACAGATATGGTACAGGACCCGTTCTTCAGGGCCCGAACCTTCGAGCAGGGGCTCAGGAAAGAGATTATATCATCTTTTGTTTCTCACAGCATTCCAACGCAGACATGGGTGTTGGAGCGAGCCATCTTAGTGGAGAGTGTCTTTGCTGAGCAGTCTCTAGCAGCATGACCCACCACTTGCCGGCATGAGGCAGAGTCTTCTGTTGAAGGCAGTAGACAAATGACGCAGAGGTCCAAGAGGACCAGACCTATAGGTTGTCGACCTCATGACTAAGGGTCGGTAGTGTGAGTCACCAAAGGGAATGACATAGCCAGACCTGCCGTGTAGTGTTACTCCTGCGGCGGGATTGGTCACATGGCATGTGACTGTCTGACCACCATGCAGATGACCACCAGTTAAATGAAGAACCCCCCAGGAAGAGGCAGAGGTTCGATCAAGGCAGACTGCTAGGAGATGAAGGCCGAGGGAGGGGAGATTCCCGTGCAGCAGGAGGTGGACGACGCTTCGAGGTGTTTCCCCCACCACCACCGGGAGGTCCACGCGAACCGCAGGGAACAGGTGGACATGGGAGAGCTCAGCTTCACGCAGCAGAAGCATACGACTACGGAGCTCTGGAAGCGAGTGGAAAAGAGAACAACTAGTGGTTTCCTTTTATTCGTTGTATATCTAGATCCATGTTCTTGTTGTTACATTTGTGTCTTTTTACCATGAGATGAAATAATATAAAGACACTTACCTTTGTGACATTTTCTTCCTTCCTTTTTGAGTACTAAGAGGTTCTGGTTTAAACTGTTGACTTGACCCTCACTTTCGAGATTACTACTGGAAGAGACTCAGTGACCTCACGCTGATGCCGACAGTGTGACTCGACCCTTAGAGGTGAGAGTGACTGTTGGATATCTTGGTAGTAACTTCGAGGCCTTACAACGTCTTCCATGGCATGAATACATCATTCATGTCCGGATTGAATGTATTAGGCAAAGAACGTTGTTCATCTAGTGGATGAGACCAGATTTCTCTTATCGGAAAAAAAGAAATCATAGTAGCTATTATGGGTCCAGATATGGTCCAGATCATCCAAGAGTGGATGAGGACAGCTCAGAGCCAACAAGAACCTTTTGCAGACAGGAGGCAGAGACCACTAGAGTTCGAGGGTGGAGACCACATTTTCTTACGGGTCTCACCACGACGTGGAATTACAGAGATGTGGCCAAGGAGAAAAGTTATCTTAGAGGTTCAATAGACCATTCTAATTCCTCATTGGGGTAGGCGAGGTGGTTTACCGCTTGACCCATCCACCCCAGTTGCACCAGGTGCACGACGACTTCCATGTATCTCAACTAAGGAGATACGTGCTCGACACTTCGTATATCATAGACCATGGGGAGCTGGACTTGGGGGATGGGGTGACTTTCTCGGAGGTTCCAGTGGGGACTGAGGATCGACAGTACTGGATCCTATGAGGATGGTCGATTCCTCGAGTGCACTTTCTTTGGAAGTACGGGAATCTCCAGGTAAGCACATGGGAGTGGAAGGCTCATATGTGTGCTCAATACCGCTTTTGTATCCCTAGTCTGTGTTTAAGCTTTACGAGGACGTAAATCCCTGAGGTGGGAGTAATGTAAAGACCCGTAAAATTCAAGGGATATTTGTTTCTAAATTTTCTTTGGTATTTTACAAGAACGCAGTTTCTGAAGGCGCCTGATTCCAAGGCCCGGTGTGCCCAGAATCAATTTCCGAAGTTTAGCTCGGGTATGTTCAGTGAACGAACGAGCGGGTTTTTCTATTATTTGAGCCGGTGCACGAAATAAAAATCCGAGGGTACCGATGGAACCACAGCGCTGGTAATTGCATATGAAGACCCTTACAAGAGTTGCGTTTTCTCGGGAGGAGTAGTTTAAAAAAATGTGAGCGATAAAATATAATTGTTACAATTATATTTTCTTTACTTGTTAAGTGGATTAAGTGTTGTGTTACAACACTTTGACCCTCTCTTAAGTGGTTATAGCCTATGTAAGGGAGTTTGGGGTGGGACCCAATTGAAGTTAACCACCCATGAGAGGATTAAAGGTGAGGTGGGGCCCACACGAACCCCACCCCTTCACATTCCTCTTAAACTCCCTAACTCCCTCTTTAATTTTTTGTAAACTTATCTTTAATGAGTAACCTTACATTTTCTCACTCTCTCCCTCTTTAACTCTAGCCAACACACACATTAAATTAAGTGAATTCAACTTTTGAATTCATTTTGGAAAATCTAGTCTTGGGTTGATTAAATAATGTAGAACCATTATTTTTTTGTGAAGGGATGGAATTTGTGTTGTTGAGGGTAAGGGAAGAGAGCTTGGGAGTTTTTATAGAAATTATTATTATTTTTCTTCTTCCTCTTCTTCGTCATGGAACGTCGATTCGGTGAACCGGATTCTTCCTTCTTCTTCTTCCTCGACAAAGGAGGAGGCACCGATGTGGGAACATGCCAACGAAATTCTGCCTTTCAATTTTTCTCTCCGCGTGAAAGGAAGGGAGACACTCCTTCTTCCTTGGACGTTCCTTGTTGGCATATACGGAACCTCACCCCGCGATGCCGTTTTCTGCGACACCATCGTTCGACAACATTTGGCAAGGTAGGGGTTTTATGCGTTTTTTTTGTGAATTACTTCCGTCATCTATCCACGTTCAATTGGACTGCTTTATATCATTTAACGGGAGGGGGAAGGACTGTACAAACACAGCCGACCCTCCTCCCTTATTATTTTTTTGTGTTGTTTCGGTTCAAAGGAAAGTGATGGGGTGTCGTCGCACCGCGCGGGAACGAATGGCAGGGATGTGTGGCGTCGTCACACCGCGCATTTGAAAATCAAAATAAGTCGGGGCGCCATCGCACCGCGCCGGAAGAAAAACCTGAAGACATAGCGGCCGGAGTGGGGTCACGACAGAGGGGCGCGACACCGTTGCACCTCGTCGGACAGAATAAGCTGCGGCTTAGGCCGCGTCGAAGCAGGGGGACCGGCGGCCGGTTTCGAGCCGCCGGCGTCAGAGCAGGGGGACCGGCCCTCACCGGTCCCATGGCGGTAGAAGTCGGCTGGCCGGAGTGGGCCGGACGGTCAGGGGGAGATTCGGGGGTTATGACCCCCGGCTGGCCAGCAAAGAGCTGCCCCCATTATGGGGGGTCGCTGTAACAAACAGCGGGGGAAGCGCCCCCCCCCCCCCCCCCCCCCGACAGTCCCAAAAGGCTCGGCCGAGCCACCTGGCCAGCGCGCCAGACCGCTAGCGCGCCGGGCCGCACCCAGGTCGGGCCGGGCCACACCCATGTGGGCCGACCCAGTTCGGGCCGACCCAGGGGGTCTCGGGCTGAGTCGGTCTGAGTCTGAAACCCCCACTTTCGATCCTTTCACGGTATTTTTCCCATAATATGGGCTGCGGACCTCCAATCTATGCACAGTCAGCTGCGATGTGATCTTTGGATCGATACATTCGTTTTGGTATATTACACTCATGGTTTCGGAGTACTTTGGGTTCGACCGGGTTGGTTCGTACACGAAACCAACCAGGCCCTCGGAGCGGAAACACTTATATCTTGAGCTCCGGAAGTCCGATTGACTTGTCGTCGACATTGTTGGATTCCTCATGAGGAGACAGAACTTTTGGCATACTTCGCCCGAGGCTTGGAAGCAGTTGGTGTATGGTCGGGTTGGATTGTATCCAAAATCCAACCGGGCCCCTGGAACAGAAAAGCTGATATCATTCAGACCAGACGTCCTTTTGACGAACCGTCAGTAGCATTAGTGATCACATTGAGAAACGGACCCTATGAGTATACCCTATGAGAGTTCGGGGTACAATTGAGCTATGACCGGGTTGGTTCGCTCATGAAAACAACTGGGCCCCTAGGACGAAAAGGCTAATAACTCATAGACCGGGCGTCTGATTGACGTGCCTTCTATTGCGTTGAGACCCCTATGACGAGGTGGTCCTTTGAGATACTTCTTCATGGGACTTTGTGATACATGGTGTATCGACCTATAGCTCATGTAGATGACCCTCTTGGAGACGAGCATACGGAGTACGGAGACTGTGTAGCTGGCTGAGACCTGATGACTGCTTGTCCGATTCGATTCAGAGTGACTAGTATAGCCCAGTGGGGAGCACTACATTGTGAGGTGGCAGACCCATGGTAGAGGAGCACTACTGTGTGAGGTGGCAGACCCGCGGTACTCGACAAGAGGAGTAGCTCTGTAGGCAATGAGGGGGATCACTAATGTGTGAGGTGGGAGACCCATGGCGGAGGAGCACTACTGTGTGAGGTGGCAGACCCAGGGTACTCGACAGGAGGAGTACCTCAGCAGTCTTAGGTTAGTGAGCAGTACCTCTGAGTCGTGACAGGACCACTGTACACTCCAGAGACGGGGCTCTTCAGCAGTTACTATTTCGATAATGAAAATCCTGGTTTGAGCTGATTCTATGACCTTTGTGTTTACCTCATGATTGAGATGGGTCACTTGATAACTTAGCTATATGTATGGGCATATACCTGGGTAGTGGTTATCCGTTGATTTCATTATATATGTGTTTCCTCATGATTGAGATGGGTTACTTATTAACTTAGATATATGTATGGACATGTACCTTAGTAGAGGTTATCTGTTGAGATCTTCTTTGTGGTTATCCTTGTTGGTTTTAGTGATACCTTGAGGGTCTCGGGGTCCCTACTGAGTATCGTATACTCACCACTGCACGGGAAATGCCAGCACCTTGTTGTGTTGGTTGCAGACGATGGGCAACGCTGACAAAGGATGAGTATTCGAGTACTGGACGGTACCTGGAGGTGGACCACACGATGAGTCAGTATCCAAAGGTGGACTTCACGGCGAGACGACACTCAGAAGAGGTTGAAGAGCGAGAGCGTTGTGGAGGCTATCTATACCTACCCTTTAGGTAGGATCTGTGGTGGATGATCAAGGAGATGCGCTATCTGTACCTACCCTTCAGGTAGACTCCGTGGTGGACGATCCAGGAGCTACGCTATATGTAACTACCCTTCCGGTAGGATCCGAGGAGGATGACCCAGGAGCTGCTTCCTTTCTTCCAGTTGTTTGTCTTTTTCTGTTGTACTTTCGTTCAGTTGTAGCTGTAATTTCAGTTGGGTTTGTATTCTGGCCCATTTAATTTTCAGCACTTTTTTGTATTTAGTGTTTTACATCCGCTTGTACACTATTTTGTTTTGATTACTTTTACAAAGGAAATGCCTTCCCAGTTATCGGGATTTACGCCTTTGGTGCTAGTTTCCAGCCCCTGGCCTATGGAAGGCGGGAATGGGGTAGTCACAGCACAGGCCCCGAGGACTGGTCCTGACAAATACACTATGATTTATATATTGTAAATTTATATTTATAATATAATATATTACATCCACCCCTTTTCTCTTCTCCTCTATTTAAATTACAGGAAACTATTATCCAAATTATGGCGATTAACCATCTCTAAGGATAGTGTGATTTATATTTTCATTACTACCTTAATGGTTGGACATAGAAATATTATTTTGGTTACATTATATTGTAATATTTATATTATATCTTTTTCATATTCTATAATTAATATATATACATGACATGAAAAAATAAAAAAACCATTTCACGATGATCAAAAAACCACTAAAATAAACTAAGCATTTATCATTAATGTTTTATAAAATAACTAATCATAATTTAAGAAACTAAAATGACATAAGGAACCATTTAAACATTGGAAGTATATGAATTCTTTTTTATTTATATAAGGTAGTTTTATTCCAATTCGACAAGAACTTACATAATTATACACTAGTTATCCAATAATGAAACCGTGGAAAAAACATTCCCATAATGAAAAAAATTATATTTATAACTCCTAAAAATTATTATAAATTTAATAAAATTATAATAAATAAAATAATTCTTTAATAGTTTCTCAATTAAATAATTAATTAATCTAATTTTATTATACTAGACATTAAGTATAGGTGCATAATTCTTTCAGATGTATAGTTGGGGATCTTTCCGAACCTCCAAATTAATTGTGGGTTATGATTTATCTCTGTTAACGAAATATATTTCTATTTTATTCTCATATACGTCTCATATATTATATTTTTAATTAAATTTTTTTTGTATGTTAATTAATTTTTTTGGCTAAGTAAATTCATTTTTTTTGAAATACCATTCTCAATTCTAATCAACAAGATAACACGATTAAAGGGAACTTCCCTATTTCTTACCCATTATAAAGTACACTCTATAAAAAATTTCCGACTATAAATATTTTTTATAACATAATTTCATTAATCATAAAAACATAAATTAGTTCATTTATGGTTTTATTATGTCAATTATTCTTTTATACTTTTTAAAGACTCTTTATTATTTTCTCTTAAACTGCATTAAAGTGGCTCTTTTCTAATGTTTCTTAAACACAATTATTAATGTATTCAGATTGGTTTGATATCATTATTCAATATATGTTTTAATTTTTTGATTTATTATTGTCCAAAAAACTCATTGATAATTTATTTCAAGGATATCATTTATTATAGACCCTTTGGGTATTCTTTATGATATGATTATAAAACTCATTTATTTCTATAAGTAACACTTTTATTTTATTCTTTATGCGGTGCACATATGCATGAAAATGTTATGATGGGTGCGAAAAGATAGAACTCCCATTTATTTGGTAATATTTAGTATCATGAGACATACTATATGTGATTATGGAGTAATCGTATTACATTATGTGTCTTTTCTACCATGTGATATATTCTTGGAAGTTAGACGAGGCTCATTTTTATGTAATGTTACATGTTTCTTCCACATTCTAATATTTCCAAGATCATAAGATTCCATGTTCTATGTGTCATGCTTCCTTTTTATGATTAATGATCCATGAATTTTTTGTTATAATTTTATGGAATCTAAATCAGGTTATATGATTTATTCCCATGTTTATTCCCAAACTGGTTTTTTACCTCATTCATTTTTTATATGTATTCCCGAGGTTATCCGATTCAGATTTTGAATATCAAGAGATATTATAAGATCATTATGAAGATAAATAAAAAATATGTTTAGTATAGTTTCTTATTTTCTAATTATCTACCAAATCATTCAATAACACTAGAGATTTCCATCTTTGGATTATATTGCATAATTAATGAAAATTAAAATCGTGTAATAATATATATAAAAGGAATGGTAAATTATATTTTGTATCATATAATAATATTGTTATTTTTGGGGATTACAACTATTTAGTAAGAAAACAGGGATAATTATATCACCATGGAATATAGTTATGCAGTTTGGAAAGAATGTGATGCTTAGCCTAAGGTATATTGACCCCTTTGAGAACCTTGATCACGTAAGAGCAGTGGCCTATTAGCTTGCATTTACACCAAGTATGTTTCAAGATCATAATGTGTTCCACATATCACTCTTCATAAAATACATACCTGATCCCTCACATATACTAATTCCGGAGGTAGTGCAATAGGAGAATGATCTCTATTACGAGGCGAAACTAGTCATGATATAGGACGTTAAAGATAAATTTCTATTCAATAATACCACTAAACTGTTTGAAATACATTACAAGAACCACTAATATACAAAGTTGACATGAGTACTAGAGTATTTGATGAAAGAGAAGTACCCCCACCCATTTTCACATTAGTATACAAATAAAAATTTCAAAGGTGAAATTTTTTTATGTATTAAAAAATGTAACACCCCAATATTTTATTTTTCTTTACATAATTTAATTTCTTTGTTATATTTTGTTAGACAGAAAATTGAGGTTAACCAAGCAAAATATTATTTTTAAAATTATTTAGTTATAAGTTGGACATTATAATGAAGAGTATGAACAAGATTAATTGTATTATGAAAATATGTTTTACACATGAATATGTAATTACTTCATTTGTGACCGATTAATTATGAAGGAAAATAAATCCCTTTTGAAAATAAAAGATAATCATTTTATAAAAAAATATTTAAATATAGAGAAGATAATTTTTTACAAATAAAGGACAAATATCTCTTGTGGAATTATATTAGTAAAGTATATATATATATATATTTAATATATTCAATCTAATATTTAACATTCATTGTATGTATTCTATACTCATGATAGAAAAATCCAATTTTACCCAAAAAGCTATATTTTTCTAAAGGCTATAGTAGAGAATTTGATTGGAGAATTTGTTTTAAAATTAAATTGTGGAACATTTATAAATTTTATTTTTAAAATAATCATAATTTATGAATTATTTGGTCAAAAATAACGTAGAGTTGTTTTTTTGGTATTTTTCTGGAAAGTTTCATTTTTTAATAGTGAAAAATATTTTGTTTCTCGGAAAACATTATTTCTTTTAATATTTTCAAAAGGTATAATTATGTTTTATATTAGTTTTAAATTTTAATTAGTGAAATTTTATTTTAAATTATAAATTTATTGTTTTAGAAATATATTTTGTAATTGAAAATAGTATTAAACATTTTGAAATTTAGGATTATTATTTTTCCTTAAAAACTGGATTTGGTTGCATTTAACAAATTTAAATATACTTAATATTATTTATATTATGTATTTTGAATTTTGAAAAAATGGAGTCCATATATGGAATTAGGATTTAAAATGTTATTTAATTTACCCCTATTATTTTGGTCAAAATGAATAGTAACAATTAAAAATTTATGTTACCAATATTAAGGGTAAATTGAGTAAATAAGGGTAAAAGATAATATAATAATAACTATAAAATTACCCTATTACTAGAATCAATAGTTCTAAAAGAATTAATTTATACCCTTAACACATAGGTTTTTAAATTTAATCATGTAATGGATTCTTTACCATGAAAATAACATATATATTAATAAAATCATGGAATTTTATCGAATGTCACACTATTATTTTTAATAAGTATAATATTACTAATATGTGGTCAGAAGGATGTATTCTAGTCTATAAATATTTCTTTTAAATTTAAAATATTTATATACATTATAGTAAATTATTTAAAATTTTCATTTATTATATAATTATATTAAATTCTTACACAACACAAATGAGATAATTATTTTATAAACGGAAATATCCAAAAAATAATATTAAAAAAATAATAATATAATTATTAATTAAGGTGATCTAATAATTATCTAAATTCCTATGAAATAATATATATGTATATAATAATTTTATTCATTTATCATTTTTCTTATTATTTTTAAAATTAAAACTATTGATTATTATCAAAATTAAAAATAATGATATTTTATGTGATTAATATTTTATTAAATTATATAATAACCGCAAAAATATTTAGAAATTACTACTTAATAATCATATGATCTAAATTTACATAAATAATACATTTATGGTCTTGTTAAACTATATATGTAAAAATTATATCATTTTAATATTAATAATTTTCCACCGCAATTAAAATTAATATGGGTTTATTAAGGGTTAATCAAAATAATTTGGTTTAATTTAAAATAAAACTCTTCAAAATTTAATTAGTTTATTATATTTAAATATTATCATATCATAGCTTCATATAAAAAGCCATTTTGTCCCTTTAGGATGTAAAATTAATTTATTATAATTTAATCATTTTAGAAATATCCAAAAACTCCACTCTCCCCCCTTAAATTTTTTTACAACAATTAAAATTAAAATGTGCTTATTAATAGTTAATCAAAATGATAATGTTTATGTAAAACCAAAATAGGTCTAAATTTTATATGTTTTTTGTATTAAGACAAAATCTTATCATAGCAACATATACATAGCCATTTTTTCTCATTAAAAAATAAAAATAATTTATTATAATTTTTACATTTTAGAAATTTACAAAAACCCCACTCTCCTCCCTTATTAATAATAACACTTACAACCCCTTTTCCTCGGACCATAAAATCCTTGATGCAATAAAAATATCTAAACACACTCCTTTTAACTATTACAATATCCTTGTTCTATTGGTATCATTAAAATAGTAATTTCATGCACCGTTATTCATCCATCAAGGAGGTGATATTCCAGATATGACATTCTCAATCAACCTCTCTTAATTTCTTATATTCTTCTAAATTCTCCATAACTCCATCATAAATAAAATCATAATAAATCTAGTATAATATATATGTAATAATTTATTATTGATAATTTAATATATTATATCCAACCATATTCTCATATCCTCTATATAATTGAAAGGAAACCATTGTACAAATTATATTGACTAATCATCTCAATGGATAATGAGAATTCAATATTCATTACCACATTTAAGGTAGGTTGTAAAACTATTATTATGGTAATATAATATTGAAATATATGTATATTATAACGTGATTCATAATTTATAATAAATATATATCGATAATATTAAATAATAAAACAAAACTAGTTCATGGGGATCAAAAAACATCTTAAATAAACTAAACATTTATCATTAATTATTTAAGAAATAAATCATCCTAATGTGGAAAAGAAAATGATATAAATAGTAGTTTAATTTTTTTAGTACATTAATACCATTTTATATCAATTATATAGTTTTATTACCATTTCATAAGAAATTATTTAAGGATACCAAATTTTAAAAAATCACGAAACTATGAAATGTACATTACCAAAACAATGTAATTGATCTTTATAACTCATGTAAATGGGAATAAATGTACTTAATAAAATTATAATAAATTAAATAAATATGGAATATGTTTTTAATTAGGTAATTTTTGAATATAATTTGATTATCTAGAACAATTAGTACAAGGGAATAACACTTTCATACGTATGGTAATGGATCTTTCCAAACATCCAAATTACCTTTGGGTTATTCTTTATATATCATCAACCAATTTATATAATCATTATTAATATTTAGTTATCCTATATTCAATGTTAACGAACCAAAAACATATATATTTCTCAATTCATCATTATTTTCTGTGGAATTAAATGTTTTTTAGAACATTCTCTTCTCAATATATGCAAACCCAATTAAATGGATCTTATTTGATTCTTACCAATTTTCAAGTACACTCAATAAACCATTTTAGGAAACCAATTTTGTTTTATAAAATCACTAATTTTTTCATTAAAAATTATGTTAGTTCATTTCTAGTTTTAGGATGTTAATAATTCATTTATCCTCTTTAAAGAATCATTATTTTTTTCTTAGGCCGCATTGAAGTTTCCCATTTCAAAAATTTCATAAACACTATTATTCATTTTTTCAATTTTTATGGAAATAAATATTCATTATATTTTATTAATTTTAATTTATGACCATCAATAAGTTATTTATTCCCATATTTCATAGTTTTCATTATGTCACACCCTTTGGTTATGCCTTATGACATGGTTATGAAACAAATTTCATTCCATGAGTAACCCTTATGTTAGATTCTTTATATTGTGAAAATATAAATTAACATGTTACGATGAGTGTTTCCATATATAAATTCAATGCATTGAGAAATTTTGAGTCACATGAGATAATATTTATGGGATTAGGGTGTAAATATAATCCATTATGGGACTATGTCCACTAAGTTTTATATTCACAGTGGTTATCTTTGACTCATGTTTATGTTATGTTATATTTAATGAAAACATTTTTATGTTTCAATGATAATGATATCCCATGTTTTATTTGTCATGATTCCATATGTTTATTCACGATCCATGATTTTTATGTTATTAGGTAATGCATTCTAACCATGTGTTGCACTTTATTCCCATGATTATTCTCTTACTAGGATTTTAAGATCATTTCTTTTATATATGTATTACCCAGGTCATCCAATGAAGATATATGAGGTCAAAGAATGTTAGAATCCCATTATGAATTAAAAATACATTTATATCCTTTTCTTATTTTCTAATTATGTACCTAATCTCTCAAATGAATTAGTCTTTTCAATCATGGGATTGTATTTCATAAATAATTATACATAAAAAAATGTAAAAATATTGCTATATGGATTGGGGTAGTATATTATATATCAATTAAATTATTTCTATTATTTTGATTGGAAAAGTTAATCCTTACTAAGGATTATATATGGAATTCCATCTTAATGATAATAACATACTTTATTATACAAAAACCATCATTCGTGAATGGTTTTACTGGTATCATTCATGTAAAAATATGATAATTATTTCAGGATTATTATTCTAATGATAATAAAACTATGTAATATGTGAATGAACTGTATCTTTAATGAAAAAATATGAATTACAAAATAATACAGTCGACATCTGAAAGAATGAAAATAAATAAGGATTATTAATGATCAGGTGATAATTTGTAATAAAAGGTTCACATATGATATTTTAAATAGAAATATGGTTCTTATGTAAGTTAATAAAATCTTTAAAACCACTATACATTATGTTAAATTGATTTTAATCAAAATTAATCATGAGGTAAGGGATTTCCATCTCACTTTTAGACATCTCATAGACACATTCCATATTCACCACCTTTTATTTATTGTGGTATATATACAACCTATGTATGTATATTATTATTATTGAACAAAAATTATTGTGAATTTACATATACATTTCATGATCCATAATTCATGGGTATTATGTTTCAATGTTACAAATGTTGTACGGTTTATATGGTATAATCACATAATATTTAGGGATTTCTTAGGATTGTTTTATTATTAATGAAATATTATAGACCATTCCTAAAAAATAACGATTTAACTTATACTTTAGATATTTATCATATTTTCATATAATATTAATATTTTTATACTCATTTGTATTTAAAATAATTCATCAAATGTTTTTATGAATCCTTGAAATTTTTTATATATTTGATCATACAAATTTTTTTAAAAAACCATATTTTGTAAAAATATTTTAAAAATAGTTATAGCATTCCCCAAGTGATTTATTATGGGAATTTATAACCAGGTTTTAAATTTTCTAAAAATGGTTTGAATGGAATCTTCTTATAATTTTCTGAATGATAATCTTTTTAAAACTTTCTAAATTGTAAAAGGAAGATTGTTTTCAGATTATATATTATGTATAAAAATACCCACTGTTAGGACACTCATTTAATTAAATAAAACATTGATAGTTAACAAAATTATTTTTAAATATTTTTTTCCTAATATTTATAAAATTATGAAATTCTTTAATAGGTAGGTTGCAAAATGGAATCGTTATTTTCCTTACGAATGTTTTTAATTATATTTGTTTGCTATACATCAATGAAATCTGCACTTTAATTTACTTATGGTGCACCGAAGATATATTCTATTGATATCATCATTATTATTATCACGGTTGATTTATGTGATGTTTATTGAGTATGTTCCATTTTTTTTTTACAATTTTCCATTTTTGTCAGAATGGATTATGATTATGTTTATTGATTGGGGTGAGTATTATCATTTTAAATGATAATGTTTTTTTTTTCTAAACATGTTTTTTTGTGAATTATGTTTCAACCATCTCATATGAGAAATTAATTATAATTTTTAAGTAAGGGGAGGGGTCTCATACAACCCCTAGATACATTGGTAGTTCTCATGTCATAAAAAAGATATGGTTTTGGCCGATGCCTTACCCATTTATATTGTTATGTTGGAAGAAGTACTGGAATGTATTATACTCCTTGGAATGAATCCTTGATCATATTATATTTCACGGAATGAGGCCTAAATGGTAAGTTTAATATTCCCATAATAATATATTCCATCATTAGTAATTTTTTATTGATATTCAATGTGTTTATTTTATTAGTTGGAATATCCATGGTTATGTTTCTTGCTCAGGTGATTATTTAAATGAGATTATTTAATTATAATTTATTACTACTATATTATTCTCAGGATAACGATTAAATGGATTTTTTTATTTATTTACCATTTTATTTTGATTATCCCTTACTTAATCAATATTTTCTAGGAACTCTTACTCTTACTGAGAAACTGAGATCACCCCTTTCCCATGTTTTATTTTCTATAAGATATTATGAATTATTAGTTGATTGATATGTAGGTACATGAATAAGTGGATTAATTGTGTTCTCAAGAAAACATATTCTGTATTCTGTGTTTTCATATTTAAATTTAAATCATGTATTTTTCTATTTTACATTGACTAATGAATTATTCGGTCCATTAGATTGTGATTCATGATATCATATACCAATGTAATAATGTAATATTCATATGAGGGAATATGGGTTATGTTCATGTTATGAAATATTAATATGGACAAGGATGTGAAACCTATTTAAATATTATTTTTATTATTCTAGAAAATGATATATTTTTTATGGGTAATAAATTCATCGAGGAGAAATATATGGATAAAAAGATTTATTTTTACTATAGTGATAGAGAATGTCCCATGAAATAATATATTAATGTTGTAGAAACCAATAATAAAAGATATATTTTAAATAATATGGATTATAACTCAACTAATGATGTTTTCCGAATAATAATTCCCATAGACTAATGGTATCAATATAATCAAAGAAAATAATAGGGATACCATGAAATGGACATTAAAATATCTTAAAATGAATGAAATTCATTATACATGAAGGAATGAGGAAGTGAATAAAAAATATAAATTAAGTGATTGTATAGAATATAATAAATATTAATTTTATTTTAAAATGATACGAAATAATCATTACCTCAATTCATAACTTTTACTAAAACTCTAGACTCTCATTGAATAATTGGGGTTTCCATTGAAATAATCCTTGAAAATGGATGTTTTAGGAAAACTTCTTATGACAATAGTATCAATAATAAGAAAGATGGATCTAGGGATGAAAAAATTGGAAGAGTGTCAATGGGAAATAAAATTTTATGGTGGTATTAAAGGGGTTTTGAGAGGCCCCTTTTATAAGAGGTGAGACTTAATCTTTATAAATATTTCAACTAAATATAAATGGGGTACATGTTTCAAAAATAAATAGTCCCCAATATAGATAATAATATAGTAGAGGATATGTTAATGTCAGTCATTCACTAAGAATTTATTTTCATACTTCTTTTAACCATGTTATAAATTCAGTTACATTTAGTAAAAAGCATATTTTTATTCCTAAAATTTATGTATAGTATAAAATTATCAATTTACTTTATTTTCATAATTTTATTTTTATTATAAAAACCCATTAAATGTTATTTTTTTATAAATAAAAAAATGGAAATAAATAATATTTAATTATAAGAGAAAAAAATAGTTTGGAAAAATATTATTTAAGTTGATAAACCATGGTTTTATAAAATCATAATTTTTTTTTGAAATTTATAGTTTTACTCCTTTAATAGAAATTTTTCAACGGATATTTTTTTATGTTTTTAATTTACATATACTTCTTAATATAATCATAATTATTTGAATCTACTAAATTCTACATTTATAACTATTCTAAAAAAATCAATTATTTTATAAAAATATCTAAAATTAAATTTATTATTGTATGTAAAATATTAACTATAAAATGAATTTCATTTTTTTAATTTAAAATTATAAAATATATTCATATATCTTTAAAATATTAAATATAAATAATTTTTTTTATTAAAATCCTATTTTATACCCTTCAATATGAAAAATGTGAAAAATTTATTTGATTAATAACTTATTAAATTAATAATTACTTTATTATATCATCCAAATTTCTAGTTACATATCCCCTTAATATCTATGTTTGAGATATTTTTATTAGGTACGCTTTGGTGGTGGTCAAGGGTGCTGATTCTACTAGTATAGAGTTCATAGAAGCTTTCATGAATGTATGTTCATCTCTCATACAATTTTTCTCATACTAAAATTATTTGGGTTTCAATTAGGGTTGGTCTGCAGAAAACCCTAGCGAAGCTACATATCTCCCATTATTGAAAAAATGTTCTTCATAAGGGATACTTCTTCTATTGTTTTCCCCGTATTTTCATTAAATTTTTTGATATATTTATTATTATGGTTACACATTTTTATACCTTCTATTTTAATATCTATATTATAATTGTAAAATATTATTTTAAATAATTTAAATTTAGTTTTAATTTCGTTTTTTACAAAAATATATTGAAATATTATTAATTTATAAAAAATATATAATGAAATCTTGGGTCGTCCCTTTCTCCCCTTATACAAATTGTGTCCTTGTAATTTTAATTATTTGTAACCAATGAAATAATGTGATGGATTTCTTAACAAATACATAATTCAGCATATATATTATAATATGAAAAATAACATAATAACTAAGCCTATAATATGTTAATTATATTTGCTACAAAAACATTATAGATTCTTAAAACTATATTTTAAAGTCCCAACTTAAATCATTACATATTCCAGTGTTTTTGAACTTGAAGTCACATGAATAAAATTAAGGGGATATTTTTGGTTTAGAGTTTTAGAGAATTGGGAGAATAACAAAAAACACACCCCATATAGTACAGTTGGAAACTTATACATAGTATCCAATTTTTCCACCAAATAAAACATTTTGAAATAAAACATGGTTTCTCTTTAAGTAAAATCTTCAATATTTTTCATTGATCTAAGCCTTTTCCGATGTCATTCTATAAGTATATGAAAAATGTTTAAAATATTGAATTAGAACAAAAATTTTTTTAAGGGAGATATAATAAACTAAAATATTAGTCCTCTAAATACCCATAAAAAAATTTACTTAATATCATAACTTTTTACTGTGAAAATTGAATCATATATTCAAAAAGAACATTATCTAACCTTTTGTAAATGAAATAATTTCAAACAAAACTCATTAGAAATCATATAAATGTAATATAGGTTCCTTAGGATATCATCACCACTAAACTATTATAGAATTATTACAAATGGAATAACCATATGGTTAACTTCCATCTACATAGTATCCAATAAAGTGTAGTTCTTTCTGGATGAACCCATTGTACAAGCTATAATGGGATCACCTCACACTATCTGGGAACACCCATCATATAAGCTATAACAGGATCACCTAAAACATTCTTTATTCACCAATCATAAATAACACCCAAGGATAATATCATGAATAAAAATGATGAAAACTCTTTTAAACCCATGATTAAAACACATTCAAAAATAAAAATACAATTTTCATTCCAAATAACTTTAAAAATATCAAAAACAGACACATAAAAGTGAAAACATTTAATTTTAATGGAAATATGAAAACATATAATGTGACTATTATAGAATTACAAAATCATGAAATCAGAAAATTTCATTTGTGTTGTATATGAAAAAAAAAATTATTATGATCCTTGTTAAAAAGGAAAGAGGTACTTTAAAAGAGGATTTATAAAATAACATCCTTTACATAAAACCTTTAAAATATTGATTTTTTAAAAGATTTGAGATAAAATTCAAATTAAAATTTTAAAATAACAATGTCAATATAAATAAATTCATAAAAATAATTATAATAAAATATCAATGAAAGATAATTATTTAGAACATAAATCATTATAACATTTAAAACGAGGTTTTTGAAAGTCTAAGATAAGAAAAGGAGGATGGTGGGTGTGCTATAGGAAAACTCATCAAATTTATCTGGATGGTCTTGTTTCTCTAATACATAGAGAATATTGATTTCTATATTGACCCTAAGGAATTATTTGTTCCACCTATGGAATATATGGTGATGTTTAACAATTAAACTCTGATACACAAAGCCTCTTCAGGGACTGAAGAAATGGGTGAGAAAATCTTGTGATCCTCTTACACATTAATCCAAAGGTATCTTATAATTGACTCTCATCCTATTTTTACGATACATCATCTTCAGAAATTAAATTGATATTAAGAAATGGTACCATTTATATCTTTGAAAAAAACACTAAAATATTTTATGAGCACCTTGAGGAATGTTTTTTCTCCCTACATTCTCGAGTCTCGGTTCCTCAGAAGTCATCGTAAAGGAAACATAAAAATTTAAGAATTTGATTGCATGAAAACTTGGTAGTATATGACTAGAGCCTATTTTTAATTGGTAAGGCTGTCTACCACATTATCTTTCCTTCAGAATAGAAAAAATATCTTTCTCTTGGCTTCAGGCTATTCCCTGCTAAGCCTATTTTTCATACCTTTTACGAATGTGATCCTCTACTATACCCCCCTTAATAAAAAAAATGCTATTCAATCCTTGATTTTTTATAGAGTATTGAATTGGTTCATCTATAACCCCTTAATTATTCAAGAAGTTTCTATGATAGTGGGGAAACCAATCAAATTAGATAAGGAGCCTGAAAGATCTCCTAATGCACATAATTCTAGATCTCATGTTGAAATTTAAATATCACATAATCTATCTAAACTGTATTTTTAAATACATGGGACTTCAGGCATGATATCTCAATAAAATTTGAATGGATCACAGATTTCTGTAGTATATTTGAATTGGTAAATGATTTTTAACACTGTTGTAGGAACATAAAATGCTCTATCTGTATAAAATATGTTCATGTTTCTACTATTTGTATACATAATTCTTCTACTTGTGTGGATCATATTATGGATCACCATGGGCCCATGAAGGAAGGGCTTGTTAATTAGCGAAAGGATAGTTCTATTAAGGACCAATATGTTATAAGGGTGTATTTTGATGACATGTTCAAGATGGGAAATGGAATAAGGGAACCCAGTGGTAATGATGCTAGTAATATATACCCTAATGAGCCTATATATTAAAAGAATAAGTCTATAAAAAAGATTTATCTTCCACCTCAAGGGATGAGATTTTGTTGGATAAAGAGAAACAGACTAATCTAATGTTATAAATCCATGAAGATGTGGATAATGAAATGATCCATGAAAACACAATCAATTATAATGGAAAAGGCATGGTCATAGAGGTTGATAACGATAGATTTCACATGGAAATGTCAATGAATTCTAAGTCTACAGGATGGTTTTTGTTACTTCTTCTCATCCAGCCATGATTTTGGCTACTTTCGATTTTCATACCAAGGCTACTATTTTTGGTTTCTCCAGCACTATTTTCCAGAATTCACCCTACATGAGTCCTAACCACATTGTTGAAACATTGAATGATCATTAGATTTAGAAGGATGCATCGTCTTCTCATTTACCCCTCATCCTACATACATAGTGCCAGATATAGTTGTAAAAATTAGGGTTGTTGTTACAGGTCACTCTAGAAATGATCAGTTGCATGTTACTACATTTTCTTCTTCTGAAGGAAATTAAATGCCAGCACCTGAACATATCTCTAGTTTTTATGAAATTTCAACGTTCAATGATTCTCATCAGAGTGTGAAGGATAATGATACTACCCATAATTTTATGTATTCTAGGGAGAATGTAAAATGAAGGGGACAAGGTGATACCTTGGGGAGGATGGATGTTCACGAGCATAAGACAATGACTGATCCCGAAGAGAATAACCAGAAGGGACTTGGCAATAAATAAAAACATGGAAATGGGTTTTCATCTTTAGAGTCGAGGTAGAGGACATGTGAGTGCATATTGTAATGTTAATATAGAAGATTGAAAACCAATAACTGATTCTTATTTTGATGACACTAACATTGAAAGTATCCAACAACTCGAAAATAGATTAGAAGAAAGTCTATATAGAGGTCGTAATTGTGTGTGTGACCAATGATTTAATTGGAATGATATTCACGAAGATAAGATAATGATTGGCTATATAATTAGTAAAAAATGTGGTATATGATATTTTATTATGGATTTAAGGCTCTATGTGACCCCATACTATTTTTAATTTGTTTTCTTTTCATTCATTTTAATTTAATGGGATTTTTCCATACAATAAAAAAAATTAAAATATGGTTTTTTAGTTAAAGGATCCCTTACTTTGAGTATGACTCATCTAATACATTATATATCACACTGAATAATAAAATAAGTATTTTTATATACTTTTATGGGAACTAGTTTAATATGTTTTTCATTTTTTAAATTATTATCATTATATTAAAATTACTTAATTTTTTATGTTAACATTAGACACATTGATGATATTCAGTACTTGATCCAAAAATAACATTGGAATGATGCATTTAGTCAAAGTGATAATTGTTCCATAATATACAGAATACTATTCATTTAATAATAATCATTATAATACATAAATTATATATTAAAATCCATCCATTAATTCAGGTTATAAAAAATTAACTGTTTTACAATCATGGAAATGGTAGACCATACATAAAATTGAGTTATTGTTTTATTATTATATGATCACCATGGAAATAATGTATGATTTTTTTCCTTTATATAATGATAATAATATCATATATACCATATTAACTCTTTAAATATACATTTTATATATCAGGCATGTTATGGGGTGATAAAAAACGAATCACATCACTTCCTGGTGGGGATAATTCACAACTATGCATGAAATAAGTTATCATTTTTATGCATTGAAATGTATGAAAAAATATATATTATATATTAATAATGATAAATATGTATTTAAAACCACATTTAATGATTAATTTCAAAATATAATCTTTCTTGAGATATAATGGTGGAAAATGAATTACATCGGTTTGCGAGGTAGTAGTCATCAGTACACACATACGCTAAATTATTTTACCATTTGAAGGATGTGGAGAAATATATGTGACATGAAAATGAAATAATAAAATATTCATATATGTAGTATACTATATTTCTAATTTACCATAGTTTAAGAATATTTTAAGGAAGTAGAAAAAGAATCAAAACAAAAATGTGTAGTTGACAACTATACTCTTTATTTGAGAATCCTACGTTGTGTAAAACCACCACACCAGTAAGGGTGGTGTTATGGCAAAAATAATAACACTAGAATGAAGGTAGAGTTTATATTAATTTATTAAAGTAGATATATTCTAAAAAAAATTAATTTCATGTGCTTGGAATTATGAATAAGGGATGCCCTCTTATAAGAGATGGGAGGGACACTCTTCGAATTTCTCAAGTAATTAAAATATAATAATACTTTTCTAGCGAATAAAATGTTAAAATGGTACAAAAATTCATAAGAGATGAAATATTGTAATTTATATTATCTTATTTATCTTATTTTTATTTTATTTATTTTTAAATAATTTAATTAATTATTATCTCTAGAAAATATTTTTTTTTTCAAATTTGAAACTATTCAATAATTTGTCATTATATACATAAATAAAAAAGTATAATTAAATAGCACTATAATATTATATACCAAAAGTTTCATATTATTTTGATAAAACTAATTAATTACATTAATTTTCATAGATTATACTTATTTTGATAATTTTAATATCATTTATTTAGTTTTTCTATGAACTAAATTATTATTGCATCATTGTTATGAAATCCAATAAGGTAAATATTGAGTGCCTTAAAATTGGATATAAATTACCATAATGAAGATAAATATTTAATATTTGAAAATTTATTATATGGTTAGATATAGGTTTTTGATGAAAAAATATTAAAAAAATTATACTTATTGAGAACAATAGTGTGGAAAATTTTGAAAATAAAAAAAACAATATTTGGAATAATCTAAACCAAGTGCATCCAAAGGGTCATGACCTCGAAACATGGATTATTTTGGTATAAAATTACAAATACCATTAAATTTGGGCATGTTTTGAGGTAATTTATGAATCATTATCCTTATTTTTTACACCTAATTACCTGATTTACCCTTAACCCTCTTAATAAAAACTACTAAGTCTACTATTCATATTATAAAAAATAAAAGGGAAATTTATACTAAATTATGAAATTCATATTCCTAATTTAGAATCCATATTATAAAAACTAAAAATATTAATGATGCAGAATTTAATTTAATATTAAACCTATAAAATATAAAGAGAAATATTTTTTTTCGAAAAATGCCCTTTTACAAAAGAAATTTTATGATAAATTCATATATAAAATATGTTTCAAGAATTATTTTTATTATTTTAAATTTCAATTAACTTTTTAAATTTTAAAACTAATATAAAATTTATTTTTTTCAAAATAAAATAAGAAATCTTTAATATTAATTTAATAATATTATTTTTTAGAAAATTTTCAAAAATTAAACCAAATATATTTTTGAGATTATTAATTAAATAAATTTATTTATTTTTTAAAATAAATTTACTATAATTTCTATAAATTAATATCACCCATTATATAAATAAAAATTATTTTTATGAAATATATTTTTGATTATTAGAATGAATTTATTATGTTATTATTTTATAATAATTAATCAATATATTAATTTTGAGTTGAAAATTTATATTTATTTCAAAAATTATTTTTTCATATTCATACCATCAAATTTAATGACTTGGTTATAATGGTCACATAAAATTAAGAATATTTGTTGTTCGTTTAAGCTTGATGTAGCGTATCATGTATGGTATCAAAAATAGTGTTTTCTATTTTCTAAATTCATTTTTTTATTCCCACATCATAAAAAAATGATTAATAAAACATTTTATTGAAAATATAGTAAATGAAGTATGAAGGTCACCTATGATAACACATACTATGTTTCTACGTAGAAAATCAAAGACATAGAAGAGACAACTAACTCCCAAGGACAAATATATAGTGATAGAGAACAAGGTCAAATGATCTTTACCATCATAAAAATACAAATCTTTGATAGATTAAAAGCCATTTGATTTTTTTAGTAATAAAATTAGACTGGAAACATTTATTACTATAAGATTACAATACTACGTAATCTAGGAACATGAATAAATATACTTACTTGGTATTAATAAATTCATCATATAAAAAATTTCCACCACAAAATCATTTTTTATTCAAATAATAAGTAGGAAATTTTCATTCACAGTACCATAGAATTAATGTACAAGAATAAAAAATTCCTTTAAAAAAAATATATTCCACATTTCATTATACATTAAGAAAAACAAAAACATTTATCAAAATATAAGATAGTTCTCTAAAAAGAATAAAACATTAATATATAATATTTTTTAAAATATTCAATATTCAGAAAATAATTTTCCATAAAATTACTAAAATATTATAGAGTATATTTGAAACACAAAAATCAGAAGGATTTTATGACATAGTCTTCGAAGAAAAAAAATAGAAATAACATAAATCACTTTTAATGTATCATAAAAAATATAATTTCATGAAACACATATTATCTATGATAAACATATCATTTATATAAATAATATGAACAAAGACAAGAAAAACTAAAATCATATATGCTTAATAAAATCTAATTAAACAATTATTCCGAAAATAAAATCCCGTAGATATATATTTAACATAATCACATAGGGTTCAAAAAATATTGAATGTATTATATAATAATATTAATCAAATATTCAACAAATAATTTTCTAGTCATATATAAACATAACCACTATCTTTCAGATAGTCTAAATAATTAATAAAAAATCATACTAACCAGGACATCACGTTGTCCAGTTGAAGTCGATGCACCCTTATCGCCCTTTGGTTGTGGGTTGGATCCCTAAGGCCTTTCCAGATGTCGAATCTTGTCACAAATCCTGGGATTTTACCTTTTCCAGACACTGTATTATTACAATAATTATAAAATTATAGAAATGTGAGAAAAATATTCAAAAATATATATAATATATTCAACATTAATGAAATGTTTTAACCAAAAAGGTTATCTCACACCATTAATTTTTCATCCTAGAATGTAATAACACAGATTTACCTAAAAAAATGTGTCAAAAAAATAGAGTCAATCACATAAAATTTCATAACATAAATCCTTAAAATAGGGGTTTAGAATAAATTGAACTTGTAATGACCCATATAATTATAAACCTAAGATGATATTTGTAACTCTTAGGAAAATATTATAATCTCCATAGTTGTCTAAACCATCCACTAATAACACCAATATGAACCTGACCAAAATCATTACATATTATATATTTTTTTATAATAGAATAAAAATCCTTAAAATTACAAGGATATTAATTTTTTTGAGTTTTATATTATTAGGAAAAAAATTTAACAAGGTAAAAAAAATATTACAATTGGTTATTTATTCTTATTATCAATTATTTCTAACAATGAAAACATTTCTATATAAAACACAGTTTCTATTTATGAAAAATCATCACAATATTCCCTTTATCATATCATTATCTTAAATCTTTCTTAAGACCTGTGAAAAAAATTAGAAAACATGGTATGAGAAAAAAAATATCAGTAAAGGACAAAAAAATTGAAAATTTTTAGTACAGTGAAATTTTTTTTTTCTAAAAACATACCTTTTTCCTCTAAAATATGAATAATATATTGGAAAATATCATTTTCTTACAATTTGAAAATGAAAAGATTTCCATGAATACTCTTAGAAAAAATATTAAATTAATGTAGATTCTTTGGGACAACATCAGCATAAAACCATTATATAATTATTACACATTGAGGTACCACATGGTCGACTTCCATATCCCAAGTTCCCAATGCTTTAAAGAGCTATCTTGGAGCATCCATCATATAAGCAATAATGTTCTCGCCCAATGCTATCTAGGTGAACACATTTTATAAGCTATAATGGGCTCACCCTGAGCTATCATGGTGCACCAATCATAAATAATTTCTAAGGACCATAACAAGATTATTACCCTTGAAAACACATATAAACCTATGTGTAAAATACATTTATATATCAAAACACCAATTTATTATAAAAATCTATTCTGAAATCTAAATTCTACATAGACAATTATGAAACAATCTTCATTGAGAATTAAAATGAAAACATTCAAAGAAAAAATTAATGCATTATCATTTCGTTAATGTGGGAGATTATTTTCATGACATATATGTTAACAAAATTTCTTTTTAACACTGTAAAGATACAAGATGAACATAAAAAATTATTTTTAATTAAAAACCCATTAAAAAAACTACAAAAAGATTATATTTTTATTTATTTAGATAAATTATAAAATATTACTGATCGTATAAATATATTCATAAAAATAATGTTTGAAACATGATGTTGAAATAGAAATATTTAGAAAATAAATCATTAAATAATTTAAAATGAGTTTTTTAAGTTAAAGGGTCCCTTATATTAAATCTGACAAATCATATAAATTCTGGTTCTTCATGAATAAAAAAATTGGTAAATTAATTAATTTCAGGGTAACATTTTCAGGTATAAAAATCATTTTCTTTCACTTCTTACCATTTTATAATAATAACATAATTATTTATGATTATGATTGATTCTTTGATGATACTCCATACATGAGTCGAAAATGACATTGGTATGATGTCTTTATTAAAAGTAGTCATTATTCTATCATCTCAAGAATAATATTAATGAGTTTATAATAATAATTATACATAAATAATATATATTTATGAAAACTGAACTATGTTACAATCATGAAGAAGGTAGGATGTACTTATGCATGAGTAACACTTCCAATATCCAATGATCATTTTGAGAAGAAGGTAAAAATTATTTTAAAAGTATAAAATTATAATAATATTATATATATCATATTAATTATTTAAATATATATTAATATATCATTAATGTGATTTTATGATGAAAATAACCCACATCGCTTCACAGAGGTGATAATTCACACGTACTCATGAATAACATTATAAATTTTCTATAAATGGAAATCTAAGAAGAAAAATGATATATTATATTTTAATAAATATAATTATATCATGAAAATCATATATAAAAATCAATTACATCATTATAAGTAGTCATGAGAGATAGTTATGGAATATGAATTACATCTATTTGTGAGGCAATAGTCAGTTTTACACACGAATGAGAAATTATATTAGAAGAAACCAATATTTTTTGAATGTAAGAGGATTTACTTGGGAATCATGAAAGAAGAAACATCATCAGTCCTTTAAAAAATTATTTCACATCCATCCAATCTTAAAATATTAAAGGATGATCAAAATGTTGATTTATGAATTCAGATGAATGTGGAAACTATAAGAAATGGGAAATCCTTAGAGTTCAATGTCAAGGAAGAAGGAATATGATGTTTTGGGTGAATACCATGTGTTCCATAAAATCCTATGTTAAAGAAGGAATTATTTTATGTTGCACATGGTTCATTATTCTCCATTTATCCAGGAAACACAAAGATGTATTGATATATCCGAGAGAACTCTTGGTGAGAGAACATGAAGAAGGAGATCACTGAATATAAATCAATGTGCATCATATGACTGCAAGTGAATGATGAATTCTCGAAGTATAAGGCTTTGATGTATCCATTATACATACCAATGTGGAAATGGGAAAACAACACCATGGAATTTATCACATGACATAAAAATAAATCCAAAAGAAATAATGTTATTTAGATTAGTTTGGGTCATCATTCAAATACAATACACAATATTTTAATTCAGTAGGAATTATCACAGGATCAAAATTCAGATATATTCATCCGAGATTTGGTGAAGATTCATGGATTACCACAACCAATTTTGTCCAATCGAGGTCCAAGATTCAGCTAAATGTTTCAAAAAAGTCCCCAGTATAATATAAAAATTGAGTCGAACATGAACATGACATATCACTCTCAAACTAATGTCCAAAATGAGTAGACTATCCCAACACATGAGAACATGTCGAGAGATATATCAATGGACTTCAAAAAATGATGTGACAAAAATTTTCTTCTGTTCGTGTTATACTAAACCAATAGATTCCTATCGAGCATCCATATGGCTCCCTGTGAAGCCATTAATGGAAAGTGGTGCAGAACACCTGCATGTTGGGATAATATTGGGGAACACAAACAATTAGGTTTTTACATGGCTTAGTAAACAGTGGAGAATGTTTAAAACATTTAGCTACACACCAAAATTTCTTATTATCGACAAAGGACCTATGATGAAATTTTTTTATGAGACTTAGATTATGATTTTGGAGATATGGTATTCTTACGTATATCTCAATGGAAGAAAGCATTTAGATTTGGGAAAAACTAATTTTTAGTCCAATGTACATCAATCATTATGGGATCCTTGATCACATCAGAGTAGTGGCCTATCGATAAGTACTCCCATCGAACCACTCTCTAGAATATGATGTATTCTATGTATTTTTCTTGATAAATTAAATACTAAACCCCTCACATGTACTAAATCCATAGGCTGTACCATGGGATAATGAACATTCATATGAGGTGCATATAGTAAAGATCATAGATTATATTGAAAATGTTCTATGAAATAAGACAATTCCCTAGACCAATTTATGTATTAAAACAACAACATTGATGAAGAAACATGGGAACTAGAGGAAGTGATGAAGAAAAGTTACCATCATCTTTTTTAGTGTGGGAAAAAAATTCTAGGGAGAAATTTGTTAATGGGGGATTATTTTAATAACCCATACTATTATAAATAAAATTCCCCTACCTTTTTGTTAAACATATTATTATATAATATGATTATAGAATCAAAATTCACTTATTTTTTCTTGTTATTACCATTGGAATTAAAAGACCATTTTTTATCATTAAAGTTGATAATATAACCATTTATCAGTGATCACATGATTAGTATAAATATATAATTTTAATAAATCCTATTATTATAGACAATAGAAGTGATAGGCTCAACTAGTAGTATTATATAATATGATGCCCATTTAATGGAGATTCTCAGGGAGATAAAAATTTAGGGTTTTTCCCTTGACCAACACCACACTGAGATCAAACAAATTAACCGTGAGAAAAACCATTTATAAATTATTTTCAAGCTAATTGAGATCATGAACCAAATCATGTTTGTTTTACCATCCCATGAAAGTCCCTCCATCACGCACCTTACCCTCATGGTTATTTCTAATGTATTAAAGGGATATATAAGATGAACCAACTAATACGAGTATTTAAATTATTTTTCAAAAAATAATAAATATATTTATATCTATTATTGTTAATTTATAAATGATTTTTATTTTGATTCAATAAAATAAAAATATTAACTTTGGCTAATAAGCAAATTTAACTGAGAAATATAGTTTGATGAATGAATGGATATTTTAAAAAAAAATATTATTTTAATAAAATATTATTATTAAATTTATTTTATTAAATTTAATTTATCATATTATTTTTATGAAGTCAAATGAAATTTTTATAAATGTTCAAAAAATGTTATTGTAAAAAAACGTATCATTTTCAAAAAAATTAGGTTTTATTTTAAAATTGAAAATTCTGATATTTAAAATATTATTTTGATAAAATACATAATATATTTGGAATCAAAAAATAGAAATTATACAATAATGAATGTTTCATCATTTTTTAAGATAAATTAATTTTCATGTAAAAATTAAATACTCTATAAAATTACGCTGTAATTTTATGACATCACAATGACCTAAATGTTTTATAATAAGTAATATAAATATTATATATGACCAAATATATGTTTTAAATTTTAAATAATGTTATTTAATATTATTTATTTATTTTTTAAATCCATTATGAATCCTCCAAGACTAATAATGTATTTAAATATTTAAAAATAAATTTTTAAGAGTGTGAATCGCCTCCACATAACCAATGGTAATATTTTTATTAGTTTGGAACACGTGATTATAGAATAATAAAACTACTCTCCTTTGGTAGAAACCATGGTAATAAATAATGATATACGTTTTTGTTTTGGATATTTTATTATTTAAAATAGGAAAAAAATAATAAGTAAATATTTGTTTCCCACATAAACCCACCCAAGATCTAATTTATATTAGCCAAAACTCTTTGGATAACATAGTAACTCTTCCCTTCACTCCCTAGAGTCATAAAAATCCTCCAAAAACTTTCATGAACCACCTTCTATGCCTTTGGATTCGTACACTCAAGTAAGGGTTCTTCCCCTATCCACTATTATCAAGCACTTTGTTTTTGTGATGTCTTTTACATTTAATATTATAATGAATGGATATGATATTCATTATTCAACATACATTACATATTATTTATAAATTATTAGAGCTTCATTTCACTCTCATTAATCTTCCTATGATCCTATATGTACACTCGTTACCATAACAAAATTTAGTAAGGATTCTTTTCTCTATTCATGAGTGTTCATTACTTTATGCTTTATTTTTACAAAATTCTAATATTGGGATATTATTTTCCATGTCCCCATTACATTCCATTTAATTTAAAAACAATTAGATACTAGTTTCACACACATCAAGCTTATTTTTTGAATTTTAATGTAACATTGTTATGTTGTTGAAATTCCACAATGATTTTCCATTAGAAAACAATTATATAGTGAATACCAGTCCAATTATTCTATCAAGGATATTAACCTTTATTCACATATGATTATTTTATTTGGGACTTAAATTTTTGAAATAAAAATTCTATGATCGTAAAATATATTATGATAATCAGTGAATCCATGTTGTATGATCTATGTGTCACAAAAAAGCCGGATAATGAAATCATTATAATAGATACACCAAGATATTTGTCAAATGAATATTGAAATGTTTAGTACCATGCTATGACATTTTAGGACATGGGCTTTCTGGATTCCTATATGGGTCTTTGTCTACCAAGAATTCTTGGTAGTTTAACCTGGACCTATGATCATGAATTCAGTGTTTGAAGTTGTTTCCACATTTTACGTGTTTTGATTATCATGTTATATTGCATGGTTTTATTCATGTTTATATTAGTAATCATTATTATTAATATTGTTTAACATTTATCACATAGACCATGTTTAATCCCTTTCTGAGATATATAACTGATCCCTTTTATTCATGTCCCCAGGTCATCCCATGCATTTTTAAGCTCAAAGGAGTATTTTGAGCATGTTAAATACGTTTTCAGTAAATCATGTTAAGTAGGTTTTTAATAATCCTCTTTTATCCCATGTTGAAGATGATATGTTATGTACCTAATTCCCAGTGACAATAACCTTATTAATCTTTTACATTGAATTATGTGTAATTTTATTTAACAAATCATGTATTAATGTGCAATAATGGGGAGAGTTTTTATAATTATACTAAAATTATTATATATATATATAAAGGATTCAATAATTATTATAATATCATTCGTAAATAATAGTTTAATAGGTTATAAGACGAAATAGAACTAAAATAGGCAGTTAAAAAATATACATCTTATTTGGAACACCAGATTTTTTAAATCTTTAACACCACTACGGGTGGTGTTATGCCTAAAATAATACCTCTAGAATAAAGGGAGGGTTTCTAGAGAGGAAATTGTGTTGATAATGTGTGATAAATAATTGTTTTTATGTGTGTGGGACTAATTTCAATGGGTTCACTTTTAAATAGAGGGGAGGGGCACTCTTGGAATTTCTCAAATTATTAAAATATATTTAACCTATTCTAGGGAAAAATTCATTAAAATAGACCATAAATGAATAATGGATTATATATTATAACATATATTATCCATTTTTTCTTATATAATATTTTTATAATTAGTTAAAAATTTATCAAAATATTAATTCCCTAAAATATCATTTTTGTCAAATTTGATACTATTCACTACATTGACATTAAAAACATCATGAAAAAAAACAATAAGTCAGTCCAACTATTTTGTTGCATCATAATAATTTCAAGATAATATATAATATTAGTATATTATATTAATTACATAAAATTATATACATATATATAGATAATATTTTTAGTATAATTTATTTGATTATTTTCTTTAATTAATGAATTATTGCATCATTTTTGTGAATGCCCTTAATGTAATAACTTATTTCATAATGATCAGAAATAAATTACCCTGATAAATATAAATATTTTATATTTTAAAATACTTGTTAAGGTATAATATTACTCCCAGAAGTCCACATATTAAAAATGTCAAACTTATAAAAAACTAATCTATGATAAGTTTGACTTTGTTAAAATATAATACTTAAGGGGTATAATCTCAAAGAAGTGGAAAAAATGTGTAATAAATTCATCCCATTGATGTTTTGGTAAACAATTTCCCTTACAAAAAAATTTGGACAAGTTTTAGTATAATTTACTAATCCTTATAATATTATTTTTAATGGTAATTACCTGATTTTCCCTTAACCATGGTAATTAAAATTACAAAGTTTACTAAAGAAATTTTACAAAAATAAAAGGGGCCTATTTAATGATTTAAAATCTTATAATTAAAAATGTTGAATTATTGATTTAAAATTCATAAAAAATAAGTGGAGTAATTTAATTTAAAATTAAATCGAAAAATTGCAATTAAAATATATTTTTCAAAAATCATGCCATTGTAAATTAAAATAATTTTTTATACTCAATTGAAGAAGAAAATATTTTCCATGACCAAAATTATGTTTTATTATATTAAAATTAACTAATTATATTTTATATATAATCAAAAACACATTATGACATTGTAAATAATATACAGTTTTCAAAATAACTCTAATATTTTCACTATTCATTAAAATTTTAATGTTTCCAAAAAATATCAAAAATTCATCCTAATATAATTTTGAATTTTTGAATTAAAAAATAAAATATTTCATAAAAAAGAAAACATTAATAACTTTTATAAATTAATAATCATGCAGGCAAGAAATAATTTTTTTTATGAAACATATTTGTAATGATTAAATTGAATTTATCGTGTTATTAATTTAATATTGAGTTAAAAATTTATATTTATTTAATAAATCATTTATTTAATTTCATACCTTCTAATTTAATTATTAGGATACAACAGTCACATTTGAATAATAATATCTAGTTCTTTGTTTAAGCTCGATGTAGCATATCTTGTATGATGTAAAACATAGTATTTCCCTTTAAAAACTCAATATGATACATTTATATATAATAATTTATATACCAAAATCATATATTTTCTATAAAATACATTTCCCCAAACCATTTAAATCTCTTATACATTAAAAAGCATTGAAAATAAAAATTCTTCCAAAAAATAACTATATTTAAACCCAAAAATATTTTAATCACTAGTCCATAGAGTCAAAAACTAATATATATATCTCATAATATAATAAAACAAGAATAAAAAATCATTATTCAATTATAATTCCCTTGGGTACTAATACTATCTTTCTTACTTTTTTCAATATTAAAGAATCCTATATTATATCCACATCTTACATATATCAAATCTAAAAATAATTTATACTTTATTCACGTGTTTAATAATATATATACAGAAAAATAGATCCTTATCATAATGAAATTTTCTTAGGTTTTGATACAATTTAATATATGATTCTAAATATATAAAATATAAATACTAATGATGAATCCTTAGATGTTTCATGTAGACCTCTTAACTTTTGGAATATACCATAATATCATTGATAAATTTAACTCACTAAATTATTAAATAATAGAAAACTAATATTTTCATCATAATCAGAATATACTAAAATTATCAATCATTTAATTATACTCAATTATTCTATTTTAAGACATAGTAGTTTCAACATATATATCATTCTCAAATTATTTTCAATGATCATGTTTTAACAAAATAATATAACCAAAAAGGTTAGGATAATATTATAAATATGAATTTAAAAACATAAATATGAATGTTTATTCCAATTTAATTTCTTCATTTCAAACATATGACACATTTGGTTCACCATATAACTCCATTTCTTCAATCCTTGGGTATCTATAGGCATTTTCCTTTTATGTTCTATAACATAATTAGTTAACAAAATACTAAAATAATTCATAATGGTTTCTAAATAAATTATTATTAACCAATGAATACCCCTTTGGAGTGTCAAAATTATTTTTATAATTTTTACTCTTTATCATTCACAATGTGAGAATTAGGTTAATATTCAATATGCCCTTTTCAAGGTTCTCACCCCTAGATGAATCTATTACATATCTTGTATCCACTTTTATTATCCACATCAGGATCTAACTCTTATAAGGATGACAGAGCCACTACTTTTCTAATATTGTGGGATGATATCCTATATATAGAATTATCGCTAATACATAGCCTATAACGAACCAAACTATAATACCATCTAAACCAGAATCCCATCTTATTCACCACTGATTCAAAGTGTTTTCTCAATCACCAAGGGTTATAGAAAAGCTCCACGACATCTATAGAAAACATTTGGATCCCTTTAACCAATAATAAAATGTATAAATAGTCATAGTTATAAAATAGGAAGATACTCATAATCGATACAAAAATACTTGGTACAAAGAGAAGATACGATAAAATAAAGAAGAAAAAATAACCAAATCTTAACTCTTGGGGGTCCATTTCTACCCACAATGTCCCAAACTATCCATCATCGGACAACCAAGTACGACTCAACAAAATAATTTTAAGGGAACATGAGAAACTAGAAAAAAAGAACATAATGGATGAAATCACAAAGCAATACAAGACAGGTTTCAACTACATATCCTATTAGGATTTCTTGAAATAATCAATATAGTTTCATTATAATTTGACAATAAAATGCTAAAATATGATTATAATAAAGACCTAACATGGATTAAATTTCAAAATAGGGAACAAAATCCATCAAGATCATATTGTAACAATATTTTGATTATAAAAAATAACATTGAACATTTTAAATCATATATGAAACCAAATATGGAATATGTCATTTTATCATTTTAAAAACTATTACTTTTCATGAAATGATTTCAAACCCATTTCAGAAGATAAAATTCAGATGGCCAATAAGAAGTAAATAACATTCACCATATATCAAAAGGATATGAAATAATAAATATATTAGAGTAAAGGTGAATCATCTTAATAACAATACCAAGCCATAATGATAATTACTCCAACATGGAAATTGTAGTTCTATATTGTTAAAAAACTTTTTTCCATGAGTATAGAGTATCATGTATAAGGATGTCATGGGTAAAACCTAGATAAGATAACAAGTTAAAATATTAAAGAAAATCAATAAAACAAGAATGATTATTGTGATTATATAATTTTTAATGGGTTATTAAGTAAACTATGTCCACACACGCCCATTTTCTAGGTCACACATATGTAGCAGGAACCTTTCATATTATCTATGGATCTACATGAAAGGGTATACGTCCACTATTAATGAATAAATCCATTCCCTATCATCAAAATATCATAGTTCCCATGACTAGTCAAAATAAGTGATAATGATACTCATGTTATGTGGAATACAAAGGAAACCACATTAGTATAAACATTGGGTCATGCCCATAATTATTCTTTATTTACATCTCACAGTCACCCCAAAAATCCGTCGAAGTGAATAATACCTTTTTCAACACCCATAAATGTAGAGCAGTATAATCAAGTATGCGACAACATGGTATTAACATAATAGAGGACAATAAAATTATGAGAACTATTTCATCACGAATCATCAATTACAAATAAATACCTTCTTTTCAAACCAACATTTAAATGTGTAATCATACATGCTACCTATCACAATTCAACATAAAAATTTTCAACCATTCCTTTCGAAAAATAATTTCATTAAAAAATAACCCCTTGGAATTGAAAGTAAGTTTTATAATTTTTAATGTCATGAATTCATTTCATAAAATGGTTGAACAAACGTTTTACAGATGAATAATTAATCCATTTAAAATCACCCAATACCATTTTAAAATAAAGAGAATAATCCTTAAAAAGGGTTTCTAGTAATTTCAAGAAGATTTGTGATCCAAAAACATATGGGAAAAATTATGCAAATAAACTCATTTTAATTGAATCCTAGAATTTAATATTTAAAAAGAATGTCCCATATTAATCTCTTTATTTCAAAAATTCATACCTTAATATCTATATGAAGAGAAAAAAACATTACATTAATAAACAGTAATGAAGTAATGGGATATCTATATTATAAAAAGGAAAATATATATTATAGTAACTATAACCATTGCAAGATTAATTTATATTTAATAGGACCTGAGATAATTTTACAATGTATTTCAAGATTAAAATTCATATTATATGAGTTGGAAAATAATAAACACACATATATGAGTTTTTTAGAAATAATGAATTTTGAGAAGAATGAACTACATAGAAACACCGACTCTGGATAGAATTTGGAAACATAAATAATATAAAGGGAAAAAAGGACCAAGATATTCTCTACAGTTTAGAAATTCTTATAATTATTCTTGAGAGTATTTGAAAAAATTGATAGTAGTGGAGGCTACGTATTTTAAAAAAACACTATTACTTGAATTATAAATACATTAAATTAAAACATTCAATTAATTTATAATTTTAGTTAAATTTTAAATTATATTGTTTTAAAATTACTTAATATAGGATTTACAATGTTTAAACATGTATAATTAATTTATTGCCACAATTTCAAGCTTTTGAAATTGTAAAAATTGATGATACATGAGTTATGGTGAAGAAGAGAGGAAAATAGGATTTTATTTATTTTATTACCAAATGTTTAATTAATAAGGGTAATATGGATCTACCCTTATATAGTTCTCACGATCCTTATGCAGTAAATGGGTTACCCTCACGTAACCGTTAAAACAAAGGGACTACTATTTCATAACTCACTTTACCCTGATGCGGTTGTTGGGACATCCTTACGTAACCATTGAAAATACATTGTTACCTTTAAAAATCACCAAGAATGCCCTTATATATCCATTAATAACCAGAATATAACCTTAATACGCTCATAATTTACCATTAAATAGAATTAAAATAATTATATCAGACATATAAATAGGTTATATTACCCATACACTACTGATCCATTTCTCAAACACAACCGTTAAAAACATTATCACAACCTTAGGCACAATCTAATCTACTCTTACATATCCATTGGAAAATTTTACCCCTTTATCTAGCTTCAATGGTACCTTCATGAAATATTTATAAATTATATTTTACCTTTAAACAGTTCCAGTGGTTACCCTTATGTAGAAAATATAAAATTGATGCTACCCTTATGCAGGATATACCTTAGCTATAAACAGGCATAGGAAATCCCCCAGTACCCATACACAGTATAAAGAAGCTCCTACACACCGTTAAAAATCATTAAAAATAGGTGTTACACTTAAAATAATCATCTAAAAGTGGTATTACCCTTAGAAAATTTATCAAAATAAGGTTATACCAATTCATTACTTTTATAAAGGAGGAATTAACCTTATGCATGGTTTTTAAAACCCCTTTTACCATCAGGAATCACAATAAAAAATAATTAAGGGTAATATTTTTTTTCCTAAAAATAATTTTAATTTGAAACATAATAAAATAAAATAATTATAAAATTGAGTATGTTACAATTCCCCCACCATAATCCCATAGAAAGATTATAGTCTGTATGATAGAAAATAAAAATAAAATAATAAACAAACTCATTAAATAAGGTGGACGACACAAAAAATATATGAATAAATACCCCAAACAAGACACCAAACAAAATTCCTGGGAAAACACATGTCTCAAAAAAATAATCAACATCATGAGGAATTGGTATAAAACACAAAAAATACTGAGACACAGTTTCTGTCTACCCACCAAACCGATTCTATAAAATAGTGTAACATAAAAGAAAATCTACTAGAAAATAAATCATTAACTCAAAGAATATTTTTGTCACTATAGACCATAAGAAATACCATGATTTGATAAAGAATCATTAATTAATGGGATACCCAAAATAGCTCAATGATTACCAAAAGCAATAATATTATAAAGTCCCATAAATCCTCCCATCACTGATTATAAAGTCACATAATTGACATGAAGTTATACACTAGAAAGTAATCAAAACAAAACTAGTATTTTCCACATTGAACCTCATCCCTTGATAGGATCAACGAATTATCTACCAGATTCTCCATGTGTATGGTTCTTCAAGAATCCATATATTTCAACTTACCTAAGACAAACCCCAATGACTATCATTGTCCATCTAGTAAGAGCTCAAAAAAATCCACTGTATAAACATGGAACTGACTCTCCCATGTAGGATCATTCATCACATAAATATGTAGATCAATATTTTATAGAAACGACATGAGGATACTATTGACCAAAAACTATCAAGAATGTGATTCCTAAACTAAAAATAGGGAGACAAACATGTAATGAAGTAACATTGTTTTTTTTAAATAATAACAACTCCAAGAAACTGGATGTTCTCAATACAAGATTCAATTCCACACCCAATAGAATAACAAACCACAAGGAACTCAGACAATTACATATTAATGTCAAAAATTAAAATATCATATCCACAAGTAATAATTATAGTGTTCTAAATAAAATGAAACCATCACCACAAATACAACAATGGTTTACAAGTTAATATCCCATGAGTATCTTAATAAATTCAAAAGAGATATCTAGATTAAGAATTCCACCAGGATAAAATGAACTGTAATAATTAAATGATAAATAGTTTCCACTCCCAAATTAGAAACAACAATATGGATCAATATGAACCATATCCAATAGCTCCTACATATAATAAGAAGCTTTAATATTAGGCCTATGGATTGACTACTGTTATATTGAATAAACGTTTGTGCCATATTTTGGAGCTGATGATTCTTGACTGAAAATTCCTTTTTTTTATCCCATCATAATAAACCATTTCTGGTCACCCCAAAGCCCCAATATCTTTAAATTATAATACATTTAAAATGTTACATATATGTATGACCATGTTCTCCACATTGGAAAATTCCAAGTTGAGTCTTCTTTTCCTAAGAGTGATGCACATACACAAGGAACTCTCATGGTTCACAATAAAAGTCATCATTTCAAAATCCATATACAAATGAGGAATTATTAACTTTCTTATACTCCATTAACATTATCTCAATTGCCAATGACCTATTAAGAACCATTAGGTAAGGGGTTGAATGATCCATTAAGAGGAAAATTCAATGATTTGGGTAAATAATTTTTATAAATAATATACCCTTGATTGGGTTATCATCAACAAGATATGGTAAAAACATAAAAAATTAAAAATTACATAGAATACTCCACTATTTACTAATATTATTGACTAAAAACCACGATCTCTAAAATTTTATACTTATTCACTTAATCATGATAATTACATTATATTAACACAATCTTGACGTATTATAAAGAAATTATTTCATGTTGAAGGTAAGGAACTATGAATTCCCACCTCTCTTATCCATGTACCTTAAACAAGGATTTTCTAGTTATGTCAGATAAATTATTTGGATTCATGATTAACTCAATGGTATATTCAACTTATTAAAAATAAATTTATTGAATTGGGAAAACCCCACTCAGCTTTATTAGTAGGTGGGGTTAATTCAAGATTTCAAGGGTATGTTCCCAAATTTTAAAATTATTTGACTCTACCACTCGATTCAGATATTTGGTATTGTCCAAAAATGGGGACATCAACTCCAGAAAATGTGAAGGAATATTATATTGATTGAAATAATGAAAAGAAATTATTTATTTCCTATATTGTTTTATAGGATAAATTTATAGAATTCATTTATTATATTTTCATATACTTATGCCAAAAAAACCCAAACAAATCGAAAAAATAGTAAATCCTAAAAAAATCCTCAAAAAAATTTATGATTGAATCATTAGTTTCAAAAAACAAAATATTTTATATTTACAAAACATGAATATTTTCTTCAAAATGAGTATTCTTGAGATATATCCATTACAGTCTCATCTTCTATCACATGAATTTTCTTCCATGGTTTCTAAACATTAATCCCTTTTCCAAATTACAGCCCTATATATATTTTAGTCATTTTATAAAACAAATTTAATTCTTAAAAATTTAAATTATCACACCACCCCAATGTATTTGAAATAATATTAAAGAAAAAAATCATTAAAGAATATCTCTTGGTAGTTGAAAAAACTCCCCAAAGAAGACATAGTTTTTTTTCTTAAGTTAAAACATTGGGTTCTGAATATATTTAAAATCATAATCAACGCCATTAAAGATGAAACAAATAAACTTGGTAATGCAGCATATAAAACTCATAACCCTAAAAAGTAATAATAGATAATTGAATTAACTATATATACCGCTGTGTTTTAAATATATTTTAATATTATTTCTAAATATAAATATCCAATAATATAACATAAAGATTGTAAAGGCCTATTGTCTTTGGAATACAATGTTTATATTACATCAAAGGAAACTAAAAAAAATTAAATCCATAGTTTAATATATATAGTGGGATACTAAATAAATTTTATATCCTAAAACTACCTAGGATAACCAAGGTAATAAGTAAATAATGTGGTGAGCTAAACTACAATCAAGGGAATAATCATGATTAAGAAACCTAACATGTGATTTAATGGTATAACATAATATCTTAAAAGAGATAGATCAAGTGAAATCAGATAGATGAATAACCAAAAAATGTTATCATAATATCATAGTCAAATAGAAAATGTGGTATAAATATGTTCCATGACATAAACATGAGTTAGAGATAATTGTCCACACAATATAACCAAGAAAGCAATGTATCATAATGTATATGGTTTACTTCTTAATAGCATACATAAAGTCTCAGGAGAATATAAGATTACTCAATTCTTTTAATAAATATCTTGGAACACCCATAATTGTATATTCAAAATCTACGTGTTACACAAAAAGGAATTCAAAAATATTTCATTACATAATAATTACCCATGGAATAAAAATTTGGTTCATAATCTTATCTCATAGCCTAATCAATGAACGTTTAATAATAATAATAATAGAATTTTAGAAATTGACATAAGGTATGTATTAGACCATAAAATTAAGGGATAATAAGCTGGGTTTTAATGTATGAGACATAAATATTAAATTTATAATCATTCCATAACATTACATAGAGATAATGTTAGTTAGAGGGAGTATGGTCACAAAATGACAAAAAGGGTGGGGTAGAAAGATCCCTTACCTGGGACTCAAATTTTAACGAGTGTTATATATCTCTCTGAATAATATATTATGATAATTAGTTTATTTTAAAAAAAAATTTAAATTTAATCAACCTTTAATTTTATTCAATAAGAAGTACTATTAATTTTCTTAATCATTGATGATCCAGTTGGATGTTTTGATGATGTTCGTCTTATATCTCCCAAATCACCATGAAAAGTTTACTAAGGTTTAATAGATTAGTATTTTATCTTATAAATAATAATAAAAAACATTATTATCATTTTTATACATAGATTTTAATTTTAAAACCAATCATGAATGATGGTTATAGAAAATTAACAATGTTACAATCCTTGAGAGTGTAGGTCATTCGCACACATGGGTGACGTTTCTATTTTTTCAACGATCGTAATAGAAAGAAGAAAAGTTTTATTATATCATTAAATAAATATAATTCTATCATGTTGTTATATTAGTTCTTGAAATACCCTTAAATATACCATCCGTTTTATGCAATAATAAAAAATGGTTTGAATCTATTTGATAGCCAGTAGTCCACCATACATGCGAATTATGTTATAATTTTCAATGGATGGTAAGGTTTGAAATTATAGGATAAATAATATATAAAAATTAAATCCATCAAAATTTACATCCATTAGAGGTGGTGATTGATAATGAATTACATCGGTCACAAGGTGGTAGCCTGTCATAAACACAATTGACAGATTTATTCCATTTGATAAAAGTGGATAAGTAATTAGAATATTCCATTAATAAAAAATTAAATTTAGAAATTTAATTTATTATATTATAAATATTGAGTTGGATTTTGAGGAGGTGGAATAATAAATAAAACAAATGTGATCGGTTATTAAAATTACATCTTCTTCGGTCAACCTCTTTCGGATTATACCTATATCCCACCTCGATTGGATTTATGATCAAAATAAGGTATATATAAAATAGAAAGGAAATTAAAGAAGTTATTTTGGAATGTATTTTCAAACCTAATGGGTTTTGGACGTGTGTATTGAAGAGGGGTAGAGATGGTCTTTTATAAGAGAGTAGGATTGACATTCTTGTAAAAACCTAAAACTATTCTACAACGGGAATTCAATATCAATCCAAGTGCATAATTTTTTAAAATGTTTTATTAAATAATATATAGTGAACAAAAACACATAAATTAAAAATAAACATGTTTTAAACATGTTATCCTCTTTATATAAATGGTTACTCAGTTATAAAATTTTAGTTTTTTTAACATAGTAACAATTTTTTTACAATTTTTACAACTAATTATTTCCAAATATTATGTTCAACGAATTATATAATATTAATAGTTATTATTATAAATATTTAATCCATTATATCAAATTCATATCATAAATGAAAAAAATTCACTTAAAATTATACATGCATATTTGTCGACTGAACGTTTTTTTATCAGAATTCACTTTTCCAGCATAAGATGATCTTGTAAACCATATATAATATGTTATAACAAGTTAAATAATTTAAATAAATAAATATATATATATATATATAATCTTTAAATTTTTTAAATAATTTATCCTTATGGGATATTTAATTAGTTAAAATAATGAAGCATTATGCAATTTAAAAGTGTTTTTAGAATTGTTTTATGCCAAAAAATATATTAAAATCGAATATTATTATTATTTAAATGTAATTAATTTGTTGAAATATGACTAAATAATATTTATTTTACATTTAAATCATATAAATAAAAAATGGAACGTTTAAATTATTAAATATATTTAAAATAAATTGCAATGTAGCCAAAGTCAGAGTTTTTACTGTTTACTAAAAATTGAACATTTTCTGAGATGATTTAAAAAAATTATGTAGATTTCATTAAAGAAAATTTCTAAAAGTTTTAGAAATTAATTATTTTATATTATTAACAGAATGCTTAATTATTTTTAAGAAACCATATTTTCAGAATAATAGATGTCTTTATTAAAATTTGAGTGACTCATTATTAATTAATTTTCATTCTATTTATATAAATATTTGAAATGATATATACATTATAAACTATTTAGTACAACTAATACCCTCTCATTTAATGTCGTGGTTATAATGGTCATAAATAATTATGGTTTCCTTATGGTTGGTGTTCCTTGCAGTATATGTTATCAAACATGGTTTTACATTTTGAAATCCAGGGTGTCAAAATCTCCTTACATTAAATAATCTAAAAAGATAATTTCTTTTCACATACTAAGGTTAAAACGGGTGAGGGTACCTCTACTTCATCACCTATTCCAATTCCCAAGTTGCATCATTGTATTAATGGTTCCTTCAATGTTCATCAATCATTATAGTGATCTTTCTATGTATAAATTTATCTCTATGGTTAAAGAGCTACATAGATTTATCCCTAAAAGAGAGATAAATATTAATATATACCACCTTTGAATTCATTACATGATATATATATATATAGTATGTACTTCCTCAATAAGGATACATGAAATATGTTATGCAATTGAGAAAGGATTTTCGGGAGGTCTAATTTGTAATCCATAGCTCTAATGAGATTTTCAATCTCATAGAAAAAAATTTACCTAAGGAATACGATTACATTATTCCAAAAACTCAAGAATATCATCCATAGATATACATTGAGAGACAATTTATATCTGAACATTAACTCTAGGTTTAATCGATTATTTTGAGCATAATTCATCTTTCAACTCTAAGTAGTCTTGATGCATTTCTATATGGTTCTTACCCAGTCTATCATATCCTCAACCATTTTTGTTATAATCCTTTTTTTTCAATTACTTAATCATAATAATTAGGGGGTCAAAATCACTTATGATAAATGTCTTGATACAGATCCATTTGGTTTCTTGACTGAAAGCTATTTTTGTATGATAAATCAACTAGATAAATATGATCATCCCAACCTCATTTGATGTCCATTGACTATTCTATCAATATTTACTATAGTTTAAGAACATTACACTCATATTTGAAATCATTTTGGGGATTATAGGTTGCACTAAATATAAACTTAGGGTTTAGATCATGTTGGTGGGTCATCCAGAACATGGACGTAAATCTCGAATTTTGGTCAGGTAAAATCTATAGTGGTGTTCCATGTTTCCTCGCCATTATTTTATATATATCCTTGAAATTTGATTGACTGAGAAGCCTTACTAAATTTCAATTATGTGATTTGTCTTCAAAGAATTATCAACCAAAACAAATATATCTTTATTTCCCCTTGATATATTTGGAATTAAAAAAATAAAGTCCATGTTTATTGTTTCCCATTTCAATATATGTTTGGGTAATGGTTGAATAATCCCATTAAAGATTCCATTAATCCATCACATAATAAAATTCCAACTATATTAATGTATATTTGGTGATATCCTTCTTCATATTATCACAACAATTGTCTTCTCAGTGACCTCAAAACATTTTTATGATCCCCTGGTGGATGGATAAGGTTTTTTTATGTGCATCATTCAAAAAATAACACTTTATCTCAAGATTTAATGGTATTCATAGTTTAAAAAAAATCTAACCACTCCTTAATCAATTATGATCTCTAAGGATTTAACATAGATTGAATATTTTATGTTCTTTTGGAATTCTACATAACTTATTTGAGAATCTTCCATCTTATCCAAAAGGGATGGATGAAAATCATTTGAGAAAGGAAAGATAATGTTACATCATTTAAAAGTACATTGTCCATCCATTGAAATTTTGATAAGAATGTATACTTCCCAATTCGTATCATTAATAATGTTAATGGAGCCTTTCTACATAAGGAATATTTTAACATGTTTTCTATCCCAGGATAATATTGGATTGAGACGTCGTGTCCTTGATCCTCTCTAAAAATCATTATTGATGCATGTTAATCTCTTTAAATTTGAATATATATTTTTATCTTATATGATCCACATATATTTCAAAATTTTAACCATAGAGTAAGTGTCACCATATTTTCAAAGCATGAATTGCTATAACAAACTTGAAATGATTCATATGATAGTTTAGATATTGAAAATTCGACTACCTAGATGAATATACCGTCATTTTATCATTTTTATTATTATATAGAGTATACCCTTTTTAAAATCATCCTTTTATATTATGAATATTTCTCCATTTGTGGTTATTGTAATTACTGGTGCTCTTACTAGTATATTTTTTAACTTATTGAATCTCTCTAGGCATTCATTGGTCCAAACAAGAATTACTACCTTTCATGTTATATTGTTTAGTTTATTTGAAAATCAATAACCTTTACAAACCATTGTTAATAACTTGATAATCCATGGAAACTAAGAATCACTGTTACAAAAGCTGGTCTAGGTCAGTCCATGATTTCCATGCCCTTATAAGGGATGATAGATATACCTTTACTATTAATATTATTCCCTAAGAATTATAGTTCTTTCCATCAGAAATCCCAACGCACTATACTTTTTATTTATCTTCACATTTCTCAAAGCACATAAAATAATATTCAAATGGTCATCAGGATTATCCTTACTTTTGGATTAAATAATAATATCATCAACAAAGATTACATCAAAATTGAAGAGGTAATATTTAAATACACTATTTATCTGGTCTATGAAAAATATTAGAGCAAAAGTGATTTTGAAAGAAATCAATTTGAATACATATTTTCCTTAATGTTTCTGAATATATCTCTTCATCACCCTTAATTATGGAAATAAAATATGAACTTCCACCTCATAGTAATATTCATCTCCACATAGTTGATCAAAAAATAAATATACATATGGTAGGGGATGAATTTTCTTTATAGTTATTTTTTAGTTCACAAAAACTAATTTAGAAACACATTTTCCAATCCTTAGTCTTTATTAAGAGGACTATAACACCCAAGATGATGCAATTTTGATTCTAAACCCCTATTATATATTGTCTTGTGACCAATTCATTAGATCTTCTACCTCTCTAGTATCTATCATGTATGGATTATTTAATATTGGTAGAGATCTATGCACAAGTTCTATTTATGACTAAACCTATCAGTCAAAATGAAGGTTATGAAACTCTTCAGTGCAATACATGAGAATAATCCCTCACAATGGGAATTTATCCTATCATGATACTCCCCGTTTACATAATAATTTATGATTAATATTTTTTCTCATAAGCAAATAATATCCATTATTGAACCATATATTTTCAAGGAGATTCACCATCCACAATAATATTATTCAAAATAAAAGGATTACATGGGATGGGGAGACTGAAAACCCAATCTAGATGTTTCATGTTGTATTTATCTAAGGATATCCAAAATATCATTAAAATAGAATCAAACGTCACTAAAGGATATGAGATGACATTTTCTAAAATATCGTGTCCACAAACATTGATTGGGGATGAGTTATATAATTAATATACAATAATTACTCCACATACTATTCTCAAAGGATGCACAGTCCCCATGTCTGGTGGTAGTTTTCAAATGATATACAGAACATTCATTATATTAATTAATACATATAAATTGAATCTACATGTAAATTCGTTATTCATAAATGAATAAGTAGAATTATTTTCACTTCATCATTCTCATTGTCCACCTAAATAACAGTGATAGAATATGACATTTATTGTTTTATTAGAGGTTGTTGTCCTGGATTTATTTGTAATAACCCTAGATTAGGGAATTATCTTATATAATTCCCATATTACTTACTATTAAAAAACTGTTTGGTAGCTATAATTTTTGATCTGAACCCTCTTCAATTCTTCTTCATTAGTATGATTCTTCATTTACCTTTATAATTGAATAGTTTTATGGCCATATTTTCCACATATGAAGAATATTTTTATTCCCCATGTTTAGTTTATAGGAATATACATCCCACGCTTTTGACATGTGGGATGTTTTGTTTTCTTTCCTCACTGATATTTATATGTTGATACCCCCGAAGAAGAATCTAATTTTTCTATTTTTGTCTGTAGACCTATATGACCACTAAGAGTCAATGATCTCTACCTAAACTTTGAGGTTAAAATGGAATATCTTTTAATATCTATCAAATTCTCAAGTCACTATGTCTTTTTTATACATGGTTTTAACATCCTAAATAAATAGTTCACCTTAATGTTGGTGCTGATAACAATGCTGATAAAATACCATGAAAACCATGTGATTTTTGTCTCATATGACATCAAGGGATCATCATCCCTTTGTTTCAGACTGATAAAATACCACTACATTTTAAGATGTAGAGTTTAGGAAAAATATTTATTGAAAAATATTTTCATGAATCCATCCGATTCTGTGGAACCAATTTCCCCATTGGACTTTGTGTTCATCATTGGTGTCAACCTCTGATCATCCTCTCCTTCAATGTGATAATATTCCAGATCAAATATAATTTCCTTTGAGAAATATAGGTTAGATAATATCAACTAAATTGAGTTAATCTAGTGTTCCATTATGAGGGTGTGAAAAGATACACTGAATGTAGGAGGTTTTTGTAAAAAAAATACACAACTGAAACTTGATCCTTTTTAAGAGTAGGGAATTCATCATGATTAATTTTATTATTTACAACATTAGATATTATATCATGTGGTTTAATGAGGTTATCAACAACCAAAAATATTAATATTGTGCATATCTTTTTGGAAAGTATCACATTTCCGATCAATTTTTTGGTTTTCATGGTTTCTCATATTTCCACCATTAATAAAATAAAAAGAAGATAAGAATAGATTAACATATAAGAGAGAAACATTAAAATGTGCGAAGAATAAGTTTTAAATGGTAACTATATTGTAATATATCAGTCATTATGTATGAATATTTTTTATCTTGGGTAATTATTTCTATTATGTTTTCTGAGAAAACAATTTTTTCAAGTCTTTCATAATAGTTCATAATGAGTTAGTGAATTTCTATAGCATACACCCTTGGAGTGTCAAAATAATTTTTTAGTAAGGCATGCTTTCATTTACCATGTAATGATCAAGTCCATAACAATTAACTTATTTTGTATCTATTACCCCTAGATACATTAGTTCATGAACCATGTCTTGTTATAGTATCCATACAATGATGAAATTGAATAGAAACCACATGGTCTATACTTCACTAGTAATCTATGATATTTTTCTATTTATTGTATTATCCTATGAATTATTCATAGGGATCTCACTAAATCTTTCCCATCCTAGTTCCAAATCATAACTAAACATTTTTTTTATAAAAAAAATAGTGACCTAATTCTGATATATGTATTATAGTATCTCTAAACATAAATATTCTATAACATAATAAAAGTATCATAAAGGTATGGTGTCTGTGGAAGACTAGTATCGAATTTTATAAAATGGATGTAAAACATGAAATACATAATTAACTAACTATAATGAGCTTATAAATACTATTTATCTTCTAAAACATCATAGTATAATCTGGGGAATACATAATGAATGGGGTGATCTAAAATTCCTAAAAGGGGAATAAAGATGATAACAAAAAATAAAATGTCAGTCAAAGGCATAAGGCGATACCATGAATGATAAGGTTCATGAGTAATAAAAACGAATCATAACATAAAGAACATGGTATAATAATTTTATTGTAACATATGAAATGTGGTATAAATACATAAAATGATATAATCACCATTCAAGGCTAATTTAATTGACAATATCATATAGCAGGAAAAGTCCCAAAATGGATTATGTATACTCTATAATCCCATAAACCATGTCTTTTAAGACTATATAATTACCCAATATATTAGATTTATATCTACTTGGACCCATCATAACATGTTATTGATCACTATGTTCTTCATAAAAGAAGTTATTCCTAAGGTATAACATAATAATTACTCATGTAAATATAATTGGTTGCATAATCTTGTCTCATATCCTAATCAATGAAAATTTTATAATGAAAGAATCTGAGAAATTAATATAAAGAATAATTTAACATATAAAAGGAATAATGAATAATATGTGTTTAAATGTGAGAGAATTATATATATAATTTAGAATACTTAGATAACCTTAAATAGAATGAAAGAGATTAAGAGATAGAATTGTCATCATCCGAAGAAAAGGATTGGTTGGAAAGACCCCTTACCAAGAGCTCGAATTTTCCCTAGTGTTATTTATCACAATGAATAATAAAATATTGTTAATTATTTAAATATTTATTATTTTTTGGTTTATTATTTATTTTAGTACATTTACTATTTTTTTACCCATTTACTTATTCATTAAGATTCATGTCCTATGTTTTGATGTTGTTCGGAAAATATGTCCAAAAACACTATAGAAAGATGACTAAGGTCAAATGTATTATTATTTTATCATACAGATAATAATAATAAAGAAATTATTATAATTTATATACATCAATTATACTCTTAAAACATATCAATGATAATGGTTACATAAAATAATCAATGTTACAATCGTGGAGATTATAAGTTATACGTACACATGAGTAAAGTTTCACTAGTTCAATGATCATAATTGAAAGATAAATAAGTTATTTTATCACTAAAAATTATAATTATTTCAAAATTATCTTTTAATTTTTCTAATACCATTAAAAATTCCATCAATGATATGTGATTTTAAAAAATGAATAACATCACTTCTCTAGGATGTTCTCTGTTGTACACAAGAATGACCATATCATTTGTAATGGATTGTATGTTATGAAAATATTTGATATTTTAATTTTTGAAAAATTATTAAAATGTAATTTTTATCTTATATAAATATTAGATCTATCATTTTCAACATCCATGAGAGGTCATGAAAGAAAATTAATTATATCGGTCTATGAGGCGGTCGCCCGATATATACACAACCGATAGTTTAGTTTACCTTTTGATGGAAGTGCATATATAATTAGGGTATGAAATTAACATAATAACATCATATTATATTTTATATAGTGATATTATGATATGAAAATTATTGAGTATGATATTATGGATGAGGAAGATGAAATAATAAAAAATATTTTTAGTTTTGTACATTACGCGCATTTCAGACCACCTCATTAAGATTATACTTAAATCCTCTCTAGATTTTATTATGATCAAATTAAAACATTTAAGACATTTTAAGATATGTAATTAAGTTATTTTTTCAGTTATGGGATGAAAAAATTGGTTTGAATATTTTAAATAGAGAATATATTAGGTTCTCTTTTATAAGGGAAGAGTTGTGATATTCATGTAAATATCTAGAATGATTCAACAATGAGATGTCCCTCTCAAGAATAAGTTCCTCCAAAATTATAAAATAAAGTAATTTATGATATTTATGAAATTTTACAACATCTAAAATTAAAAATAAACATTTTTTAAACATGTTATCCCCTTTACCTAAAATGCTACTCACTTTTACTATTCAAATTTATTTACCACAGTAACAATGTTTTTACAATTTTTACTATTCATTATGACAAAAGAAAATATAAAATTATTATATGATATTAATCATTTTAATTATAAATTTGGATTAAATTATATCAAAACCAATTCATTGAATTTGAATAATTGAATTGAAAATTAAACCAACAACTACGTCAAAAGAAAAAAATTTCAAGAAATGCAATTTTCGAGAATATGATGATGCATTAACAACTCTATGACAAGTAATTATAATTAAATAAATAAAATTAGTAATTATAGATATGTAATACGTACATTTCATTTAATTAATTTCTAATCATGTTTTATTTATTTAGTTAAAAAAGAGAACCTCTATTCAGTTTAACTTATTTTTTTGAAAAGGTTTTTTTAAACATATAAAAAAAATAAAATAACATATAGTGTAAAGTTGAATTAAATGTAATTAATTGGAATAAAATTAAATAAAGGATAATAATGATACATTTAAATTATATTATATAATAATGTCAATTTTAAATTACATATTTTATTATAAAAAATTGAAACTTTTATAAAAACATGGTATTGTACACAATATACTAGAAAATAAATATTTTCTAAAATATCCCAAAACATTCATCATACATTCATATAAATATAATGATTTCAAAAATTTAGGTTCATTTAATAAAATAAATGTAATCAAATTCTTAATAATTAATAATAATATTTTCTTATTAAATGAAATAAAAATCATTTTTGATGGAAACATATTTTTGTGATAATAAATATGTTTATTTAAAAGTGGGTGATTATTTCAAATAATTCATCAATAAATTTATATCAATTAGAGAGATTATATATATATATTATAATATATTTAGAATTATTCATATCCTAATATTTTAAATCAATGTTATAATGGTTATAAATAATAATCGTTCATTTAGGCTTGGTGTTGCATTTCACATATGTTATCGAAAATAATTTTTCCTTTTCAAAATCTTAGTTAATTATGGTAACATTAGATGAATTTGAAAAAGGTATAAATATAAAATTATTAATATAACTATGCATAAGTTTGTTAAAAATTCTGGTAGAACAAACACCGACCTTAAAAAAAGATAATAGTTTTTCTTTCAGATCAGTCACATCGATTCTTCATAATTTACCATAATAAGAAGTCATAGTGTCAATATATTAATCATTCCATTCTATTTCCAAAATTGATTCCATATTACAAAAATCAAATAATGTCTCATAAGAAATCGGAATATTATTTTACATCAAGAAACAGATAAATAAAAAGAAATAATCAAGTCTCCACTTCCCAAAGTAACTCATGTTTCATCTTGATGAGGTGGTGATCAAGAACCCTCTCAAAAATTACCTCTTGAGTCATGTATCCTTCCTAATAAGTTTTCTTCCATTAATGAACCAATAGAAGTTATTACAAGTAAATTTAAATTATTTTAATGAAATATATCTTCTTATAGCATTTGTAATGAACAAACTCTGAGTACCATCTAAACTAGTATCTATGACAATTCTCTACTAACAATAAGAACATTCTAGATCCAAATTGCATATTGATAATTGACAGGAAATCCAAAATAACCTTTGGAAATGTTATCTAACACAATAAAATATAAAAATAATCATATTTAAAATACAGAAACATCATCAGATAAATAATTTAATACAACCATATTAGGATTAAAGAGATGTTTCAAAAAAAGAATAGAAAAAATTAAAAAAACACACATCATGGTGGTCCATGAACACCCAATAGGTCCCAAACTATCAATAGCCAACCAATGATGTATGAGTTAAAAAATTATGTTAAATATATCATGAAAACCTACTAAGATAATATACAGTCTTCAAAAAAATGGTAAAACCTGGGTGTGATATGTAGAGCACAACAGGAAATCACTGAAGGGTCAATTTAGTTTCATAATAAGGTAATGCAAATATACTAAAAGAGTAAAACCATAAAAAGTGTACATGGATTTAAATTTCAGAGTAATGAACTAAATCCATAATGATAATATTAAAAAAATACGGGGTTGTTAAAATTGAACATTGACCACATCATAATAATTTGTGAAACCAAAGTTAGAAACATGCTAATTAATCATTTTGAAACCAAAATTATTATTGAAAATAATTGAAAACAATTTCAAAAGCTAAAAGATCAATAACTAAGAAAAAGTTTTAATATATACTATATTTTATAATGAAATGAAATATTTAATATAATAAATCCATGAATAATCCTCTCAATAATAATATCAATGAATAATTATAATCAATCAAAAAAAGAAACAGTTATTCAATGTGGTGACAACGAACGATGTCATGTATTTTCAGTATCATGTATCATGATGTCGTGGGTGGAACCTAGATATGCAAGTGATTCCACCATAGTACTTATAATCATCAAATCATTACATATCCTAGGGATTACATTAGGATTCATTGGTTCTCAATAAAACCAAGTCCACACATACCAGATTTCTTGGATACATGTTCATTTCCTAAACATAAAATATTAGTTTCGAATATACTATATGGGGTGTGATTCTATTATTACTGAATAAATTTATGTCATCATAAGTAACTATATTGATTCTAATGACTAGTAAAAATATGTTAGTGAGATAATAAATTTATGAGGATTAAAAAGAAAACCCACATCATAGTCAACATGCACTAATTCCCTAAATAATTCTCAGTTCAATTCTTACCCACACCAATGAACTCCCTCAAAGTGAATAATAAATTTTTTAACACTCAACCATGAGAATTGAAATAATCAAGGTAGTCATATCATGGGATTATCACAATATAGGATCATCAAAATTTTCCAATACGGATGGTCAAATACCAGAAATTTAAATCAATCTTTTAAATCCAAAGAATCATTTAAAAGGATAATCATACCAACTTAAATTCAATATTCATCTTCAAAAAAGCTATCAGGACATTAATGAAGGTTATTATTTGTATAATATCACCATATAAATTAGATGAAGTATTATAATTTAGAAATTCATATAGTAATTTAAATAAATGTTTCAACAACCATTTCCCACATGAACAAGTGATTAATTTAATACAACCAAAGAATGAACCTTTTAAAACATCCATAATAATTATTAAAAAGGGTTCATAGTTATTTTAATAAGACATAACATCTACAAAATACAAAATGATTTCTATAAATCAACCTTTCAATTAAAACAAGATATTTATGTTTTATAATTCTAGTACCAACAAAATCCCATTATTACAAAAACAGTTCCTTTAAATGAATTCGAACAGTATATGAGAACCACATCGAATACATCTTTAATAAATTAATGGTTAGAAATCAAGATAATAAAAATTTAAATCTATTTTAAACTAATTATCTCTACCACAGATTCAATTTATTGGTCAGTGGATCAATAAAGCATTCAAAATGTATTTAAAGGTTAATATTCAATGAATTTGTGTTAGAAAATAATAAACACATATCTATGATTTTTACTAGAAAAAAATGCATTATGAGTGGAAGGAAATGTATATAATCACCTATATGGTTTAATACATTTAAAGATAGAATATTAGGAGAAAGAAAATAGAAATTGATTTTATTCAAGAGGATTCCATAAAATCAATGCCACTGGAGGTTGGGTATTTTATGGAAGAACATTATGGCATAAATACCACAACATCTGATGGAAAATTAATTTTTCATTATAAATAAATAATAAATGTTTTGAGTTAAAAATAATTTAATACACAAGTTATAATGTTAAAATCTATTAAAATAATTTCTTACCATAATTTTCATCTTTTATAATGTAAAAAATGATTTTATATGTGTTCTAGAGATGGAGAAAAGAAAAAAATGAGGTTTATATTTATTTGTTTCCCAAAATGATAACTCTTTAAGGAAAATTGGGATTTACCATTACCCATATTGTTTTAGCATTATGTGGTATCTGGTTAACAATTTTTTAACCATTCAATCATAGGGATGCCCTTATGAAGCACTATTTACCATTACTTGAAATTTGTATTGCCCTTATGTAAACTTTGGAAAAGTAAGGTTTCAATTATGTAGTGCATTGAGTACCATTACATGGACATTAAAAACTGTAAATTACTATTTATCAACATAGCATTTACCCTTACACAAAATTTAAACGAAATATCTTAATAATAACCTTATGCTATGATACCATTACACAACTCCACCATTACAATTACAAATCCTTCAAAAACATTATCATACCCTTTTGCATGCGATAAGATACACTTATGTTAACTTGAAAAAAACAAAGATACTATTATTCACCCTCAAGGATTCCATTAAAAAATCTTTAGAATATATAAGTTATCTTTACACAACCCAAATGTTTACCCTAACAAAGAACCTAAAAAACAATGGCTTCCTATACCCATGACATTCCTTTCCCATAAAATGGTATAGGAAAATATCTATTACAATTATATTGGAGAAGAAAAATCCTCCTCACCCCTATAAAATTCATGAAAAATAAACTTACACCTTATCAAGATCATGAAATGATGTTTTACCATTATGAAATTCAACGAAATATGGTTCTACTATTCTATATCCTTTAAAAAAGAGGCATTACAATTACACATAATTTATACAACCCATTTCCCATTTATACAAAACATTAAAACATAATAGTAACATATCTTAGAAATAAAATATATTTTCAAAAAAATAATTTTAAAATAAAAACAAATTTAATTATTTATTTTGAAAAATTATTATATTACATAACCCTATAGGTTTTACTAAATTTTACATATAAAATTTAAAATTAGTAACCTAATCCCCAAAAATTACTAAAAAACATTTTATACCAACACAGTCACCCCAAACATGAACTCTTAATATTGGTGCTAAAAACACGTACTTTTAAAAATTAACATTGATACCCTGTTAGATATTCAACGATAAACTGTTAAAAATATGAAATTAATATTACATAATATAATAATCCCACATTCATAAATGAACCTTTTGGGTCTGTTTATTTGAAGAGTATATACATAATAAATTTATTTTATAATACATGTAATTATTTTTCAATAATTTATCTCCTATAATATCCCTTTTTTACTTCCCACTAGTAACACATATCTTCATAACCTAGTGAAATGAAAATATAAGAATTGGGTGGTCTTAAATTCTTAGTAAGGTAAAAAATATCAACATTTCACCAAGTGTTAGATTGTATGAATATTATAGATATGGGTTTGAGAGAAATTACATATTAAAAAGAACATAGACTAATAACAATTGTACATTTTTCAAAACATAGCGATATGTCATTTCAAATGAAAACATATACACTACATAAAAATTCTGTTTATACATGAGATATTAAAATTGATTCAAGGTACTAAATCCAAGGTAAAAAAATATGACATATGAGTGTGGAATAACCTTATTCATAAAACTCTTATATCATGGATACCTAACAAAATATTCATCACATAATAGGATTTGGAGAATCACCAATGTACCTTATTGGGAATGGGATAATGGTCCAATGTACCATTGGTCTTGTGATAAATGCTCTTGAATAACCCTTTATAATGGGATAATTCCTCACGTATACACATTTATATTTGATAAATCCCCTTGATTCCATTTTCTTGGGATAAAATATTATATGTTCCCTTTAGCATGGGATAAATCTTCTCTTGTATCCATTAAGATGGTATAAGTACCCTAATCAACACATTTTATTTAATAAGATATAAAATTTACCAATTCATTGAAGGGATATAAATGATTTAACACATAACTAATCCATACATATATGTTCCATTTCAAATTAAGCATTCATCACATCATTAAAAACCCATGGAATTAAAAATGGGATTCACAAAATATCAGGTTGGTATCACTAATATTCACCTCAAGAATGAGATTCGATAAAACCAAAAACTCAATCACCCAAAAAGTGTATTTAATAAGATCATTTAAAGATTTCTTAATGAAAATTAATTTCTATAGAAATATATCCTTTATATATAAAGAATAAATTTTAGTATAACAATAAAAATAGTTTTTGGAAAATTATTTTATGTTATTCTAAAATAATATGGTATAGATAATATAAATATTAATTTTTTTTAAAAACATTAATGTGAAATCATTTAGATAACATTAATGTTAAAATTAACTTTCCATTTTTGTGTCGTGGAAATTATATAATGTTTTCAAAAATGTGAAGATAAAAAAATTAAAAATTTATACTTTTATAAATAATATCAAATAATAAATATTTGAAAATAAAAATTGAGTGTTAGAAAAATAATATTATTTTTAAATGGAGGAAAATCGTTTGAATATATTGAAATACCAATAATTTAAAAATTCACATCAGAAAAGAGCAACCAAAAAATCTTTTCTAAAACAAGTTAAGGAAAATATGATGGTCACGTGAGATAAAACAAAATTATATTTCTATATGTAATGATAAAAATGGTGGGAAGAAAAGATATAAAAAAGAAGGGGAAAAGTCTTTAATTATATTAGAATGATTCCCTATATTGATATAGTTTTTACAGGGAATTTATTAATCAACTAGGGGTTAGACTAAATACATAAGTGTTAAAGTTTCATAAAAAAAAGTATAAAATCTATATAATAAGTGTATTTAGACCCAAAATTGTCTAATATTTTAATTTTTGTAGATTCGTTTCTACTTTCTCTTGTGTATGAATTTTTAATAATTTAATGTTATAAGTATTAACAAGAGAGGTAGTCCCCTAACTTATATAAGGGAACCTCTTATTCTCTCTTATCCATACAAAATGTAAAATTTATAATAAGAAATATCTGAAAAAATATTCTCTAAAAATACTTATCCACTACCATAATGTATTTTTCATTTCAAAATACCCAACCACGATTCCTTAAGCTTTTTTCTAAAGGAGGATACCTAAAGAAGATGTATATGGTTTTTCCATTATTTATCAAGGTTGTTTCTTATTAAACATCCTAAAAATGTTCTATACAAATATTAACCTGATTAAATAATTATATTTACTATATTTAGATGATTTTTTATTAATTTTATACCTCTTCTCAATCACGTTCCCATCCATTGGAAAATGATAATAAGGCTTGTGCGTATATGTGTACTACTAACTCAATGAAGAGATGTGATTCATTTTACATTTAAATTTTAAATGGATTGTTATAAGGATATATTTGATGAATATATAGGATATTTATTATATTATTTTATATTTTTTAAGGATAATTATTATTTACCATTCTTTCATTCCATCCATAAAAAGAAGAAACAACACTTGTGTGTATGTATTGACTACCGTCACAATGAGTTTATGTAATTCATTTTTCATCAACATTTTGTATGAATGGTTATAATAGTTTATATAAGGGAAAATTTTATAATTATGAAATGCTTAATATTGTGATTATTTTGAGATCTTATTAAAGGTTTGTGGACTAGAAGCATTAAACTGGAACATAAATGGAAAAAGAACATGTTTTTACCCAGATGTTTTTTTAATACATAATTAATAACTAAATGGTAATTATAAATTTTAAGGAAAATTTATATTGAATGGTATTTATGAATTTTTTTATTAATATATATATTATAAACAATTCTATACATGTATGAAGATAGACGAGTCTTCAATTAATGATTTATGTTACAATCACATTTCTTTTTCAGGATTGTTTATATTAAATTTTAATTATGGGACATTATATGGAAATGATCATTTAAATATTATATAATTTATTATCCTCTTATTATTAAGATAATATTTACATGTCAATATAATTTTATTCACTTTAAATCATAAAAATACTTAGAAATCATTTTTTAGAAAACCAAGCCAATTTCCTATTTCACCGATGAATTTTGTCTTCCATGATAATGTTTTTTTAAAATTTTTTCCAGAATATTAGTTTACATTATGAAATTATATTTTAATTAATTTTCAATTGTATTTAAATTTAAAATTTTTTTTTTGAATAAATTTTTACCATATTTTTTAAACACATTAATTACCCATATTTGAATTGTATTTTTCAATGAATCTTTAATTTAATGTTTACGACACAAACATATTTTATATCTATCATAACATATAGGGCCCCTGCCTTAAACCTTACTTAATATTGAATTAAATGAATAATTCACATTGAGGATCTTTTCAGGTTTAGAGTTTTAGAGAATTAGAACATAACTATTACATCTTAAAAGATTACAAAGTAGACAGTTCTACTAAGTCTCCATAAAATAAAAACTCTTAAAAAGAAATATGTCTAGATTCCATGTTTTAGATAGCATGAAATTCCCTTGATCCCATCCTTGACCTTATTCCACTTTAAGTCCTGTGAAAAACATTTCGAAAAACTTGGGGTGAGCATAAAAAGCTCAGTAAGAGATACAAAAAGAATGAAAACTATTAGTTTTTCAAACATCAAGTAAACCATGTATACTATATCAAAGTAATACCTTCACCTTCATGAAGTAGTAAAAATAATCTTCACTGAATAAAGTATCATTACTTACCTTTTTGTAACCAAAGGAATTAACATAAAACCCATATAAAGAACACATAGAATATATAAAGGTAACTTGGTACATAAACATACTTAAGTGAAATAACCATACGGTCGACTTCCACACATATCACTTAATGGAATAGCCATACGGCCAATTTCCATACATACTTAATGGAATAGCCATACGGCCGAATTCCATACCCAATGCATTGGAGGTTATAACGTAACCACCCGTCCTGGTATTCACGGCACCACCCGTCATATGGTTTATAACATAACCACCCGTTAAAATGTCCAAGTACCAGTATAAAATCAGAAAACATAAAACCAATATAAAGGAATGATAACATTTCCACATTTCAATCACAATATATCATAAATATATTGACATAATAGAATCTTTTTTCAAAACCATTTTCAATACCAAAATACATAAAACAGTATATGGTATTTATTTTATTCTAAAAACATTACGGCTTGTTGAGGAAGCCAAAGACCAAAATAATACTCGCGGCGGCGGAAAAGGTCGTTGTCGCCGCGTACGTTAAAAGAAACATTCCTTTTTGTCATTTTGTAGAACGCTTTGTAGAAAAAGATTCCTTTTGTATAAAAGTAAAAGTCAAAGGTGTTTATACACCGTATAAAAGAAAGTTGTGTATAAAACGAAATATGCCTCAATGAAAGGAGATTGAGACGAAGTCCCTTACCTCGAGTCCGACTTGACTCGATCGTTCTTTAACACCCTGAATAATAAACTTGAGTTAATTTATACTTGATTAAGAACCTTTTTAAACTTCATTATTCCTTTTATACCACTTATTGCCATGTTATAAACATTATGTAACCATTTATGTTAATAATGTTTGTTTTGTCAATATTTGGTTCTAAAGTCGAAAGTTGACTTCTTACAATTACATGTTGTTCATGTGGTCAAAAGTTCTTTATATCCAGAATGAAATTCCCGATTTGGATATAATATGTATCATATATATCCAGCATATACATGTATTTATAATATTACATAATCATTTAGAGGTAAAAAATGAAATGCACCGTTCATGGAGACGGTAAGCCATACATACGCATGAACGCTACTTTCATTTTTTTATCATATTAGTGGAATTAAAACTAAATGAGAGGTATGTATATTTTAATTCCAGAATTATATTCATCATTTAGATATATCATTAATTATATATATACATTATATACATGTAATTTTAATAGTACATTACATTTGGGGATAAGAATTGAAATGTACCGTTCATGGAGACGGTAAGCCGTACGTACGCATGAACGCTACTTTCATTTCTATCTCATACTTTAATGGAAAGAAATAATAATGATATAGAGGTATATTATAATTCCACTATAACATCATATATAATAACTTTAAATCCATCCTTTACACGTCCCACATATGGAATTAACGATTCACATCACTTTTAGGGGGCGGTAGTCCGCACTTCCTTAAATGAAGATATCGTGTTTACCCATAATGGAAACCATAAAGGTATGCCAAAAAAGAAAAATACAGAAGCTTAAAGAAAACATAAACATATTATATATCATATATAAAAATAGTGACATCATAATGGCCACCCTTGAAGGTGTTAAATGAGAATTGAACAATCATCGTTTCGGGAGGCAGAATTTCACCATCCACGGAAACCGTATGTTTTTTAACCATTTGATGTAGTTGTGTGAGAGTGTAGCTCAAATAAATATTATAACAACATCCTAGTATATTTAATATACTTGTGTTGTTACAAAAGAAGTAAATAAATAGAGTTTAGAGGGTTGGAGAAGCAAAATAAAACAAATGAACAAGAGAGAACGAATTACCTTTAAAAGTGTAACTCAATTTTGATTTGAGCCTAAAGGCTTCCTTTGAAAGGATTCTGCACAAAGGAAATCCTCTAGGATGAGGAGAGGGATTTGGAGAGAGTAATTGGGCAGGGGTTGGCCGAGCCAAAGGCTTGATAAGTGTGTGAAATGAGGTAGAGTTGGGGGCCTTTTATAAGAGGAGAGGAGGGGCACTTTTGGAAAGTAAAGAAATATTACTTTATTTGAAACTGTGTTTCTGTTTTAAAAGGTTCCACATTGACATAATTCGTGGATAAGGTGATAAGGGTTCGAAATCCACTCATACAATTGGTTTTGGCCATGTGTAGGTTTTAGATTTTTCATTATCTTTCCATTTTATTTAAATCGTCAAATAATTATGTCATCGCTGCATCATGATTATGTCATATATAATTTAATTTATTTAATGTCTAAAAAAATTATAAAAAACTACTATGATGTAGGAAATCGTTTTAGCTTTCGAATGACTATTTATAATCAAAATTTGGACTTGTATAACCCCACTAAAAATATTTTTTAGTAAAACAATTTATGTTAGTGTCATTTTCACTTTAACATTAAATAAAAATATATTAATGTCATTTTCCAACTAAAGTGGCTCCATGGGGTCCCCAAGTTGTCCCATGGCTTGTATTGGTCGGACATGACTCACCCAATAGGTTTAGGACAAGTTTCATGGTGTTTTCACATTCTTATAATACCATTTTTACCTTAAACTACACTAATTACCTCAAATCGTGATTAATGAAAAGAAGTTACTATTCACCAAAAAATTATTTTAATCACATTGAACCACATTTTACTTCTTAATGACAACCATGTATGTCGGATTTTTAAAATTCAATACACATTAGTGGTAAACTTTCATTTAACTGAAAAATCTGTTTGCTTGATTACCACTTAGTGGTTTCACTATTCATCAAAAATTGATGTTTTTCAGAAAATTACCAAAAATTCACCCTAAGTTATATTTGATATTCCGAATTCAAAAATGAAGTCCATTTTAAAAAACTAAAAACATATAAGTCAAATTAATTAATTTAATAATTAATTCCCGCTGTCATGACAAATAGCGTGTTTTTGTGAAACAATAAGTATCAAAAGATTGACACCAGTTTAAGTCCAATTTCAAAGTGAAATTGATACCAATGACCACCATTGGATTAACTGGTAAAAATATTTTCTAATTTCACTTTAAAACCAATTAAAATAATAATCTAATCATATAAATAATTTATATTAAAAAGAGGTTTTCAATTAAAATACATCATTTTACACTATTTATAAAAAAATGAACTTTATCAGAAAGGTACTAAAAATTTACACAAAGTAAATTTTGATGTCCCGATTCTAAAGAAAAGTTATATTTGGTCCAAAAGAAAGTATAAGAGTGATCAAAACTATATTTAATGACGGTTCACCCTTAAAAGGTGATAAGTGAACCTTTAGTGAAAATTAGAGTATATATGCCCTAAAATTGAACTCTTTCCGGATTTTAAGACTTTATCTTTTATTGGGTAAATGTATAAACATTTAAAAACATATCTAATCATATTTTCGTTATTTATATCCATTCCCGCCAGTACAACGGCTACTTGTTAACTAACATTTAAAATAATATTATTTTATTACTAGTGTGCTACGTAAGTTTCAAAGAAACTCATCGTTGCGTATCGGGTACTCTATCGAACATAGAAACCCCTTTTAAAATAAAATTAATATTTAATTCGTAAATATTAATAAATATGAAAATTATTTATTCTTTATTTACCTGGAATGTTACATCCTTCCCCCCTTTTGGTAATTGCGCCCTCGCAATTTTATTCACTTATCAAAATAAGTGGGGGTATTTATCCCTCATAGCATTTTCAGATTCCCACGTTGCCTCTTCAATCACATGGTTTTTCCACAAACCTTTACCTGATGAATAACCTTATTCCGTAACACTTTCTCCCCGTGGTCATGAATCTGGACCGGTTGTTCCTCATAAGATAGGTTCTCTTCCAGCTGAACTACCACTGGGCTCAAAACATGAGATGGATCTGGCATATACTTTCTCAACATCGAAATGTGAAAAACATTGTGTACCTGAGATAAACTAGGAGGTAAAGCCACTCGGTATGCAACTGATCCAACTCTTTCCAGAATTTCATATGGTCCAACCAACCATGGACTCAACTTTCCTTTCTTACCAAATCTCATCACACTTTTCCAATGAGAAACCTTGAGAAAAACATGATCACCTACCTCGAAAGATAGATCCTTCCTCCGGTTATTCGCATAACTCTTCTGCTTGCTCTGAGCTGTTCTCATGTGTCTTCTGAATCAACTGAACTTTTTCTGCCATCTCTTCTACCAATTCTGGTCCCATCAGCTTCCTTTCACCCACTTCATTCCAAAATGCTGGAGTTCGACACCGCTTCCCATATAATGCCTCAAATGGTGCCATCTGTATACTGGAATGAAAGCTGTTATTATAATAAAATTTAACCAAAGAAAGATGTTGGTCCCAACTTCCCTGATAATCCATCAAACAAGCTCGTAGCATATCCTCCAATGTCTGAATTGTTCTTTCTGACTGCCCATCTGATTGAGGATGAAAAGTTGTACTAAAATTTTAATTCAGTACCCAATGACTTCTGAAGGCCTTTGCAAAAGTTAGAAGTAAACCTGGGTTCACGATCCAATACAATGGAGAGAGGAACTCCATGTAACCTGACTATCTCTTTAAGATACAAACGGGAAAGTTGATCTAGAGAGAAAGTATCTCGTATAGAAAAGAAATGAGCATATTTGGTCATGCGATCAACAATAACCCAGATTGCATTATTACCTCGAGATGTCCTCGGTAATCCCACAACAAAGTCCATGGATATGTTTTCCCATTTCCACTCTGGCACTGGTAAAGGATGAAGCATCCCTTTTGGTAACTGCTGCTCTACTTTAACCTGTTGACATGTCAAACACTTCACAGTAAAATCAGCAATGTCTCTTTTCATTTCATCCCACCAGTAATACTCCCGCAGATCTCTGTATATCTTAGTACTGCCAGGATGAACTGAAAACGGAGAACTATGAGCCTCACATAAAAACTCATTCTTCAACTGTGAATCTCAAGGCACACATAACCTCTTCCCAAACCTCAAAACACAAACACAAACTTATCCAAGAACTCATGGAAATTTTTTTTCATAAGGTCCATGAATACAGTAGGTGAATTGTTTAACCCAAAAGGCATAACTACAAATTCATAATGGCCATATCTAGTACGGAACGCAGTCTTCGGAATGTCTGCTTCTTTTACTTTCAACTGATGGTACCCCGACCTCAAGTCAATCTTCGAAAAATACTTAGCTCCCTGGAGCTGATACCACTTCATTTGATGGCCCAACATCTGTTGAAGTTGTTGAAAATGATTTTACCACCGCTTTCTGCTTGTAGTCTAACTGCTTCCCATCACTCAAGCTCCTTTTCGGACACTCGTCTGCATAATGACCCATTTCATTACACTTAAAACATCTTACCGTTGGCTTTTCATTTCCTGCTTGATCATCTTCCTTACAGTTACGAGCAATATGACCAGACATACCACACCGAAAGCACTTACCAGACTTGGATAAACATTCTCTAGGATGCATTTTACCACACTTCTCACAGGATGAATATTTGGTTTTCTTACCTCCTTGCTTCTTTGATGAATTCTTCCCCTTTTCCTGCCAACTAGACCTCTTATTCTGTTGTTTGTCATAGAACACCTGATCATCGGCAAACTCCATTTCCACCTTCTCCGCACATCGAACAAGTTTTTCATAACTCTTGAACTCACGAGAAGCTAATGCCCTTCGATATTTTGGCTTTAATCCTGAGTAAAAACGGTTTATTTTACTATCAAGATCTCGTATGAAGTTTGGAGCATACCTTGGCAATCGAGTGAACTTTTCTTCATAAGCAGCCAATGAATCATCCTCCTGCCTCAATTCTAGGAACTGTTTTTCCATCCTAAGACGAACCACCTTAGGAAAATATTTCTCAAGAAACATACCATTGAATTCGTCCCAGTGAAGATCCTCAATATCATCACTATCCCTTATATTTTTCACCATCGACCACCACTGATCAGCTACACCTTCAAAACGGTAAACAGCAAGACTAACCTTTTGATGTTCTGAACACCCCATGACATCAAAAATCTTTTCCAGTGCTTTAATCCACCCTTCAGCTTGCACAGGGTCAGATGATCCTCTGAATGATGGGGGATGTTGCCTCATGAAATGTTCCACCACTGACATGTTCCTCTGCGGTTGATCTGGCTGATCTCGTGCATGGATACCACCACCATTTATAGCCTGAGTCAACTGTGCCATCACTGCAACAAACTGTTCAGTTCCGATTCCGACCATCTCAGGTTGCTGATTTGGAAGGTTATCTTCCTCCTGATGTCGTCCCAACATAGCTTCTTTGTTTCCTCTATGGAAAACCATTCTGAACACAGAAATATCATAGGCGAAGCAACATGGTAATCCGTAAATGCTATATCATTTCAATCATATTATAATTTAACACTTTTCTAACTCCTAAAGTTGTCTAAACCGACCTTTGATACCAACTATAGGGCCCCTGCCTTAAACCTTTCTTAATATTGTATTAAATGAATAATTCACATTGAGGATCTTTTCAGGTTTAGAGTTTTAGAGAATTAGAACATAACTATTACATCTTAAATGATTACAAAGTAGACACTTCTACTAAGTCTCCATAAAATAAAAACTCTTAAATAGAAAGATGTCTAGATTCCATGTTTTAGATAGCATGAAATTCCCTTGATCCCATCCTTGACCTTATTCCACTTTATGTCTTGTGAAAAACATTTCGAAAAACTTGGGGTGAGCATAAAAAGCTCAGTAAGGGATACAAAAACAATGAAAACTATTAGTTTTTCAAACATCAAGTAAACCATGTATACTATATCAAAGTAATACCTTCACCTTCATGAAGTAGTAAAAAAAATCTTCACTGAATAAAGTATCATTACTTACCTTTTTGTAACCAAAGGAATTAACATAAAACCCATATAAAGAACACATAGAATATATAAAGGTAACTTGGGACATAAACATACTTAAGTGGAATAACCATACGGTCGACTTCCACACATATCACTTCATGGAATAGCCATACGGCCAATTTCCATACATACTTAATGGAATAGCCATACGGCCGACTTCCATACCCAATGCATTGGAGGTTATAACGTAACAACCTGTCCTGGTATTCATGGCACCACCCGTCATATGGTTTATAATGTAACCACCCGTTAAAATGTCCAAGTACCAGTATAAAATCATAAAACATAAAACCAATATAAAGGAATGATAACATTTCCACATTTCAATCACAATATATCATAAATATATTGACATAATAGAATATTTTTTCAAAACCATTTTCAATACCAAAATACATAAAAGAGTAAATGGTATTTATTTTATTCTAAAAACATTACGGCTTGTTGAGGATGCCAAAGACCAAAATAATACTCGTGGCAGCGGAAAAGGTCGTTGTCGCCGCGTACGTTAAAAGAAACATTCCTTTTTGTCGTTTTGTAGAACGCTTTGTATAAAAAGATTCCTTTCGTATAAAAGTAAAAGTCAAAGGGGTTTATACACTGTATAAAAGAAAGTTGTGTATAAAACGAAATATGCCTCAATGAAAGGAGATTGAGACGAAGTCCCTTACCTCGGGTCCGACTTGACTCGATCGTTCTTTAACGCCCTGAATAATAAACTTGAGTTAATTTATACTTGATTAAGAACCTTTTTAAACTTCATTATTCCTTTTATATCACTTATTGCCATGTTATAAACATGATGTAACCATTTAAGTTAATAATGTTTGTTTTGTCAATATTTGGTTCTTAAGTCGAAAGTTGACTTCTTACAATTACATGTTGTTCATGTGGTCCAAAGTTCATTATATCCAGAATGAAATTCCGGATTTGGATATAATATGTATCATATATATCTAGCATATACATGTATTTATAATATTACATAATCATTTAGAGGTAAGAAATGAAATGCACCGTTCATGGAGACGGTAAGCCGTACATACACATGAACGCTACTTTCATTTATTTGACATATTAGTGGAATTAAAACTAAATGAGAGGTATGTATATTTTAATTCCATAATTATATTCATCATTTAGATATATCATTAATTATATATATACATTATATACATGTAATTTTAATAGTACATTACATTTGGGGATAAGAAATGAAATGCACCGTTCATGGAGACGGTAAGCCGTACGTACGCATGAACGCTACTTTCATTTCAATCTCATACTTTAATGGAAAGAAATAATAATGATATAGAGGTATATTATAATTCCAGTATAAAATCATATATAATAACTTTAAATCCATCCTTTACACGTCCCACATATGTCATTAACGAATCGCATAACTTTTAGGGGGCGGTAGTCCGCACTTCCTTAAATGAAGATATCGTGTTTACCCATAAGGGAAACCATAAGGGTATTCCAAAAAAGAAAATACAGAAGCTTAAAGAAAACATAAACATATTATATATCATATATAAAAATAGTGACATCATAATGTCCACCCTTGAAGGTGTTAAATGAGTATTGAACAATCATCGTTTCGGGAGGCAGAATTTCGCCATCCACGGAAACCGTATGTTCTTTAACCATTTGATGTAGTTGTGTGAGAGTGTAGCTCAAATAAATATTATAACAACATCCTAGTATATTTAAGATACTGGTGTTGTTACAAAAGATGTAAATAAAAAGAGTTTAGAGGGTTGGAGAAGCAAAATAAAACAAATGAACAAGAGAGAATGAATTACCTTTAAAAGTGTAACTCCCTTTTGATTTGAGCCTAAAGGCTTCCTTTCAAAGGATTATGCCCAAAGGGAATCCTCTAGGATTAGGAGAGGTATGTGGAGAGAGTAATTGGGCAGGGGTTGGCCGAGCCAAAGGCTTGAGAAGTGTGTGAAATGAGGTAGAGGTGGGGGCCTTTTATAAGAGGAGAGGAGGGGAACTTTTGGAAAGTAAAGAAATATTACTTTATTTGAAAATGTGTTTCAGTTTTAAAAGGTTCCACATTGATATAATTCGTGGATAAGGTGATAAGGGTTCGAAATCCACTCATCCAATTGGTTTTGGCCTTGTGTAGGTTTTATATTTTTCATTATCTTTCCATTTTATTTAAATCGTCAAATAATGATGTCATCGCTCCATCATTATTATGTCATATATAATTTAATTTATTTAATTTCTACAAAAATTATAAAAAAATACTATGATGTAGGAAATCTTTTTAGATTTCCAATTACTATTTATAATCAAAATTTGAACTTGTATAACCCCACTAAAAAATTATTTTAGTAAAACAATTTATGTTAGTGTCATTTTCACTTTAACATTAAATAAAAATATATTAATGTCATTTTCCAACTAAAGTGACTCCATGGGGTCCCCAAGTTGGCCCATGGCTTGGTTTGGTCGTCCATGACTCACCCAATAGGTGTAGGACAAGTGTCATGGTGTTTTCACATTCTTATAATACCATTTTTACCTTAAACTACACTAATTACCTCTAATCGTGATTAATGAAAAAAAGTTACTATTCACCAAAAAATTATTTTAATCTCATTGAACCACATTTTACTTCTTAAGGACAATCATGTATGTCGGATTTTCAAAATTCAATACACATTAGTGGTAATCATTCATTTAACTGAAAAATCAGTTTTCTTGATTACCACTTAGTGGTTTCACTATTCATCAAAAATTGAAGTTTTTCAGAAAATTACCAAAAATTCACCCTAAGATATATTTGATATTCCGAATTCAAAAATGAAGTCCATTTTACAAAATTCAAAACATATAAGTCAAATTAATTAATTTAATAATTAATTCCTGCTGTCATGACAAATAGCGTGTTTTTCTGAAACAATAAGTATCAAAAGATTGACACCATTTTAAGTCCAATTTCAAAGTAAAATTGATCCCAATGACCACCATTGGATTAACTGATAAAAATATTTTTTAATTTCAATTTAAAACCAATTAAAATAATAATCTAATAATATAATTAATTTAGATTAAAAAGAGGTTTTGAATTAAAATACAACATTTTACACTATTCATAAAAAAATGAACTTTATCAGAAAGGTACCAAAAATTTACACAAAGTAAATTTTGATGTCCCGATTCTAAAGAAGAGTTATATTTGGTCCAAAAGAAATTATAAGAGTGATCAAAACTATATTTAATGACGGTTCACCCTTAAAAGGTGATAAGTGAACCTTTAGTGAAAATTAGAGTATATATGCCCTAAAATTGAACTCTTTCCGTATTTTAAGACTTTATCTTTTATTGGGTAAATGTATAAACATTTAAAAACATATCTAATCATATTTTAGTTATTTCTATCCATTCCCGCCAGTACAATGGCTACTTGTTAACTAACATTTAAAATAATATTATTTTATTACTAGTGTGCTACGTAAGTTTCAAAGAAACTCATCGTTGCGTATCGGGTACGCTATCGAACATAGCAACCCCTTTTAAAATAAAATTAATATTTAATTCGTAAATATTAATAAATATGAAAATTATTTATTCTTTATTTACCTGGGATGTTACATAACTAGACTACTAATTAAATTATTATGTTCAATTATAAATTTTAATTTATATAAAAATATTTTTCTCAACATTTTTTTTCTCAACATTATGGGAATTTTAAATAATCTTTTATCAAAACAAATGGATATTATTTTCTTGTTTTCAATTAAATGTTCAATAGTTCTTTTAATGGTATTTTTAATCTATTTTAATAAACTATAATATTTTTAATTATTAATTATTAATACGATATTATGATTACATATAATTATTTCTTTGGCTAGATTATTATGATTACGATTTTATTAGGATTCTATGAAAGTCGTTTCATTCCCACTGGTTAATAATTTTATATTGAATAATTTATACAATGACCCAGCCTTAAACATTACTTAATCATGAGATAAATAAAAAAATCACATTGAGTATCTTTTCATGTTTATAGATTTAGATAATTAGGCCATAAAAATTATATTACACCTCAAAAATTCACTATGTAGACACTTCTACTCAGTTTCTTTTTTTCATAAAATAAAATCTCTTAAAAAACATGTCTAGTTCCATGTTTTAGACAAAATTACTTTTAATTGATCCCATTTTGAACCTATTAAACTTTAAGTCCTATGAAAAACATTTCAAAACCTAGGATGAGTATAAAAAACTATGTATGTTTTATAAAAAAAATAACGAAAACATTATTCCATTAATGAATACAAATCAATGAAACCGAACATTTCAATCATAATATACCTAATGAAATCATATTATTTATGAATATCCAACAGAAAGGATAAATTCAAAATGAAACTTATGGTATACATAACATACTTACATTGAAGCTTTCACAACTACATTGGGTGTCACGTTTGGAAAACACATCATAATATATACCCGAAATCTCTTAGGATTAATATTTATGTTTTCCTTCGTCACGTTACCCAATGCATTGGAGAGCTATCTCGGGCTCACTCGCCCTAGGAATATCATGGAACAACCCATATACGTAAACAATGTGAAATAACCATAACATATTCATAACACATAAAAGAAGCATAATGTAATGATAACATTTACACATTGCAATCACAATATATCAGTTCATGTTATTGATATAATCTATGATTTATCAATCCATTTTCAAAATCATTTAAAACTTTTATTTACGTGCTTTTTGAATCAAACTGTCTCATACCACATTGAAGGTTTTGATATACATATAAATTTCAAAACATTAATGTCTATATAAATAAATTCCTAAAACCATTTTTAAATCCTTGACATTAATGACAGTGATTTACAAAAATAAATCTTTAAAACATTTAAAATTATATTTTAGTTCATGAGTTCCTAACAAAAAGAGATATCCTTGAATACAAATAATTGAGGATTAACATTAATAGAATCTTATAATATAATGAGAATATTGATATTCAAGATATAATATATAAAAGGGTAGTATATACACCATATAAAAATTAATTGTTGTATAACAACAAATAAGTCTCAATTGAATGTTAATTGGGTCAAAGTCCCCTACAAAGAACAAATCCTTAGATTAAGGATAAATATATGACATAATTACGTCTTAAAAAAAGATTAATACACCCAATATAACCAGATATAAAGGGTAAACCTATAATATTTAATTCACACATATTTCTAGCATGACATAATCAGGAAGTCGAAATATAACCTAATGAATAGAAATTGGGATAAGAAGTTCTCTTACATAAAATCGACACCTTAACAACGACACATTAAAAATAAAAAAATTAGTTGATGAGAGAGAAAAAGGTCTCTAACCACTTCTAAATAAAATTTACTATAATATGTTTATAGAAGAACATACCCCATCATTTTGGAATGAAATTAAACTACATAGAATAAAATAAGTCTTTTACTAGAAGAGTACGGTGAAATTTTCCCTTACCGACTTGGTAACATACGAAACATACCCCTCATGAAAGAACGATTATAAAATAAAGATGTAAATAGCCATAAATTAAAATATATTACACAAATAAGAAAATAATTGAATGTACATACACCACATAAAATGAAATATTATGAAATATAGCATGAATCTCACGGGAATAAAAAGTGAGATAAAACCCCCTTAACACATTGTAATCAATTGATTCATGTAACCAAAAGTTAATAAACATCAAATTAATCACATAATACCATGAATATAAAACGAATCGTGATAATATATATCAAATGGAATTACACAATGCACCACATCCAATAAATAAGTAACGAATAAAGGAAATGTCAATGAATTAAAAGTGAGATAAGAAACCCCTTACCTCAAATCTAACTTTTATTGTATGTTAGTTGTTCTTATGGAATAAAAAAAATAGAGTTAATATAAATTTATTTATAACTTTTTTTAAATTTATTTTTCGTTTTATATCACTTATTACCTTTCTATAACAATTATTTACTTATTTGAGTTCATAGCGGACATTTTGTGGATGTTCGAAATTATAGTTAAAAATGAACTTGTTATAATTATAAATTATTCATCTGGTCAAAATTCTATTATCTTATGAAGGATATTAATATTTTAGATATCATATATTTAATATATATGTATTATATATTTTTATTAATAATAGTACATAACATTTGGAGATATGAAATGAAATGCACTGTTCATGGAGACGGTAAGCCGTACGTACGCATGAACTCTACTTTCATTCCTATTTCATATTTTAATACAATGGAAACATAATAAAAAATAGATAGATTATAATTATAGTATAATTTCATATATAATTTCATCAACTTAATCCTTTAGACATCCCACGTATGGAATGGATGAGTCATATAACATTGAGGGGGCAGTAGTCCACAATTCCTCAAATGAAATTAATGTATTTACCCATTATAGAAACCATAATAGTATGATATAAATGAAAAATACCGAATAATTGATAAATCATAAACATAATATATATCATATATAAATATAATTCAATCGTAATGGCCTCTATAATAGGTGGATAGATATATTTGAACAATAATTGTTTCGTGAGGCAGTAGTTCACCGTCCACAAAAACCAGATGTTCATATCTCTAATATAGAGGTGTCTGGTAGTGTAGTTAGAATACCTATCATAAAAACAAAATAATATATTTATAATACTATTATTGTTATAAAATAATTTAATAAAGAGTGTTTCGGGGGTCTGAGAAGAAAAATAATAGAAAATAACTTAAGAGATTAAGTTATCTTTAATGCATGTAAATCCCTTTGGTTTAAACCAAAATGCTTACTTGAAGTGCCTTCATCCTATGGTAAGTCTTCTATGCGGAATATAGGGATGTTGGTAGATTATTTTGGATGAGTTTGGACATACCTAGGGGCATGCAAGTGTGATTGATGGTTTAAAGGTGATGACTTTTTATAAGGACCAGGAGGGGCTCTTTAGGAATGTTTGAAAACATTATTTAATTACAAACTGAAATTTGGTTTCAAAAAGTCAAAAACACATTAAATTAGAATATAATATGAACATTGTTCGTAATAAAATAATCCATTGTGAATTGGTCTATTTTTGGATAGTTTTTTAAATTTTATAATCTCATTTATTCAAATCCTTTATTAATAAGGTAATCACAACATCATCATTGTGTCATAAATAATCTTATTTATTTGGTGTCTAAAAATAATATATAAAATTCCATCATGGAGGAAATTTTTATATCGTTCAAGTGAATATTTATAGTCGAATATATAGAATAAATAACCCAATGTAAAAATTTATTTACTAAAAGATATGTCTAAATGTCATTTTTGTTTTTACTTCAAATTAACTAAAACAAGTGTAATTGTCACTCCTATGTTTTTCATGGGGTCCAAAAATTGACCCAAGTAAGCCCATGGTCAGACATTTATCAATTAATAAAATTATGAAAAATGTTAGGGTAATTTAATATTATTATAATAATATTTTTTACCCTTATTTACCGGATTTACCTTTTAACTTTGGTAAATAAAAAATTTTCTAAAGTAAATATTCATAATGTTTAAAAATAAAAGATACCTATTTTCACAATTTGGACATCCTAATTCCAGATATGGAATATATTTTTAAAAATTATAAACATAATAGTGACAAAAAATAAATTTAAAATTATTTTACGTTTTCAAATCCAAAGGTGTGTTTTTAAGAAATAATAACTTTCAAAAGATTGACACTTGTTTATGTCTAATTTAAAAGTGAAATTATCTCCAATGAAAAAAAATGAATTTAATCCTAACAATATAATCTAAATAGACATTAAAACAAATTAAAAAGATAATCTATCTATATAGATAAATTAGATTAAAAGGCAGTTTTGTATTAAAATGCAGTATTTTAACTATTCATAAAAAATGAACATTATAAGAAAAATACAAAAATTTAATCCAATGTAAATTTAGATGACCTAATTCTAATAAAGAATATTTTTTTTAATAGAAAATATAAAAGTGAAATAATCTTGATTTAAAAATGGTTCTCCATCAAAAGGCGGTAAATCGACCTTTTAATGAATATTAAATTATTTTTCCTTAAATTGATTCCATTCACATTTTAAGCCTATAAATATAATAGAATAAATGTAAAAATAGATAAAAAATGTGAAATCACAATGTAGATAGTTATATTCATTCCCGCCAATAAAATGGTTATTTTTTAACTACCATATAAAATTATAAAATTATATTATCATTTTTTTGGTATAACAAAATATTGAGTGAAACATAAGATTACAAACAAACCCATTGTTGCATGTTGATTATTCTATCAAACCTAGCATCGCCCATTAAAGTAAAATTAATATCTAATTCACAAATATTAATATATATATATATATATATATATGTTATATTCTTTTTTCGGTGATGTTACATCCTTCCCCCCTTTGGGTAATTGTGTACTCGCAATTTTAACACTGGGCTTATAAGCATTAATAAAAATCCCACATCGAAAAAAGAGTCAATAAAATTATCAAATTAAAATATTGAATGTAAAGTAAAATGCTCACCAAGTAAACACATACTCAGATCCAATGAAAACATGTATATAGAGGATAATCTAAGTGTTATGTTATGATTTAGAGTGATATATAACATGATCAGGCAAAAATTAATAACTAAAAAACCGAACACTTGTCATGGGTAAAATGGTATCTGATTCCCCTATAGGAAAAGTTAATGGACTAATATTTTGTTTTAATAAATATTCCATAAATTTTATGTATTTAGTTATGAGATTAACTAAAAAGGTAAGGAAACATACTGACTTTCCATGTAGTCTTTCATCCTTTTTTAAATTCATACCACATACTCATTTTTTCTCAAAACGATTAGTATTCATGATGACATGGTCAAACCTGAAGCACTACAATAAACTTATAAAGAATCACATAATCTACAAAATAATAAATATATATTTCCTCTATCTTTAGACATTAACCTACAAAAATTCTTATTAGAAGATCAGATAATCCCCAAAAAGAATAATATTTTATAAAAAGAAATAATACTATTAATCTGAAAAATTGAACAAACAAATCCCAAAGCTAAACTAAGACCATTAAATAAACAACTGTCTCTAACATTGATCAATGTATCCCAAACTATGATTGAAACCCAAAACTCCTAAGGATTTAATCACATATACTTCCACAGTAAATCTTAATATTTATCTCTAGATTACATAGGCTACTCTTAAAGTCTCACACTGAAAGGTGATTATCCAAATAAAATATTCTCTATGATAGGTTAATCATTTTCTCTAAATAACCCAAATCTCTATATTTACACAATAAATATAGATATTATTCCAAACTAAAATTTCAAACATTACTTTACATATTAGATCCCATCGTGTTCTTTTTTTTAAAGCATATAGTGTTCCAAAAATGGAGAACTTCTTCCAAAATAACCATTATCACTTAATCACAAAATCAGTCTCCCATATTAAGGATAACGATTTTATAAATAATTTGTTCCCAAAATCAATATATTCAAGATCCATAAAAATATTTAACCAAAATTAATAATTCAAACTAACCTAGGAATTTCTGTAGTGCAGTGGTAGGCAATAATTCTCAATCACACTTTGGTTGTCAGTTTGATAACCACAGCATTGTCTGACATGACATGTTGTCACATCATCTGAGTGTTCTCCTTTTTATAAAACACAAAAATAAACCTAACATGTTTTATCATCAAAATTTATATACCAGTCATTTTCATCTGAACAAATTAATACCTCAACATAACAATTCATGAAGCCTTATATATGTGGTAATTTTTTTATTTCACCTCTATATGAGAAAATTAAACTATTCCTAATAGAAATAACATCATAACTTCTTCATGGTGTCCAAATGGTTTCATTATCATCTTGTTCATGTAGGAAAAATGTCCATGCATTGCAAAAATGATTTCGAGATCTCTCAAAAACTTTTGATTCTTTCATCCAAATACACCTTGTACAACATTGGAAAAATGAGTGTTTTCATTAAAATAGTTACAGAAAATAATCATGTATGACACATAACATTAAAACATCAGATAAAACACAATTTTTATAAAACATATGGACCGGATTTGAGTTGAAACATTCAATCAATAGTCCTTTTAAAATACCATAAGTATGTGCCCAAATACAATATTGTAAAATAAAATATAAATAGGTTGAAGAAGGGTATCTCTCTTCCGAACCTTTTTCAATATCAAAATATGCTTCCAAAACATGTGATAAGGTAAAATATTTGAAAATTCCTTGATAATATTTTACATTCAAGAAAAAATGAGAATACTGTGAAAATTTTATTTGGTTAAATTCAACCCATGATCTTTTATGATATTGAGGTATATTGGTGGTGTTTGATATATCAGACAACTACTTGCATGTGATTTGTAAGGTAGAAAAATTTTCACAATCATCTGAACATGACTTTTCTATAATTATTTCAATATTGTCATCAGGAAGAGGCATTAGTGTTGTTTGAGATCCTCCTCATTCAGTTTATAAAATACATTCCTTGATCTGAAAATGTTATAAAACAAGGATTTAACAGAAATAATATTCATGGGGGCTAACAATGTGTTTATTGAAAAATTCTAATCTCTATAGTTGTCTAGACTGACTTCTAATACCAACTATAAGGACTCATCCTTAAACATTACTGAATCATGTGTTAAATAAATAATTCATATTGAGAATATTTTCAGGTTTATAGTTTTAGAGAATTAGGACATTATAATTATATTAAATTTAAAAAAAATAATATGTATACCCTCTTACTCAGTTTATATTTATTTTTGTTAATATAAACTCTAAAAAAATGAAACAGGTCTAGTTCCATGTTTTACACATCATGACATTTCCATGATCCCATACTTGACCCTATTCATCATTAAGTTTTGAGATAAACATTTGGATGAGCATTAAAAGTTCAGTAAGAGTTATAATATATAGAAAGAAAACATTGGTCCATCAATAAATACAAATCAATGAAACCATACTTTTCAATCGTAACATACCACACGAAATCATATTATTTATGAATAACACAAAGAAATAATATACTATAAATGTAACTTATGGAATACATAACATACATACATTGTTTCTTTAAATACTATGTGTGGAGTTTTATTTGAATTACCAATCAAAGTATATTAATTAAATATCATAAGAGAAACATTTATGTTTACTTCCGTCACATTTCCCAATGCATTGGACAGCTATCCTGAGCTCTCCCGCCCTAGGATTTTCACAGAACAACCCGTATAGGTAAATAATGTCTAATAACCATAACATATTCATATCACATAAAACTAAAATAAGGTAATGATAACATTTCCACTTTGAAATTAAAATATATCAATTCATGATATTGACATAATCAATGCTTTATCAAACCATTTAAAACATTTATTACAAGGAATTTTGAATAAATGTTTCCCATACAACTTTTATTCTTTTGATAGAAATTTTAATTTAATAACATTCATGTATATATAAATAAATCATTATATCTATTTTTAAAAAATTTACATTAATGATAATGATTTAAAGAATAAATCATTTAATCATTTAAAACGATATTTTTGTTTAAGAGTTCCTAACAAAAAAACTCTTAAATAAAAATAATAGAGGAATAAAATTAATTAATGTTAATAAGATCATGATAATAAATATATTCATGATATAATATGTCAAGGGGTACTATAAACAATATATAAAAGAGAATTGGTGTATACAAACAAGTAAGTCTTAATGGAATGTAAATTGAGACAATGTTGTTTGCAAAGATCATATCCTTAGATTAAGAAAAAATAAATGATATAATTATGTGTGAAAAATAAGTAGACACCCAATATAAGTGGATTTTTTTTTAAATATCATATTTCATTCAAACATATTCATTTCAAGACATTATCATGAAGTATATGTTCAACCCAAAGAATTGAAATTGTGGTAAGAAGTTCTCTTAGAGAAATTCGACAGCCTAACAACGTAGCTTTAGAACTATGAAAATGGTTTAATGGGAGAGAAAAGGGTATCTAATATCATGGAAATACAATTTATAGTAATAAGTATATAGGAAAACATATCCCAACATTTTATACTTGAAATTTAATGACATAACATAGAATAAGTATTTGACTAGAAGTGTATGGTGAAAGGTTCCCTTACTAATTTGGAAACATACGAAACATATAACTCATTAAATAGGGTTTATAAAATGAAGATGTAAATGTCCATAAAATAAATTATTTTACACAAATAATACAATCATGTGAAGTACATACCCAACAAAAAATTAAATAGTGTAAAATATATCATGAATCTCAATAGAATAAAAAGTGAAATGAAAACACCTTAAAACGTTGTAAGAAATCGAGTCATATGAAATAAGTTAATAAAAACCAAATGAATGACAAAATACTATGAATATAAATGGAATCAAGATAATATATATCAAATGTAATTACACAATACACCAAATGCAATAAATAAGTGGCGAACAATGGAAATCTCAAAGAATTGAATGTGATATAAGAAACCCCATACCACATGTTCAACTTGTACTGTATGTTCATTTTTATTAATGATTAACAAACATAAGTTGATTTTTACTTGTTTAAGAACATTTTTCTTGTTTATTATTCCTTTTATATCACTTATTACCATTCAATAACAATTAGTAAATTATTTGAGTTCCTATATGACATTTGGTCGATGTTTAAAACATGAGTTAAAAAATGAACTACTTATAATTATAAATTGTCCATGTGGTCGAAATTATATTATATATAGAGTGATATTGAGGATTTATATATCATATATATCATATATATCGAGTATATATATGTATTTATAATAGTCAGTAAAAGTTGGAGAAAAAAAATTAAATGCACTGTTCATTGAGATGGAAAGTTGTACATATGCATGAACGCTACTTTCATTTCTATTTCGTAAATTAATAGAATGAAAACATAATGATACATTGGAATATTAAAATTCTTGTATAATTTAATATATAATTTCATTAACTCTATCATTTATACATCCCACATATTGCATGGACAAGTCATATCTCCTTGTTGGGGCGGCAGTCCGCACTTCCTCAAATGAAATTACTGTATTTACCCTTTATCAAAGACATAAAGGTATGAAAAAAAATGATAAATAAATATGAATAGAGGAAAAATAAACATAATATAAATCATATAAAAATACAATTCCATAATAATGGCCACCATGAGAGGTGGTCAGAGATATTTGATCAATCATCATTTCACAAGGCAGTAGTTCATTGTCCACAGAAATTGTATGTTCATATCAATTAGATAATGGTGTGTCGATGTATAGTTAAAATATATCTCATAAAAACAAACTATTATATTTATTATACTTTTTTTAAAAATAAATGAATTATGATCATTTTGTAGTTGTAGAAGTAAAATAACAAAAAAAACTTAAGAAGAGATGTTACCTTTAAATCAGGTAACAGTATTTGGTTTTTAAGAAAAGGCTTCCATGAAGTGCCTTATACCTAATGGTAAGTCTTATAAGAGGAATATAGGGATATATAGAGCTTAATTGGGAAGATATTGGCTGATACAAGGGGCTTGAGAGGTGTGTGTAATGGGATAGATGTGATGGATTTTTATAAGGGAGAGGAGGGTCTCTTTAGGAATGTTTGAAAACATTATTTTATTATAAATTATTTTTTTTGTATAAAAAGGTAAAAAAATAATTAAATTAGAAAATAATATGGCTCTAGTTTGAAATAAAACATCTAATAATAATTGGTCGGGTTATGGATTGTTTTTTAAATTTTATAGTCTCATTTATTTAAATCATTTATTAATAAGGTAATCACTGCATCAAGATTGTGTCATTAATAATTTTTTTTCATTTGATGTTTAAAACTATAAATAAAATACTATGATGAAGAAATATTTCTATTATAAAAATGAATATTTATATTTTAAAAGATAACTTATATAACCACATGTAAAAATTTATTTACTAAAAGATATATAATTATGTCATTTTTGTCTTCACATTAAATTAATTAATATAATCTGTCATTATCACTCCTTTATGCCTCCATGGGGTCCCAAAATTGAACCAAGGATGCAAAAGGTCGGATATGTATCAATTGATAGTATTAGGACAAGTGTGAGGGTAGTTTATTATTATTATAATAATATTTTTTACCCTTATTTACAAGATTTACCTTTTAAATTTGGTAAATAAAATATTTAATGAAGTAAATATTCATAATGAATAAAAATAAATGTCATCTATTTACAAAATTTTGACCTCCTAATTCCAAATATGAAGTAAATTTATCAAAATTAGAAACATAGATGTTCCAGAAATGAATTAAAAATTAATTCACGTTGTCAAAACCAAAGTGGTGTTTATAATAAATAATAGCTATCAAAATATTGACAGTTGTTTATGTACAATTTCATAGTGAAATTACTTCCAATGGCCAAAATTGGATTAGATGGTAAAAATATAATCTAACTAAACATTAAAACCAAATTGAAAAGTCATCGTTATATATAAATAAATTATATTAAAAGTCTTTTTTTGAATTGAAATTCATTATTTTTCACTATTCATTAAAAATGTACATTATCATAAAAATACCAAAATTTCAACCAAAGTAAATTTTTATGTTATAGTAATAAATAATAATATTATTTTGACATATAGAAAATATAAAAGTGAAAAAACTAGACTTTAATACGGTTCTCCATGAAAATGTGTTAAATCGTCCTTTTAATGAATATTAGAGTATTTTTGCTTAAAATTGGATTCATTCACATTTTAATTATCTAACATTCATTGTATAAATGTAAAAACATTTCACAAAAAATTTATGTCATATTATAAATAGTTATTTTCATTCCCTCTAAACCAATGGCTATCTGTTAACTACCATTTAAAAGAATATTATTATATTATTATTTTTTGGTATAACTTTAAGTTGAGTGAAACATAATATATCAAAGAAACCTATTGTTGCGTGTTGAGTATGCTATGAGACATAACATCCCATTTTAAAGTAAAATTAATATTTAATTCCCAAATATTAGTAAATATTAATCTTTTCTATTCTTTTTTACGTAGGATGTTAGAATTTTTAAAACCCTTTTCTTTTACATGAGTTATGCAATGAGGAAATGGTAATTTTTTTTCAAAATAATTTTCATTCCAGGGGTTGTGTTAAGATGAAATGATGAATTTATTTATGATCTTGTATCACATATATGTATGGTTTTCATTATGATATGGATTGGATAGAAATTATATAACACTATAAATCATTGTTTAATGATTTCAATCTCATTTAAATAAAATATGAAATTGAATGTGGAGTGAAAAAAATTTATGAAGGAAGTTTTTATATTATGAACGTCTTGGGATTGAACCTTTGATTAGGAAATTGTGTAATTTGGAGTGATCCCCACCCACTATGATAGTCTTGGAAGTGAGTCATGACTATGGAAATAAATTTTTAAGACTTTGTGTGCCCCAAAAAACAATATCTTATGCTTATGATATGTTCTAATATATCATTACTTATTAATTATGATTATTCTATCATATGAATTACTAATTTTTTTACGACAACTAATTTATTAAATGACTTAAGATAAAAAATCTTTTACTAATTGTGTATGACTTTTATAATTTATGATTATGTAATCTTATCCTTATACATATCTTATTCTCACATATGATCATTAATTGTTATCTCTTATATTTTCATTTACTATGAATATGATATAACCCATTATTATGTATGATTTACATAGGTTATGAATATTTTTTTCATAAGATATTTAAAATAAATGTATTATGTGAGATTCAATTTGTCGGAGATGCCAAATATATTTCATAAAATAAGATGATGTTGATGCCTACCAAATAGGAATTAAAAAATTTTAAAAATAAAAAAATACCAAAATATGGGAATTATTTCCCTCGTAAAATGAAAATGAAGGATGATGTGGTAGAATATTTTAGATCAGAAAGGCCTCCAAGAAACCTATGGTTTTCTGATGATCATAAGGTCACACAATGGAAAATGGTAAAAAGGAGTTTCAGCAACATGTCCCACAAATCCATTCTTGAAAATTCCTTCTACTCTCCCAAAGGATCTTCAAATATTTGATGGTCTTGTAGTGGTATCCAGATAGGCTTCCCTAGGACATGATGTTTTTCATTGCTGGGTGGCTGACAACCAATCCAAAAATCCTTTTAAAATGGTAGGAAAATTTCACATAGGAAGAGGCCTCTATTGGTCGTGATGATTATGCAGAATATCACCACTATGAAGGGATAATTTTCCTAAAGAAAATCAAATGGAATCATGATACCCCTAAAATTTTATAGAATAAAAACAATGGAAATAAATGAAGTGGATTTTGGAGTTACTTTCCATCATAAAAGTAATGTGACACACCACTGGGTATCAGCAAGAGACAATGAGTCCCTGGTGATATGACAAACTCGCCTCGCGATAACCCTTTGGCATGTTATACTTATCAATCATACTAGATTGGGGAATTCCCATGTGACCTAAAACACCCCCTTTTGTCCTACAAAGAAGAATAGATGTATTTTTCAATGAAATTCTTGTGAATCTTTGTATTTCCATTATTGGTCACACAATGCATCAACAAGAGATAGAGTAATTTTCTTTGATGTTAATTTTTCTATTTTGAATTAACCTTGCATTATGTAAATAAAATATTGAAAATAAAAATTATAGGATGATGAAGCCTCTCATAGTCTTAAAAAATTTGTGACATTCTGAGTAAATAAGCAATAAAGGCATATGAATACCCCGGACAAGCCAACATTTTCTCATGAAACATCCTAAACACGTCATCATAGATTGCATGAACACCGTTAAATTGGTTAACTAACCCTTATAATACCCTTTGAAATTTCAATATGAAAATAAATAAGTACCTAGACATGTCATCATAATAGAACAATTTCCAATTAATTTCAAATAATCCAATAATTTTTTTTTGATTGGAGGTACTCGCAATCATGGATTTTATGGCAACACCCTCAGAGCAATCCATAATAGATGATCACAAAGATACATGTCACCATAACCCTTCACTGACTCCATCCTGGATTATCATGCGATACTCCATGAAAACCGGAATAACCTGGGTGGTTAGGCCTATAAATCCCTCAACCAAGCCTCAAAGTATGTGTTTTGATTTTTCATATCCAAGCGCATCATCACACCCAACCACCTGAGTGGGTTTTTAGGAGGGGATGATCACGTAATTGAATAGTCATAAGTTCAGTAATTTACTGGTGGAAATTCAATGATATCTTACTGAATTCATAAATATATTCATGTCATCATTTATAGATCACACAAAGGACTTCCAGAAGGACACTTGAAGAACATCCCACATGAATTATAAATTATTTGAGATAAATAATAAATGAACATTGAATAAATCTAAGTATTTAAAAATAAAATGGATATAAAAATTACAAAATGGTGAAGATTAGAACCAAGATCATGTTTTAAGACCATCATATGCTTCACATAAACTATCCAATACACACAAAAACACAAGGACATGACACCCAATTCCCATGACCCTCATTCGGTATTTCTCTTGGGTTATGAAAAGTCTTATAGACATACCAAAGCAGGCCATGTGGTTTACATTGATAGGGAAATTTAGACTCATGAATCGTTTTGGGATCATCACCCAGGACTTTTGATAACCATCAGATACATCCCTAACTCATATAGCAGTGACATCTCAGGTTATCCAAGTCATGTGTTATCCTCTAGGCATGTCAAATATCTCTCATGGCACCCTCTGGGAAGTCATCCATGAATTTCATTTCCATATAGACAGGTCATCTAAGTCATTCGATACCCTTTGATATGGTATTTAAGACATATGACACCCACTCATACATGTCACATTGAATCTCATGACGACCTTCGAGTAGGACAACCTGGTTTTGTGTTGTCCTTGTGACATGTCATCCAATGCCGAAGAAACCCCCTGAGACATGTCGTATTGAATCTCAAAAAAAAAAATATATTTTTCAAAAAAATCTTGTGATGAATCCTGGTGAATTTCAACTAGATTATGCGAAAACACCTAGAAAATTCAGCCTAGTCATGTGATGACATTTATAAAAAACAACTTGGGTCTCACAATGTCCACTGGACAAGATAACCTAGATAATACAGAAACCTTAAATAATTTCACCCAGGTTATGAAAATTTATTTTTACATGCTACTTGAATCATTTATTTTTATTTGGATATTCTATATAGACACTTTACTACATTTCAATCAATTAACTAAATAGTGAAGAGCAATCAATCGGTTTATTTCAGGGAAGAAAGCATGCAGTGTCATAAGGGAATCCCAAGATTTGATAACCACATCCATCCTCAATGTGTAAGACCTAAATACAATTGAAACCTCAGAGTTTAATCCTTGACCAGGAACATAATATGATATGTCTTAATTATAAGGGATACCTTAGAGTGTTAGTCCTTAACAAAGAAATAACATGATATATCCAGATAAATAGACAAACCTAAGAGTTTATGTGATGCATGCTTGTCCTGGGGCATGGGAAATGTAAATTTATTTTCTTAATTCATCATAATGGATGACCATGGTTGTCTCACATAAGGAGGGTTGCATTTAGTTCAATCACATATTATATTACAACAATTCTAAGTATTGTTTTTTTTAATATTTTTTATGAAAATGATTTTATATGTTTTATAAAATAGTGAAATAAAAATAATGAAATGAAATCTTCAAGTATAAATGAAGATTCATATGCTGACAATATGAAATTAGGGAATAATTAACTTGGTCCTAAGGTTAGATAGCCCAAGTTCTATAATTATTTACTTATTTTTTAAATTAAATTCGATAATTAATTTTATGAAACCACAGTAATGAATTACGTTCAATGATTTAATGAGTGTGTGATTTTAGAATGCCTCCGGCACACCAAACCACACCTCCTTTAATAATAAACTTGGATAACTCTTCCTCCGATAATGTTATTCCAAAATGACCTTGCTCCAAAATATTCTATTTAATACATTATGGAAAATCCAACTCTACCATATGTATGGTTTTACTACGAGATGTGAGGGAAAATAAAATAATCAAGGATGATAAATAGATTTTCAAATAGTGTCATGTTTGATGACCTCTGCACCCATGTAATATTCCTCCATCCACAAAAAATTTATTGAAAATATTTTCAAATTGTTGGAAAATAATGAAGAACACCATGAAAACCTCTCCCAGTTCCAGGACACAAGTTAGTCACTTTTCGTGGTGAAGTGAATAGAGATCACGATGGAAGGATGGAAGAGAGAGATTTAGAATTGGAATAGAAGAGAAAAGGGGTGGAAAATGAAATTTGAAAATTTAATTTGAAAAGGATAAATGAATTACATTATAAAATAAAACTAATAATACGAAATAAATAAATATAAATCCTAAATTACCCTTGGAATCCTCTCCTTCATGCCCCGGATGGTATGGTGATGAAAACGAATGATGTAACATGCTGGAGATCCTCTCCTATTATAGGAATTTTTTTGTACTCTGAAAAATATTTCGATTTTCCCTAATAAATGGACAATTAAACTGTGGTCCCCTTCATGAATGTTTGTTCCCATTGTCATTCTCATATCCTCTAAAAAATTAATCTTATTTGGCCACATGAATTAGGAGTTTTGAATTTTTGATTGAATGTTGCTTTTTATGGATGAAGGTTCCTAGAAGCATCCCCCAAATGAATAACACACAATGACAACATTAACAACATCTAAAATCCTTAATACTAAATTTATACGCATTATGATGAGGCCTCATACTATCCCAAGTATAATAACCTCAATTGGTGGTTTGTAGGCCTAGATTGGATTCTGTTACAATGGTGGCTCCATGATATGCACCCAGAATATTTCCCAAATTTATTGAATTGGTCGTTCCTGTAGATGCTCAAATTAACCCCTGGTCTAGACAAAATCATTTATGAAAATAAAATAATGATTCTCAAAAAATATACACTAAATTTGGAAATATATTTTTAATGAAATATCTAAAATTATATTGACATAAAAATCTACCAAAAATTCATAATTATGCACTTTTCATAATTTTTCTAGAAACACATCATAAATTCTAAACTGATTCATATAAGCTCAAATTGATAATAATTTACTATTAAAACAATTTAAATTTGCACATAATAAGTGGAATATATTTTCTCTAAAAATTCCCCCAAACATATACAATTTTTTTCCTCAAGCATAAAATATCAATAATAAATTCAAGGGGAACTAATGTTACAAATATTTTAAATTCCAACAAAATAAATTCAAACAACTTTCAATGCCTAATAAAAATTTCAAAAGTCCACATGAAGGATTAATTTAATTTCACATTGTTCAAATAAATATAAAATTGAAATATTTTACTTTTCCCCTTCGATAAATGATGGAACATCTCCATTAATTCATTCATGTTTCTCAATTCATTATTATTGAACATGACAAATCATGATCTACCTCACTTTTCAATATTTTCATAGGTCACTAATAACAAAATTCCAATGTAGTTATGATAATATCATTAGAACATGCTTCTTATCCACAATTTTGTAAAAGAACTACATTTGTCACATTATCAAGAAAAAACACACGTAAAATATTATAGACATGCAATAAAGGTTCAAATGGATCTGAGGCTTAATGTTAGTAGTATTTTATTCTTTATAAATTAGGTTTCAAGGAAAGGGATTATATCTTATGTAAAATGTATGATATTAAAAATTTTAATGATATTCTCCCCTTCAATGTAGCAACACACACTACCCCCAATACTGAATGTATTTTCATGATCAAAGTAAAGAATAATGAATAATTAATGAGCCCCGTTGTTTTTATTAATTTTATATTTTTTTCTTTTTTTAAAATATATCATTAGATCAAACCTCGCATCCATCACCTAACCACTTATTATTTGAAGATATTTGTTTTGGAAAATGTTGATTTTTGGTTCTCCCAAATCACAAACCATTTCCCATATTTTTTTGTGTTCTTTTTGTCAATTGTTTCATTTTTTTATTCCAAGAGAGGCAAACAATGAAGTACAATGAATGATTCTACAAAATTTTTCAACTCCCCCAATATCACCCACCAGTTTTTCCTTACAATTTTTTACATCCCTTCAACTATTATCCCCCTTTCCCCCTCATATTATCTTTAAAATATCATGTAAATAACTAGAGTTGGGTAGGAAGGATAAAAATGGATTGAAACATGGCTCATCCCTATAAAGGTAATTATTCGTCTTTATGGGCTAAATGATGGATTGAGGTAAAGTTGGTATTTACATATAAGGTATTTTCAAATGTCGCCTCAATAATTTTAAATGTGTTTCTATACAGTCATATCTTGGACAAGTCCCAATGCATGTTCTGGTAGGTGACATGTCCCAAGATCACTCATGAAATATGCTCAAGAATAAATTGAATGTACTTGCCAATTAATCCTATAGGAAATGAGACATATGACATTATAAAATCAATAAAGGTATGATTTATAAAAACAAATACATTTTCATGAATTTCATAATTTTAATACATGAAGAATGGTATTGAAATGTAATTTACATAAATCAACTCATTCCAAAAAATCACGAGTCACCTTATCAATATCTATGATTCTCTTTTAACATTTAATTTTACATTTTACTCATTTAATATCAATATCATTTCAATATAACACATGTAATCCCTTGATTTCTAAGAAATTATTGTCTCCTAAATTATTCATGTAAATAAATAATATATGTGTGGACATGAATTTCTTATCATTAAAGATAAAAACACGTTTTGGACCCAAAAAATCAAGTAGTTTAAAATATTAAAGATTAAATGTCAAATACCATTTGAAATAAATAATCAGTCCTCTTCCAATATTTAAGGATTTCATTACCCATTTATGAACCTACGAAACATAATTACTCACCTAGGAAGAAGTATCATGACATTGAAGCTGAAAAAGATAAGGCATATTGGGATACATGTTAAACTACTTCATAAAAAATGGAATTGAAATAAAAAAGAAAGTACAGATAAAACTTTGTATTATACCCCATGTGTGCCCTAGATGTTTACTGCCTTTAGTGGGAATTACCAATTGTTATCCAAAGTCTGATGATAGATGAAACTTCTTTTACTTGAACCACCACATGTGGCTTTTTACAGCTTCCATTTCATTGTTATTATCGAAGAGGACTCCATGGATTGGGTACACATGATTTGCCCCCTTCTCAATGTGTTAAAACTATAATTGTGAGGGAAGGATGAAGTATTAAACCTCATATTATTTTGATTCTACATACGAAACCAACTTATCTTCCAATGATGGCTACATGGGCACTTCAACCTCTTGTTTGATTTCTCTAGGCTCAACAACATTGATCTCTTCATAATGGGGATCCCCTATTAGATGTTCAATGTCTTTAGAGAACTCTAGGTTATACTCTATAGAAGCATCCTATTTTTCACCATCGTCCTTCAGGGAGTTATGAGAGTCAGCTGATTCTGAAAATTTAAAAACATTTGGAGTTATAATAAAATTAGTTTTAATAAAATCAAATAATTTGGAGTTTAAGAATGTATCATCGCCCCGAGGAGGTTCAGATTGAATATTTTCGTCATTGGGGAGAGCCTCTAGGACATTATTATTACTATATATATGTAGGTAGGCGGGATCCTCTGATAAATTTTGGATTCAACATCATGGATGCCTTCATTGAAATCCTAGAAGACCCATGACACTCATTTCTTATCCTTGAATCATTTCATGTCAACATTGAGTTCATAGGTCATTTCCATCAAATCATTAAGTAAGATCCACGTTTCGAGTTCTCGTTCCTTCAGTTTAAACCTTATCATCAGAGCATCAGCCAATCATTGGAGTTTATTCTCATTGTAGTCAATTTATTCCCCCGTCACCTTTGAGTAATTTTTCCATGCATAATAATTTTATTTTGAAGACATCAGGGAAATGAAATTTTTATATTATTTTTAATGAAAAAAATATAAAAAATAATGTGAATCCTGAAAACATAATTGAAATACCTATTTAGATCCCTGGTAACAGTGCCAGTTTTGACATACAACTGTCGTAGGGTGTGGGAATGAAATTATTTTCCTAATTAAGCATAGGGGGTAACAATGTTTATCTCACTTGAGAAGCCTATCAGTTGGTTCAATCACATTTTTGGATCCACTATTACTATTATATATTTTTTCCTTTTATATTATTTATGGAAATGAATATTTTATTATTTTTAAAATGTATTCAAATTAAAATAATGAAATTGAACCATTAAATCAAAATGTAGATGCATATACTAATAGAATAAATTATGGATGAAAGCACTTGGTCATTGGGTTGGATAACATGGGTTCATTAATTAATTATTTTTTTTGTAAATTAATTTTGATAAATAATTTTATGAAACCTCATAAATGAATTAATTTTCTATGATTTAATGAGCGTGTGATTTTATCATGCCTCCATCACACCAAATCACACCTCCTCTTATAGTTAACTATAAACAACCTCAACTGAGAATGATATCCCAAAATGATCAGGCTCCACCATATTCCATTTCATCCCTTATAGAAACCTGAAATCATCATTATGATGGGGTTTCCTAAGATAATGGATAGAAAATTAATTAATCACTGAATAGAAATGGATTTGGAAATAGTGTTATGGTAGATGACCACCACACACGTGCAATATTTACACCTCCACAATCAAATAGATTCAAAGAATTTTATATTTTAAGCACAATAATAAATAATATCATGATAGTCTCCCCCAAGTCTATGACTTGAGTTGAAAACTTTCCATCGCTAACTGTAGAGAGATCAGGATGGAATGATGGAATAAAAATATTGAGATTAATATTGGATGAGAAAAGGGGTGGTGAATAAATGGGAACATTTAAATATAAAAATGATTAATAAATTACATTATAAAATAAAAATAAAAATAAAAATAAATAAATAAATATAAATACTGAATGACCCTTGGCCTCCACTCCTTAGTGCCTTGGATGGTGTGGGGTGGTATGAATGATTTTAGAGGTAGGAGCACCTCTCCTTTTATTGAAAAATTTATGGAATGCAACATTTGACACATTTTGAACCCCTTAAATGGACAAGTAATGCATAGTCATCATTCTGAACGTTTTCCCCATTGTCTTGCATGTCTCCTCTTATAATTTCACCTATGTTGGACACCAGATTCAAGATTAATAAATTTGTGATTGATTTTTATTTTTTCATGATGAATGTACAGGATGTTTTCACCAAATGTATATCATCCAATGGAAACATTAAAGACATAAAAACTACATAATATTAATTTTAGAGGTGTGGATATGTGTCCTCGTTCTATCCCATGTAGAATAAGATCAATTTGAGGTTTTTAGGATGAGATAGGATTCAGTAATTGTGGTGGTGTCCATGCATTGTGAATAGAAAATTTTCCAAATTCATAGAATTTTTCAGGATTTTAGATGCTTTAATAATCGTCTAGTCCAGAAGAAAACGTTGAAGGAAATTAAATAAATATTATAATAAAAGAACCACCCAATATGAAATTATTTTTTTAAATAAGTGCATAATATAAACTTGACGTAGAAATCTTTCAAGAATCTCTAATTATGAACTTTTCAGGATTTCTCTCAAAACACATCATAAATCAAAAATTTATTCATATTAGATCAAAATGATAATTTGGGGTGATTAAGAAATTCGAAATTCATGAAAAAAATGTTTAAAATAATAAATTTATCAGTACACACAGATCAACGACATAATAAAATATGTCCTAATACCCAAGGGAATCCCATGACTTGATAAGATTATCTATCCCTAGTGTGTCGGCCCTGATCAATAGTGGAACATTTTCATGTGACACCCAATTAATAGAGCTATGGAGACACTGATTCCAGCCATAACCAAGATATGTAGGAAACCACCTATATGATTTCTCTCTATATTAACTTCCCATGGGAAACTCAGTGTATAAATCCCACATCCACAATAATGACGTTGATTAATTTCCATCCAAAGTTTCTAAAAACAAACATGGATCATGTGGGATTAGAGAGTTTAAATGGTCATATCATCAACACCATAAGCCACTACAACGTCAAGGGAAACCTCACAGTGTAAGACATATCTAGATACATAATATGATATGTCCAAATTATATGAGTATCCTTAGTGCATAAGACACGATGAAGTGAACTACAAGAAGTCATATTCATGCCATAATAAATTCATAAGACCTAAAATTTCTTCCTCCATTCCCATCCATCAATCTCATCCCTAAAGTCCTATATCTCAATTGAGGGTTCTGTTTTATCACAATATATCCCTCATAATTTATTGAGTCATTGGATATTTTAAATTTAACCATGTTGGGTTTATTTAGTATCATCGTCCTTTTGTTGATGACTTTAGTAGGTTGATATGTGCTTCTTGGTTTTTATAGTACAGAGAAGATATTGGTATTCTTGACCAGTAGAACATGATGATATGATTTTTGAAAGAGGAAGACCTTATCCTAGCATGGTCTAGAGCGCATTACATATTCAATAGACCTCTCTTATAAATTTCATGACAACACTATTATTTAAACATGAAATGAGATTCTCCTCTTACCAATACATCGGTTAGTTTTCCCAAAATCCCCCTTAATTTCCAAAATTCTATGATTACTCATATTCTTGAAAATATGGTTGGCTAATTCTTATGTTCGGAAAGTAGAACTGAGTAGTGTGTCATTCAATCTTCTCATCAATTTGTGTTAAGGTATATACTTCCAAACCTTCTATCCACTAAATTAGGATCATGTTTGTGAATGAATTTTGTTACAATAAATCGATGGTTTTTTTTATTTTGGACTGAATTATGCTCTTCATGTCGTCAATTGGGGAATCTATCAACAATTTGTTGTTGTGTTCACTATATTCACCCTAGGGATGGAGAATGGTGTTCTATTTAATGATTCAGTATCTCACATAGCCCTCACAATTGAAAATATGGGTTTAAAGGACCCATTGATGACTTATCATCTCCATAAAGTAAAAGGACATAAGGATCCAAAGGACTCTAAACTCATTGATATCATGAATCATGATTTGGGCTTTAACCAACACGAATTATAGGTTCCAAAGAAGTTTTTTCTAATATATTCTTTGGATTATACATCGTCTACTAAGACTTCGACGAATAGGGTCTTTCACAATGGGCTGGAGGTAGCATATGGTTCTAGTTTTTAGGTGGTTTTTGAAGTGTCATTAGTCCCATGACCCTAATTTTAGGTTGTTCCAGACTACATTACTCCTAACACATAAGATAGAGGATCAATTGGAAAGAATTATGCTCTATTTCACCATGGTCAGGTCCACGATCATGTATTTGTGTCTCATGTGGTTGGTATGTAAGGTCCTACAGATTACAAGAAGACACATGATACAATGAATGGAATGAATCTAGTGACCATGTCAAGGCTAAAAAATGATGCGAAAAAATTATACTTGACAACCGTTTTAAATGATTTATGGATGATGGTCTAGTTTAGCAATACGAAATAGGCCAGCCCTGTAGTGGAGGTATAACGGATGCTCACCACATTCATGTCCCAGAGAATACTCTAGATATGGACTCACCATTGATAGTGGATTATTCCTCAGGTGAATTGGTTCTCTCTTAGGGTGATTATGATATAGATTTTTATATCCATTTAACTATTTCCATTTTGGAGGGAGTGAGATTTAGAGGTATTCATTGACCAAATTAGATGAATGGTCATAAGGAGAATCGTGACTCAGGGTGCAACCGTATGTCTAAATTGAAGGAATCTAAAGGTATATAAAATACTACCAAAACCTAATCTGATATAAACAATATCATCTTGTAAGGAAAAGGGAAAGTGACATGAACCATGGGCTTAAGACCATGAATTAAGGTTGGGATTCAACCTAATAAGTTGAAATAGTAATGCATTATTTGGATACATTATGATTCAAGGGAAAGGTTGTATGGTATGAAATAATGAAGTAGAGGCAAATAAATACCTTGAGTTAATTTCTCATTATAATAGAAAAAAAGTGAAATTTAAACAAAAACTAATGCCCCAACAGAGGATGTGGAAGGAATTATAGAAATAAATGTTCAAATAGATCTTATTAAGGATCAAAGGGACATGATCTACAAACAATGCTTTGATTTTGGAATGGGTTTTCAATGTAATAAATATTAATGTGGAATAATATATCTAGACATGGGACAAACTAGCTACCCACATTGAAGATATAGTCTTTGAATATCTGAGCATTAATATTGAAACACTATAATATTGATTGTACTGGGTAAGAGGTTATAACTATCTTATCCTTGTTTTCAATGACTTTTTGGAGTTAATTTTGTGTTCACTAACATTCATCATTGATTAAAATATTTTGGTTTCTCAGTAATTCCAAAAACGTGTTTTTATAATAAAAATGTAATTTTCATTTAGTAAGTCATATAATTCACAACATGAATCTCCACTAGCTAGGGTGATGTTATCATATAATCCTTGATGAGTAGAATGATATGCTCACCAGAACGCAAAGGTATATACGAGTGGGCCAGTCCCAATGCTGTGACTGAACTATGTGAAATGTGATTCCTTTCATAATTTAGATACATAAGATGTCTAATTAAGGACTGAATTGAAATAAGCTCCCACATTGGAGAAAGTATTATAATGTCTCCAAAACCCAAATAGTTGGAAAATAATCAATATCAGGGGTGATCCTTCAACCACATCTATCAGTGGAATATGAAAAATTGTGCTATGATAAGATTGATTCTTGGTATAATCGAGACACATAGGGTGTCTCCCAATGACTGAAGATTTAATACTCAATGTATAATAGCACTCATATAAGTCTTTTATGTATGAAATTAAACTAAATAGATCTAAAAAATATATATGATTTGATTCCTACAATAACAAGAATATATAGGAAAATTATAATGGCTCATTATTATCCTAAAAATATTACCAACCTCTTTATATGGCATAAATATATGACGATATTCTTTAAACAACATAATTACATGGACACTTATCATTTACTATAAATGGATGGAGAACCTTGGATTTATATAGATGGATAAATATATTAGAACCTCATATTTTTAAAAAAGATATATCCTTAACGAGTAGTCATTTTATTAGGGTAACTGGTCCCACATCATGAGTAGGAAGAGACTCATAATCATGTCATAAATCATATGAGAGACAATAAGTATGCAACAATTCCCCAAAAAATGGTGTGATGAGACCAACCTTCCATCCTATTGACCAATGTCAGTCCCTATGTTCCTTTGATCTAGAGAAAATATGTAACACCCCAAGATTTCATAGTGTGTTATTTCTTTAAAATAATACAATAACATGCACTACACGCAACACCGAGTTCAAGAACACCATGAATTACCAAACAAGCCATTAAAAAGAGGTTATTAATAGTATTAACTAAATTTTAAACTTTATATAATCCTTATAATTTTAAATTCCATATTATGAGTTTCTTAGACATAATACAAGAACAGATTCATTTTCGGTATTGCACTTTTATCAACTTTTAATAGTGAAACATTTTTAAATACAATATTTTAAACTTTTTGACTAAATGTGGACATCAAAAAAAATTAAAATGAAACATCCCTAGCTTCCACGGTACGCTTTCCTTTGAATAATACAATAGCGTGTGTTGTACGCAACTTCGAGTTCTAACACACCACAACCAATAAAACTAGCCGTTATGAATAGTAATACCTACTTTTTGAAATTATATATATTTTATATTTTAAAATGGACTTCATTTTTGGATTCGGAATATCGAATTTAGCCTAAGGTGAAATTTTTGGTACATTTCGGATAACTTTCATATTTTGATGAATAGTGAAAATTACTAAATTTTAATTAAAAACAACCTTTTTAATCAAAATAATTAATAGTGATAAATTATGAATTTAAGTGGTTTTAAAGTATATTTAGAATATATTTTTACCATTTAATATAATTTTGGTCATTGGACATAATTTTACAATTAAACCGAACATAAACAGGTGTCAATCCTTTGATAGTTATTATCTCTTAAAAACACGCTTTTTGTTTTGACAGCGGGAATTAATTTTAAATTAATTTCTGCCACTTCTGTGTTTTGAATTTAGAAAAATAGATTCCATATTTGGAATCAGGATGTTCAAATTGTGTAAATAGGTAACTTTTATTTTTAGACATTTTGAATAATTACTGCGGTAAAAATTTTATTTACCATGGTTAAGGGTAAATCCGGTAAATAGGGGTTAAAAAAATAATATTATAATAATACTAAATTACCCTAAAACGTGTCCTAACCTTATTGTTTGATACATGTTCGACCATAGGCATCTTTGGGTCGATTTTGGGACCCCATTGATCCACTTGTAAGTGATAATGACACTTTATTTTAATTAAGTTAAAATGAATAAAAAAATGACACAAGCATATATCTTTTAGAAATACAGTTGTTACATAGGGTTATATATGTTGGATTTTAGATTATAAATATTCATTAGAAAGATAAAAAGATTTCCTACATAATGATATTTTATTTATAATTTTTAGACATTAAATAATTTATTTTATTTATGACACAATGATGATGCAGTAATTACTATAATAGTGAAAAATTAAAATAATTGATCTTATAAATACCCAAATAAATATAATATGAAACTTTTAATGAGTTAAACTAATTTTATAGGATAATATGATATATTAGGAGTGATTTAATTGACTTTTTGTGATGTAATAAATCTGTTATGAGTTTCACAAAAAATCAACTATTGAATAGTGTCAAAATTGACATAAAAGAGTTCTTAAAACAAATATTATATTATTAATTGATATTAAATTCCTAAAAATCTAAGGTTCGGCCAAGAGACTTATATCATGATAGGTTCATCATTAATGGACCACTTGGGGGTCTCTTGGATGTATGTAGTAAGTTTATTAACCATGTTATATAAAAATACAAAGAGACATTGTAAAAGTGAAACTAATTAACTTAGAGTTAAAACTTAATGATAAGGTTAATATAAGTACCCAAACCTGTCTAAATTCTATTTGTTGAGTTGTTTTATACCCATCCCCACCTTAACCTTTGAATAATAAACTTTGTATCCATTAGAAACCGAATATGAATTTATTATAAATTAATATTTATAGCTTTTCCAAAGGTGCCCCTCACCCCTCTTATAAAAGGGAACTCCTCCTTCTCATTTCTTCACACCTTCAAATCCTTTTGGTTCGTCCAAACTCTGACCAAATACTCTCCCAACTTCCCTCACTAAAACCTAGGGGCCTTAGTTTGATCATAAAGCCAACCTAAGGAGCCCTTTTGATCAAATCAAAAGGAAGAACCCGAAGAAGAGGTAATGATTTCACCACCCTTTTCTAAGTTCATTTCTTCTTCCACTTCTTCTTCCTTTGTTGTTATCATTCTAAAATAATAAATCCAGTATCATATATATACTGTGATGTTATTATAAATATGGTACAACCATATTCAGTATTCTATCCACCCTTTGAATAACATGTCACCGTACGTGCGTACGTACGGCTTACCGTCTCCACGTCGTGGTGTAATTGTTATTCAATATAATATTATTTGGATGGGTATAATAATGATGTGTAACTCATGTAAATAATAAATATAAAATGTTAATGATTCTGTATATATGATATACCATCCATTTATATATTATTTTAATATCAAAAGAATGATATTGTTGCTCGTGCGTACATACGGACTACCGTCTCCACGAACGCGATGAGATTCATTCTCCATCGTATTCATTCAAGTATAATTATAATTTTATGATTTAAAAAATGATGTTTAAGGACTTGATATCATTCTGGATATGAATAATATAAAACATATCCTTTACAAACATGTCTTACGTAACAAAACATATAAAATAAAACAAGTAAGCTAACACCTGAAACAACGATAATACTAAGATATTATTATCAAATCAATATTAAAAGATCATATATGATATCATATTAATATATATGATTCTTGTATAATTTAAAAACTATTATTTCAATATTATACAGGAGGTTAACCTACCCCAACCAAGTAAAAGTACAAGGTAAGGGATTTTCTTATCTCACATTCAATTCCGTGAGATTTCCATTATTCGCCACTAAATTATTGAATGTTGTGTATAGTGTACTGGAATTTGATATATATTATCATGATTATATTTATATTCATGTTATTCTGTAAATAATTTGGTGGTTATTAATTTTTGGCCATACGACTCAATTGATTAACATGGTAAGGGGTTTTCATCTCACTCTTTATTTCCGTGAGATTCATACCATATTTCCACTATTATCTTTTGTGTGGTGTATGTACTGCCCATAATTGTATTCTTTGTGTAATACACTTTACCTTATGTGTATTTACATTTTCATTGTATGATACCTCTTTCATGGGTTGTATGTTTCATAAGTTACCAAATTGATAAGGGTTTACTTCACAATCTCTTTAATATCCGAGGTTGTCTTTACGTAAGTATCAACAGGGACATATTTACTATCCATGTACATATTTCATAAAAGTGTTTTCAAAGGGATTATTTCTAAGGGAAATTTTACTAAAACATCAATTTAAATGTTTTAAATATTTATTCTTCTAAATCATCCTCATTTATTTCCACTTTTTCAAAATGGTTTGTAAGGATTTATTTATATGAAAATGAATGTTTTAAATGTGTTAATTCCATTCAAATGTTTCAAAGTGGTATGGGACACTTTGATCCAAAAATATATTTAAATGCCTTACATTCTAAATTGTGTAACATTAAAATGTTTTCATGAAAAAGGGATATTTCTCTCAATAATTTTTTAAAAAAAAATTTCATCTATGTCAACATACTTTGATGGATTTTAAGATTATTTGAAGTTGATTTATTATGATATAAAACTTCCATATTTTAATGAATTTTTGTGATATGTTTGACTGTAGATGTTTCATTCATGGTTTATGAGTAAAGTATTGACATTTCGTATGCTAGTTCCAATAAGAATGTTTATGTTATATTTCAACCTTTACTTCATATGAATGTGTTGGACAAGTATGTTCTAGGTTGGGGACTAGTTGATGTAAGCCCTCCAGGTTGGGGACTGGTAAAAGTAATCCCTCCTGGTTAGGGACTGGTAAAAGTAAGCCCTCTGGTTTGGTCTCCGGTTATTAGAGGCACTCCGGGTTGGTGTCCGGTTATTAGAGGCACTCCGGGTTGGTGTCCGGTTATTAGAGGCACTCCGGGTTGGGTTCCGGTTACAGTTAGCCCCAAGGTCTTGGGACGAGGCCTTGAAAAGAAATTAAAGTTTAGCATTACGCATTCCATCATTATGAAAGTGGTTATTGATTTTGCATGTGATTATTCGATTAGTAGAATATCCATGTGAATAAGTAAATGGAATTATTTCATTTTACTTTTTCCATACTATGTTGAAGTTCAAGTTTAAATGGCTTTTGTTTTAGTAATGCATTGCATTAAATGTTTATGCTTATTTTGAATGTTCCGCTATATTGTTATCATTACTGGGCATTTGAACTCACCCCTTTTCTATGTTTATTTTTCCCAGGATGTGAAGAAGTAAGTTATGAATGACCTGCAGGGATATTATGAGGGGATAATAGTGTGGACTGTGGAGATATTTTGTTGTTGTAGTAGTTTTTCATTTTATGATGTAATGTAAAACTTATGAATATATCTAGTGTTTCCAAGGCTACTAAACCAATCGGTCTTTCGAGATTTTATCTTTCTTGTGATCATGCCAATGTTATGTAATAATGCACCAACTCTAGGTAACTGGGGTCGGGACATTATAGTTGGTATCAGAGGAAGTTTAGTACAAACCTTGGAAGCTAGATTTAGATAAACTCTGATTAGAGCATGTAGACCTAAGATGAACTTTGAGGATTAGTATAGAAGAACTTCCTAGAATTTTGGTATTGTAGAGATTTGGTGAGTTTTCTGAGCAATACATCCCTGTCTGGATACGAGCAGGTAGAGGCAGCTCTGGCACAGATGTACCTAGGGGTAAAACCCAAAAACACCGCTTTGAGCTAGACTCGAACGGGAACTGGTGCACGACAACGGGCCTTGCTGCACTCTTGGTTACGAAACTCCCAGGGGATATGCTTAGGATAACTCTCATTTTCATTACAAATCATTATGAAGGGTTTATGAGTATATACTTCCTCAAAGGAGACATTTTTATGATTATGGATTATATCCATAAACTATTTAATTTATGTTATGTGTTTTAAAAGTTTGGGATTATGTATTTTTATTCATAAACTAATCTAGTGTATGCCAATGTTTAGAAATGGTGCCTAGTAGAAGGAATGAGAACTCCAGCAATGCACATGATACAAAGAGAAAGAAGGATCATATATTTTATGGTCTTAAGCCAGAATTTACAAGAGAAATAGTCCCGCATGTATTATCATCATATGAAGAAATAATATCATGTGTTGATAAGATAATTAAAGAGTTTACTGAGTCCTATGGCTTTGAAGGGAAGCAAGAGAAGAAAAGGGTGGAAGAGAGAAAGATGGATAAAGGGAAGACGAAAAGAAGAATTTTCCCATATGTGGTAACTGTGGAAAGAAACACCCTGGAACTTGCCTGAAAGGAATGGGAGTTTGTTATAAGTGTAGAGGAAAAGGGCACAAAGTACGTGACTGCAAGGGTAAGAAAATGGTTTCAAATGTACAATGCATCATTTGCAAGGAGTTTGGACACTATGCGAACCTATGTCCCAATCATCAGAATATGCCGCAAATGATGTTATTGGATAATAATCAAGTTATGATACTACCACAGATGAAGAGGAATGATTAGAGTTCTTATGTTGATTATGTCAATTGAGTGTTGTATCAACAATGTACTTGTTATAATAATTATGGAGTATATAAGGATTGTACTGCAGTACTATTTCATTAAGGACTTGAGATTGTGTGGAACAAAGAAAGGTGACTCAACAGCAGGATAAATTTTTGGAAAATATGTGGTTGAGAGAATGATAAACCATAATATAGTTCTGATACCAAGTTAGTGATTTTGGAATAATACATGATTGTTTTGGATAAATTATATTGGATATTCTTGACTACCTTGGAACTGATTAATGATCTGTATATTCCATTATTGTTGGGGTTTAAAACATTTTTGGATTGATGAGGTATATCCAGCATTCTATATGGAATAAGGGAGCATGAATGTAATCAATAAGGAATATGGTAATTCAGGATGTTTCAGTGTATTAAAAGAATATATGGTGAATGTATTCATATGCTATTACATGGTAAAAAGGATCTACATTATGTTTAACTTTCTTATAATTGTTGGACTGTGAGTTTGTTCAGAAATATTTTGGATAAATTCTAGTTTGAGATTAATTTTGGATTGCCATAAAAGGACAACCCAGAGGTCGGGCGGCAACCCGTCGCGTCCGGCAAGGCCGCGAGACTTGAACCCGCAACCGAAGGGAGACAAGGGTGTATCACCTACCACTGGCCCAAGAGATGTCCGGGATTAAATAATGTAGTTTTTTTAAAAATATCTTGTAGATGAATTATAAATTCGTTTATTTTGGAACCCTGTACGAATAGTATAAATAGAAATTTTTTTTATGAGTGAAAGATGAGTTTGTGGTAGAAATTTATTAATGGACAAAACTCTAATTATAAAGTAAGTATATCTCCTTATGATCTTATCCAATCTCATAAATAAATTCCTCAACATTATGAAAATGAACTTAGAACAAAATTGTTGTCCTAGATGGTACCTTAAATCATCACTAATTTATGGCTTTGGGATTGTTGGCCCTTTCATAGCCATGTTCTCTACCACCCTCCATCAGATAATTGATGGTTAGATTTCTCTTCCATGTCCATATTTTATAACATGGAAACCTAGTATGTGTTATTTTCGGTAATCTTCATACTTTCCACTCTTTATTTTAAATAGAGGCCTCATTAATTCATTTTTCGATGTGGGATTTCAACTAAGATATTTTGAAACGTCAAAAATGTGTTATCCTAATAACCTATATTTTGTTGAACCGATGGTATTTCAAATCATCATAGATTGATGAGTTTAAGGACCTCAATTTTGTACTTGTTTGTGATTGATGACCTCAATCACTACCTATAAATATTTACGGGTTTCCTCCAATTATATGTCTCTAATTACCACCAATGTTCTCCTAATCGAGATCAAAATTTGGTGGTGACCCTTTCATTTCTCATTTCCTCATATTAAGACTAAATTTTAGGCACCCAATTTTCGATGAGGGTTTTCCCACAAAGATATTTTTTATTCTCAACCTTTTATTTTTGAAGAACAATTTCAAATTGCGAGGACGCAATTTATTGAAGGAGGGGAGAATGTAACACCCCAAGATTTCATAGTGTGTTATTTCTTTAAAATAATACAATAACCTGCACTACATGCAACACTGAGTTCAAGCACACCATGAATTACCAAAAAAGCCATTCAAAAGAGGTTATGAATAGTATTAACTAAAATTTAAACTTTATATAATCCTTATAATTTTAGAATCCATAGTATGAGTTTCTTAGACATAATACAAGAACAGATTCATTTTCAGTATTGCACTTTTATCAACTTTTAATAGTGAAACATTTTTAAATACAATATTTTAAACTTTTTGACTAAATGGGGACATCAAAAAAATTTAAAATGAAACATCCAAAGCTTCCACAGTACGCTTTCCTTTGAATAATACAGTAGTGTGTGTTGTACGCAACGTCGAGTTCTAACACACCAGAACCAATCAAACTAGCCGTTATGAATAGTAATACCTACTTTTTGAAATTATATATATTTTATAATTTAGAATGGACTTCATTTTTGGATTCGGAATATCGAATTTAGCCTAAGGTGAAATTTTGGTACATTTCGGATAACTTTCATATTTTGATGAATAGTGAAAATTACTAAATTATAATTAAAAAAAACTTTTTTAATCAAAATAATTAATAGTGATAAATTATGAATTTAAGTGGTTTTAAAGTATATTTAGAATATATTTTTACCAATTAATATAATTTTGTTCATTGGACATAATTTTACAATTAAACCGAACATAAACAGGTGTCAATCTTTTGATAGTTATTATCTCTTAAAAACACATTTTTTGTTTTGACAGTGGGAATTAATTTTAAATTAATTTCTGCCACTTCTGTGTTTTTAATTTAGAAAAATGGATTCCATATTTGTAATCAGGATGTTCAAATTGTGTAAATAGGTAACTTTTATTTTTAGACATTTTGAATAATTACTGCGGTAAAAATTTTATTTACCATGGTTAAGGGTAAATCCGGTAAATAAGGGTTAAAAAAATAATATTATAATAATACTAAATTACCCTAAAACGTGTCCTAACCTTATTGGTTGATACATGTTCGACCATAGGCATCTTTGGGTCGATTTTGGGACCCCATGGATCCACTTGTAAGTGATAATGACACATTATTTTAATTAAGTTAAAATGAATACAAAAATGACACAAGCATATATCTTTTAGAAAAACAATTGTTACATAGGGTTATATATGTTGGATTTTAGATTATAAATATTCATTATAAAGATAAAACGATTTCCTACATAATGATATTTTATTTATAATTTTTAGACATTAAATAATTTATTTTATTTATGACACAATGATGATGCAGTAATTACTATAATAGTGAAAAATTAAAATAATTGATATTATAAATACCCAAATAAATATAATATTAAACTTTTAATGAATTAAACGAATTTTCTAGGATAATATGATATATTAGTATTGATTTAATTGACTTTGTTCGAAGTAATCAATCTGTTATGAGTTTCACAAAAAATCAACTATTGAATAGTGTCAAAATTGACACAAAAGAGTTCTTAAAACAAATATTATATTATTAATTGATATTAAATTACAAAAAACCTATGTTTAGGCCAAGAGACTTATATCATGATAGTTTAATCATTAATGGACCACTTTGGGGTCTCTTGGATGTATGTAGTAAGTTTATTAACCATATTATATAAAAATACAAAGAGACATTGTAAAAGTGAAACTAATTAACTTAGAGTTAAATCTTAAAGATAAGGTTAATATAAGTACCCAAACCTGTCTAAATTCTATTGGTTGAGTTTTTTTCGACCCATCCCAACCTTAACCTTTTAATAATCAACTTTGGATCCATTATAAACCGAATATTAATTTATTATAAATTAATATTTCAAGCTTTTCCAAAGGTGCCCCTCACCCCTCTTATAAAAGGGCACTCCTACTTCTCATTTCTTCACACCTTCAAAGCCTTTTGGTTCGGCCAAACTCTGCCCAAATACTCTCCCAACTTCCCTCACTACAACCTAGGGGCCTTAGTTTGATCAGAAAGCCAACCTATGGAGCCCTTTTGATCAAATCAAAAAGAAGAACCCGAAGAAGAGGTAATGATTTCACCACCCTTTTCTAAGTTCATTTCTTCTTCCACTTCTTCTTCCTTTGTTGTTACCATTATAAAATAAAAAATCCAGTATCATATATATACTTTGATGTTATTATAAATATGTTACAACCATATTCAGTATTCTATCCAACCTTTGAATAACATGTCACCATACGTGCGTACGTACGGCTTACCGTCTCCACGTCGTGGTGTAATTGTTATTCAATATAATATTATTTCGATGGTTATAATAATGATGTGTAACTCATGTAAATAATAAATATAACATGTTAATGATTCTGTATATATGATATACCATCCATTTATATATTATTTTAATATCAAAAGAATGATATTGTCGCTCGTGCGTACGTACGGACTACCGTCTCCACGAACGCGATGAGATTCATTCTCCATCGTATCCATTCAAGTATAATTATCATTTGATGATTTAAAAAATGATTTTTAAGGACTTGATATCAATATGGATATGAATAATATAAAACATATCCTTTACAAACATGTCTTACGTAACAAAACATATAAAAGAAAAAAAGTAAGCTAACACCCAAAACAACGATAATACTAAGATATTATTATCAAATCAATATAAAAAGATCATATATGATATCATATTAATATATATGATTCTTGTATAATTTAATAACAATTATTTCAATATTATACAGGAGGTTAACCTACCCCAACCAAGTAAAAGTACAAGGTAAGGGATTTTCTTATCTCAAATTCAATTCCGTGAGATTTCCATTATTTGCCACTAAATTATTGAAAGTGGTGTATTGTGTACTGTAATTTGATATATATTATCATGATTATCTTTATATTCATGTTATTCTGTAAATAATTTGGTGGTTATTAACTTTTGGCCATACGACTCAGTTGATTAACATGGTAAGGGGTTTTCATCTCACACTTTATTTCCGTGAGATTCATGCCATATTTCCACTATTATCTTTTGTGTGGTGTATGTACTTCCCATAATTGTATTCTTTGTGAAATACACTTTACCTTATGTGTATTTACATTTTCATTGTATGATACCTCTTTCATGGGTTGTATGTTTCATAAGTTACCAAATTGATAAGGGTTTGCTTCACAATCTCTTTAATATCCGAGGTTGTCTTTACGTAAGTATCTACAGGGACATATTTACTATCCACGTACATATTTCATAAAAGAGTTTTCAAAGGGATTATTTCTAAGGGAACTTTTACTAAAACATCATTTTAAATGTTTTCAATATTTATTCTTCTAAATCATCCTCATTTATTTCCACATTTTTGAAATGGTTTTTAAGGATTTATTTATATGAAAATGAATGTTTTAAAAGTGTTAATTCCATTCAAAAGTTTCAAAGTGCTATGGGACACTTTGATCCAAAAATATATTTAAATGCCTTACTTTCTAAATTGTGTAACATTAAAATGTTTTCATGAAAAAGAGATATTTCTCTCAATAATTTTTAAAAAAACATTTTCATCTATGTCAACATCCTTTGATGGATTTTAAGATTATTTGAAGTTGATTTATTATGATATAAAACTTCCATATTGTAATGAATTTTTGTGATATGTTTGACTGTAGATGTGTCATTCATGGTTTATGAGTAAAGTATTGACATTTCGTATGCTAGTTCCAATAAGAATGTTTATGTTATATTTCAACCTTTACTTCATGTGAATGTGTTGGACAAGTATGTTCCAGGTTGGGGACTAGTTGAAGTAAGCCCTCCAGGTTGGGGACTGGTAAAAGTAATCCCTCCAGGTTAGGGACTGGTAAAAGTAAGCCCTCCGGTTTGGTCTCCGGTTATTAGAGGCACTCCGGGTTGGAGTCCGGTTATTAGAGGCACTCCGGGTTGGTGTCCGGTTATTAGAGGCACTCCGGGTTGGGTTCCTGTTACAGTTAGCCCCAAGGTCTTGGGACGAGGCCTTGAAATGAAATTAAAGTTTAGCATTATGCATTCCATCATTATGAAAGTGGTTATTGATTTTTCATGTGATTATTCGATTAGTAGAATATCCATGTGAATAAGTAAATGGCATTATTTCATTTTACTTTTGCCATACTATTTTGAAGTTCATGTTTAAAAGGCTTTTGTTTTAGTAATGCATTGCCTTAAATGTTTATGCTAATTTTGAATGTTCCGCTATATTGTTATCCTTACTGGGCATTTGAGATCACCCCTTTTCTATGTTTATTTTCCCCAGGATGTGAAGAAGTAAGTTATGAATGATCTGTAGGGATATTATGAGGGGATAATAGTGTGGACTGTGGAGATATTATGTTGTTGTAGTATTTTTTCATTTTATGATGTAATGTAAAACTTATAAATATATCTAGTGTTTCCAAGGCTACTAAACCAATCGGTCTATCGAGATTTGATCTTTCTTGTGATCATGCCAATGTTATGTAATAATGCACCGACTCTAGGTAACTGGGGTCGGGGCGTTACAAAATAGTTGACCACCTAGCATTGGAAAGATGGTCCGTACACATTTATAGATGGGGGACCATTTTTAGATTCTATGAAATACTAAAAAAATAGAAAATCTAATTTTATCAATTTAGAAAGGACTTAAAATAAATTTAATTAGTTAAACTTTCAGGTGAATCCAATCAACATCTCATTTCCAATCCCAAAAAATGTTGAATATGACATGGAACAATCTAATAAGAAATTATTGGGTCAATATCCGTCATAAAATTCATTCGCATATTATACATATAAAAATTGGAATGAATGATGTGAATCTCTCAAATTACAGGATAATCATATATCAAGCCCCTTTGTTTTTCATACCCTATAAAAACTATATAGTAAGACTAGAATGATCATATAGATTATCTTTTGTAACAAACATTATCAATAAATAAGTCTATCATCATTTTGATAATTCCAGGTGAGATGAATTGAAAAATTGGAAATAAATGAACAATTGTGTTAACCATGGATATTTTATTGAGAATATTATTCCTACGTTACTGCACTAATTGGTAACCTTGAACTTTTTTGTCAGCAAAACTGTAGATAATTTTCTTAGCATCCTGATTCAAGATAATGTCTTTTTCATCCTGTGATTTCTCTATTACATCACCTATGGCTACAAACCCCATGGTTTACAAAGTATACCCTGAGGTTCTCCAAGAATGGAAACTAGTAAGCCTACATAACTCAAGAGAATCTACTTCGATGAAAGTATCTTTTGTCACTACCAACAACAACTTCAGGAGCTTATACCTGGATCGAAACTACTATCACCTTTCATATCTGATGACGTTGGACCATGAATCCAAATATGTCTTCCATCTGGTTTAGGTTCCATCAAAGAGGGATCATGTCAAGCACAGTCACCAACACCATCCCACAAGTACCCACCACTCTCCTACTGAGGGTACCACCTAACAAGATGCCGCCTATGATTCCCATGTATGGGCATCAAGGAAGAAACGATGGGCCCGAAAGGTTCTGGTTATAAAGTAGTGGAATTATATCCCCACTCTCACTAATGATGTATTCACACATGTTCTTGTGGTAACCAGTGAGAATGCATATTTTCCTTCTCACTCCGAGTAATTTTTTGGGTATTTTCCAACAATATACATGGGGGAGAAACATATCCCTACCTGAGTGTATCAATCCCATTTTCATATTCTGATGGCACATATAGGATATACATGGGAGCATATTACAACATTAATCAAGTACATCATCCAATGTATAATTGAGACGAGAAATGTGAAGGCTTACATCCCTGTCCCTACTTCGATAAAATTCAAATACATTTTATAAATAGATGAAAAAATCAACTAGCATAGTCTAACATTATTGATGCTAATGGGATTGGTACATACACTTATCCCCACATCTAGTGAAACTCAACACTTTGATCATTATAACAATGTATTTTTACAAGAGAAAGGACACATTATTAATTCTATCCAGGAGGATTATCATGATATTTTGATAAAGGATTAGATGACAGATGGGGATTATACTATCGTTCCAATGGAGGATCACTAGTTGTGAGTAGCATGTTACATGGGATAGAGTCACATGTGTGTCAAAAATGTACCAAGGAATATTTTAAAAGCCCATGATCTGGATCATATCCCCATTTTGGTTGGGGATCACCACATGAGAGGGGCACAAGGCTTATAGAAAGATTATATTCTCATCAAAGATGTCCAGCGGCATACTCTAGAGGATCGTGATCGGTTATATATCCACATTATGGCTAGGTATGACCATGTGGGATTGGAAAAATCCTCCAAAAAGTCATATATTATTATTATTGAATCTACCTAGCATATTCCAATATATCATGGAAGCCATACATATATTTCTTCTTTCGTTAATGGATGACTTCACCAACATCATTCAAAGGAAATATATTATGAGGATCATATTCATTCAACCTTATGAAGGTACGTCAACATATTCAAGTGGGAAAAAAATATTTAGACTAGGATAATATTCTTATTTAAACCAAGGATTTCATTGTGAGAGAAGCACTTACCTGAGGGTTGGATTATATTCCAGCTATGAAAGACCCTCGATATATCTAAAAGTCTCTTGATCGGTCTCAAACTCCGGTCTTGACTGTGGCTATCTAAGTGATAATGAAACATGTGTTTTGACAATCTTATATTAATTTACATAATGAGACATCTTATGAAAATATTCCAATATATTCTCATTATATGTTTCATAATCTTTCAGCACCAGATGATTATAAGAATGTACTAGAAACTGTCATGCAGTAGGCTCATATCCCCACACAATATCAAAATGACAGTTTTTATATTCCATCTACAATGTTGATTGAGACCAATATTCCCAATATTCTCAATTCCGATGTCCTTGAGGTTTTCTGAGACACATTCGATACACCAAAAGGCTTTATAAGCTATTCCCCAAAGTATAATATGGTCATTACCACAATAGTCCTCCTCATGGTAGTGTAGAGATGGATCACATGGATTATACTCATAAAATCCACTATGGGCAGCCATCCCATGATGATATCACCCACAAACATGGAAATAATCTTCTAGCCACAACATCACCTTAGAAGGAGGTGTCAAAAAAATTGTACTCCATCATATAGAGAGGTGCTCGAAACACTGTGATAAACTACATATATTTCCCCAGAAACATCCAGTGGCACTCCACTCCTGTTATCATGTGACCAAAAGCACCATATTTTATGGTCTTATCAGATAGAGGCATTTATGTATGTTGAGTATGAGGCCAACATTAACATATATAGAGATAATTCATGATACAACTACTCCATCATGTTCTGGAATCTCTCCACATCTAACTATTATATCCCAAAGAAGCCATAAATGGAGTCAATGACTTATCTACACCAAAATATGATGGAAAATTATTAGAAATTGAATGCTCATAATATACCGTATCAAGGATATGTGGGTAACCTTTAAACTATCAAGATATTCTATGGTTAGAGAGACCGGGCAAATATATCCATCGTTCGGGATCCGAATATGAAAAAACACAACACAAACTTGTAAAACGCTTGTCTCCATTGCATCATTACCCTTCGACAAATTTTCTATGAAGGAGAATTGTGAATCTGTATTCAAATATGGGGAAAATATGGATTGCTACACTTTTATGCACACCTAGAGCAATAGATCCCCTCTGATATGATGTCCTGTAATGTTATAGCCTTCGAAGAAAGCATGGGACTAAGTAACACATAGGCCAGTTCATCACTACAATGGAATGACTTTACATCAATGATGCTCACTCATCATGAATAGAGAGAAATATAGAGGGAATATAACTAATGGTATTTCAAACAGGGACCCTCAAACCAATATGAATTCATTGCGGACACATAGATTGAAATTTTGTTCACCTAGAAAATTCCCAAAAGGAATTATTCTCATCATGGGCTGCTGCCACACCCATATCATACATGAGAACAACTAAAAACATTATAAAAGTTGAGTAGCTGATGCTATATCAACATTACAAGAGTGGTCATATCCCCCTAGGCTAGAGGAATATCTTACACTACCTGCACCACTTGGATCGTCAATTATCAAGCGGATTTTGGATTTATCCTTAGTAGAATCAAGAAAACCCCAACCCACAGAGCTAAGATTATTTTTCTCTCAATCACAATATTCAATTTTTTATCCCCTAAGAGGGTCTTGGAGAAATCAGAGGTGATTCTAAAAAACCCCCATATCACTGGGATTCAGAATTTATATGTCAATTTCCATCCCAAGAATCATCAATTCCTTGAAATTAATCATCGGATCCTCAATTAAAGGATCAATCATTATTAATTGTGGCACCGAATAACTCACACCCAATAGGTCTGGGGGTATTTCCACCATCATCATCACCATAAAAATAATCAATCATCTTCATATTTGGGGGGAAAAATCAATGGTCGACATTTCTTATATTCCTTCCACTACAAGTCAAGCCATGCTGGCCATGGCCAGTTTGACAATAATAATCTAAAACACCCTCAAGTATACTATTTGTATACCACGAACGATGGAATTTTAAACAAAATAAAACATATCCCATGAGGTTCATAAGATTAAATGGAAAAACATGCCCATGGTTTAAAATAAGGACCCTAATAAAGGTAGTGAAGAATCAACCAATTTAGTAAAAAGTAGTGGAACAACCACCATTTATTTTTATGGCTCTATAAATTATATCAATATAAATATGAAAGATGGTTTAGTTCTAAAAATAAATTCAAAAGGGCGCAACATGGAAAATATACCTCGATTTTAGGGTGATCTTAATGAACCAATTGATGATGCACCCACCCTGAAACAGAGAAGGCTCCAAAATTTGGAACCTCTGAATAATGAGCTGCCACCTCTCCGGTTGAACACTTACAATTAATGTAGTTAATGGTGCAACTACATCCATATCACCAAAAAAAAGAGTTATTTTTCATACCATAGAGGAAAAGTTATCACAATATGAGTGTGAAATAAAAACTCATAAAAAAATGAATGTGGATATTCTAAGGGGAAATATACCTAGTGGGTATCATATTTACGTTGAGTTAAGTATCCCTCTTATCATCATAGCTGGTCTACCAGAGAAAGTGGAATATGAAAGCTATACTGGGTCAAGATCCTTGCATCCAATCTACATATATGAGGAAGTCGAAAATGATTTTGACTTACCTCCATTGCAAGCATGTCATATCCCTTTATAGGAAAATCATTTAGTATGGGGACTAATCGATAATCAATGGGAGATGATGGATGTGAAACTTCATCAACAACTGCCTTCTCCCGATGGATTGGAAAAAAAATAGAAAACAATCCTTCCAGAGTTTCTTATGGTTATCAAGTCCCTGGATACACAAATTGAATCCATGAAAGGGGTACACACACCTATGTATTCAGAGATGAATCCATATCCCAAATGGTTGGACGACATTTCCCCCACCCAATTTAGGAATGTCCACTTCTATACCATTAATGGTATATGAAAACCCGACCAAAATTTCACACACTTCTTATTGATATGGAGAATGATGACAAGACTTCTAGATTACTAGGAGGAAAAAAACATTGGGTGCTTCATATAGAATCTGATAGGTCTAGCCTTTTTTTGGTACAATAATTTTCCAGCATGATCTATTGCAAGGTGGGAATTCCTTCGTCGTCACTTACTTTATCAATTTAGCTCTATGCTATCGAAAAGTATAAATTTTTACTTAACTAACTATGTGAAATTTATAAATAATAGGGTTTCTTAATTCATAGAGTGGTGGAAAGGTTAAAACTATTTCTTCAACACCCCTTTCTCGTAAGAGAACCTTATAGAACTATGTGTGTATAATTGTAGTGATGAGTTGTATAAACCTTTGATCATGATGTTGTATCCAGGTGGATTCCAAACGAACCCAGAAATGGAACAACATTTGGAATGATCAACTAATAGATCTTGATCCAAATCCAGAATCATGCCCCAACACTGGGTAAACATTTAGGCAAAGAAGAAGCTATAATTGTCACACTCAATCCATAACTAGTCCTAGTGTAAGCACATAGACAGTCCCCAAAACTCCCAACACCTCTAGTTGAGTGGCAAAAACACCAGAATCTCCATATATAGAAGTATAGACAAATCAGGATCACTTAGGATTTGAAGAATGGAGGAAAATGGGTATACTTAAGGAACAAGTGTGTGGTTATTTGTTAGTGGCCATGGGAAAAAACCAATTTAGGCTCCCACAACCTAGGAATCCCGATGAGGATAACCTCACCAACAATCCCAACTACTTCCCTTATCATTGAAGTATGGGACATAATATATAGGAATTATTTGTCTTCAAATGAATCGTTCAACACATGGTCGATTAATGAAATGTGGAGTTATAAAACACCCTAATGATGGTGGACATTATAACCATTATATGATGATAAGAAAATGGTTGAAGGAAAGTTACATCTAACCATGTGAAAATGATAACAAAAATGGGATGACATGAAAAATTGTTGATCATGATCCTGCCCCCCAAAAAGCACAGTTTCATTGACCCTCAATAGCTCCACCAACTAAGAGGGAGACATTACATGTTCCTGACAAATGGAGGGTGTCATGACTAGAAGTATAAATAAACCGAGTCTTGTTTTTTTTGAAATGAATTCTCTCAATCTTATAGATTTCTCCCTTATGAAATTAATAGAATGGGAAATTACCCATAAAACCATATCCTGATTAGATGAAGAGATTATATTCAGTTCTGTTAAATCTTTACACATGATAGATTCCTTATCTAATGATGACATGCCTCATAATATGAGTTATCTACATATAATCTAGGAACGAGAGGCCACATTCGTTTGAACCGAGGATACATGGGAAAACATGGGCATGGTCGGACACAATATCTCATTCATGTCCCCATGGATGAAATATATGAAGCTGAGACACATGGTCAGACTCACTAGTGAACCAAAAAAAGTCACATAGGTGTCTTAAAACCCTCCATTAGTCATCCACGCCCAATTTTATTTGTGGGGGATAGAGTATCGATCTACACATACAATGGGGAAGGCGGAAACAACATGGACTGCTGGAAGAAAATAATCCCACAAGCTCCACACAAGAACCAATATTGTACACCTCAAATGACTCCATTCTTGGTCCACATCTACAGGTGAAACCGTTTATTTGGATGCATATACCACTAGATCAATAGTATGACATTCTAAAATAGATATAGGTATCCCATTCCACGATATAGATACTAAGTGAACTTAATATTTCAAAATGACTCTTGGGGGAACTCATTGAAGCCCCACAATGAATAAATAAATTTGAGAAATAAATCATGGTAACTGTGGTTTATTGAGTGGATACCATTCCATCGGAATTCGGTTTCACTTTCTCATTCCCCAAACACGATCGGGAAGTGGCCATCCAATGTATGATGATGCCCCTATATGTTTTGGGTATAATCAATAATCTCAACATCCAAATGGTTTTGATTGATAATAGTTTTTGGATAAACCGCATCCCATTTTAAACCATATGAACTTTTTGATATGGAAAAAGGGCCATATCTACCCAAAAGACGATAATTCATAGGGATGATAATAATGACAAAGGAAATCCTGGGAAGATAAATCCTGAATACCATTTTGTGGATCTATCATTTGAAGCTAAGTCTATGGTTATCATTAAAGACACCACATACAATGACTTACCTGAAAGGCTCTATCTCCATACCCAAATGGATATACCTTCATCATTCCATCTATGTATGAAGTATCCCACTGATGGAAAATTCAGCATTCTACATGTTGAAAACATCCCCTTTGAGAATTTCAAATCCACATATGATGTATAATAATTATACATGAATGGAGGAAAGATACCAATAGAGGATGATGGTATATATGTTGAAATCCCAATTGGAATGGGGACCACCATTGAAAATCCTATGAGTTTTCTCGACAGTGACTATCTTCTACCCATAAATCTTGATGAAGTAAGAGTTATAGTCCTATAGGTCTTTTCCCCTCCTATATCTAGTGACATTGTAATAAGAAACTAGCTCTAAAATCAATGTAGAATGAATCATGTGGTAGGGGATGAAATTTTTATTCTCATCGCCTTCCTCGCCACGGTAGTGGCAGGGAAGCACCTAGATTTCCATCATCACCTGAAAATGTCCCCACAGACATAGAGATGGAAGAAGAGGAAGAATGCATCAGAAATGCCACTCCCACGTTCAAGGATTTATTATCTACCACAATATGTGATATTTGATAGAAAAATCTGGGAACAAAAGAAGACCCTCGAAAAACACTGATTAGTTCTTCAATGAACCTTGATGAGAACAAAATGTACATTAAATTTCTAAAGCCGCAACGATATGTGTTCTATTGTAATTATAAGAAAATTCTCTATCTAAATCCAAATGTGGTAATGCACCATCTCAGCCTACCTTGTGAGCATCAGGCATAATACAAGAATCCACGAGGGATGAAACACTCTCATTCCACCAACTTAGGGGTGAAATTTGACAATTTTATCAAAACAAACTTCATCCGAGAACTGTAATACCCATGTTGGAACACCATGAGCATCCATGTCAAGAAGAATATTAAAATTATTATGGTTGAAAATGACTTAAGAGACCTTAATCTACAATTCCAAATGGATTATTTCTCATTAATAATCACATGAATGTTGATCGATTTAATTTATGGATTCTAATCCCTTTCCATCATGGATGGGTACTCTGGGTACAATCAGATAAAGGTGTCCCTTTAAGATCAAGAAGCCACTCCCTTTTGTGTGCCACCATGGATCTTCTATTATTTGGTCATTCCCTTTGTGCTAAAAAATGATGGTTATTCATACTAAAGTCACTTGCATCTCATCCTTGAGATGTTCATTCGAATGATAATTGAGTTTTATATCGATGAACTAATTTTTAAATATTGAGGGTGATATGATCCATTCATGGACTTTAAAACAGTATTCGACTAGTTATAACAACACATTATAATGTTGAATCAACTGAAATGAACTTTTGGGATGACATCCATAAAGTTACTTCAAATTTTTATATGCCACCATGACGTTGAGAATGACCCAAAAAACAAGTAATATTGTACCAATGTCACCCCCCCCAAATCAGGATGAACTAATGAGACTCCAAGGGAACCTTGCATACATTTGGTGATTCATATCCAGCATGTTCAATAAATCTCCCCCCTTCACATAGATAATGAAAAAGGGACCCACCTATCAATGGGATGATGATTTCTAAGAAAAATTCAAAATTATCCCGAAGTACATACTAAACCCACTGGGTTTGATTCCTCCTGTGGATGTGAGAACAATAATTTTTATGTTGTTTCCATTGAGTGATCACTGGGAACCCTCCTTACACAAAAAATGATACAAGGAGTTAATATAGTCTATATTACCTCAATCATACGATTATAGTTACTAAGACTATATATTTTGATGTGGAGAAGAAATTACTAGAAATCATCATCCTAATGAAAGTGATGAGGCATTACTTAAAACACCACAAAGACTATATGGTATATTGTAATGATCTGTTAATGTACATACATGGCTTCCCTATTTTGGATGGGTGATTAGACTGATGGGAAGTCATTTTTTAATGATGTGACATTTAGTTTTCTTAACTGTTTTCTGTGAAATGTACATCCCCAACTAATTTCCTTACAACGCATCCCTCCCTAGAAAATACACCGAACATAATTCAACATCGAAATATGTCTACCCTCGTGACACTACCCAGACATGGTGGATTTTTTTATGGTGCCTCTCCGATTACCATTGGAATCATTTTGGAAACCCCGAAGATGAATGAGTTTTGTCTAGGGTTTATGTTTATATCTCCAAACAAATCAGTTCCTCCATACTCTGTCTCACAATCAAATGGATTCAAAAATAAAGAGGTAGAATACCAATCCTTAATTGATGGGTTGGAACTATCCCTCCAATTGTAAAAAGCGTACCTGAATATCAAAGGGGATTCATAATTAATGATAATGTTGGTCAATGGAGAACATTCCATCCAATGTGAGGAACTGGACCATCTCACTATCAATGTCTAGGGACTGATGGCATAGTTCCCTTGTTAATCCACATTGCATCATGTTCCACAATTAGACACTACTTGTTTTGATAGAGTGGATACTATTTCCAACATCCTGGTCAACCCTAATTAGGTAGAAGAAAAATTATGTATAATACATTAAATAATGGTCTCATCGATCATTATATTATATTTGAATGAAATAAATCAGGTTAACATCACCCTAGATCATGATTAACCAATGAACACCTCTTGATGGATGGTACCCATAATAGGTTATCTCCAAAACTGGACTCTCCCAACAAACCGAGCCATAAGGGAATAAATATGGAAATGTGTAGAAAACTTCATTATGAAGGATTTTCCAAATGTGAAGAAAATACTCCTTGAACTAGGATGTGATGGAATCCTCCACATGTTTATAACAAAAGGAGAAATTTCCACCATCATGGAAGAAGTCCATACAGGCACTTGCAGTGACCATAAATCTAGGACAAGGATCTCTGAACAAATTAGGAGGTTGATATATTATTGGAAATCCACGAGACAGGACTATATAGAATTCCCCATGAAATTTCATGTATACCAGATGCCTAAAAATTTCATCCATCATACCCCATAATTTCAACACACATATAAATATTCCTATCCATTATCCATTTAGGGAATAGATATTGTGGGGTCGTGCCCCCAACCATAGCTAAATAGTTCATGTACGTATTTACTATTATAAAATTCTTTTTGATATGGTATAAGGAAACCCACTAAATGATTTTGGGATGAATAATATCATCAAATTCATTAAATCCCATATCATTATCATATTTGGGGTCCCTCACACAATATTGATAAACAGTGACACGAAATACTATTCAATAGAGTTGATGAGACTGTACTAGGAGTACAATATTGAGTCCAATCACTCATATCACTATCATACATTGGATAATGGATAGATATATGCCTTCAATTAGACTCTATTTTATATGATCCATAAGATGGTGAGTAAGGATAAGATGTTGTGTCCAAAAAAAAATATCCAAGATTTATGGGCTTACCGTACCACTACACATACTGCCACATAAGAAACACCATACAAATTGAATTACATGATAGAAGAAAATTTACAAAAAGAATTCCAACATCCTTTCCTCAGAAAATACATTTTTGGATAGCTCTCAGATGATGAGAATTCAAAAAAGCGGCTCGACGATTTGGAATAGCTCAGTGAGAGCAGTTTGTTCAAGTTGCATAACATAAAGGTCCATCAAAATTAGATCACATGAGCCTTTAATAAGAATGTTCACCTTCATTCATTATTCCATGGATAACTAGTGAGGGATATTTGAACTCCAATGATACTAGAGAAGAGTCCTCTAAAATTGGACCCCATGTTGGAAGGGAATTTTTTATTCATAAGGTTTATCATAATGAAGCATACTCATATCCAGTGAGACAATATTTATGGTTCTTGAACCCTTCTTTGATATTACATTTTCAACATATCATACATCATGATTTTGGTTCCATAGTTCACTATAAACCATTCATGTCATGTGGAAAAGATATATGGATTTAAGGGACCCTTTTCATGACTAGGAATATATTCCTTTGGATCATGCATATGCACCTATGGATGTCAACCAAAGACATCGCTAAAAAAGGACATTCCAGTCCTCGTAATCCCAGGCATTATTATGGTAGAATACAATATCTCAGTATGTGTTAACTTCTCCTGGTATGAATGAACCATAATATTCTCATGATTCGAGTACTTTAGACCATGAAATACAATCCCCAAACCATTGATGGTTCAGACCTCGTGATTCAGAACAAAAATCATAGGGCTTGAGATTCACATTTTCAAATACATTTTTTAAAGGTACTAGAACCCTTCCTGGATGGCATTATTTCCATACCCGACCTCATCATATGGACATTTTTTTATTTATAAATGTTTTATGGACTTCAAAATTTTGTGGATATTATAATTTATTGTCCATGCTATTAATGGATTGGGGATTTGACGTTCCAACTTAAGGGATATCCTCTATGCATGAAAGGATCTTTATCCTTGTGAGACCCAACATCATGACATCTGAATCTGGAACCTTATATTGTTGTGGGTCATCCTCAATTCGACGCCTCCATCCCAATTTTATAGACTCAAAATTTTGGGTTATGATTTACATGCCCCACATTCTAACTATCCAGGCACACCTAGTATCCCTAATATTTCTCCCCCAGCCATATTTCCCCTCATAAATCTTCAACAACCTTTTTCAAAGCATGAAGACCAGCGTTTCATCGACATTCATTCAATGTATAAGGGATTCAACTATAAACTAAAGGAATATCATCCGTTCAAGAACTGAAATCAAATTCCCATGATCCCTAGAAACACCACAGAAGAAAAGATAAACTTAGTGTGTTTTGGGTAATTCCGGGTATATATGAACAATATTCTATGAACGAGGTGTGGCATATAAGCTAAATGACCAAAAAAAATAAATAGATTGTCCATAATAAAATAATTAAATAATGAACTAGGACTAATCAAAAAGACCCTAAAATAATGAAATATATGTTCTCAAATAAATGACCTTAAACTAATGCAATATTAGTTTTAAACTAAAAGACACTAGACTAATGAAATATAAGGCCCAAGATAAAAGACCTTAAGCTAAATCAATTTTAGGTCCGAGATAAAGGTCTTAAACTAACAAAATATAAGGTCTTACACTAACAAAATATAAGGTCTGAGATTAATGAAACCTAAACTAACGAAATATACTTTCCAAGCTAAATGAAATTAAAATATAATGATATCAAGTACATGTTAATAGAAAGTATTCTAAAAAAATGAGTTCCAAGATAAAAGACCCTACACTACAACCCAATAATGATTTAGCCTGCAAGAATAAAAAATCTTGTATGACCCATTACATTGACTTAGCGCAGTCAATATTCTCTAGCAACGACTATCATCATTGGTGAAATATGAGCACTTCCCCTATAAGACATGAACACAACCCTAGAAATCCTTCTGCAAATCTAGTGATCTCAAGCTACTTGGAAGAAATTTGTGATAAATAATCTTGTGTTGGTGGTAATTCATGGGCATCTTCCAAGATGAATCTATTAGGATTTATCAAATGATTCCCATGAATTTTTGTTTATTTGATATGAAAAATGGATAGGAATAATTGGAATGAAATATTAAATCAATGAAATTTCATTCATATCATTAATGAAAAGAAATGATATAACACATAAAAAGTTCAACGAACTAGTTCACTAAAAAAGCACAGAATAGGAGGAATATCCATATAGCACACTATCTCAAATTTATATAATAACCAAATGTGGATTGAAAAATTATCACTACATCATAACATATGAATATTTGAGTCCATAATATCATAATTTATCTTATCTAGGGAAACCACTAATTTTTGTAGTAGATTGGCATGTTTTGTATCTACATCCACATCATATTTCAAATCCACTGCTCGATGAACAACATGAAATTTGGATTTATCGTCTATATTTAGGAGCTCTTCCTACTATAATATGGTTTTTCCAAATATATGAAGAGAATTTTGGTACTGGGATGGTTTTTCATGGATATGGATAATTTCATATAGATGGTGATTAATATTTTCATGGAGGTGGTCGGTTTCAATATTCCAATAATTTACTTTATCATAGTGAGATACATTCTCCACCAACTGACTATAAGCTTGCTTTACATATTTATCCCAATTATACATCACCAAAGATGATTACATAGTAACTACCACCTAAAATTTGTGGTCGATCTTCTTTTCTGTCATAAATATCACATCCTTCCCTAGATAATGAATTTTGTAATAGTCAAATCCAGTTTAACCAAAGGTAGGGAATATGAATTAGAGATGATCCAATCAATCCTTCAACTAGTGAAATGGGGTTTATAACACAAAAATATTGATATATTTATTCACATGTTCCATCATAGTGAAAAGTAATGTATTGATACCCTAGAGACTTAATCATGATTTATCAAGGGAATGAAAATATATTTTTGGACTAGGTCTCACAGGGATATGATATTTCTCACGGTCTTAGATGATTAGGGAAGATAGATGGTCTCCATATTGGTTGAGCCAGTCAGAGGGTCCTCCTGGGGAGCAGGTATAAAAGAATCTAATCTTTATTTTGAAGATGATGCAGTAAGGGGTATAAGTGTACATCAGTTACAAGAAGAATAAAGTAGTACCACCAGATAATTGGCAGATATGACCAATGCTTGAATCATACATTTCTTATTCGCATCATTGGTGACTTCCAATACCCCAACCCTATCCTTGGGTGAATATGGTACTCATTATTATGGAGAATTACTATTGGAAACCATTAGTGATTTTAATAAAGATGTGATTCATTCTCCACCATTGATTTCTTCAGGTAAATAAAATAATATCAGGTGGTAAGAAACATGTAAATAGAGTATCTAGTCTTGAAGAAGTATTCATCATCTCCAAAACTCACTTCCATTAAGGAAATAATATAAGAATAATAGATACATGTTCCAACATACTCCAATAGTGTGTCCACCCGTGTCTAATAAAATTGTATAATCAATGAAATATTTTTATTAGGAAACAAAAAATGTTTGAATAGTTACCTTGAACACCTCCACTTATATCTAGTTTCGGGTTCAATAGAGAAGGTTTTAGGAGAGAAACCAAACACATTACTTCATCCCTAGAATTGGATAATTACTTTTCTATGTTATCTCAATAATGACACGCACCATTTCATCACATGAGAATGTGCTTCCAGAATGTTTCATGATAAAAGACGATTGGAATACTAAATTAACCATTTTATTATGGAGGATAAGGACATGATAATGCATATAACATCCTTTTATTCCTCTTCCCATACATGGTAGGCCCTTAAAAAGGTTCTGAAATTCAAACAATTTCTTTAGAAGTAGTTATCGCTTCCATCATCTTGGTATATCTACTTGGGGAACCTTGATTATTAGTTCTCTAGTCACTGTCAAATTCCTCTCCCATGGTCGTACCACTGGGAATATAATTAATATATGACATCACCAAATGATCTTTAGTAGCCTCCCACTATTTCAACATATATAAAGGATTTCAATACTATTACAATGGCACTATGAAACCTTAAAAATGTACTAATCCAAAACATACCACATCCTCGGTGACATGGTAACCCTTTTCATTCACAACAATTTAAGGATTTCTTGGGTGAACTAGTTTTCGGACAAGTTGAGGGAAAATCATATGACATTTTACACTCACCAATGCTATGTAAAGGTATTGGATAAAATCCTTAACCTCCACATGGTTGTATTAAAAAATAAATCCTCTATGGGAAGTGATATAATAAAAACCATCCAATAGAAACTAATAATAATATAATAAACCCCAATGATCATCCTCTAGGCTATACACCATCAAAACTACCCTATGTAGAGACACAAAATGAAATAGTAACAAGGGTGTAGATTCACCCCTAGTACTACATTCCCTATAACTGTGGAAATAAGTTCCTTTTCTAGTAATGGTAAGAATCTAATTTCCTTGAGGGGTTCATCCATATATATTGTCCCTCTAGAAGATAGTTTATTATGAGGCCAGAGATTTTTTTCTACAACCATGGGTTAAAAAGTCTTACCTAACAATCTGGATAATATCCCACCTGTTGATGAGTGAATCCAAATCTCTGTGTATTCATGAGGTAAAACGATCACTACATTACATGTAAAATGGTTTATTTTAGAAAAATTATCCTCTCTATTAAACATCATAAAACATTTGTGAGATACCGTTATATGGTCCTTATATCATACCTGAATGGAGTGAGGACAGTTCGACAAGACACATAATAATTGACCAATGAACTAATAAAGAGCATATCATTCATAGATTATTTACCAATCAATATAGGTATAATGTACTTTCTTGTGATGAAACACCACATAAGCCCACACATTATGACTAACCTCTCTCTTGTCAAAAAAATTACTTGTCTGCACCGTCATGTATGACCTGAAGGAGAAAAAATCATAGCATCTTAAACAAGCCCCATAATTTTGATCTTTCAATAGAACATGTCTTATCCCTTTGAAAAATTTCATGTATGGTGTCGAGTGGGAATTTGGAAATATCTTGAATGTTTATATATTTAAAGCCTTGCAAGTGAAATCCTACCCAATTCCATAATACATATAAGTGGACCACGATCTTGTAAGCGGATTTTCCGCAATAGACATTATGAAAATTGTGATGGAGTTTGACCAGCATGGGGACGACTAGACAAATATAATCCCTGGCCATAGTGATCTCCATCATGAAAGGGGAAACTATATCTCCACCTTTTTAATTAAAGGTAAGTAAATACCCACTAATGTATATGGAAAGGAAACTAGCTAGCTGAATGTCTAGGTCGATAATAGCTGTAGACTCCCAGAACCATTCTTTAAACCTCCCTTATTCAGCAATGGGAGAATATGAACCCTATGCACTGTTGGAATCCAACATGAAACATTTATTTGGACTTTTAGATTTTAGGTCAGAACTGGTCTTCATGGAAAATAATTCTTCCCATGTCCAAAATTGAATATTCACTCTAGGTAACTACCCCGTTGGGAGGACATTCTCAAACATCTTCATCAGCTCCTGAGATAAATGGGTAGTCCTTTTTAGACATCCTAGGTCAGTCTTTGAGGAAATAACATGTCATACATACTACCTATTTTGGATACACCACATATTTGTTCCTCATAAAAAAATTTGATACCTGCCTCACCATGTGTAAGATGAAAAGCATTCATAACCAGCTTTAATGGATGAAAACTCCTTCATTATACCAAAGTTATAGTTGGAAGACATCTGTAATATTAATACAACATCATTCATTCTAATTTTCATTAACTCCATTGATAATTTTGAAACAATGTACAAGACCCATCTGTCCCATTCCCAATCTATACCACAAATACCTCCTGATTGAGAGTCCTAGTTTGTAACCCACCATAAATTCTCCTGAGAGTTGGATTTTTTCATAATTTTGAGATACATATAGAAATCCTCCTCAAGTTTGCGGTCGTTCCAATCAATGTATGTTCGCATGAATTTTAGTATATTCCAATATTTCAGTCCCCATGGGTGACAGTGGAGCACCGTAGATTGATATTTTATCATAATGTGTTGTGGGTCAACCAAATCCATGAAGAGTGTATAGATAATGAGTTCGACATAAGAATGTATAAATCATTGGTATGTCCAAGCCTATAAAAGGAGAAAAGATCAGAAATGGTACAATATAAGTATTTTGATCCCATCAACGATATCCATGTGTCTTGGCCTGACCTAACATAAGAATGTAATGTATGATATATTCTCTCCACTATAGCACCACAAATCCCTATCATCGCTTTCCCCTCCCACAAAAAGATATTTTGAGAACATAAATGATAACAAAAAAATAGAATAAACGTATGTGGAATATTTCAGACAAATATAATATTTAATCTTGTTAATAAAAAGTCATTATAAAATTGCAGCATAAGGCGCATCACATTATTCCATAGGGTATTGAAAAACCACATAAGGAGTTCACAAATATCCTAACCCTCGAAGGTCTCGTGGGTTGCTTAATCCCACATGGCATCACGTAATTTCATGACACCTTGGAGACTCACATTTTCATGACATGAACATCGTCACATGAGTCACATGATAATAAACTGATCAAATGATAGAGCCAACAAATCTGGTGAAACCAAAAAAAAATTGAATTCCTCATTTATGATGTTATACAAATTACCAAAGCACGGTTTATCATTGGATTGTACAAGCACCTAATAAAGAGTTTTCTTATGATGTAATTCATGAAAAATAGGAAAGTGATAAATTCTCATGCAAAGGTCTCATGATCGAGTCCTATAAAACAGGCTTATGACAAGGACACACTAAGGAGGAAAGTCGGGAAAGATCTAGAAGAAAGACATCTGGGGAATAATGTGTCCCACCACTACACTATATATTCGAAATTTTGTTGAATTCTAATCATCTCCTCATTGTTGAAGCCAAAAAAAGTCCGTAACTCTCGGAGGAAGTTTCTAAATGACGAAGCGATGTCATATTCGGAATCAGAGCCCCGATCCAAAGGCCCGGGATGTGGAGCGCGAAATAAAGGAGGATCCGCGTGAAAAATTGTTCTGCGCACGTAATATCACTGGGTTTCGCGGAATTGATCCGATGAGGTGCGCAATCTTTGCGCACCTCGGTTCTGTGTAGCGAGTTTTTGTGCGCCGACTGCGCTCGGCGTGAAAGATTTCGCGCGCCGCCTGGATTCTGCGCCAGACGTCGCCTATAAATAGAAGGTGACCCCGAACGGTTTGGGTGCGGAGGAATTCCACGTGACTCTCGTACATGCAATTCGTCTCCCCCCGCGCAGAAGATGACTTCCAGGTAATCCCTCATTTCGTGCAACCTTGCCCCGGAGTTCGCCTTAGCGCGCAACTCCACCGGCTTAAGTGAATTTTCCCCTTCCTCGGGTTCCAACCTTGTGCGAAATCTGTGTATCGTGCGCACAATACCCAGCCATGCGCGCAATACCCTATGCGTAATTTCCTCTCCGCGTGCAATTCCCTTGCTCCAATTGCGCGTCGTCCCGGTGTTTTGCGTGAAATCCCTCTTTTTTGTGTGCAAATCCCAGGACCCCTCACCTTGACGCCGCTTGGCTGCCCCCTACACCGGCACCTGATGTCTCCCCTGCCGGGCATGCGCGCCATGCGTTGTTTCCCTGTACATCCTTCCAGGCTCGTGCGAAGTAACCTTAAGGTTTCTTGGGACGTGTTTACCATTGCGTTTCTTTTCCTTATGCTTCTCCGCATAGACACGCTAATGGCTATTACATCTTCACATAGACACTTTAACGTGGACCCCCTGGTGGTTTGCCCTGTCGCCCCCCTTAACTATGGCCTCGCCGATGCCTTCCCTCCCACAAGGGGTAGTGGGAGTTGGGAATGGAATCCCTAGGGGTGTGGAGTGAACCCACCACGTCCAAGCTGCAGGACGTTAAACTACTATGCACATCATCTTTAACACACGACGTTAAACTGTGGTCTGACCCCATGCTTCGCACACAGGGTCCCCCCAGCTCGGACATATTTTACGCCTCTCGTCTCCACGGTAATGGGCTCTTCCTCACATGGAACGAGATCCTCCTTGTTGGAGTGGAGTTTGTCCGCGGGGGAAGGGTCGCCTCAGAGCGTAAGCCCCTATCCTATCAAACGGGTGGTTGCACTCGTGCATCTCCGTGGTTCCCCCCTGCCAAGGCTAGTGGAGTCCTTTTCCTACAATTCTTTGTCGCACCACGGGCCTCCACCCTGGAGTAAGCCCCGGCACCAAGGCCCGCTAACCACGCATAAGCCCCTGTTTCCTCTTTGGGCGGCTCAATGCATAAGCCCCATTCCATTTCTCACGGACGCACCTTTTTGCGGCGTGATCATCTGGTCCCTGCTGCCTCTTGTTTCTCACACCGATCATGACTCACGTGGGCTTAGAGTGTGCATTGACCATGGCACCACCATGGGCCGCCTCAGAGCGTAAGCCCCATCCCAGCGAACTACGTGGACTTTGATCCATGCTAATGCACGATACGTAGGAAGCCTCCACGAGGTTCAAGGCCACCACCCGGTCGTCCCGACCTCTCCATGTCAGTTCCCTGACCACCATGGGCCACCTCAGAACATAAGCCCCAAACCCCTCGTCCCACAATATGTTAAACTGTATGTCGTCCCACATGATGTTAAACTGTATTTCATCTCACATGATGTTAAACTGTATCTCGTCCCGCATGACGTTAAACTGTATCTCGTCCCACATGACGTTAAACAGTATCTCGTCCCGCATGACGTTAAACTGTATCTCGTCCCGCATGACGTTAAATTTTATCTCGTCCCGCATGAAGTTAAACTGTATCTTGTCTCCGCAAGACGTTAGACACGTAAAATACCCCGTGTTAAACATGGGAACGTGAGGAAAACCTCAGATGGTACACATTCCCCACCTTTGATGTGGGATGCCTCGGGCTTTAGCGCCCTCGAGAAGCCCTGTGATGAGGGACCAAAGACAGACATGCCAATGACACCCCAACGTGGCCATTCTCCTCATCGAAGGTTGCTGCCCCGACATGACCCCTTGGAGAGTCTTGACGGAAGCAGCGTAATTAACTGGCATCCATGTAGATATGGAATCTGGAATGAGCTCCACGAACCAATCTTAAATCTATGAGGGAGACCCGAACTAGGTGATGAGCACTGTGGAGGAATCCACAGAAGGAAGAACCGACATCCCATCATCCCGGTTTCGATCAAGGAGCAGACATCCCGGAACAAGGAACTGATGCCGCCCGCCTTTGGAAAGTGGGAATGCGGGGTAACAAGCAGTGTGTCCCCCCCACAGATGGATGCGCGCGCCCCATCGAAAGCATCAGAGCAACAAAAATGGTGAACCCGATGTGAAGCTCTTATCCTCAATATGGGGAAGGGTAGTGGTCGGGGCGTCAGAAGATTAGCATGTCACCAGGTCCGGGTAACCCTCACCATGACGTGACCCCACCAGGGGTCAAGGCCGTCTGGACGTTGACCACTCCGTTCTGCGATGTCGTCAGCGTGGATCCCTGTCGCCGACCATGGATGACGGAATGACATTGGGCCTTGGTTGTTGATCTCCTTTCCTGTTGATGCTAATGGGTTCATCTCCCTTCTTCCAGGAATCAGATCACTGCATTCGGAGCGCGATCGCCACCTGCCCAACGGCGTAGGGGCAGGGGCAGTACTAACGCGGCTACCCCGCGCGGTCCCGCCTATTCAACAGTCGCTCCGACTTCGACCGCCGTAGAAGTCGGGCGCTCGCGCCCCCTCTCCCCGTCAGAAGTCATCCAGCTAAGGGTGATCAATGACCTGGTTCATAGGTAAGACGAGGAAGGGATCATCCCCGCCAGGGGCATGGCCCGTTTGGATTTAGAGGCGGCTGCGCCTCACCACCATCGCCGCTCTCGAGGGCCACGCAGGGAGCCACCACTGCCCACTCCGACGTTCAACCGCTTTGGGAGCCTATCCCCAGAGAGCCTTGACACATCCCTCTCCTACGCCAATGAGGTGGGGGGATGTCCGAGTCCACTCAATCAGCGATCCGTCCCAGGGGTTAACAGCAAGAACCCCCTCCAGGCTACGTTGACGCTGTCGCCCGACTCCCTGACCCGAGGAGAAGGCAATCTTCATGCCCGCATCGCCGATTCCAACCCATCTGACTCGACGCCAGTGTCGGGTGCGAGCTGGAGAGAATTCCTGTCCTGGGGCATCAACATCAGTAACTGCTGTGGCCCGAGCCAGTGCTGGCTCCTGTTACCAGATCCCCGCACACATTGAGCAGGGGCAGCCACGTGCCCGACTGGGATCGAAACCCCGACCGCAATGTAGTCAAGTTGGGTCGAATCTCCCGGTCGCGGTCACTAGCAATGGCCACTGCAGACCAAACCGCGGTAGTGCCGCTCACCATGAAGGCTCATTCCGTGCAACCGATCTGGAAAGCCGAAAGATTCTTCGCAACGGCTATTCTCCGGGTATGACTCCTTTCAGCACTCACTGCATGGGGTATGAGGTCACTCCCCCTACTTCCGGCCACGACTATGGAGCCGTTTTGTATCCAGTCGCTCACTCACATGGAGGTCCTTTCTATGCCCCTTTCGACATCTGTCCCGGTGCTTCTCGCACCCCGGCCTTCATTCCCCTCTACCCCAGCTCTATTGTGGCCGGGGGACCCCATGACGGAAATCGTCCTTACCCTGAGGAGCTACCCAGGGGCAGGAAGGCCAGGTGTCGTCACCGTAGGAGGAATGTTAGGGGAGTCCGAACGGAAATTAGACCAGTCCGTTTCTCGGATTCTGTGGCAGAGTGTGACTCGACGATGTAACCTTCCCCCCAACCCTTCGAGTTGAGGGTAGGAATGGGGACGTGGCGCGTCAGTCTCGTACTCCCCGAATCAAAGATCCGTATGATTCCCTCCTCCATTCGAAGGTATATCCAGGAGGACGAGGACTTGGCGTACCGCCAGGGATCAAGCCCGCAGTTTCCACTAGCCTCCTCAGGAGCACTTCCTGCCCTTGTTAGGGAGGGTGGGGAACTTTTCTGGGGACCGACGGAATATTCGCGAGGTGACACAACCTCGGAGAGCACCGACACTGTGACAGGAGGCCCATTCACCGGTGCATCCTATCATGACATGGCAGCCAGGGCACTGAAACCCCTGGAAGATGACCCAGGGATCGGCGGCCAATGGACATGTTCACCGTATTCCCCGCCTAAAAGCCCACAGACTCGATGGCCTGCCTCGGGGGCATTGCCAGTTCCCTGACTACCCTCAGTGGATGAGCAGGGGCGGCAGGGTCCGGACCCCGAACCGGAGCCGTGGAGGATCTGGACCGTTCTTGCAGCGGGCCACTTCCCTGAGAAGTTTCTTCCGGTCACAGAATCGGATTTTGATGTTCCAGAGTCACTCACCCCAGGAGGGTTTGAATGCTTCAGCCAGATTATTCGGGTGACTCACTCCTGCCTTCTCCATCAGTTAGCGCCTTCTCCCAGGAGCCAAGTGCATCTCGAGGAGATCGATGAGCAGCACCGTCGGGTCGACCTGGCAGTGCTCCCTATGGTTCGGCACCCCAAGTCGTTGGACCACCACGAGTCCCTCCATCGACAATGCACCAAGAGTTTCCAAGTAATCTTCATAGTTATTGAGGAAGCCACCCCCACACGTACGTCAGCGGATGGGGGCAGTACACTGCTCTCCTCTTCTGTGCGATCCGCTGAGAACCTGATCTACTGGACGACCCTGAGGGAACGTCTCCAAGGGTGGTGGAAGTCAACATGTCTGACCTTTCAGATGAGGGAAACGTTGTGGAGCCCCTCGACGGGGACTCACCCCCTAAGGACAGGCCGCTACTGGACCCATTTGAGAGGATTACTCGCCAACAGAGGAGCCTCCTAGGTCTTCCTTTACCTATGGAGGCACTAACACTGTGCCGAAACATTGGCAAGGGTAAAGAGCCCATCGGGTCTGTCAAACTCGCCGACCCATCTGCCTCGGTGCAGAAGGTAGAGGAAGATCCCGAGCAGGCCACGCTGTGCCAACAGATAGCTGAGAAAAAGAGGTTGGTTGATGAGCTCTTGGCCGAACGCATTACAGAGCGGCGGCCTGACTACGGTGACCCTAGACCAGGACAGCAGGGGAAGGAGCATTTGCCCCATGCTCAGATCCCCCCGGGCAGCCGTGACCATTTCATGTTCGCTGACAAGGGAGACACCGGGGCCCATGGCAAGAGGGCACGATATGTTTCGCTGAACCCTCCCGAGCGGCGAGACCACCTGGGGGACCCTGCTCGGTTTCCTCCCGCCTCCCCGAGAGTAGCTCCACCAGCTGCCCCGTGATCCGCTGAGCGCGAATACCATATCGAAGAGCCTGGAAATGCACTTGTGGTTAGAGATCCATGTCCGGACAGGAATCCGCATCCGGATGATCTGATGGAAGTACTCATCGCCCACTTGGAGGCCCTGGAAACTCGACAGGTGGCAATCCCACCGGACGCCAAGCCATACCCAGCATGGGTGGATGACATGTCGGCTCCGCCGGGATTTGGGAACCCCACTTTTTACCCCTTTAACGGGACCAGAGACCCGCTACAACACTTGGCCCACTTCAACTCGAGGTGCGGTCCTATGTTAGAGACTCCGACGCAGCAGGAGGCTGCCAAGCTCCGGTGCTTTGTTCAGACACTGGAAGGACCAGCATTCATCTGGTACAGCCAGCTCCCTATTGGATCTGTTACTAGCTGGGAGGACCTTTGTTCGAAATTCCACTACTAGTTCAGTTCCACAACCTAGAAGACGAACATTGAAGACCTCTTCAGGTGCAATAAAAGGCCCGATGAGCAAGCCGCGGACTTCGTCTCCCGGTGGAAGGGGTTCACGTACTCTCTTGACATGCCAATGACTCAGGAGAGATTACTGATGATGTGTTTAGGGATCGTCAAGGCGGATTTGGTTCCATCTCTGATCACGCAGAATTACCCTGGAGGGTTCCGGGACATCTTGGACAAGGCTCAGCGCCTCGAAGAAGCCCTGCAACATGCCAGTAAAGCACGCCCGCTACCTCCTATGATCTCTGCAAGGAGAGCCGCCAGATCCAATCCCACTGTTGTGGCCTAGATAGAGGCCCCCAGACAGCTAGAGTTGCTGCCAGTGAGGCCAGCTCAGTAGGCTCATAAGGGTCCACCCCCACGGGCCCAGTCTCCGGCCCTACAGCGACCTCCTCAAAATCGGCAGGCGCCTCCGCGTAACGCACCGCCACCACCTAGGCGAGGTAATCCGGCTCCTCCTCCTCGGCCTGCTCCTCCGGCCCCTGGTCAGGGTCATCCCCCAAGAGCCCCTTTCCAGATAGAAGGAATCAAACTTACTCGTTTGGAGAGGCGCAGGTCCCCGGTTATTTCCGTAGCGCCTTAGAGTAGAGGATCGTGCGGCTGCCTGCGTTCCAGAAGACAGAAGAGCCGTGTCTCACCGATCACCCTAACTACTGCCCTTATCACCGGATCCTGGGAAAAACCATCTAGAAATGCTATGTGTTCAAGGACTGGCTCCAAGACCAGATTGACAACAATATAGTCAGGTTGGGCCCAGCCCTGGCACAGGTGACAGGTGTCTTCGTGGGATCAGATGGTAGTAGTGACAACGGGGATGGGTGGGAACAGGTTTCCGACATTGGGTCCCAGATGTATAATGACTGGATGGCCTGCAGGACGGTCGACCGTGCCCATGGAATCATCTGTGACCGTTTAAGTCAGCCATAGCCCTCGGAGTTTGCGAGCGCCGCTTTGGCATCGTCGTCGCAGCCTACTTCTTCCCAGAAGAGCAGGCGGCGGCGCAACAAGAAAGAATGTGCCCTGCTGTTGTTGTCATCTTCCCGCACTCTTGGAGATTTCATGCCCCTGGAAATGGGGATCCCTCTGAGACCCCGTCCGATAGTGGATGACTCCTCGAGTGAAAGTCTGGGGTATGCTTCGGTTAACACTGTAGAGTTGGTAAATCCATTTTTGACTCCCGGCGACGAGGAGCTCCAGGTGGAACTCCCCAATGTCCCCAGCCATCGGCAACGTCGACGGAGCCGTGGCTACGTGAATTGCCGGGGAATGGCAGTCGTTACCTCCAGTCAGGCAGTGCATGCTACTGAGACCAGGCAGCAAGCCCGGTTTAGAGAGCAGCACTCGCGGCTCCCTCACCCGGTGACAACAAGTTCGCTTCCACCACTGTTTGTGTTGCTGGATTGGGCGGAATCACCTTGCCCGTGTCGCAACCAGCCCAGCCATGCCACTGGCCGACTATGGCCTTCCGGTCCTAGCATGACATTCACCTCCTGGGCTTCAGCAAGTGAACAGCGAGACATGCCTAGTACCAGTCAGTCACCGGTCCTGCCAGTAGGGCCCGTCAAGCCCCCAATAGCAGAGCGACCTCCTGTAAATAGAAGATCGTGTTTGGGCTGAATGTATGATGTCCTGAAGCATCTGGCTGGCATTTCGGAAAGGCTTTTCATCCTTGAGGCCCTTTCCCTGTCATCTAAAATGTGTGAGGCGCTCGCCGTGGCTCTAAAGAGCCCCCTCCAGTTTGAAACAGAGGTAGCGGCTGCATAAGCCTTCCACACCGAGGTGATTGAGGACGCCGAATGTAAGGAGGTTATCTTGTTTTCCGGTGAAGATGAAGACCATCCCATACAGGGGCACATCCGCCCGTTGTACATCACCGTCCAGTTCAACGATGTGGAATTCCATCGCTGTCTTGACGACACGGGTTCTAGGATTAACTTGATCCCAACTCGGACACTACGAAAACTAGGGTTTTCTGAGGATGATTTACCTCCCTCCGACCTCAGAATCCAGGGGTATGACAGGACCGAGCAAATTCCACTCGGCAAGATTCGTCTGAAGACCCAGTTTGGTGGCTTAATTGCCAACACTGAATTCATGGTTGTCTCATAGGACACCACCTAAAACGCGTTGATGGGAAGGCCGTGGCTCCATCTTCACGCAGTGGTTCCCTCATCGTACCATCTGTGCCTCAAATACTCCCTTAAGGGTAGAGTGGGCGTTCTCCGAGGAGATGCGTCTATGATTTCCTCTTGTGAAGCTCGTTACTTGGACGCTGACTCTTACATGATCAAGGAAAAGAAAATCCTGGCAGGTGAGGTTGAGCCCGCCGCTGTCACAAGTGATCCCTGGGCAGGTTTGGATGACGCATATGTCTTCCCAATCCATCGGTTGCAGGCCATGACTCCCGATATGGGAGAGTGCTTTGTTGTCTCGGGTACCAGAGGAAGGAATATTTCTGGGTCTAAGCGACGACGGGAAATAACCTCATACTCATACACCAACTAGGCTCCGGTGATCCCTGATCCTCCTACCCCTGTACGATATCGGGACGTTGGGCTCATGGCAACGATAGTAATTCATACGTGTCTGTTTCGCCGGGCCGGAATCGACCGACTCAAGACAACGTGTCACCACTTCTTTGATGTCGTAAAGCATGGCCCCTTGGTCCGAAGGCGGGATGGGATTGGATCAACCGCCTTTGTCGCCATGGTATTCGCGGTGCATGAGTCTCTCGTCATGATGACCTCTGTCGCCCAAGACGGTGCCAGCTCCCCATCAGGGTCGAGCAGCCCCGAAACAGCTCCCCCCATGGACTAACCTTCCATAAGCGAAGAAGAAGACATGGAAGATTCTCCTCATTCCTTTGAAGAGGGTGTCTCCACTACGTTCGACGAGCTAGTACAGGTGAACCTCGGTAGCGAGGCGGACCCAAGACCCACATTGGTCAGCGCCGCTATGCCTCCCGAGGAGTGGCAACAGTACATAGACTTCCTCAGCCAGCACCGTGATGTGTTTTCCTAGAATTATGATGAGATTTCGGGACTAGATCCCTAGGTAGCCATCCACCACCTTGGCCTCCCAGAAAACCATAGTGGGTTCAAGAAGCCTCCCAGAAAAATGCACCCATTTCATGGTTCCATGGTTGAGGCCGAAGTTGATAAGATCATTAAGGACAAATTCGTCAAGGAAGTCCAGTACCCTAGGTGGCTAGCCAACATTGTGCCCGTCAGGAAGAAGAATGAGCAGATCAGGGTCTGCATCGACTTCTGCGATCTTAATCGCCACTGTCTAAATGATGACTTTCCCCTTCCCGTGACTGAGCTGTTGATCGATGCAATGACCGGGTTCCAAGCCCTCTCCTTCATGGATGGGTACTCCGGGTACGACCAGATCCGGATGGCCCCCGAGGATGAAGAGTTCACTACCTTCAGGGCCCCCCATGGCACTTTCTTATACCGATTTATGCCCTTCGGCCTGAAGAATGCGGGTTCCACCTACCAACGGGCTATGCACCACATATTCAAGCCGATCCTCGGGACACTGGTGGAGTGCTATGTAGATGACCTAGTGGTTAAATCTCATCAGCTCTAGGACCATCTCAAAGACCTTGAGAAAGTGTTCGGTTTCCTCTGTTCTCACCACTAGAAGATAAACCTGTTGAAGTGTGCCTTTGGGGTCACCTCCGGAAAGTTTCGTGGCTTCATTGTTAGGTATCAAGGTATCAAGATTGACCCTGAAAAGATCAAGGCCATAAGTCAGATGCCTCCCCCGAATAATATTCGGGAGCTTCGAGGCCTCCAAGGCCACATATCCTATATACGCTGATTCATTGCGAATCTAGATAGCAAGTGTAAGCCCTTTTCAAGAAAAATGAAGAAAGGCGCCACCTATGGGTGGGACAAAGAGTGTCAGACCGTTTTTGAGGAAATAAAGCAGTATCTGCTTCAACCTCTAGTCCTGATACCACCCGTTCCCAGAAATCCACTGGTCCTTTATGTGACCGCCCTCGAGAGATCCCTCGGCGCCCTTCTCGCCCAAAAGAACAATGAGGGAACATAGAATAGCCTCTACTACCTCAGCTGCATTCTCCTCGATGCGGAAATTAGATATTATCCCATCGAGAAGAGCTGCCTGGCGCTCGTATTCACCGTACCGAAATTGTGGCAGAATCTGCAGAACCACGAGGTACAGCTGGTCTCTCGTGTAGACCTGTTGAAATACATCCTGAGCCGCCCTATGTTGACCGGCCAATTGGCATGCTGGGTGGTGATCCTCCAGCAGTTTGACATTAGGTTCGTACCTCAAAAGGCCGTCAAAGGACAGGCGTTGGCAGACTTCTTAGGTGCCCACCCAACCTCTGTGGACCAGCCACTGGATTTGGGCTTTCCTGATGAAGCAATCCTCTTAGTCGATCATGCCACTCCATACTAGAAGATGAAATTTGACGGCGCCTCCCGAAGCCCTACCAGTAGAAGGCTCAACGATCCAAGGCTTAACAGAGTGGGCCTCGTTATCGTCTTCATCACCCCAGAGAAAGCCGTTCTGCCATGTTCATTCTTGTTGTCAGAAGGCTGCACCAACAATGAGGCAGAATATCATGCCCTCATCACTGGCCTCGAGTTGGCTCTGGAGGATAACGTACCCCACCTGTATGTAAAAGGGGACTCTGAGATAGTCATCAAGTAGGTTAATGGTGACTATGCTGTCAGGAAGCCGGAACTCATGCCGTTGCTGGAATGCACCATCCATCTAATGGCTAAGTTCCCCTCCCGACCAGATGTCGTTCACGTTCCCCAGTCGCAGAATAGTCGAGCAGATACTTTGGCCAGCCTGGCCGCATCACTCGCGAAGCCCGAACAGGATGACATAGTCTTCCACATGGCGCACCATAGATTCATTGCTCCTATTGTCCTAGAGGGCGATCATGGCCCGCGAGTGAACCATCTCACCGCTGGTGCCCCTACGTCAGGACAGCCTGGGGCTTCAGGAGGGGTGATCGAGACAGTTCCTGACTGGAGGACACCCTTGGTTGAATATCTCCAGTACAGCAATCTTCCGATGGACCGAGCAAAGCGGGAACGAATCCGGCGCCGCTCACTGCAGTTCACCCTTCAAAGTGGTCCCAGCCGTGAGCATCTCCTTTACAGGCATGAGCTTGATGGTGTTCTCCTCCGTTGCCTTCAAGGAGTCGAGATCCCACAGGTCATGCAAGAAGTGCACGCTGGTTCCTGTGGTGCTCACCAGGCTGGGTCGAAGTTGTCCTACCAGATTCGGAGGCTGGGATACTTCTGGCCCTCCATGATCCATGACTGCATCGAGCACGCCAAGAGGTGTCATGCGTGCCAAGTTCATGCAAACTTTTTGCATCGGCCACCAGAGCCTCTCCATACTACTAAGTATTATTGGACCTTTGTAGTCTGGGGGTTGGATTTCGTAGGCCCCTACCCGTCGGCGACGGCCTGCCAGTGCCGGTTCATCTTAACCGCTATGGATTTCTTCTCAAAGTGGGCAGAGGCAGCCCCGCTTAGTGAAGTCAAGGCTTGTTCTATCGCCGACTTCGTGTGCTCCAATATCATATACCAGTTTGGAATACCTCACGCTATCCTTATGGATAACGGAACCAAATTCCGAGCGGCCGAGCTGAAGAATTTGTACACCACGTACATCATTCGCTCTAACCACGCCTCCCCTATCATGCACAGGAGAATGGAAAGATTGAGGCATTTAACAAAACCATCTCTAACATTCTACAAAAAATGGTTGGTCAAAATAAGAAAAGTTGGTCGGACAAGCTCCCCAACACCCTCTAAGGTTATAGGATGACGACTCGTAACTCCACCCAGGTGACTCTGTATTCCCTGGTATACGGAGCTGAGGTCGTCCTTCCCATCGAGGTTCAGCTGCCCTCAATGCGCACGGCGGTCTACGACCAGCAAGCACCGGATAGAGATTCTGAGATCCTCCTTGCCGAATTGGAAGCGCTGTACATAAGTAGGCTTCGTGCTTTACATAACCTGGAAAGGCATCAGAGCAGGATGTCTCGAGCTTTCGATAAGAAGGTTCGCCTCTGCTCCTTCTTGCAAGGTGACTTGGTGCTGGCTCTAAGAGCACCAATGATTCCCGGTAGGAAACCACCCAAGTTGGAGCCCAAGTGGGAGGGGTCATTTATTGTCCATAAGGTCTATCCCAATGGCGCGTATTCCCTGGTGACTATGGATGGTGAGTGTATCACTCCTCCCACCAACGCCAGGTTCCACAAGAAGTAATTTGCCAAAACCCTCCTTGGTCTGACATGACCTTAAACTATATGGTCCAGTATAACCTTAAATTGCAATTTTACCTACATCTAGGCATCCTTGGTCTGACATGACCATAAACTGTATGGTCCAGTATGACCTTAAACTGCATTTTTCCCTACATCTAGACATCCTTGGTCCGACATGACCTTAAACTGTACGTTCTAGTATGACCTTAAACTTCATTTTTCCCTACATCTAGGCATCCTTGGTCTTTCATGACATTAAACTGTATGGTCCTGCATGACCTTAAACTGTATGGTCCTGCACAACCCTAAACTACACCTTGGTCCGAGTTCTAATACCTAAAACTAAGATCCATATTTCGTCCAACATGACGTTAAACTGTGTTTCAAGAACTATGTATGGCTTGATTCCCATCCTTATGGGATACGTAGGACCACCTAAACACCTAGATTCCAGGTCCATCCCCGTCTCTTAGGAGATCCCACGATCTCCTGGTTCCCACGGTGGTTGGCATTATGCCCCCTCTTTTTCCCGGGGATCCGCGATCTCTTGGCCGCTCTTGGACTGAGCCCTCTGACCCTTTCCAGTGGTCTGCTGATGTGCTCAGTGTACTCTGGTCAAGGAATTGGAGTGCCAGATTCAACTTAGGCAAGTTCCATCCACTTTCCAAGTTTCGTGTTCCCCTTCATTTGGGCCCCCGTCATCCTTCACACCCGGAGGGACCACCAAGAACGGCCTGGATACAATGCCCAAGGTGTCTCCTACCATCATGGTCCAATACCCCCGAGGGTTTCAGACAACAAATTGATATGAATCCCTCGTTGCGAACATGGTCAGTGGTTGATGCTCATTTGTTTTTCCCCATGCTTAACACAACAAGATGTTGTGTTGCAAACATGGTCAGTAGTAATCCTTAGTTGTCACGCCAGTTTCCCCATTCCCTAAATGTTGGTGGCATGGTTCATGTCATGTTCCATCCCACTGTGCCAAGGTGGAATGTCTACACTCCTTGTACTAACCCTCAGTACACCCCCGCACATCAGACAGACCGAGCTGCGTAACAGAGTCTCTTGGGGCTCCCGCGATCTGAGTGCTAGAGTATGTGCTCGGGTCTCTTCTCTACACGTTGCGTGCAGCTTGACCCTCATCCCCATGGGGAACGAGGAGTCACCTAGATATTACGTTTCGGGCCCAACATAGCTGGGAGCTAGCATCTCTTTCCCCCCCTGATTGTTGAACCCTCGTAGGACCTTTTGCCAGAGGCTCCTCTTTAGGAACCGCGCATGGTGATGGTATGGGATTACGTCCTCACCTGCATGATGTATGATTTATTGCATCATGCATGTTCCTATTGGTCCAAACCATATGACCTTAAACTGTGTTTTTGATCTAAACCATATGACCTTAAACTATGTGACGGTCCAAACCTTACGACCATAAACTGTGCGACGGTCCATAACTTACGACCTTAAACTCTATGATGGTCCAAACCTTACGACCATAAACTGTGTGACGGTCCAATCCTTACGACATTATACTGTGTGAAGGTATAAACCATACGACCTTAAACTGTGTTGTTGGTCCAAACCATATGAAATTAAACTGTGTTGTTGGTCCAAACCATATGTCCTTAAACAGTGTTGTTGGTCAAAACCTTACGACCTTAAACTGTGTTGTTGGTCCAAGCTCTAAGACCTTAAACTAAGACTCTTCCAAGAACTATGTATGGCTTGATTCTCATCCTTATGAGATACATAGGAGCGCTCAGGGCACTTCCCCACGGGCCCAGCATACCTTCGTGTTCGGTCCCTCTACTTGAGAATTTCCCCGTAGAGCACATGGTAATTAGGGCTTAGGTCCTTATTCACGTCGGGTTTTGTAACCGCCTTGCCATGTGTCCATTTCTCCCCTTACCCATTCATGGTCCAAGCTCTAAGACCTTAAACTAAGATGCTTCCAAGAACTACGTATGGCTTTATTCTCATCCTTATGAGATACGTAGGAGCGCCTGGGGCACTTCCCCGCGGGCCCAGCCTACTTTCGTTTTCGGTCCCTTAACCTAAAACCTCTCCTAAGGGGGGTGTGCGGTGATATGGGATTATTCCCTCATTCACGTCGGGTCGTTCACCGCGCCGTACACACCCCCTATTCCCATTCACGCCAGGTGTTTGATTTACTCCACCGTGTTCCTCTTATGTTTTCTTTCGACCTTTGGTCCAAGTTCTATGACCTAAAAATAAGATCATTTCTTTGACTTTTTACGACTCGCTCTATCTAGTGGGATTGGACGATGTGGTGCGGGATTATATCCTCATTTACGTCAGGTTATTCGTTGTGCCGTTCTTATCCCCAGATGAGACGTGTTCCCCGTCCCGCATGACGTTAAACTGTATTCCGTCCCGCATGACGTTAAACTGTATTTCATCCAACATGACGTTAAACTGTGTTTCAAGAACTTTGCGTGGCTTGATTCTCATCCTAATGAGATACTTAGGACCACCCGGACATTTATTTTTGGCTCCATCCCCAGGGATTACTGAACCCCGTCCTTCCTTATTGTCGGCCCCTCAGCTCGACTTCATGGGAAGTGGTGTAATTAGGACATCTACCCTGAGCAGATTCGGGATGCCCCATGATAATAATGGGAAGCGGCAGTTCTCTCGCCAAAGAGGTCCTTCCTAGAAATTGGGACGACCCGTGATCAGGTCGGTATGTCCGCATAATGTGCCTTCGACATGGTGGCGCAATTTCGGGAGTGTTGGACTCTGTTCGAACAAGACACCACTCCACCTTCCACGCATTGCGTCCCCCCTTATTTGGATCCTCATTTCCTTTCATGTTTGACGGGACCCCCTAACAGTATGGATGCTCGACCAACGGTCCGCCTACTGTCCTGGGACAACGTTCCGGAGGACTGGTCATGTTTGACGGGACCCCCTAATTGTATGGATGACAGACCTATGGTCCTCCTACTGTCCTGGGCCAAAGTTCCGGAAAACTGACAGACGATATTTGAGTTAGGCCCCGTGTTGCGAACATGGTCAGTGGTCACCCTCGTTTATTGTCCCCATTGCAGGCCAACATGATATGGATGTTGTGTTTCTGCCACAGTTGATAGTTATTCTCCATCGTTGTGCCCCATTGTGTTCCGAATTTGGGAAGAGTGATTCACCCTTCCTCTCCATCCCCCTATGTTCGGATGGATTTCAATGCCCCCGGCATCGCCCCGCTCGTGTGTTAGAGCACATTGAGAAGTCGACACATCAATCGGCCCGGGGTCTCATCAGAAGTCCAGGCCCAATTTCGGACGCCTGAATCTTGGTCAATGCCCCACAGTTTGACGAGATGATGACACGAGCATCCTCTGCTTCTCGCATTGGGCGCAACCCACAGGAGCCTAGGGATGAGTTGTTATTTGTTTCGAAACTATGGTTGAGCACATTCAATCAAGGGTACAAATGAATGGATTTGGCCATATATTGGCTTGATACGATGAGAAGTACAAGCCGAAAGTTCATGTGATGGAAAAAACAAATCCCTTATGGATCAGCGTGCTGAAGTGATATTTCCAGCGCTGCTACCCTTTGACTAGTAGCCTCCAGGACCGCTCGTCACTCTTTGAAGACTCTATCCTCATCGGCCACCACAGAGCGCAGCTCACCAGCCCTATCTTGTTCCTGCGCCCGCTCGGTTTGATGTACGGTCATCTGGTGACTCGCCTCCACCAGTTGTTCCTACGCGTCAGCCAGCTAGGCCGTCAGTTGCTCCACAAGCTCAGATCATGTTGCGATTAAGGCCTCCTTATCTACCGCCTGCCCTTTAAGGTGCCAGCCTTCTTTCTCCGCCCTCAGCAGCGCTTGAGAGCTCGCCAATCCATCCCGGCATTGGGCAATGTCAGCATGCTGGCTGCTCTCGCGTATCTTCTCGGCCATGTAATCATGGACCGTCAGATGAAGGCACTGAGCGTTAGCCCCTCCGGTGCACAGGAAGCGCAGCCAGGTCTGAAGTGATCCCATCCGCCTCAGCCAATCTGACTGGGGCTGTCTGAGGAAGCGCTAGATACACTTCCACCCTTTGCGTCGTGTCATCCGGCTCTCCTCGGCTGCCTCTGAGTCTGAGTCATTTATCTCCTCGGGGTCAGCAGGTCAGTATATGGGGAAGGCAGCCAGCAGATCGGAAGCATGATCCACCATAGGGACGCCTTCATGAGGAATATAATCATCGATGTTCGGGCGACCTTATTCTCTCACCCTAGCAGCAATGATTCCTCCACCAGCTTCCGACCTCGTCTCGGGAACAGCGCCGCTGATGTCCGCCGCCCCCTGTTCATCAATTGTCGGGGCCGACTCAGTGTAAGGAGCATGTTCTGAATGAGGTGATATGTCCGCCACTGGTCCACTCACGGATGGCCCAGGCTCTGTAGCCTGACGTGCCTCCAGTGTTGAGATCACTGCGCAAGGCATACGCTGGTCAGATGGGATCTTTTGCCACCAAGCGCCAGTAGTGAAGTGTGAGACTTACAGGAATCCAGAGTGTTGGTCCCCAGTGTTTCGGCCGCTGTAGGAGCCACCGTAAGGGGAGACCCATCCGCGATTGTTAATTCAATGATGGGTGTCGGATCCCCATCATGTCCCACCGGTTCCTCTCCTCCCTCCTCTAGTGGGGACGCCCGTCTGTAACGCCCCGACCCCAGTTACCCAGAGTCGGTGCATTATTACATAACATTGGCATGATCACAAGAAAAATAAAGTCTCGAAAGACCGATTAGTTTAGTAGCCTTGGAATAACTAGATACATTAATAAAGTTTACATTACATCATAAACTGAAAACAACAACTACATAGTCTCCATAGTCCACACTCATACTATCCCTACATGTCATTCATAATTTACTTCTTCAGAATACTGGTAAAAATAAAACATTGAAAGGGGTGAGCTCAGATGCTCAGTAAGGACAACATTATAGCAGAAGCATTCATTGATAAGCATAAAAACTGAAGGCAATTTATAATTAAAACAAAATCCTTTTAAACATGAACTTCAGTATAATATGGCAAAGATAAAATAAAATAATGCAGGTTACTTACTCACATGGATATTCTACTAGTCGAATGATCACATGCAATATCAATAACCACTTTCATAATGATGTAATGCATAATGCCAGACTATGATAACCACTTAGCCAAGGCCTCGTGCCAAGACTACAAATAATATTTGCCAAGGCCTTGTACCATGACACTAGTTTTTCTCATGAGACCTACCGATGCGACGAGGAACTATAGCGAGCTCCACCCATCACGTATTAAGTCCAATGCATTCCTCATATGAATATGTTTAAACATAACATAAACATTCGTATTAAAACTAGCATACGAAATTCCAATACTTTAACCACAAACCACGAATGGTATAAAAATATCACATCCACACTCAAACATAACGCATTCCATACAATATGGAAGATTGTATTGTATCACATTATCCTCAATCAAGAATAATGAAAGAAGTTGACATAGATGAAAATAATCATAAAAAATATTTGAGAGAAATATCACCCTTTTTCTTGAAATCATTTAAAAGTCACACTATTTGTCAAGAAGTCATTTAAAAATTTATTTTTGAATAAAAGTGTCCCATACCACTTTGAAACTTTCAAAAGGAGTTTTAATTTTAAAACATTAAAGTCCATATAAATAAATCCTTAAAACCAATTTTTAAAACATGGTCATTAATGAGAAAGATTTAGAAGAATAAGTCTTTAAAACATTTAAAAATGGTATTTTAGTTAGAGTTTATAACCAAAAGAGAGACACTTGAATACAAATAATTCATGTAATAAAAAAATTTTAATATCACGAGAATAAATGGATTCATGATATACTATGTCAAAGTACATTATATACACCACGTAAAAGTGATTTGGTGTATAATAACAAAGAAGTCTCAATGGAATGTAAATTGAGATGAAATATCTCATAAAGTATGTATCCTTTGGTTAAGGATAAATCAATGACATAGTTATGTCTGACAAATATAAATACACTAGATATGATTGGATATTATGTTTAAAACAATCAAAGTACATCCACACATATTCTTTTAATAACAACACCAACGAATTGGTTGTTTAACTCAACAAATGGAGAATGAGTTAAAATTACTCATATCAAATTCATATCAATGACTTGAGAAATTATCAATGGAGTGATTATGTGTATCAAAATTATATCCACATGAAGGGGAGTAGAAATTATGATATAATCAAATGAATAATGATTGAACACATAATCTTGGGGTAATATAATCAATGAAATATGCGTACAGCTAAATGAGTGGAAATTGAAAATTAAAATTCCCTTATCGATTAGGTAACTTACGAAACATACACCCATGAAAGAAGGATCATACCATGATTATGTAAATATACATAAATTGATGTATATTACACAATGGATACAATCATGGGAAGTACACACACCACATGCAATAAATAAGTGGTGAACAATGGAATTATCATGGAATTAAAAGTGAGATAAGAAACCCCTTACTTTGTACATTTTCCTTGGTCGACGGTAGGTTAAACTCCTGTATAATGGTGAAATAATTGTTATTTAATTATAAAATAATCATTTACATTAATATCGTATCATATATGATCTTTTAACATTGATTTGTTAATAATATCTTAGAATTATCGTAATTTCGGGTGTTAACGGGTTCATTTTACTTTATATTCTTTGTTATGTGGGCCATATTTGTTATTATTGGGATGTATATTATTCATATCCAGGATGATATCAAGTCCTTAAACATTATTTTTAATCATCAAATGAGAATTATACTTGAATAGATAAGATGGAGAATGAATCTCATCACGTTCGTGGAGACGGTTGTCCGTACGTACGCACGAGCGACAATATCATTATTTTGATATTAAAATAATATATAATTGAATGGTATATCATATATACAGACTAATTATCATGTTATATTTATTATTTACATGAATTAAACATCATTATTATACACATCAAATAATAATTTATTGAATAACAATTACACCACAACGTCGAGACGGTAAGCCGTACGTACGCACGTATGGTGACATGTTATTCAAAGGGTGGATAGAATAATGAATATGGTTGTACCATATTTATATTAATATTAAAGTATATATGAGATCCTGGATTCATTATTTTATAATATAAATAACAATGAAATATGATGTGGAAGAAGAAAGGAACTTGAAAAGGGGTGGTAAAAACATTACCTCTTCTTCGGGTTCTTCCTTTTGATTTGATCAAAAGGCCTCTTTCGGTTGGCTTTATGATGAAAATATGGCCTCTAGATTGTTTTTAGGGAAGCTGAGAGAGTATTTGGGAAGGGGTTGTCCAAACCAAAAGGCTTTGAAGGTGTGACGAAATGAGAAGGTGGAGTGCCCTTTTATAAGAGGGGTGAGGGGAACCTTTGGAAAGGCTAGAAATATTAAATTATAATAAATTCTTATTCGGTTTCAAATGGCTCCAAAGATTTTTATTTAAAGGTTAAGGTGGGGATAGGTCGAAATCCATTCAGCCAATAGAATTTAGACTGGTTTGTATCATTATATTAACCTTATCGTTTAGTTTTAACTCTTAGTTAATTAGTTTGACATTTACCATGTCACTTTTTATTTTTATATTATATAGTTAAGAAACTTACTATATACATCTTAGAGACCCACAAGTGGACCGTTAATGATACACCTATCATTATATATGTATTTTGGCCAAACCTTAGATTTTTAGGAATTTAATATTAATTAATAATATCATATTGGTTTTAAAAACTCTTTAATGTTAATTTTGACACTATCCAAAATTTGATTTTTTTAAAAATCCTAAAAGAATTATTAATTTGAAAAAAGTTAATTAAATAAATCCTAAAATGTCATATTAACGTAAAAAATTTGTGTAATTCATAAAAAGTCTCATGTTATATTTATTTGGGTATTTATAATATCAATTCTTCTAATTTTTTACTATTATGGTAATTACTGCATCACCATTGTGTCATAAATAAATTAACATTTTTAATGTCTAAAAATTATAAATATAATATAATTATGTATGAAATATTTTTATCTTTCTAATGAATATTTATAGTCTAAAATCAAACATATATAACCCTATGTAACAATTGTTTTTCTAAAAGATATATGCTTGTGTCATTTTTGTATTCATTTTAACTAAATTAAAATAAAGTGTCCCTATCAATTACAATGGATCCATGGGGTCCCAAAATCGACCCAAAGATTCCCATGGTCGACCATGTATCAAAAAATAGGGTTAAGACACGTTTTACAGTAATTTAGTATTATTATAATATTAGTTTTTTAACCCTTGTTTACCGGATTTACCCTTTAACCATGGTACAAAAATATTTACCGAAGTAATTATCCAAAATGTCTAAAAATTAAAGTTACCTATTTACTCAATTTTAACATCATGATTCCAAATATGGATTCCATTTTTCCAAATTCAAAACACAGATGTGGATGAAATTAATTTAAAATTAATTCCCGTTGTGAAAACAAAAAGCGTGTTTTTAAAAGATAATAACAATCAAAAGATTGGCACTTGTTTATTCTGGTTTAAATGTGAAATTATGTTCAATGACCCATATTTTATTACATGGTAAAAATATATTTTAAAAATAATTTAAAACTACTCAAATTCATAATTTATCACTATTAATTATATTGATTAAAAAAGTGTTTTTTAATTAAAATTTAGTAATTTTTACTATTCATCAAAATATAAAAGTTATCCGAAATGTACTAAAATTTCACCCTAGTCTAATTTCATTATTCCTAATCAAAAAATGAATTCTATTTTACCAAATTAAAAACATAGAATATGCATTTATTAATTTAAAATTGATTCCTGCTTTCGAAACCAAAAGGCGTATTTTTAAGAAATAATAAATATCAAAAGTTTGACACTTGTTTATGTCCAATTTCAAGGTGAAATTACTTAAAATGACCATAATTGGATTAAATAGTAAAAATAGAATATATTTATACTTACAAACCATTAAAATGTATAATTTAACAGTATAAATTAATTTTATTAATAAAGTTGTTTTCAGTTAAAATATAGTATTTTTCACTATTCACCCAAATATGAAAGTTATCAAAAAGACACCAAAACATTATTGATACTATATTATTATGTCCCGATTATAAAGAAGAATTTAATTTTGTCAAATTGAATATATAAAAGTTTCAAATATTTGTTTTAAAAAGGATTCGCCTTTAAAAGGTGGTAAAATTTCATTTTTTGAAAAATACTTCTTTTATCTGAAAAAATGAATTTGTTCATAAATAATGTCATAGAAACTCATAATATGGATTAAAATTATAAGGATAATATAATATTTAAATTTAGTTAATACTATTCATAACCACTTTTGAATGGCTAGTTTGGTAAGTCGTGGTGTACCTGAACTAAGTGTTGCGTACAACACAAGCTAATGTATTATTCAACGAGAAGTGTACAGTGGAAGATTGGGGTGTTACATTCACCCCACCTTCAATAAATTGTGTCCTTGCAATTTTAAAAATTGGGCTTGAGAATATAATGGAAAGTCCCACATCGGAAAAAGAGACAATAAATCTATTACTTTAAAAGAACGAAAGAGAGATATAAAGGTCACCCAAGATAACCCATACTAGGATTCCTGGTATGAAAACATGGATATGGATGACAAACTAAGTATCAAGTTCTGATGGAGAGGGATAAAAATCATGATCAGGATAAAGTTAACAATAAGAAAACCACAAACTTGTGTTGGGATAAATGATCATTAATCTCCTAGTAGGAAAAGTAAATGGACAACATTTTTTCTTTTAAGTTACATTAATAAGAATGAGGAATTCATTTATGATATTAATTAAGAATATAAAGATATATACTTACTTTTTAAGTAGAGTTTCATTATTTAATAAATTTCCACCACTAACTCTTTTTTTTAACGATGAGTATTCAAGAAGACTTGGTCACACTGGAAGAGATAGAATAAACATCTATAGAATCACATGATCCATGCAGGATAAACTATATATTTACATTTTCTTTAGAGATTAATCAAAACCAAAATGGTTAGTACAAGATCTAATGATCCCCCAAAAGGATATTCCATGAGATAAATAAACACTAATCTTAATTTCTAAAATTAATCCAACAATACCCCAAAGTTAAATAAATACCATTCAATAATCAATTGTCCTTAAAATCCTTCAATATAATCCAAACTAATATTAAAACTCAATACTTATAAGAATGTAGTCTTCCACATTAAATTGTATCTCCAAATGACATCAAATACTCTTAAAGTCACATACATAAAAGTATTTAACCTAATCAATTCCATAAACAACCCAAATCACTATAAATCCATAATAAAAACATAGATAAAAATCCACCATTACTTCTCAAATGAAATCCCATACTATTCTATTTTCCTTGGGCATATAGTGTTCACAACAAAGTGAAAAACATCCAAAATAACATCTATCCCTTATTCACCAAATTATTTTCCTATACCAAGGGTATTAATTTAATAAGACATAAGAACCCAAATCAACTTATTATTGATCAATATTTAACTAAAAATTATTAGTCACACTATCCAAGGACTTCACGTTGTCCAGTGGTAGGCAATAAATCACATTCGCACTTTGTTTGTGGGTTCAATTCTCACAGCTTTGTCCGATGCGACGGGTTGTCACACGGTCTACATGTTGTCCTTTTTCAAAAACTATATTTTATAATATTACCAAAAGGAGATAAATTCCTCAAAATATCCTAACATAATTTAACCACAAATGTTGTATCATACCTTGCACTGTCATCCCAAATTATAATAACTTATAATTCTCTCAAACCCCAATGATCATATAAAACCAAATAGCTATTTATACCTATATCCACAAGAGAAGAGATAAATATTCATCAAATATCATTCTCACATGGAAAACTGTGGGGTTACAAATACAAGAGAAAATTACTCCAAAGTAAACCCATCAACAAGGAGCACTAATACTTTTTAAACATTTCTCCAAAAATTTATTTCCACATAGCTTCTTCTTTGACCAAGAAAATTTCCTATAGAACAGGGCATTCACTCGGGTAATGGCCAGGTCCCCTATATTTACGGCAAATGACTGTAAATGGACTCTTGGAACCATTTTTATCTTCTTCCATAGTACTCTTCATTTTTCTTCGGCAATTCTTCACTTTATGTCCTTCCTTCCCACATGTAAATCATTTCATTGTCCCATTGAGACACTTTCATGGGTGTCTCCTTCCACATTTCCTGCATGATGGAAATTTAAGATTCCTTTCTCCATGGTCACCACTGCTGGAGCTCTTATCATTCATCACCATTCTCTTCCTTGTTGAGTCCGGGAGTTGGTTAATATATATGTTGTTGATCATATTTTTGGAAGACTGATTTGGAATAAAGACGATATATTTTACGCCTATCAACATTCCATTTTTTTTGCTCATTTCCACCATTTTTCCCACCTTGTACATCATTATCAAATTCACTATGACATCCTTGGAATCCAGTCATTGACTAAAACCAGAAAGCATTGTGTGAGTAACAGTAGTCATAAAATCATTTAGAGATTAGCATGTCACCATATTATCCATTTGAAACACATTAGGATTAACCAAGGTCATTTAATCTCATCTTATATATATAATACTTCAAATCAGTTTGTAAAGAAAATGTAAATTATCCTAAGCATATCCCCTAGGAGTGTCGTAACCAAGAGTGCAACAAGGCCCGTTGTCATGCACCAGTTCCCATTCGAGTCTAGCTCAAAGAGGTGTTTTCGGGTTTTACCCCTAGGTACATCTGTGCCAGAGCCGCCTCTACCTGCTCGTGTCCAGACAGGGATATATTTCTCGGAAGACTCACTGAATCTCTACAATACCAAAATTATAGGAAGTTATTCTATACTAATCCTCAAAGTTCATCTTATGTCTATATGCTCTAATCAGAGTTTATCTAAATCTAGATCCCAATGTTTGTAATAAACTTCCTCTAATACCAACTGTAACGCCCTGACCCCAGTTACCCAGAGTCGGTTAATTGTTACATAACATTGGCATGATCACATGAATGATCAAGTCTCGAAAGACCGATTAGTTTAGTAGCCTTGGAATAACTAGATACATTAATAAAGTTTACATTACATCATACACTGAAAACAACAGCAACATAGTCTCCATAGTCCACACACATACTATCCCTACATGTCATTCATAATTTACTTCATCACAATCCTGGTAAAAATAAAACATTGAAAGGGGTGGGCTCAGATGCTCATTAAGGATAACATTATAGCAGAATCTTTCATAGATAAGCATAAACACTTAAGGAAATTTATAATTAAAACAAAAGACTTTTAAACTTGAACTTCTGCATAATATGCCAAAGATATAATAAAATAATGCCATTTACTTACTCACATGGATATTCTACTAGTTTAATGATCACATGAAATATCAATAACCACTTTTATAATGATGGAATGCATAATTCCAGACTATCATAACCACATAGCCAAGGCCTCGTGCCATGACTACAAATAAGATTTTGCCGAGGCCTTGTTCCAAAACACTAGTTTTTCTCATGAGACCTACCGATGCATCGAAGAGCTATAGAGGGCTCCACCCGTCACTTATTAAGTCCAATGAATTCCTCATATGATCAGGTTTAAACATAACATAAACATTCGTAATAAAACTAGCATACGAAATGTCAATACTTCAACCACAAACCCTGAATGGTATAAAAATAGCGCATCCACAGTCAAACATAACTCATTCGATACAATATGGAAGATTGTATTGTATCACATTAACCTCAATCAAGAATAATGAAGGAATTTTACATAGATTAAAATAATCATCAAAACTATTTGAGAGAAATATCAACCTTTTTCTTGAAATCATTTAAAATTCACACTATTTGTCAAGAAGCCATTTAAAAATTGATTTTTGAATCAAAGTGTCTCATACCACTTTGAAACTTTCAAAAGGAGTTTTAATTTTAAAACTTTAATGTCCATATAAATAAATCCTTAAAACCATTTTTTAAAATATGGACATTAATGAACAAGATTTAGAAGAATAGGTCTTTAAAACATTTAAAAATGGTATTTTAGTTAGAGTTTCTAACCAAAAGAGAGACACTTGAATAAAAATAATTGAGGTAATGAAAACTTTGTAATATCATTAGAATAAAGTGATTCATGATATACTATGTCATAGTACATTATATACACAACATAAAAGTGATTTGGTGTATAACAATAAAGAAGTCTCAATGGAATGTAAATTGAGATGAAATATCTCATAAAGGTCGTATCCTTAGGTTAAGGATAAATCAATGACATAGTTATGTGTGACAAATATAAATACACTGAATATTTTTGGATATTCAGTGTAAAAAAATCAAAGGACATCCACAAATATTTTTGTAAAAACAACACCAACGAATTGGATGTTTAACTCAACAAATGGAGAATGAGTTAAAATTACTCTTATCAAATTCATATCAATGACTTGAGAAATTATCAATGGAGTGATTATGTGTATCAAAAGTATATCCATAGGAAGGGGAGTGGAAATTATGACATAATAAAATTAATAGTGATTCCACACATAATCTTGGGGGTAATATAATCAATGAAATATGCGTAAAGCAAAATGAGTGGAAATTGAAATTTCAAATTCCCTTATCGATTAGGTAACTTACGAAACATACAACCATGAAAGAAGGATCATACCATGATGATGTCAATATCCATAAAATAAAGTATATTACACAATGTATACAATCGTGGGCAGTACACACACCACATGCAATAAATAAGTGGTGAACAATGGAATTCTCTCGGAATTAAATGTGAGACAAGAAACCCCTTACTTTGTACTTTTTCCTTGGTTGATGGTTGGTTAACCTCCTGTATAATGGTGAAATAATTGTTATTTAATTATAAAATAATAATTTACATTAATATTATATCATATATGATCTTTTAACATTGATTTGTTAATAATATCTTAGATTTATCGTCATTTCGGGTGTTAACGGGTTCATTTTACTTTATATTATTCGTTATGTGAGCCATATTTGTTATTAATGGGATGTATATTATTCATATCCAGGATGATATGAAGTCCATAAACATTATTTTTAATCATCAAATGTGAATTATACTTGAATAGATATGATGGAGAATGAATCTCATCACGTTCGTGGAGACGGTTGTTCGTACGTACGCACAAGCGACAATACCATTCATTTGATATTAAAATAATATATAATTTGATGGTATATCATATATACAGAATAATTATCATGTTATATTTATTATTTACATGAATTAAACATCATTATTATACCCATCCAGATAATAATTTATTGAATAACAATTACACCACGACGTGGAGAAGGTATGTCGTACGTACGCATGTATGGTGACATGTTATTCAAAGGGTGGATAGAATACTGAATGTGGTTGTACCATATTTTTAATAATATTACTGTATATAGGAGACAATGGTTTCATTATTTTATAATATAAATAACAAAGAAAGAATAAGTGGAAGAAGAAAGGAACTTGAAATGGGGTCGTGAAAACGTTACCTCTTTTTCGGGTTCTCCCTTTTGATTTGATCAAAAGGGCTCCTTAGGTTGGCTTTCTGATCAAACTAAGGCCTCTAGGTTGTTGTGAGGGATGTTGAGAGAGTATCTAGGCAGGGGTTGGCCGAACCAAAAGGCTTTGAAGGTGTGAAGAAATGAGAAGGAGGAGTTCCCTTTTATAAGAGGGGTGAGGGGCACCTTTGGAAAAGCTAGAAATATTAAGTTATAATAAATTCCTATTCGGTTTCCAATGGCTCCAAAGTTGATTATTTAATGGTTAAGGTGGGGATAGGTCGAAATCCATTCAACCAATAGAATTTAGACAAGCTTGTGTCATTATATTAACCTTATCGTTTAGTTTTAACTCTTAGTTAATTATTTTGACATTTACCATGTTACTTTGTATTTTTATATTATATAGTTAATAAACATACTATATACATCCAAGCGACCCACAAGTGGTCCATTAATAAAAACTCTTTTATGTCAATTTTGACACTATTAAAAAATTGATTTTTGTAAAAATCATAACAGAATGATTACTTTGAAAAAAGTTAATTAAATCAATCCTAACATGTCATATTAACCTAGAAAATTTGTGTAATTCATAAAAAGTCTCAAATTATATTTATTTGGGTAATTATAATATCAATTATTCTAATTTTTCTCTATTATTGTAATTACTGCATCACCACTGTGTCATAAATAAATTAACATTTTTAATGTCTAAAAATTATAAATAAAATATCATTATGTAGGAAATCTTTTTATCTTTCTAATGAATATTTATAGTCTAAAATAAAACATATATAACCCTATGTAACAATTGTTTTTCTAAAAGATATATGCTAGTGTCATTTTTGTATTCATTTTAACTTAATTAAAATAAAGTGTCCCTATCTTTTACAAGTGGATCCATGGGGTCCCAAAATCGACCCAAAGATTCCTATAGTCGACCATGTATCATCCAATAGGGTTAAGACAAGTTTTAGGGTAATTTAGAATTATTATAATATTATTTTCTAACCCTTTTTTACCGGATTTACCCTTTAACCATGGTAAATAAAATATTTACCAAAGTAATTATCCAAAATGTCTAAAAATAAAAGTTACATATTTACACAATTTGAACATCCTGATTACAAATATGGAATCCATTTTTACAGATTCAAAACACATAAGTGGCAGAAATTAATTTAAAATTAATTTCTGTTGTTAAAACAAAAAGCGTGTTTTTAAGAGATAATAAATATCAAAAGATTGACACTTGTTTATGTCTGGTTTAAATGTGAAATTATGTTCAATGACCCACATTGTATTACATGGTAACAATATATTTTAAATATAATTTAAAACCATTCAAATTCATAATTTAGCAATATTAATTATTTCGATTATTAAAGTTGTTTTTAATTAAAATTTAGTAATTTTTACTATTCATCTATATATAAAAGTTATCCGAAAAGTACCAAAATTTCACCCTAGGCTAATTTCGTTATTCTGAATCCAAAAATGAAGTATATTTTACCAAATTAAAAACATAAAAGTTTCATTTATTAATTTAACATTGATTCTTGCTTTCGAAACCAAAAGGCGTATTTTTAAGAAATAATAACTATCTTAAATTTCACAGTTGTTTATGTCCAATTTCAAGGTGAAATTACTTAAAATGACCATCATTGGATTAAATACAAAAAATATAATCTATTTATACTTACAAAATATTATAATGTATAATTTAACAATATAAATTATTTTGATTAAAAATGTTGTTTTCAGTTAAAATATAGTATTATTCACTATTCACCCAAATATGAAAGTTATCAGAAAGACACCAAAACATTATTGATACTAAATTCTTATGTCCCGATTCTAAAGAAGAATTTCATTTTGTAAAATTGAATATATAAAAGTTTCAAATATTGGTTTTAAAAAGGCTTTGTCATTAAAAGGCGGTAAAATTTCATTTTTTGAAAAATACTTCTTTTATCTGAAAAAAAATTGTTCAGAAATCATGTCATAGAATCTCATAATATGGATTAAAATTATATGGATAATATAATATTTAAAATTTAGTTAATATTATTCATAACCTTTTTTGAATGGCTAGTTTGGTAAGTCGTGGTGTACTTGAACTCAATGTTGCGTACAACACACGCTATTGTATTATTCAAAGAGAAGTGTACCGTGGAAGATTGGGGTGTCACACCGTCCAATGCTAAACTGCTCTTGAGTAGGATGGGGAAGTGGGTTAGAAGTTGGGAAAAATAATGGATCAATAAGGGAAATGAATGATGACAGAGACAAACCTCAAGAATCTCGGTTATGTCGGGATCAGAGTCGACAATCTCGCCGCTCTCTCAAAGACTCCCTTGGTAGGTCGCCCCTTGCGACCCCTCACATTTGGGCTCTTCTTCTTTGTCTTCTCCCTCGCCTTCGTCCTCTCCGGTTTCCCCCTCCCTTCTCTGACTCCTCGTCACTGTCGCCTACTCCCAGTGGCATCGCTTCCAGATCATGCCCCTGGCCGGGCATCACTTTCACTAGGAAAGGTGGATCCACCCGCCGCCCCCATTGGCGTGTGTATGCGTCCATGGTCGTCAGGTAAGCATTCCACTGATGGATTTTTACTCGGATGGTAATTCGAACGAGCCCGACCTCTGGCAGTTGGATCCCATTTTGCATTATCTTCTGCCAAATGGCTTTGATGCTCAGCGATTGCCGCAGGGTCATCCAATCCGACCACAGTGCCGGGAGAATTGCGTCTCGGGAAGGTTCGAGCAGGTATCTTATCTGCTTCCCGAGCAGTTCTCTGACCGCCTCATGTGACCCTCCTGTGGGTAACGAGGACGTGGCTGCACCATGTGATGTTCCCGCTACCGAAGTCCTAGCCTGCACAGGCCTCGCTGCCTGACGCACCCTTGGTTCCCCCCTTACGACAGCACCGTGCCTTCTTTCCCATCACCTGGTTTCCACGAGAGTAACCTCGAGTTGCTGGACACACTTGCATAATAGCCCCTCAGGGTACGCAATGGTCCAGTGTTCGGCGTATTCGGTTTCTAGGCTAGCATCGACCCCGGCGGGTGGAAGAGTAACAACATCGCCAGAGCCGAAGGTGGTAAACATCAACCACATCTGGCGTAGGACGCATGGATTCTTCTCCTGCTAGACAGCCGTGAATACCTTCTTCGGCATTCTTTGGAGCCACCCGAACTGCCTGGAAAATCGGGATGGTATGTAAGGATCGAAGATCACAATCCCATCGATCCAAGCCACGAGCACCCCACCTCGAATGCTCTGGAAGTATTCCTGTTGTTCCAGAGATCCTCAATCGTTTCCCACCAGCTGCCGACTCGGGTGGTGAACGAGATGAAGTTGAAGATGGCATGGTTGACGATGCGGATCCACACGCCCTCCTCATTGAGCATCATCGGCGCAACACCTGTGATGTTTAGCAAGGACGGTCGCAGACCGTTTCCCGGAGGACAGATGTCTTTTGGGAAAGTGTACCCGCCGATATGAGCCTCCACACATCCATGGATAATCTGGAAGGGACCACATACTCTCCGAGGCAACCCCCCTCATGAGATGCGCCCCAGGATGGAATACAGCTTGGCTAGTACGGGGACGCCCAAGTTGAACCATTTGTTGGCGGCCATGGAGCCCGCCATCAGCAATGTTTCTAGGCGGACGCCCATCCTTGCGTCCCACACCGGCAGGATCCACCCACTCAGGAAGGCGGTAAGGAACCCGGCATACCGGACGTTCGCGTCTCGGGCCTCAATGACGTAGTAGCCCCATGATTGGTATTTCCCCGCCTCCAGGGTCCTCCAGTATGACCCATCCCTACTCCTCTGAGTCGCAGTTGGGCAGCGTTTTCCCTGTCCCAGCATCTTGACGATCGGATCCTTCTCGAGGAACAGGCTGAACCAGCCCTTGAAGGCAACATAACTTCAAGAGGTCCTTGACCCCCAGCCTCTCTTTGGCTAGCTCCAATAGGTGCCACGTCAGCAGAGGAATCTGTGACCTTTCTCCCCAGGTGCTCTTTGGAGGAACAAACTCATCATATTGGTAACCATCCAGTGGGATACCTCCGATGCAGTGAACATCCTAGATACTGATGCCGACTTCCCCATGATGAAGGTGGAATGTGTTGGTTTCAGGAGACCACCGGGTGCATAGCTCCAGTCTGAGTTCAGGCTGGCGGTGGAAGTGGAACTGCGATGTCCATACCGCCTCGAACAGGACGATATACCGCAGTTCGTCCCCGAACTGTTCACAGGTATGGCAGACCCAGAACGCCCTGTCCCATTCGCTGGTGAAGTTGCCCCCGGACCGCGGGTCCCAATCCTTCATCCAGCACTTCGTATCATCCGTCACGCTTTGACAGAACGTGATCACGTTGAGGGCTGGATAATCCTTTTCCACAGGCTCATCCCCGGTAATGGTCCTACTCCTCGGGTTCAGGACATATTTGTCTATATGTCTAGTTTCCCTGGCAGGATGGCCATTGTTGGTGATGTTTTAGAAAGGAATTCCGTCCTCCCGAGTCACCTAAGACCGCGGCGTGTCCACCTCGATGCCCGGCAGTGGCACCTCCTCCAGGATGCCAAAATTCCAGAGCGGGAGGTTGTCAGAAAATGGATACATCTTCTGAGCTGGATTCAGTAGATTGTACAAGGTCAGATTGTTGGAGACGATCACCTTGGTGCTATAAACATCCTCATTCGCCGCCATTTCTATCCTACGGGCAGCGGCTTCCCCCTCTTCAACTCGGTTTGCAGCCACCTCGAATTTTTCGGGATTTGTGAAAAATCAGGATGCAGTGCACGAAATCAGAGAGTTTTGCACGAAATCTGAAGGAGTTGCGCGAAATCCTAGAGATGAGCACGCAATCGTCACTCAAAGCGCGGAAGATCACGAACAAGCACGAAATAACGGCCAAATTTTGGATGGAATTCTGTGCTGCCAGAGCGTTTTTACGCGTAGCTGCGGAAGTGATTTCGCGCACGAGAGCGATGAGCTTATCACACGGAAAATGCGGAAGTACGGATCTGGGACCCAGGGCCACTTGTTATAGGAGAGTCCAGGGTTCTGCGTCGTGCGGAAAGAGGATTCAGCGCGTGTCCGAAGTTTTGCGTGCCCCGTCGGAATTTTGTGCGCAACTTGACCAGGAGACTCAGTACTTCAACGTTTTGGAATTTCCCATGGAATCTGATCGTTTCGACCTCTCGCCGATCCAATACCAAAGGGGGAGGGGCATTTTTTGACGCCAAAAAAAGTCTGTAACTCTTGGAGGATGTTTCGATATGACAAAGCGCAGTCATATTTGGAATCAGAGCCTCGATCCGGAGGCCCGAGATGTGGTGCGCAAAATAAAGAAGGATCCGCACGAAAAATTGTTCTACGCGCGTAGTATCCCCAGGTTTCACGGAATTGAGCTGATGAGGCACGCAATCTTTTCGCGCCCCGGTTCTGCGCGATGAGTTTTTGCGCGCCGACTGCGCTCGGCATGAATGATTTCGCATGCCGCCTGGATTCCGCGACGGACGTCGCCTATAAATAGAAGGTGACCCCGAACGATTTGGGGGTTGCGGAATTCAATGCGACTCTCGTGCGCCCAATTCGGCTCCCCCGCGCGCAAGATGACTTACAGGTAGTCCCTCATTTCACACATCCTTTCCCCGGAGTTCCCCTTTGCACGAAACTCCACCGGCTTAAGTGAATTTTCCCCCTTCCCCGGGTTCCAACCTTGCGCGCAATCCGTGTCTCGTGCACGCAATACCCTGCCATGCGCGCAATACCCTAATGTCTCCCCTGCCTTGCATGTGCGCCATGCGTTGTTTTTTCGTACGACCATCCAGTCTCGTGCGAAGTAACCGCATGGTCCCTTGGGCCGTGTTTCCCGTTGCGTTGCTTTTCCTTATGCTTCTCCGCATAGGCATGCTAATGGCTATTGCGTCTTCGCATAGCCACACTAACGTGGACCCCCCAGTGGTTTGCCCTACGGCCCCCCTTCACTATGGCCTTTAAATTGGCTTCCCTCCCACAAGGGGTAGAGGGCGTTGGGCATGTAATCCCTAGGTGTGTGGAGCGAACCCACCTTGTCCAAGCTGCAGGACGTTAAACTGCTAAGCACCTCGTCCTTAACACATGACGTTAAACTGTGGTCCGACCCCATGCTTCGCATGCAGGGTCCCCCTAGCTCGGACAATTTTTATGCCTCTCATCTCCACGGGAATGGACTCTTCCTCACATGGAACGAGATCCTCCTTGTCGGAGTGGTGTTTGTCCGCGTGGGAAGGGCCGCCTCAGAGCGTAAGCCCATAGCCTTTCAAACAGATGGTTGCACCCATGTATCTCCGTGCTTCCCCCCGGCCAAGGCCAGTGGAGTCCTTTTCCCACTATGCTTTATCACACCACGGGCCTCCAACCTGGAGTAAGACCCGACACCAAGGGCCGCTAACCACGCGTAAGCCGCTGTTTCCTCTTTGGGCCGCTCAACGCGTAAGCCCCATTCCGCTTCTCACGGACGCACCTTTTTGCATCGTGATCATCTGGTCCCTACTGCCTCTTGTTTCTCACACCGAGCATGACTCACGTGGGTTTAGAGTGCACATCGACCATGGCACCACCATGGGCCGCCTCAGTGTGTAAGCCCCATCCCAGCGAACTACGTGGACTTTGATCCGTGCTAACGCACGATACGTAGGAAGCGTCCACGAGGTTCATGCCCACCACCCAGCCGTCTCGACCTCTCCACGTCAGTTCCCTGACCACCATGGGCCGCCTCAGAGCCTATGCCCCAAACCCCTCGTCCCGCATGATGTTAAACTGTATTTCATCCCGCATGACGTTAAACTGTATCTTGTCCCGCATGACGTTAAACTGTATATCGTCCCGCATGACGTTAAACTGTATCGTGTCCCGCATGACGTTAAATTGTATCTCATCCCGAATGACATTAAACTGTATCTCATCCTGCATGACGTTAAATTGTATCCCGTCTCTTCATGATGTTAAACTGTATCCCGTTTCCGCAAGACGTTAAACTCACGACGTACCCCGTGTTAAACATGGGATGATGAGGAAAGCCTCAGATGGTACACATTCCCCGCGTTTGATGTGGGATGCCTCAGGCTTCCACGCCCTAGAGAAGCCCTGTGATGAGGGACCAAAGATAAACATGCCAACGACACCCCAACGTGACCATTCTCCTCACCGAAGATTTCTTCCCCGACAAGACCCCTTGGAGAATCTTGACGGAAGCAGCGTAATTAACTGGTGTCCAGGTAGATATGGCACCGAGAATGAGCTTCACGAACCCCTCTTAAATATATGAGGGAGACCTGGACTAGGTGATGATCTCCGAGGAGGAATCCACGGAAGGAAGAACTGACATCCCATCATCCCAGTTTCGATAAAGGAGCAGACGTCCCTGAAAAAGGAACAGATGCCACCCGCCATTGGAAAGCAGGATTGTGGGGTAACAAGCAGTGCGTCCTCCCCACAGATGGATGCGCGCGCCCCGGAGAAAGCATCGGAGAAACACTCATACTTCCATTCATGATAACTACAAAGACACATAAGGCAATTTATTTTCGTCAAAACTAAGCCCTTGTCCCCTCGAACGTTTCTCCCGAGGGGTGAATTCTTTGACACCTACCAAAAGAGAATTAAAAAACTAAAAAGTGATGGAATACATTAATATGGGTATTATTTACCCCCAAAAAAGTTACGAAATGAGGTGGTGGCCAAATATCATTGATCAAATAATACTCTATGATACATGTGATCATGTGACCAAAATTAGGTTAAATGAGGAACTGGATTCAAAATATAATCTTTAGAAATTGCAATGTAGACCCTCTTGAAAAGTCATTATTCATTCACAAAGGTGCTCCATACATCCGATGGTCTTGCAGGCGTAGTTGGATTGTCTTCTTTAGGAAATGTAGTTTAAAATTAGAGAGCACCAGAGATCCCAGCAAAACAAAATTTGAAAGGGGGAGGAAAATGTCCAAAAATAAAAGGCTCTAGTGGCTTTGAAGCACATGTTACACAAAACCAATGAGAATAGAAAATTTATTTGAAAACATTCATGTGGAAGCTTGAGAGCCCAAAACCATTTTTGAATAAAAAATATTGATATAAAATAAGAATATTTATGATATACACACAGTCATAAAAGACATGTGATGTTCCATTAGCGATCCGTAGGACACAATGATTCCATGTTGATATGATTTCCTCATCTCACAGAATCCCTTTATCTGATAGTCTCATCACGCAATGTGACTTGGGAATTTCCGTGCATCATCTGACTCACCCTTTCTCTCTATAATTATAAACATATAGATTTTTCAGTAAAATTCTCACACATCATTGTAGGACATTTATTGGTCACGTGATGCATCATCATGAGGTAATTTAATTTTCATTGACTATACTTATGCAATATCAAATGTCCCTTGCACTTTTGTAAAATAAAACAAATGTTATAAAAGTGTGAGGAGGTGGATGCCTCTATAATTCATAAAACATTTGGGAAATGTTGGGTATGTCCACAAAACTGTCCCATGAAGTACCTAGAGAAGCCATCATTGTGCCACAAAACATCTAGGAAATATCATCTGGGATTAGGTGAAATTTTTTCAACAGATTCCCTGATCACAAAAAGGTCATTACGCATGAAAATACGACAACATGGAAGTACTTCAGTATTTACACATAATAATAAAATTCCTCATTTATTGGAAATAATAAAATAAACTAATTTTTGATGAGAGGGAATCACGGTCACTTGAAATTAAGAGATTTCATAAGAATGATCCACATTTGAGGCTCCTAATGACATTTCATTCCAAAACCCTACGCCAAATCCAGAATGGATTCTTAAAAGAAACACCATTAAAACTAGTGAAAAACCAAGGTGGTTAGGTCTATAAATACTCAACAAAAAACTCAAAGAAGGGGGTTTTATTTTCCACATCCTGGTTGTAACACCCCAATCTTCCACGGTACACTTCTCTTTGAATAATACAATAGCGTGTGTTGTACGCAACACTGAGTTCAATTACACCACGAATTACCAAACTGGCCGTTCAAAAGAGGATATGAATAGTATTAACTAAATATTAAATATTATATTATCCTTATAATTTTAATCCATATTATGAGTTTCAATGACATGATTTATGAACAAATTCATTTTTTCAGATAAAACAAGTATTTTTTGAAAAATGAAATTTTACCGCCTTTTAATGGCGAAGCCTTTTTAAAACCAATATTTAAAATTTAATATATTTAATCTGACAAAATGAAATTCTTCTTTAGAATCGGGACATAAGAATTTAGTATCAATAATGTTTTGGTGTCTTTCTGATAACTTTCATATTTTGGTGAATCGTGAAAAATACTATATTTTAACTAAAAACGAATTTTTTAATCAGAATAATTTATATTGTTAAATTATAAATTTTAATTGTTTTTAAGTATAAATAGATTATATTTTTACTATTTAATCCAATTATGGTCATTTTATGTAATTTCACCTTGAAATTTGACATAAACAAGTGTCAAACTTTTGATAGTTATTATTTCTTAAAAATACGCCTTTTGGTTTCGAAAGCAGGAATCAATTTTAAATTCATAAATGAAACATTTATGTTTTGAATTTGGTAAAATAGACTTCATTTTTGGATTCGGAAGAACTAAATTATCCAAGGGTGAAATTTTGGTACTTTTCGGATAACTGTTATATTTGGATGAATATTAAAAAATTACTAAATTTTAATTAAAAACAACTTTTTAAATCGAAATAATTAATAGTGATAAATTATGAATTTGAGTGGTTTTAAATTATATTTAAAATATATTTTTACCATGAAATACAATTTGGTTCATTGAACATAATTTCACATTTAAACCAGACATAAACAAGTTCCAATCGTTTGATAGTTATTATCTCTTAAAAACGCGCTTATTGTTTTAACAAAGAGAATTAATTTTAAATTAATTTCTTCCACTTCTGTGTTTTGAATTTAGAAAAATGTATTCCATATTTGGAATCAGGATTTTCAAATTGTGTAAATAGGTAACTTTTATTTTTAGACATTTTGGATAATTACTTCGGTAAATATTTTATTTACCATTGTTAAAAGGTAAATCCGGTAAACAAGGGTTAAAAAATAATATTATAATAATACTAAATTACCCTAAAACGTGTCTTATCCCTATTGGTTGATACATGGTCGACCATGGGAATCATTGGGTCGATTTTGGGACACCATGGATCTACTTGTAAGTGATAGGGATACTTTATTTTAATTAAGTTAAAATGAATACAAAAATGACACAATCATAGATCTTTTAGAAAAACAATTGTTACATAGGGTTATATATTTTTTATATTAGACTATAAATATTCATTAGAAATATAAAACGATTTCCGACATAATGATATTTTATTTATAATTTTTAGACATTAAATAAGTTAATTTATTTATGACACAATGGTGATGAAGTAATTACCATAATAGTGAAAAATTAGAATAATTGATATTATAAATACCCCAATAATGATAATTTGAGACTTTTTATGAATTAAAAAAATTTTCTAGGTTAATATGACATGTTAGGATTTATGTAATTAACTTTTTTAGAAGTAATCATTCTGTTATAATTTTTACAAAAATCAATTTATGAATAGTGTCAAAATTGACATAAAAGAGTTTTTAAAACAAATATTATATTATTAATTGATATTAAATTCCTAAAAATCTAAGGATCGGACAAGAAACTTATATCATTATAGGTGCATCATTAATGGATCAATTTTGGGTCGCTTGGATGTATATAGTATGTTTATTAACTATATAATATAAAAATACAAAGTGACATGGTAAATGTAACACTAATTAACTAAGAGTTAATACTAAAGGATAAGGTTAATATAATGACACAAACCTGTATAAATTCTATTGGTTGAATGGATTTCGCCCTATCCCCACCTTAACATTTAATAATAAACTTTGGAGCCATTGGAAACCGAATAAAAATTTATTATAATTTAATAATTCTAGCTTTTCCAAAGGTTCCCCTCACGCCTCTTATAAAAGAGCACTCCTCCTTCTCATTTCTTTACACCTTCAAAGCCTTTTCTTTCTACCAACACCTGCCCAAAAAATCTATCAACTTCCCTCAAAACAACCTATAGGCCTTAGTTTTATCAGAAATCTAACCTAAGGAGCCCTTTTGATCAAATAAAAAGAAAGAACCCGAAGAAGAGGTAATGTTTTCACAACCCCTTTTCAAGTTCCTTTCTTCTTCCACTTCTTCTTTATTTGTTATTTATATCTAAAATAATGAATCCAGTATCTACTATATACTGTAATATTATTATATATATGGTACAACCATATTCAGTATTCTATCCACCCTTTGAATAACATGTCACCATACGTGTGTAGGTACGACTTATCATCTCCACGTCGTGGTGTAATTGTTATTCATTAAATTATTATCTGGATGGGTATAATAATGATGTTTAATTCATATAAATAATAAATTTAACATGATAATTATTCTGTATATATGATATACCATTCAATTATATATTATTTTAATATCAAACGAATGATATTGTCGCTCGTGCGTACGTACGGACAACCGTCTCCACAAACGTGATGAGATTCATTCTCCATCGTATCTATTCAAATATAATTCTCATTTGATGATTAAAAATAATGTATAAGGACTTGATATCATCCTGGATATGAATAATATACATCCCATTAATAACAAAAATGGCTCACATAACAAATAATATAATGTAAAATGAACCCATTAACACCCGAAATGATGATAATTTTAAGATATTATTAACAAATAAATGTTAAAAGATCATATATGATATCATATTAATGTAAATTATTATTTTATAATTAAATAACAATTATTTTACCATTATACAGGAGGTTAACCTACCTTCGACCAAGGAAAAAGTACAAAGTAAGGGGTTTCTTATCTCACTTTTTATTCCGTGAGAATTCCATTGTTCACCACTTATTTATTGCATGTGGTGTGTGTACTGCCCATGATTGTATCCATTATGTAATATACTTTAATTTATGGATATTTACATCATCATGTTATTATCCTTCTTTCATGGGTGTATGTTTCGTAAGTTTCCTAATCGATAACAGAATTTGAAATTTCAACTTCCACTCATTTAGCTTTACTAATATTTCATTGATTATATTACCACAAAATTATGTGTGGAATCACTATTCATTTGATTATGTCATTATTTCCACTCCCCTTCCGGTGGATATACTTTTGATACACATAATCACTCCATTGATAATTTCTCAAGTCATTGATATGAATTTGATAAGAGTAATTTTAACTCATTCTCCATTTGTTGAGTTAAACATCCAATTCGTTGGTGTTGTTTTTACAAGAATATGTGTGGATGTCCTTTGATTGTTTTACACTGAATATCCAAAAATATTCATTGTATTTATATTTTTCACACATAACTATGTCACTAATTTATCCTTAACCTAAGGATATGACCTTTATGAGAGATTTCATCTCAATTTACATTCCATTGAGACTTCTTTGTTGTTATACACCAAATCACTTTTATGTGGTGTATATAATGTACTATGACATAGTATATCATGAATCCATTTATTCTCATGATATGACCTAGTTTTTATTACCTCAATTATTTGTATTCAATTGTATCTCTTTTGGTTAGAAACTCTAACTAAAATACCATTTTTTAATGTTTTAATGACCTATTCTTCTAAATCTTGCTCATTAATGTACCTGTTTTAAAAAATGGTTTTAAGGATTTATTTATATGGATATTAATTTTTAAAAATTAAAACTCCTTTTGAAAGTTTCAAAGTTGTTTGGGACACTTTGATTCAAAAATCAATTTTTAAACGGCTTCTTGAAAAATAGTGTGACTTTTAAATGTTTTCAAGAAAAAGAGAGATATTTCTCTCCAATAGTTTTGATGATTATTTTCATCTATGTCAACTTCCTTAATTATTATTGATTGAGGTTAATGTGATACAATACAATCTTCCATATTGTATCGAATGAGTTGTGTTTGACTGTGGATGTGCTATTTTTATACCATTCATGGTTTGTGGTTAAAGTATTGACATTTCTTATGCTAGTTTTAATATGAATGTTTATGTTATGTTTAAAACTATTCATATGAGGAATGAATTGGACTTAATATGTGATGGGTGGAGCCCGCTATAGCTCCTAGATGCATCGGTAGGTCTCATGAGACAAACTAGTGTCTCGGCACAAGGCCTTGGAAAAATCATATTTGTAGTCTTGGCACGAGGCCTTGGCTATGTGGTTATGATAGTCTGGCATTATGAATTACATCATTATGAAACTGGTTATTGATATTGCATGTGATCATTCGACTAGTAAAATATCCATGTGAGTAAGTAAATGACATTATTTTATTTTATCATTTCCATATTATGCTTAAGTTCAAGATTAAAAGGATTTTGTTTTAATTAAAAATTGCCTTAAGTGTTTATGCTTATCTATGAAAGCTTTTGCTATAATGTTATCCTTAATGAGCATCTGAGCTCACCCCTTTCAATGTTTTATTTTTACCAGGATTTTGAAGAAGTAAATTATGAATGACATGCAGGGATAGTATGAGTGTGGACTATGGAGACTATGTTGTTGTCATTTTCAGTTTAAGTTGTAATGTAAACATTATTAATGTATCTAGTTATTCCATGGCTACTAAACTAATCGGTCTTTCGAGACTTGATATTTCTTGTGATCATGCCAATGTTATCTAATAATGCACTGACTCTGGGTAACTGGGGTCGGGGTGTTACAGTTGGTATCAGAGGAAGTTTAGTACAAACCTTGGGAGCTAGATTTAGATAAACTCTGATTAGAGCACATAGACCTAAGATGAACTTTGGGGATTAGTATAGAAGAACATCCTAGAATTTTTGTATTGTATAGATTATGTGAGTTTTCCGAGAAATACATCCCTTTCTAGATACGAGTAGGTAGAGACGGCTCTGGCACAGATGTACCTAGGGGTAAAACCCGAAAAAACCGCTTTGAGCTAGACTCGAATGGAAACTGGTGCACGACAATGGGCCTTGCTGCACTCTTGGTTATGACACTCTCAGGGGATATTCTTAGGATAATTTACATTTTCTTTACAAACTTATTTGAAGTATTATATATATATAAGATGAGAGTAAATGACCTTGGTTAATCTTAATGTGTTTGAAATTGAGAATATGGTGACATGTTAATCTCTAAATGATTTTATGACTACTATTAATGACACAATGCTTTCTCGTTTTAGTCAATGGCTAGATTCCAAGGAAGTCATAGTGACTTGGAGAATGATGTACAAGGTGGGAACAGTGGTGGCAATGAGCAACAAAATGGAATGTTGATAAGAGTAAAAGATATCGTCTTTATGCCAAATCAGTTTTCCAAAAATACGATCAACCAAATATATATTAACCAACTCCAGGACTCAACAAGGAAAAGAAAGGTGATGAATGATAAGAGCTCCAGCAGTGGAGACCATGGAGAAAGGAATCTTCAATTTCCATTATGCAGGAAATGTGGAAGGAGACACCAAAGAAAGTGTCTCAATGGGACAAATAAATGCTTTAGATGCGGGAAGAAAGGACATAAAGTGAATAATTGCAGAAGAAAAATGAAGAGTACTATGGAAGAAGATAAAAATGGTCCCAAGAGTCCATTTACAATCATATTCCGTAAATGTAGGGGACCTGGCCATTACCCAAGTGAATTCCCTATTCTATATGATATTTTCTTGGTCAAAGAAGAAGCTATGTGGAAATAAATGGATGGAGAAATGTTTAAAAAGTATTAGTGCTCCTTGTTGATGGGTTTACTTTGGAGTAATTTTATCTTGTATTTGTAACCCCGCAGTTTTCCATGTGAGAATGATATTTGAGGAATACTTATCTCTTCTCTTGTGGATATAGGTATAAATAGCCATTTTGTTTTATATGATCATTGGGGTTTGAGAGAATTAAAAGTTATTATAATTTGGGATGAAAATTCAAGGTATGATACAACATTTGTGGTTAAATTATGTTATGGTATTTTGAGGAATTTATCTCATTTTGGTAATATTATAAAATATAGTTTTTGAAAAATGACAACATGTAGACCGTGTGAGAACCCATCACATCAGACAATGCTGTGAGAATTGAACCCACAACCAAAGTGCAAATGGGATTTATCGCCTACCACTGGACTACGTGAAGTCCCTGGATAGTGTGACAAATTATTTTTAGTTAAATATTGATCAATAATATGTTGATTTGGGTTCTTATGTCTTATTAAATGAATACCCTTGTTATAGGAAAATGATTTAGTGATTAAGTGATAGATGTTATTTTGGAAGTTGTTCGCTTTGTTGTGAACACTATATGCCCAAGGAAAATATAATAGTATGGGATTTCATTTGAGAAGTAATGGTGGATTTTTATCTATGTTTTTATTATGGATTTATAGTGATTTGGGTTGTTTATGGAAATGATTGGGTTAATTACTTTTACGTATGTGACTTTAAGAGTATTTGATGTCATTTTGAGATACAATTTAACGTGGAAGACTACATTCTTATAAGTTTTTAGTTCTAATATTAGTTTTGATTATATTGAAGGATTTTAAGGACAATTGATTATTGAATGATATTTATTTAACTTTGGGGTATTGTTGGATTAATTTTATAAATTAAGATTAGTGTTTATTTATCTCAAGGAATATCCTTTTGTGGGATCATTAGATCTTGTACTAACCATTTTGGTTTTGGTTAATCTCTAACGACAATGTAAATATATAGTTTATCCTGCATGGATCATGTGATTCTATAGAAGTTTATTCTAGCTCTTCCAGTGTGACCAAGTCTTCTTGAATACTCATCGTTTAAAAAAAATTAGTTAGAGGTGGAGATTTATTAAAGAATGAAACTCTACATAAAAAGTAAGTATATATCTTTATATTCTTAATCAATATCATAAATGAATTCCTCATCCTTATGTAATTTAACTTAAAACAAAAAATGTTGTCCGTTTACTTTTCATACTATGAGATTAATGATCGTTTGTCCCAACTAATGTTTGTGGTTTTATTATTGTTGAATTTCTCCTGATCATGATTTATATCCCTCTCCATTAGAACTTGACACTTAGTTTATCATCCATATCCATGTTTTCTTAACTGGAATCCTTGTATGGGTTATCTTGGGTGACCTTTATACCTCTCTTTCTTTCTTTTAAAGTAATAGTTTTATTGACTCTTTTTCCGATGTGGGACATTCCATTTTATTCTCAAGCCCAATTTTTAAAATTGTGAGGACTCAATTTATTGAAGGAGGGGTGAATGTAACACCCCAATCTTCCACTGTACACTTATCTTTGAATAATACAATAGCGTGTGTTGTACGCAACACTGAGTTCAAGTAACCACAACTTACCAAACTAGTCGTTTAAAAGTGGATATGAATAGTATTAACTAAATTTTAAATATTATATTATACTTATAATTTTAATCCATATTATGAGTTTCTATGACATGATTTATGAACAAATTTATTTTTTCAGATAAAAGACGTATTTTTCAAAAAATGACATTTTACCACCTTTTAATGGAGTAGCCTTTCTAAAACCAATATTTGAAACTTTTATATATTCAATCTGACAAAATGAAATTCTTCTTTAGAATCGAGACATAAGAATTTATTATCAATAATGTTCTGGTGTCTTTCTGATAACTTTCATATTTGGGTGAATAGTGAAAAATACTATATTTTAACTGAAAACAACATTTTTAATAAAAATAATTTATATTATTAAATTATAAATTTTAATGGTATTTATTTATAAATATATTATATTTTTACTATTTAATCTAATGATGGTCATTTTAAGTAAGTTCACCTTGAAATTGGACATAAACAAGTGTCAAACTTTTGATAGTTAGTATTTCTTAAAAATACGTCTTTGGATTTCGAAAGCATGAATCAATTTTAAATTAATAAATAAAACTTTTATGTTTTGAATTTGGTAAAATAGACTTCATTTTTTGGATTCTAAATAACGAAATTATCCTAGGGTGAAATTTTGGTACTTTGCGGATAACTTGTATATTTTGATGAATAGTAAAAAAAATTAATAAATTTTAATTAAAAACAACATTTTTAATCGAAATAATTAATAGTGATAAATTATGAATTTGAGTGATTTTAAATTATATTTAAAATTTATTTTTACCATGTAATACAATGTGGGTTATTGAACATAATTTCACATTTAAACCAGACATAAACAAGTGCCAATATTTTGATAGTTATTATCTCTTAAAAACACGCATTTTGTTTTGACAATAGGAATTAATTTTAAATTATTTTCTGCCACTTCTGTGTTTTGAATTTGAAGAAGTTGATTCCATGTAGGGAATCATGATGTTAAAATTGTGTAAATAGGTAACTTTTATTTTTAGACATTTTGGATAATTACTTCGGTAAATATTTTATATACCATGGTTAAAGGGTAAATCCGGTAAACAAGGGTTAAAAAATAATATTATAATAATAATAAATTACACTAAAACGTGCCTTAACCCTATTGGTTGATACATGGTCGACCATGGGCATCTTTGGGTAGATTTTGGGACCACATGGTTCCACTTGTTAGTGATAGGGACACTTTATTTTAATTAAGTTAAAATGAATACAAAAATGACACAAGCATATATCTTTTAGAAAAACAATTGTTACATAGGGTTATATATGTTTGATTTTAGACTATAAATATTCATTAGAAATATAATAAGATTTCCTACATAATGATATTTTATTTATAATTTTTAGACATTAAATATGTTAATTTATTTTTGACACAATGGTGATGCAGTAATTACCATAATAGTGAAAAATTAGAATATTTGTTATTATAAATACCCAAATTAATATAATTTGATACTTTTTATGAATTAAATTTTTTTTATCGGTTAATATGACATGTTAGGATTGATTTAATTAACTTATTTTGAAGTAATAATTCTGTTATAAATTTTACAAAAATCAATTTTTGAATAGTGTCAAAATTGACATAAAAGAGTTTTTAAAACAAATATTATATTATTAATTGATATTAAATTCAAAAAAAATCTAAGGATAGGACAAGAGACTTATATCATGATAGGTGTATCATTAATGGACCACTTTATGGTCTCTTTTATGTATATAGTATGTTTATTAACTATATAATATAAAAATACAAAGTGACATGGTAAATGTCAAACTAATTAACTAAGAGTTAAAACTAAACGATAAGGTTAATATAATGACACAAAACTATCTAAATTATATTGGTTGATTGGGTTTCGACCTATCCCCACCTTAAACTTTAAATAATCTACTTTTGAGCCATTGGAAACCGAATAAAAATTTATTATAATTTAATATTCCTAGCTTTTCCAATGGTGCCCCTCACCCCTCTTATAAAAGGGCACTCCTCCTTCTCATTTCTTCACACCTTCAAACCCTTTTGGTTCAGAAAAAACCTGCCCAAATACTCTCTAAACATCCCTCAAAACAACCTATAGGCCTTAGTTTGATCATAAAGCCAACCTATGGATCCCTTTTGATCTAATCAAAAGGAAGAACCCGAAGAAAATGTAATGTTTTCACCACCCCTTTTTAAGTTCTATTCTTCTTCCACTTCTTCTTTATTTGTTATTTATATTAGAAAATAATGAATCCAGTATCTCCTATATACTGTAATATTATTATAAATATGGTACAACCATATTCAATAATCTATCCACCCTTTGAATAACATGTCACCATACGTGCGTACGTACGGCTTACCGTCTCCACGTCGTGGTGTAATTGTTATTCAATAAATTATTATTTGGATGGGTATAATAATGATGTTTAATTCATTTAAATAATAAATATAACATGATAATTATTATGTATATATGATATACCATCCTATTATATATTATTTTAATATCAAAAGAATGATATTGTCGCTCGTGCGTACGTACGGACAACCGTCTCCACGAACGTGATGAGATTCATTATCCATCATATCTATTCAAGTATAATTCTCATTTTATGATTAAAAATAATGTTTAAGGACTTTATATCATCCTGGATATGAATAATATACATCCCATTAATAACAAATATCGCTCACATAACAAAGAATATAATGTAAAATGAACCCGTTAACACCTGAAATGACGATAATTATAAGATATTATTAACAAATCAATGTTAAAAGATCATATATGATATCATAATAATGTAAATAATTATTTTATAATTAAATAACAATTATTTCACTATTATACAGGAGGTTAACCTACCGTCGACCAAGGAAAAAGTACAAAGTAAGTGGTTTCTTATCTCACTTTTAATTCTGTGAGAATTCCATTGTTCACCACTTATTTATTTCATGTGGTGTGTGTAGTTCCCATGATTGTATCCATTTTGTAATATAATTAAATTTATGGATATTTACATTATCATGGTATGATCCTTCTTTCATGGGTGTATGTTTCGTAAGTTACCTAATCGATAAGGGAATTTGAAATTTCAATTTCCACTCATTTAGCTTTACGCATATTTCATTGATTATATTACCCCAAGATTATGTGGGGAATCACTATTCATTTGATTATGTAATAATTTACACTCCCATTACTGTGGATATACTTTTGATACACATAATCACTCCATTGATAATTTCTCAAGTCATTGATATGAATTTTATAAGAGTAATTTTAGCTCATTCTCCATTTGTTGAGTTAAACATCCAATTTGTTGGTGTTGTTTTTACAAGAATATGTGTGGATGTCCTTTGATTGTTTTACACTAAATATCCAATCATATTCAGTGTATTTATAGTTGTCACACATAACTATGTCATTGATTTATCCTTAACCTAAGGATACGACCTTTATGAGAGATTTCATCTCAATTTACATTACATTGAGACTTCTTTGTTGTTATACACCAAATCACATTTAGGTGGTGTATATAATGTACTTTGACATAGTATATCATAAATCCCATTATTCTCATGATATTACAATGTTTTGATTACCTCAATTATTTGTATTTAATTGTCTCTCTTTTGGTTAGAAACTTTAACTAAAATTCCATTTTTAAATGTTTTAAAGACATATTCTTCTAAATCTTTCTCATTAATGTCCATGTTTTAAAAATGGTTTTAAGGATTTATTTATATGGACATTAATGTTTTAAAATTAAAACTCCTTTGGAAATATTCAAAGTGGTATGGGAGACTTTGATTCAGAAATCAATTTTTAAACGGCTTCTTGACAAATAGTGCGACTTTTAAATGATTTCAAGAAAAACTGTGATATTTCTCTCAAATAGTTTTGATGATTATTTTCATCTATGTCAACTTCATTAATTATTATTGATTGAGGTTAATGTGATACAATACAATCTTCCATATTGTATCAAATGAGTTATGTTTGACTGTGGATGTTCTATTTTTATACCATTCATGGTTTACGGTTAAAGTATTGACATTTCGTATGCTAGTTTTAATAAGAATGTTTATGTTATGTTTAAACCTGTTCATATGAGGAATGCATTGGACTTAATAAGTGATTGGGGGAGCCCACTATAGCTCCTCGATGCATCGGTAGGTCTCATGAGACAAACTAGTGTCTTGGCACAAGGCCTTGGAAAAATCTTATTTGTAGTCTTGGCACGAGGCCTTGGCTATGTCGTTATAATAGTCTAGAATTATGAATTACATCATTATGAAAGTGTTTATTGATATTTCATTTGATAATTTGACGAGTAGAATATCCATGTGAGTAAGTAAATGGCATTATTTTAATTTATCTTTTCCATATTACGCTGAAGTTCAATTTTAAAAGGCTTTTGTTTTAATTATAAATTGCCTTATGTGTTTATGCTTATCTATGAAAGCATCTGCTATAATGTTATCCTTACTGAGCATTTGAGCTCACCCCTTTCAATGTTTTATTTTTACCAGGATTGTGAAGAAGTAAATTATGAATGACATGCAGGGATAGTATGAGTGTGGAATATGGAGACTATGTTGTTGTTGTTTTCAGTTTATGATGTAATGTAAACTTTATTAATGTATCTAGTTATTCCAAGTCTACTAAACTAATCGGTCTTTTGAGACTTGATCATTCTTGTGATCATGCCAATGTTATGTAATAATGCACTGACTCTGGGTAACTGGGGTCGGGGCGTTACACTGGTGCATCCGCACACCCAAGCACCAGAGTGGATTTCTCCGTGTAATTGATCTCATGACTGACTAGTGTCCCATTAAGTAATATGACATTGAATAACTAGAGAAATCATTCTATATTCCTCAAATCACTTCATTTGATAATTTATAGATCACAAGAAGGACTATTGGAAGGACACATGAAGAACATCCTACATGTATACTTGATCATGCAAGACATAAAATAAAAAAACATTAAATAACTGTAAGTAATTCTCAATAAAATGGATAGAAAAACCACTAAATGGGGATTAATTAAATAAATAACATGTTTTATGACCCTCATAAACATCGCCTGAATGATGCAAGACACACAAAACCACCATAACTTGGTTTTTAGGTCTCATGATGCTCATTTGGTATTCTATTTGAGTCATACGATGTCCTCAAGAATTCTATTATAAAGCCAAATGGTTCTCCTTTTAATTATGATATACTCTCATGAATCCTTCTGTGTTAGACACCCAAGACTTATGATGACCTTCATATTCATCATATAATTCATATAACAATGCCTTATCATGTTAGCTATGCCTCACACTTGTATCTGAGAATTTCAACTAGCTCTCGCAATACCCTCAATGAAAGTGTGACGGGACTCATGATTCCCTCAAGACATGTTTTCCAGGACAAGCGATACACTCTAGACATGCCATCCAAGAAATGAGGGACCCTCTGAGACATGCTGCACTGAATCTTGTGATGCCCTTTAAGTAGGACATCAATGATTGATGATTCCCTCGAAACATATCAGCCAATACATGTGACACCCTATGAGACAAGTCATACTAACGCTCATGACACCATCCATATGTGTCATCCGACTCATTCAATGACACATGGTGTAGACATAGATATTATGATAAACCCAGTAGACAACCCCACTTGGTCATGTGATGACTTCAATGACAAACCATCTGGGTCTCGCGATTTCCTCTGGACAAGTTAAACATCATCATTTGATAATCATTGAACATGTCACATAGGTTATGAGAAGTACTTAGGAAATTCCAAATGAGTCATTTAATTTTATTGGGATATTACATGTAGATACTATCATACATATCATGTATGAAATAATATCGTGAAAAGCGTAAAATTGGCACATGCATGGTAGGTAATCATGAATGGTCATAAGGGAATACTTGGATTTGACAACCACATGTTTCCTTAGTGTGTAGGCCTCAAATACATGGTAAACATCAGAATGGAATCCCCAACCAGGGACATCATATGATATGTACCTAAAAAAAGGTGAACCTCATAGTGTAAGCCTTATCCAATGAAATTTTACAATAGGTTCAGATCAATAGGGAAATAAGAGAGTGTAATCTTTAATCAGTGGTATAATAAAATTTTCCCCAATCAGCAAGGGAGTCCAAAGACTTGATAAAAATTTCGATCCTCAATGTGAAATCATTAATCTATAGAGAAAAATCAACATGTAATCCATATTAATACAAAATATGATGACTTTGATTATTTAAATAAGCATTATTTATAGGAATCATCATATTGGTTTGAGCTCTATATTAACCATCTGATGGTTATTACAATGTATATATCCCACATCCATAATAAATGACATTGATTATATGCCATACATTGTTTCTCACAATGATAAAGGTTGACATCGACATAGGGAGTTATAATAGTCTTATCATCTACACCATAAACTTCCAAAATTACTAGGGAATCATCAGAGTTTATTCCCGACCAATGACTTATTATGATGTGTCCCAATTATAAACGAAACGTCATTGTGTAAACCCAAATCAAGTGAACTATAAAACTCTAAATCCTTCCATAATTAAGATACGTAGGACACCTCCATAAGGAATGATAATTGTATTGATCATATCATGGGGTGTCCTAGTACATAATCCCTACATTCAAATGTAATGTGACTATTTACGTGTTATTCCTTGTTTCTCACACAGAATATATCAGATGGTCTTTGAGATTTTAAATATTCATATCATTCTCATCACGAATATCCAACAGTCAGTGAAAAGTAATCTTGTAAAAATATATTAGTGGAACGATATATTCAACTCAAAACAAAGGAATCCAACATGGTTCTGGTCCCAAAGGTGTGACGGGAATACATGAACTCTGATTCCAACTATAATCATGATACATGGGATTCCTTTTTAAGGCCTAAGCTTAATTAAACACCAAATTTTGTGAAAGTAATATTGTATCTATGACACATAATGCAATGGGACCCAATTATTCCCATGATATAATTTATCTACCTCAACCATCAATGGAATGAGAAAATAGATGATCTATGAAAATTTTTTATTGTCTCTATAACAGGGATATGTAATATTTATCTTAGGGACTAAGCATGAATACCTCGTGCCTTATAGAATTCATATAAAACAATTAATTTGATGTTAAAATAGACATGACTTATGAACTATTTTCGTATTTATTCATTAAATAACCATGATTTGTACGATTCCTCACAATGGATCAATTATACCCACAAAATAATATTTTCCACCATGCGTGGAATAAAATTTCAAAGAACATAGTTACTCAACATTTGAACATGGGATGTTATCCATTAATGAAAAAGGATATGGTACCATTGATACATATTGTTGGATTCATAGATGATACCCCCACCTTTTTAAAAAATATAGAGACATAAATTATATTCATTTTGTTAGGGTAATTGGTCCCATAACGTGATTTGGAAGAGATTAATGAACATATCTTAAATCTATAAGAGATCCTTAATGTAGGCATAAATTTCCCCCAAAAGGATTCAATGAGTCCAAAATATCATTCTATCATCCAATGTGAGTCTCTAAATTCCATCAGGCCAAAAACATCTGATGACTGCATGCCATTGGACAGATGGTCAGTACTCGGTTACGTATGGGTGAACTGTTTGGGGTTACTAGGGAAGACTGAAAAAATGAAAAAACTAATTCAAGAGATTGAGAATGGACATATCCTCCCCCCACAATCAATAATAATCATGTTAAACCCCAATCAACAACTCATTTCACAAAAAGTAGAATATTATGAATCTTGTCTCCAGTGGAGATGAACTTTCATAGATCTCAGGCATGCATTGTAATGAGATGTATTGAATATTCATATAAAAAATATAATATCTATGAATTTGATGCTTTTGTTAGCTCAAAGATTTTTCCAAATTTTTTGAGACGGAATATGACTTACCATCCACTAACATTTAGGTAAACTAAGTATATTATCTTCATTCCTTATTATATCATGTATTCATATATTTTACTTTTTATTTTATATATTAGGATCTTGTATCCTTTTTAGAGTTAATTTATAACAATAATTACTATGTTGTATTTCAAATGAACTCATTTTAATCATTTTATTAGAGGTCATTTCTGTCACATTTATGTTAGATAGTGGGCATCAATTTTTCATTATTTCATCATTGGTTTGTGTATGAAACATAAGGATATAATCAATTGATTATGATGAGTTTTTTTATTACTACTAATAGATAGAAAATTGAAATTGATAAAGTACTCTAACCTCATGAGTTTTCTGTTGGGTGTCATATTTTTCCTTTTGTTTCACATTTTACGGGACATCGATGGTTGGGAAATTAATATATTTTAGATATTTATTTTGAAATTTTATTCCAGGATATCGAGTGGGTTTTTAATGTTTCTTATCATATGGGGTTTCACCTAAAATATTGTGGAATGAATGATTTATCAAATTTATCTTGGTTAAGGATTAATAAAGAAAATTTTCCCATGTAATCTATTATGATGATATATAATTGAAGATACAGAATCCAGAACATATTATTGGTCAATGTGACAAAAATTAATGGGGATTTATTGTAACACTTATGTTTGTATGATAATTTTATAACCCTATGAAATAGGATACCTTATAATATGAAGCAGATATAAGGTCTCAGTGTCATGAGTTAGTAACTAGAGGTTCTCAATGATGATTATTTGGGACACAAATACTTATGATGGTGAGTTTTATGAATCTTTAGTTTTCATGGAATAATGTTAAATCTATTTGTAAATAAATATTTTGAGTGACATATTTTTGAAGAATATTGGTGATAATATCTTGGTATTATGGACTAAATTATATTTGAAACTATTTAAATTTTAAAATTTAGTAAACCATGCAATATGAATAGATAAACATCATCATAGTAATATTTGAGGGATTAAATATTCAAAAAATTGTGATATTTTTTATGGATTTGATTTTTTCTAGGTAATTTTTAGTACTGATATGAAACATATTCCCCACCATGATAATAAAACACGTCATAGTTTTATATATAATTGATTATATTATTGTAAGAAATCATTGTGGTGGTGATTGTGGTTTTGAGTCTGTAGTGCAGTTAATATGTACCATAGTTATAGAAACCAATTAAATTTTTTTTTAATCTACAATGTAGTATTATAGAATGTGTGACATGGTTTATAATGGTTATATTTTGGAGTATGATGTGGAAATAGATAGCTGATGGGAATGGTATGGGGGTTGTAAGTATGGTTATAGTATTTTGGAAGCCACACCAATATTTTAGTAAACATTTATTTATTTATTTAACTTATCATGGTATTTTATGAATATATTTTCTTAATAGAGTTATTTCTTCGAACTCTTGGTCGTATTAATAAGAAATTTACTATTTTAAATGATGAGTACACCAATGGATTTCTCTCTAAATTCTCTCAAATTTTTTTCTCTACTAATTCTGTAATTTTCAAATGATTATGTATCATATATTATGTTATTCTTCTTCATTTAATAGAATCATGTATTGGTGGTGATGGTACTCTAAATTGATATATTTTTATTCTTCATTGTTTTCTTATTTTAAAGGATTCTAAATATGACATAAATTAAACATTAATTTATATCTTTTATATCATAATGTAATAATTAATATTTCAGGTAATTATATATTCTCATCTATATGGTGTTCAATTATGTGAATTTATATAAATTGGAATTTAATTGATTTAATGTTAACAAAGATTGTTCTAAATATGGAGAATAATAGATCTAAACTAATGAAAATAAATTAGATAAATGAATTTTCTTTATTAGGAGATATGATTTTTTTTGTCATCATTAATGAATTTTATATGTTAAAATAATGATGATTTCATGGGAAAATTTAGTTAAATTAAAATAGCGGTGGATTTTATTGTCAATTTAATGTATATTAATAAGAAAAATGTATTTGAAATTGTCAAATATTAGATTAATAGTGTCAATAATAATATACTATGTATGAATATAATTTAAATTTAGGGTTTTGTATTTTATATGGTAAATTGGAGGTATGAAAATTTGAAATTACATGTTATAACATATTCATATAAGCTATGATAATGAAATTTCTACTTGAAAATGTAAATTTTTAAAAAAAACATATGTTCATGAGTTCAAATATTAATATTCAATATTCATAATAAATAAATGAAGAATATTCAAATTAATATATATTTTAGGTAGTTTATTATTCTTGTATAAATTCTATGACATAATGAAAGATAACTGTTTGGGGTTTTGATTTATTAAAAATTAATTTATTTGATAATGAGTATGATAGTTTGGTCATGGTAATAAGTTTATTATTATAATATGATATTATAATCTAATTAATGCTGACATAAAACATCTATGATCTTAGATAACATGATTGGTTATCCTACCTTTATATTTTATAAGATGGGATTTAAGGGATCAGCTAGACAATTTGTTGTGTAATTATGAATGTTATTCAATGGGTTTGGAATTAAGACTATATATTCCATGTATTTTTAAACAGATAAACATTAATTTACATATATATGGTATTGATTTTTTAATACATGTTATTTTCAAACATATTTCTTCAAAACATTCACATAATTAAACAAAATTGGAAAAAGAAAGTATATTAGGTATCTAGTGGCTTGAAAGGAACCAATCATTCTATGAAATATATAATTTTTTATTTGTTAAAGCATTTTAAATCGTTATACCACATACATAAGATCATGGTAAACATGAAATACTGATTAGTGGCCTGATGGGTTATACTTAAATTACTTATCACACCCTATATGAAATATTCATTCATTTTCATCATAATGCATAAAATTTTTATGATCATTTGGTGTGCACATATTAGCATGTTATACAATCCATTAAGGTTAATGTGGTTCATAAAGTTTTTATTTATCACACCTTCTGAATACATAACACATGTGAATGAATATTTTATGCATCTTGATGTAATGAACTATAATATTCCTTACTATCTTAATGTTAGTTCCAAGAAACTTATTATTGTTGATTTTATATTGAACTTTTATCCTTAAAGAGAGATTATTTATTATTTTATTGGGTTTTATAATATTTTTATATTTTAATAACTCAAATTTATAGATTTTTATATAAATAAAGTGATAAATATTCCATGCTACAATGACCACGAATGATTAAAATGAAGCAATTTGAGGGTATCACATCTTACAATAGTCTTGTAGTTTAGGGGGAGATACATTGTAAAAGTATAAAGTAATAATTATTTATCTTTTCTACTATTAAAATATAAAATGTTAACAGATATATTCCCCTTATATTGAGTGTCAAGAACATACACAATCTATTTGAGTTAATCTATGTAATATATGTCATAGTAAGAATCAAACTAGTTAGTGGTGTTGTTTCAACGATAAAATTTTGATAAAAATAATGATTTCAATAACATTGATAACTGATGAATGGTGTGTTCCATTAAAATAAAAGGGTGTATGATAATGAATCTATTTTGAACTATCTGTGAATCCATTTTCCCATAAAAAATGTTTAAATACATGACCAAAGAACCCCTCAGGTCATGAATTATACCTCCAACCCTTATAATTTCATGATTAATTTCTCTTTCAGAATTAATTTTAACATTATAATTAGGAAAATTTAAACACACCCATATATCTTATGAAATACTACTTCCACCATTCTTTGATTATGTCTTTAGTGAAATTATTTTATTGATATTACTAGAAATATTTCTCTATTTTACTTGGGAACCAGCATTAGAGATAAGGGTAAAATATTACAATTTTATAAAATGGAAATTGTATCTCATATAAATATAACTGACATCATTATGATATTATAATTTTTTCCAGATTCTGATTTCATTTCCCAGACCTCAATACTTCACTTACACTAATGCACTCAGGTAATCATTGAACTAAGCTTCCAAGAAGTTTCAAGTTTAATTAATACATATTTCATTTCCCATGGACACCATTATATAACTCTAAATTAAATAATATCACTCACCTTAAGTGAATAAATATTATATGAATTCTCTATATAATTGTAGTAACTGAATCATTTTGGAGTTAATTTTATTTAATTTCCATTTTACATCAGGATTTACTAGAATGAAACGATTATATTGTATTTAATTTATAATATAGTACATTTACAATTTTTTGTTGGGTGCATGTTATCATTTGAAATTGATTAAATTTTTGTGTGATTATTGACGATATTTTTACTTAATTCCTATATTATGATTTATTGAGGATAAATCATTCCATTAACAATTCACATAAACCCTCCATAGTGGTCACCAAACTCTTGTGATCTGGGAGTGAAATTGAAGATATGTTGAAGTTCACCTCAATTTCATAGTTGTTGTAGGGTGGGATGTTGCACTCTAAATTACATCATCCATTTAAGAAATCATTAATAGATATGTTTTTCTTGGTTATTTCATAATTTATACCCATAATTTATACTATATAGATCAAAGAATAATCTTGGAATGATATTTATCTCCTTGTAATTGATAAGGAATCATTAATATGATAATCAAGAAATAGGTTTTTGATTATGATCATGTTATATTCCCAATAATAAATAAATATTCCCATTTTTCAATATTTGTTCTTATGAAAAGGAATAAGTTCACCCCATGGATTTGAATAGGTCACACTTAATACATTATCAAGATATTTCTAGAGTGTTTTCATCAATTCACATAACTCAATCAAGGTCATTCACTATGGTCATTTGGGAAAATGGTATAACTAGGTATGAGTTATATTGAAAAATCACGTTCACGATTTGGAGGATGACTAGGAAAGAAAATTTAAATACATCAGAAAAATCATTTAAAATAGGAACATATTTAACATTCAGTTTCTCCCAAACCATATGAGATTACTAACCAAATTTCAAACGAAAAAATACCAAAAAATGGATGTAATTTGTATTGTATGTTCATATTTATCCTCACATGGATATATGATCATAGATTGGTTCATAATATCAAATATTATTTCCCTTCCACATAAATTGACATGGTCTCTATATAAATACATCCAATACATTCCCAAAATCACATCTAACATGACTCGAGTGACATTAATGGGATTTACAGGAATCACATTCACACTGACATTAATTAAATGATAATCATAGACTAGAGATGAAATCATCATAGCATTTAGTGTTTGCACTAATAATTCAAAATGTAATTATTGAGGTGGAAATGTTATGCCCTTGTAAAATTATTCAGATATAAAATAGTGGGATGATCAAAAATAAAATAATAAATTATCAATTATAGAGTAGATAATAAGTATACCATTCACCACTTTGTGATATTAACCCAAATATTTAATAGTGGCCACATGATATTCTTACATATCATTTGGATAATGTGGTTGTTTGAGTCTATATTCCACACTAACCCTCATATATGATCACTATGAAAAATGATTTCCATACTCATTGAATTGGAAACTATGGAGTGTGGGTGGTGTATAATAAGGTTATATCTCTATATTAACATAATTATATGACTTATTCCCAATATATTGGAATTTTATTTTATAATGAGATTTCTTTCTACATGTAAATAATTTACAAGCCTCCTAAATATATCCTTCATGTTTCCTTGAAAACTTCTAGCGTAAAGGAAGTTTCATATTCATCCCTCAATGTTTTTTATTATTAGAATTTACATTAAATACCAAATTTATTTAATTCTCAAATCCATGATATTTATAGTCATCTCTAATATCTGTTACATCCTTAAGAGAACATAAAATTATTTATTTATACTTAATTAAGACTCTTATGTATTGTGATCATTGAGGATTCTAGATTAATGAAACTGAAAAATCTAGAAATATTTTTTTTGGTTGGATGATAAAACTAGAATCATTAATTATATATTATGAAAAAATTTCCACATAGTTAATAATTGAATAATTTTCATCTTCTTTTTTATCATCGAATTTCTTTTATACTTTTATAAAAATGAATATGTTTAATGTATTTGTTAAAAAACATTTGAAACCAATCCCAAAACATAGATTCAATTTTTAACTATTTTATTTTTTTCTTGAGAAGAGTGCACCATTTTTTTCATTTGTCATACAAAATAAAATCAACCAATATTTCATTTTAATTCTTTCAGAAATGGATAACTGAAAGAACATTTTTAGTGGTAGAACTCCATTTCTCAGTAATTAGTGGATAAGTGGACCCCTTAAAAGAATGTTTATATTTCTTTTTAAATATACAATTAGAATGATATTTTATCATTTTAATATTTGGAATCTCTATATGATTTATTGATTGAGAATTTTGATTAAGAATAGAAATGATATTTTACATTCCATCTCCCACTACTTTTCATTTCATCAGAGGGAAATCAATGAATAATCCATTTAATGAGATATTTACATGGTTACTTATGCTTCGAAACATTTAGTATAACAAAAAGTATAGTTTGATAAGTGATAATCATAATGATAAACCATATATTAATTCAAATAACATATATTATGTTTAAATCATGACACATTATTTTCAATCCATAAAACCTTTTGTTTAACCTACCCCCTCCATCATTAGCATCTATTTAAATCTTTTATAATGGTTAATAAGGATAATGGGAATTAACATGGTAATATACCTTGGGAGTGTCTAACCATGAGTTCAATATTAGGAAGACTCATCATGCATAGGTGATGATCATGTTAATACCCAATCCACTCCATTAATATTTTTTATTGCAATCAGCATTAGTTCCACAAACACATCTACTTTCGACAACAATATGGGGATATATTTAATAGAAACATGATGCTTCCTAAATTAGAAAAAATTATTATGTTATCTTAATCATAGTATTATCCTATGGGTTATGATTAAACGTTTCAATGTCATAGTATACTAGAATAACTAAAATGTGCTCTAATACCAGACGAGGCTTCGCAAAATATAAATACATATATATTACATTTATTTTTATGAATGTTCCCTATATATCATTAATTAATATTCCCGAACCATAAATGATTAGTATATTTAGTAATATATATATATATATATTACTAGAACATAAATGATCAATTGATCTTCCACTAGTATCTTTTCAATTTTAACCATTTTCAGACATATCATATTTTAAAATGTTCTTCAAACCCGAGGAGAAATATAATAAAGTGCAATATAAAATTTATACTTTGAATAAATAAGATATATGTATATTAATAATCAATTTTAAGCAAAACATGATACTATGGGTATTAGAACATCAGCATAAAATTTGAAAAACTTTTAAAATAATTTATATATCAAAATCTAAAGTTATGTTATAAAACATGGATGTTCATAAAACATGAATCATAACATAATAATTAATGAAAATCCATGATATAAAAAATAAGTGTAATATCATGTCATAAATTAGAGACATATGGTGCCACATGATCTTAAAAATATACGTATTATATTAAGGATTCCCACCAAGAAATTCATCACATGTTAGGATTATGATAACCACTCATGTGACTGATTTATGTTTGAGATAACCTCCCATATACCCTATGAACACTGAAAACATTATTCAATAAACAATTAATTAGAGGGATATAGCATACCCAACTGCCACATAACTATAATCCATTCATATGTATTCCAAAAGATCTATTAAACATTTATCATTTCTACATCTCTTAACCCAAGAAAAATAAAAATTGGTTTCCTCAATATTTCATCATTATAATCCTTAATCATCTAAAAATTAATATGGATGGTGTAATATGATAGTATACCCAATGAAATCTAAGAATCTTCAAAGGATATTATAATTGATGAGAAATTCCTTTAATGGATCACTAGAATATATCTTGAAAAAACTACCCTTATCCTTTAAAAACCACCTGTTTGTACTCCCAAAATTTTCAAAATATTAAGGAAATGTTTTTTGTTGAAAATAAACATGATAGAATAAAAATGTAGATACAAATAAAACATTAGTAATGAGGGAGGTAAAATTCATTCTTGTTGTATATGTTAATTGAATGATTCCATACCCAATATTGATACAAATTACCAATTTCAGAACGTGTAAAGATGAATACATTTAAATTTTTTATAGAAAGTAAAACATGGGTAACATTTTATTTCAAAAATCATCAAGAGATATTAAAAACATTCTTAAATATTTCTTAATGAATATATGGATATGGATTATGTGATTTCCTACCAAAGGGAGAAATAATGTTGGTTTCTTTAAGACAATTTTTGGGCCCCTTACATCATAAAGAGAGGGAAATCAAAAGGAATTTTCTTAAATATACATAACTAACCAAATTAAAATAAACATCATTACATTTTTAAGATATTGATTATTTAATTTCATCATCTGAAATTTAATCATAAATAATCCCGATAAAAATGATATTCTAACATATAACCCTTACCTCATAGTTGATTTGATTTGTATGTTATCTATCCTAATGAATAATAAAATTAAATTTCTTGAACATATGTAAAATTATAATTATATATATATAATAACATACATGTTTTACTTATAATATCATATCACCCATTGATTAATAATTATTTATTATAATGACATTTCCATGTGATAATAGTATCATTTTCCCAGGAATGCTTTGATTCAACTGTTATTATCCTTGCATGTTTATCACTATTACATAATCACTAAAATGTTATTAATTATATAAATATATTATGTATTTATTATATACATAATTATATCCACCCATAATGTTTTGTGAAAAAAAAATTTACACCATTCATTGATATGCTAGTCCATATATACACATCATCAATGTTTTCATATTCAAAAATAAAGAAAGAAATAAAGGAAAATGATATTTTAAAAATGTAGAATCATATTTATATCATAAATATAATATATATTTAGTAGATATATAAATATAAATATATATTTATGGAGTTGATTGAAAAATAATTACCTTTCTTCATAGAAGAGGTAGTCCAGACATACACACGAGCGATAATTTCATTTTCCATATGATGGAAAGTAAATGGAAAATGTTTATTACATCATCATAAAAAAATATAAATATATTTATGACATTATATTAATAATTTTATGAGAGTAAATTTTTTTAGAGAAGGTGGATGAAGAAATAAAACTAAGAGAACTCATTTAAAATTTATACCTACTATTTGAGAACTTCCATTGTTTTAAACAGTATCCCTCGAAAGATTGGAATTATGAGAATGTATAAAAATATAAAAAGAATTAAATTACTCATTGAATGTATTTTGGTAGGATTTCATTGATATATAAGGCTCAGATTTTTTAGAATAAGTGGGTATAGGAGGTTCCCATTATATGTGATAAAGAGGACACACATGGAATTTCATAAAATATTTAAATAATATAATGCCATTTTATGGTTCATGAGGATGAAAATAGTCAATAATTAAAAGTTATGAAAATATTGAGCCATAATATATTTTATAAGAATAATAATTGGAATAGTTTATGGGTTAATTATACACTTATCTCGTATCATAACCACTAGGTAAACCCATTTTAACCTTTATCGTGGTCACAAATGTTAAATACTTTTACTATTAATTTTGAAAAATGAAATTATAATTATTATAAATTTTATAAATTCCCATTCCAAATATGTAATACATTTTATCATATTCTCTTAATATGAGCGGAAAACCATAATTTTAATATAAACACAAAAAATGCAATGAAATCTTGATTTTTAGTAAAATTCACTTTTTAGCATAAAAATGTGTTTTCTATCAAACATGTTTTGAAACTTATGTGATAAATGTAAAAATATTTTATAAAATATATTATATAAATAAATATTTATTTTTATTAATCAAATTATATAAAATCAATTTATTATGATGAAATAACTTTTTACAAATAAAAATTGTTGTATGAAAAATAACTTATCTTACCTCTAAATTATTTTATCTTCATTTCTAACCTATAGATAACTAATTTATAAATTACTATTTATTTATTCATGTAAAATAAAAATAATTTTCACTATAATAATTTTTCAATGGTTATCAATATACTATTTTCGAAAAAATTACATTACATGTTAGTAAACATTTATTTGATGAAATTATTATTTTTATCATTAAATGGTTTCATTAAAATTGAGTTATTTTAATTACATTTTTATCATAATAAAATATTATATATATTATAATGTTCTAATAATATAAATAACTACCAATCCAATGGCTATGATATAACTATAAACTATATCTTAGTTCATTTAGACATGAGGTTTAGTGTAATGATTACTATCGAATACATCAAATTTATTTGAATGGAAATACTTATACAATATGATGGTGTTAAAAATTAAAATATGAATATAAAAAAGCTCAGTATTTGATACCAAATATACTATAGACATAATAAAAATTTTTAAAGGGAACATGATAATTATTTGGGAATCAGGTCATAAAAATAATAAAAAACTGGGGAAAAAAGTTGAATAACATATCTTTTAACTAAACAAAGTCAAAATCCTAAGATTTATGATATAATAATACTTAATTAAGAATGATATAAACTAGTTATAGTCACCTAAAAATAATATTTCATAAATTTAAAAAAGGCATTGTCATAAGGAAATAATGATACCCTTTTCTAATACTAATTATTAAAATCTTGAAAATTAATCCACTAATCCATCCCAATAATCACTTCAAATGTCAATATATTCATGGTCTAAAAATTAAAAATATTTCCATACACATTTATGATGATTGGGAATCAAAATTTAATTATTATTTCATTATGTTATTCCTAAATATATTCCCTACATTAATCATCCTAAACATGAACCTCATAGTCAAACCCATATAAAAATGATAAGATTCAGTAGAGGAATGAGATACAGTGATATAAAAAACATTATACTGAAAAATTATTTATCATTATACATTATATATTGAAATATCCAACACTAAAATGAGCTATCACCTAATATAAAATAAAAAACCCTAAAATTGTTAAACAATATAAACATTAAGATTTATTACAACAATTTTACACTACATGGATACCCTTATGAACTCATATCACTAAGTGGAAAAAATATCTGAATAGAATCATGTTTTTTCCTTTGAGAATGAACTTTAGGACTAACATGTTATGCAGAGACTACCATAGATTATTTTACATCACCCTTCTGATCACCCATCTACAAAAATATTTAAATATCTCTTAACATACCAAATGATATAAAATTAATAATCTTATTCTGAAAATTAAATCAATTATATATTATCTGACTAAATAAGAAATGTTTTAAATTAATATATTTCAATGAATATATATATATATAACATCTTTCACTATAAATATTACATTCTTCTTAAATTCAGTAAAACCTTTTTATTTATCAATACTAATGATCTCAATATAAAAATTCATATAGAAAATTACTAGAACCATACAGAATTAATATTATTACCCCTCTTAACTAACAAAATAATATTCTAATATTTTTTCACATTCTCTTTTAGAATAAAAAATTGTGCTCTACACATTCTATTTCTTAAAAGCATTAATTATCTTAAAAATTAGGCCATAACCCACATCCATTCCTCGTTTCCATGGAGTCTAACATGTACTCATAAAGTTAAAGTATATTTTATATAAAATATTTCGGTAATATTTACCAGTACTTTCTATTTATTTCCAATTAATAAATTTTCCCAATTATAAAGAACATGAATAATGATTTATAATATCTAAATATTCACTAGAGATTCCAAAAGAGATTTTATAAGTTGATCATGATCCAATTCACCATCCAAAATACAATCCATGTTATATTCCAAATCCACCTAGACCACATCATTCTCACTATTATACCACTTTGGTGTCCTATTTCCAAAAAATTTAGCTTGAACTAAGGGAAACACTATAAATTTTAATCATGTTAAATTATATAAATCATCATTTCTAAAAATCATATAATAATTTCTGAGTCCACTCGATTCAATCACATAATCACGATCATACAATTGATATTAGTTAAATAATTATTCATTATAAATCTATTAATGGAAGTAAAAATTATATTATTAATGATTGAATATATTAATGAAATTAAATTTCTCTTATAACTATGGAAAAAATGAATAATCACATGAATTCACTCATATTACATGAACCTATGTGTTAAAATAAATCATAAAATCCAAGCATTCAACATAATACAGAATTAATTCAAAAAAAATAATTTTTTTTCAAAATCACTATATAATTATTCATTTAAAACCATTCAAATAAATCCCAAACAACCTGGTTAATTAAAATTATAAAATAGTTAAAATGGTCCAACTTTTTTTTATAGTTTCCATACACATATCATGGAATTTTATATACTTTATCCAACTTTTCCCATGTATAAAAATCAAATAAAGTAAAATTTGTTTATTTTTTTTATATTATATCTCAAAATTGAAAATTAATATGAGTTGATATTTTATGTTTTTTCGAGTAATTTTTTTAATCATATAAGAAATAATAACTAAAAAATTGAGAATATAAATGTAATATTAAACATAATAGAAATAATATATCATAATAATTAAATAAAATTTAATTTTTTCCTAAAAATTCAAATTATGTCATATAAATTTAACAAGTACATTCCATAATCCCAATTTCAATTATCAAAATTAAATATAATTAATATATATAAATTATTTGTAATATAATATTTAATCCCCTACTGAAATCTTCATGATATCCCCAACAAACAACTTTTAGTTACATATGGTACTTGTGGTAAACTACATGAGGATGTTGGATATTTTTATGTTCATGAGTAGTGAATGTACAATGGGTGAGAAATAATCTCATTATCAAACTATTAGTGGAACCAAAAGTCATTTGGATGAAAAAATTCTTAAAAGTACATTACAGATGTTCAAATAATGAATTTATCTCTTTTAAATAATACACATCATGTATAGTCAAGTTCTTATAAAGTCATATTGATAACATTTTTAAAATACTATGGTGAATATTGGTGGAAACATGATGTCTTTTTTAAATCACGTCATAAACAAACATATTGTTTAATATGTAACATAAAAAATATATATCTACCTCTCACATTAGTCAAACACATGTCTTATCCAAACGCATAACATAATTATCATCAAATTCACTTTCTTAGCATAACAAAAAACATGGATTCTTTTTCTTCATATACCAAATTCAAGGCCTTTTGAACATAATATCTAAACCTATATCCTTTTCAAAAATCATATAACAAATCAAAATATCATAATATCACAATATTAATTTTTTTAAAACATATCATGATTACACATCGACTAATTATTCAATAATATCTAAAGAATCCTTTCAAATTCAAATAACAGTGTTCATGAAATACATGCTCATTTTTCCTCATTTATATAACAATTATATAAGATAACACATCTTTAAAACCCCTCTTTATTTATCCTAAAATATTATCTATCATTATCATAATATTTTAATATCTTGAATTTTTTTATTGAGTTTTAATTAATCATTTTTTGTATTTATATTATTCAATATAGATTTATTCCTATAAAATCTCATGTACAATGCACACTAATTCACTATAATTATGGATTCCCCATTATGGTCCACGAATATTATTTTTTCACTCAAATATCATAAATATATAATGATTTCTAGTAGAAAAGGATGTTTTCAACATAAAAATTTTAATTTAATATTATACACACATACAAAATATTAATTAATCATTTTATCACTTTTTTACACAAGTAATAATCACCATCTAATAATATATATGAAATTTATGATTGTAGATAATGTGTCGATTAATCAATAAAATAAAATAAAGTCAACTAATAAATTTATATTTTATTTAAAATTCAAATTAACTTCCCCTTGTCACAACATAGATACATCCATACATGAAATTATTAAAAATGACATTAAGTATTCTACAAAAAATTATGTAATGGTTTTAGATAGAAAACATGTTACTGAACAAAATAACTACTTAAATAATAGAATCCAAGTCCCTCATTGATCATTAGAGATCAATAAATCAGACCTAATATTAAAAAATTAATTCAATAAAATTATGAATAAATAAAATTGTATAAAATTATAAAGAAACCATATGGATTCAAATCACCTTACCATTATGAATCAAATATACTTAAAATATCATTATTAAATCAAGAACAAAAAATTTATATAAAAAATTATATGTAGTATGTATAGAATTCAAAAGATATCCATTATGTAATAGATTATTCTAGACCGTTAAGAAATGATTTTATTAAAAAATATCATAACATAAATGTTAAAAATACTTCTATTTGTAATGTGGATCAAGATAATAACGAGAGTTTTGGTGGGCCGATTATTGTCTCCTAGTGATCCACTAATGTCCAAGTGCATACCAAAATATTATTAATAATAGTCCAGAGGAAACAATATTCCACTACCCAACACACTAGATTTTATGTGATACTCATTAGTTTTTTAAAAATACACCTTCTATTACATATAAGGGAAAAAAATATAAAATTATAAGTTACTCATCCTCTTAACCTTAAGATTGATAACTTAATCATAAGTTATATTAATTAAATTTAAGAAATCAAAATATAAATTCAACACATACTCAGGATATCAATATAGATTTATTCACTTAGTTGAAATTATTTTTAATTTTTAATAAAATTTCATGGTCTAGACACAAAAACCATGAAAAATAGTCACGGGACATTATCATGACATAATTTCATGTCACCCATTAAATGAGTTGGAAATAAATATTATAGTGATTATTGAATCTTAACATTAATATTTTATTATTTGGTGACTATAAAAACAAATATATAGAAATTTTCACATAAGGCCCCACCCTTTCAGATAATATCACCAGAGAAAAATCCCCAGAATAACCTATGGAGTATAAAAATGAATATATCATTTCATAGTCAATGAATCATCATTGATAAAAATATAAAGTCATAGAAGTTACAAAAAATGAGATTTTGAAAACTGATAATAGACATAAAAAAATGTGGAGGATATTTTGGAAGAATTAGAAATAAAAAAATCTATAAAATAAATATTTAAAAATTTATTCCATAAATGCTCTATTATTATATTACAATCCTTTTTCCACCCTTTAAATACATTAAGTATATCTTTATCACAAACAATTTCCATTATAACAAATAAATCTTTGCAGTCTATAATAAATCCACGATATTTTCATTCGAATATGAAATAAAATTTAATCATATATCTCTATTAATAATTTATTCTTTTGAATTATTCACATATGAATTATTATTTAAGAAAATATTAAAAATAAAAATTATCATTATATTTAATCATATTAGATAATCATCATCATATTAGTTTGATCTATTATATCACAATTATTATAATTGATAAATTATTTTAGTTTATGTATATATAATTATTCTTAAATCATACAGTGTACTTAGATGCGAGTTAACATCACTTATTTGTAATGGTAGAAAGAAAATTCTAATGAAAAATTTCAATGAAATAAACTCGTTTTTTATCTCCAAAATTATTACATAAATACATTTGTCTCAATATTTAAAAATATTATTATTTAACTGAATATCATATTTTTATTTTAAAAAATGAAAATAATTAAATAAAAAAGATAAATATAGTGAGAGAACAGGGGAGATTGGGAGAGAGAAGGTAAATAAAGAGAGATAATGAGTTTCCTACCAGTCCCATACTATTACTTATATATATAATTTATATTTTTGTAGAAATCTAACTCCCTTTTAAATACATATAACAAGATAATATTAATATTAGTAATAATAATTGTAATAATAATAATAATAATAATAATAATAAAAGACAGTTTGGGAAATGTGTCTGAGGACATGATCTGTGTGAATTTTTTAAAATAAATTACGGGATGTAAATGTGGATTGTCTAATGTCTAGTATACACATCACCTATAAAATAAAAAACGAACAGGATTAATAAATAATCATTAATTAAAATGTAATAGAAGAAGTTTCTATCATCCACCACATTCTTTTATAGGTAATTAACCACCATAATTTCTTCTAAGAAAATGTATGTGATATGGTAGTGAATCTTCCCCTATTATGACATGAATTCCATAGGATACCTAAATATATACAATGAAACAATTTATGATCAATATTTTAATATATGTAAAACAATGTATTAGTATCTTTTCATCCACATGTCATCCCATTAATTTTTTTTATCATTATTGAAAACATAAACGACTTCCCAAATTTTATCCTCATAGGAAATATATGTTCAAAGGAATTACATGAAACACCCGTTAATAAAACCTCACTTGTTCTAAATATTGATCCATATCTAACCTATAAATGTAATCCAAGAGCTCTGACATCCACATTATCATTGATTCATAATGGTAGAGGAGGAATCCATGTAACAAACATTGGATGACCTGGCATTCAGGAAACACCATTGATACTATGAACTTTGATGGTAATCAAGTCTCATATTGTACTATTTACATGTCCAGTTTAACACATAGAATACATCTATATGCCATCCATTATTCTTATAACTATATTTTTAAGTAGAGTATTGAACCATAAAATTTTAATGTATTTTTAGTCATCTTCATTTTATGTAAAACATTAATAGTGTATGAACATAACATATTCTTAATACAGTTTCACATGGATTGACTTAAAATATAATTCACGTAGTAGGAAAATTTTCCATGTTATTGAATATTTCATTTTAAAAGATTCTCAATATGTTTCCAAAATATAATATCAAAAGGCCAATCATAAAATAGATTTTTCCATGACACCCCACTTCTCTTGAGTAATAAGAGGTATGAAAGGGATTTCTAGCCATCCAATTGAAGATGATCCAATTTATATAAACGATTAACACACACCATATATATGATGTGTTTTATAGATAGTTAAATAAAGGAACACATAAAAATTTGGATCCATATTCATGGATCCTTTCCAACATAACATGAATAGTGGAAGTGTAGTTTTTTGTTGATAATTCCACACCCAGAAAGTCTCCAAAAGGCCACATCCTACGCAAGAATTGTAAATCGAGTAATTTATTTCATAATAATTTGATATATTATTTATCTATCCTATTTAAAAACATTATATGGGATTAATAATTGACATATTATAAGGATTTCATGGGGGAATAACTCTAAAATTGTGTTGGTAAGCCATGTCATGTTATTGAAACTCAATTTAGAGTTTCCTGAGGGAATCCACTAGGTATTGAACATAACTTCATCGTACTAATATTTGAAATAATTATATAGAATTAATACCAGAATGAAAAAATTTCAACAATGAAGTCTGTCAATGATCTATAATAAGATAATAAAAGAGGAGGGTAGACTAGAAATGAGTAGGTTCCAAGTGTAACTGACCAAATGGTATTTATTGAACATTGAAATATTTTTAATTATAATGAATCACTTTTAAATTTTATTCATAATATTATCCAAAAACTTATATTATTTTTCATTCATCTACACATACCGACCAAAAACATTTTCACCTATGAATATGTATTTGTGTTAGAATATACATTACATATTTATAATGATAAGAATAATAAATAAAAATTGATATGAAAAGAGTGTTAGGATGGTGGATTATAACCTATTTAGATAAATAATTCTCCTTCCATATTGATATTTGTGAAGTGATTCTATTGGAATTGATTTCTAAATAAGAGACACAAACTCTTATAAAGAATTAAGGTATACCCATGTTGGTGAAATGAATTTCCCCTAGAAAATACTAATATATTATAGAATGTTATTATATTTATTCTAGAACACTCATTTAATTATATTTTCATATATTATTTCCACAAGGTGACTTTTCCAAATACCAGATCACAATGATAGAGAATATTCTTAATTGAATTAAAACAAACATCCATAACCACACTGAAATGTAATATATCACCATCATGAAAATGTTGAGTGGGGACACTAATGTTCCTTGAATCCTTAAAATGAAGAACCTATAGCCTACTAATATCTTTAAGGAGGTATATGAAAATATATTCTTAAATAAGGCCAACCTAATGTGTAGATTGATGATTCCCTTGCTCGACACCCCTGGTAGAAGAAAAATAGCATTAGGGAGAGCCATTAAGAAAAAATAATAAAATAATAAAATAATTTTTATTTTTATCATTATCATTATAATTATTATTTGATAGCATAGAATTGACAAAATGTCTTGTATAAGACACTCACACAAACCCATTGACTATTAAGATAACATCCCATTACCCCAATAAGGGCTGAACCAAATCCATTTTCTAGAGACCACTCGAGACCGAATAGTATAACCCCACTAAGTATAAAAATAAAATTTCATAAGAGAATAAATTATGGTATATTATATTATAAAAAGTAAAATTTAATTAGTAAAAACTAAATTTTGGAAAAACATTTCATTGAAATATCCAATTCTAAAAAATAAATCTAAAAAGATCATCATGACTCAAGTGAAAAATGAAACATTCCACGAACCCAATCCTATTTCCCATGTTCATCATTTTTATTTTCATTCTAATCATTTCTGAATAATTATACTGAGTATAAGTGATCATGATCAAATGTATGATATAAAATATTAAATAAATGTATGTGAATTAGTGAACCCTTTTATAATATATATTTTGAACGTAGGAAGAAACATTTTTAATTGTTATATTTGGTGACTAGAAGCTATTCAAAATTTATAAAATGGTTCAACTTGGATAAAAAAATTATAATATTGATTTTTAAAGTATCACAACTCAAAATTAGAAAATTTAACCTCGTCATCATCCAATAAATCTCATGATCAAATTTAACAGTTGTTTGAATATGATGGATACAAAGGGAATTGTTTATCATTGTATTCTTTATACCAAATGAGTCTTCCAAATACTATTAATGTTATCCCACAAAAAATATTATAATATAATAAAATTTGTTAAAAATATTTTCTTAAAATATAGTATAATTTAAAAAAATTAATATTTTCTTCTTTATCTTCAATTACCACATGCAAGAAATTATATTAATATCTTGAGTGAACTCGTAAAATGTTCTCTTTTACTTTATTTTTTATCTATCTTTTTATTTTATCCAAAATCCATCTTTTATTACCTTTATATACTCTTCCTATATTTGCTACATTATAACAAAACTTCTTCATTCACATTCGAAATAAAATTTCAAATTAAATCAAATAACATTCTCTTTAACATACCCCTATTAATTTTAAGCTTTTAGATAAAAAAAATATTATCAATCTACCATTTTTGTGTTTTATGTATTAAATTATACAAGGTGTGGTAGACATTGAATAACTAATTAAGCTGTATTATCAAAAAACTCACATTTTTTGTATTGTCTATTAGAATAGTCATAGAAATTATGTTGTGACTATATTAATCAATTCAAAAAATGTCACACCACAATGTTATACTATAGTTATACTTTAACTAATACACAATTTCTAGATATCCTGATGTGTGACAAAAATCATTACAAGGTGACATATTACCCCATTCCATCCAATGAATCACTAATGTTCCTTGTAATCAATATTATGGTGTGATTATAAGAAATTATGGTGTAATAAAACACTGCTACTATGTATCCCGTAATTAATCATTCTAACATATTTTCCTCATTTAAGAGACTTTTGGAATAATAGACTAATAAATTAGAATGAATATGTGTAAAAATATTAAAATAAAATCCCCCACAGTTCATTCAAACTTCCACCCCAAATAGTGTAATGATGCAAAATCACAACTTAATTGCAATGGTATTATGTCCATATCATGGTTGAAAAACTAAAAAATATTTAGATTATAGAAAAATCTAATAACCTTAATATTTACATTGTTATTTTATTTTGAATTCAATATATTTTAGTCATACTTAGAACTATCATGGGATGATCTATCCATTACATTGAGAAATTTTTTATTAGAGCTAAAAACCTCCCAAAACCTTACCTTGTCAATTCTAGATTCTTTTATCCTATTCCTAGAAGAAAAATGGAATTAAAATCGTATATAAAAATAATTCAATGATGTTTGAATGGGATTAATTTATCATACAATTATATAAATTCCTTGAATTTTTTTTACCAATCTACATCACTTTACAAAACACTAATAAACTACACCATTGAAAAATCAAATCTCTTGGGTGAAACATCATCCAATCATGACATCCTAGTCTCACAAATATGTCTAATCATCATATTTTCAATAATATACAAAGTTAGAATTTATTTTTGCGTATTATATTTTTTAAAACTATAAAATATAAATCATTAATTCTACTTAGTAATGAATCGTCATTAAATTTTTATAAGCCCATGCATTCAAACAAAATGTAGTAATCAATATCTATAAATATTAAATATATCCATCATGGTAACTCACATTCACATACAAATTATTCTTCAACTTAAACCACATAAAATTTTATTTTCTCAATTCTATTCCTATATATGAATTAAATAATGTTTCCCAAATAATTCTCAATAAAAATATTCTTATTGTTCACCAAATGAATCAATACCATTACCCTTTAAAAAACACCTCTTAATATATACCCACATTAAAAAATGTTTTATCCCCATTTTGGAAAATACATTCCTTTTGATTTATGTCTATGTATTATCCACATTTGATAAAAAAATCTAATGAACTAGTTAGTTAGGGTATAGAGTCACTAAATGATAGCCTTGAATTTTTTTTGGTAAAACTCCAATAATTGACCTCATTTTTTGAAATTGAATCCATTGGTTGTGTCTTAGTGATAACATTAAAATTTTCCTCATTTATCTGATAAATAATCATCATAAACACTACACAATCCAATGTATTCTTAATAAATTGTTTCTTGATTTAAATGTTCTTTTTTCAATAATATTGAACTAGATATATATATAGATTATTGAAATATTTATTATCATATCCAATTTATAGTGATTACTTCACATGGATATTCAGATATTTGAATTTTTTTTGCATCAAAATAAATGTTATTTTTATTTCCTGTAGAATAATAAACCACAACATTACTTAGGTTTACTAAATTTTTCTTCTTTTCTTTGTCTTATATATTTTTCCAATAATTAAAACTATCAAAGATATTTAAACACATCACTAACATTTCAATACCAATCCACAAATTTATAAGAAAAAAGAACATGATTTATGTTACTATAATATATCAAACCATAGTTAATTTTTAATGTAATGTATCATAGAATAACTTTTAAGTGAAAGGATTTGACTATTTTAGGTAATTTTTATTTCTAAAAAAAATTGTAACAAAAAATTGAAATAAAAAATATGAAGAGATAAGAGAAACCCAATTCGTTTTCTAAACTCTCTTAAAATAAAATATCATTCAATATTTTTTCATTGAATACTTTGTTAACATAAAAATTCTTGTAGAAACATACACTGAATCCTTTATACCAAATTTCAATGCAAGTTATTTGGCATAATTCTATTATGAATTAATGATATGATAGTTAGATAAATTTTTTTTCAAATCCAATAAATATTTCATATATCTATGAATGGAAGTAAATTATTATTTTTATTTACAATAAATAATAATTAGAAAATATTTTTCATTTTTGTTAATAATTATGTGATCAATATAAAAAATCAAAATTTTAGATGACATTCTTTTCCTTGATATGGAGGTTTCTATCCACTCTTCTATTAATGAATTATAGTGGATTTATGAAATTATATATCCTAACTTACCTTGAATATAGGTATTATTTTATATGATACAGATCATTCTATTACCTTAAACATATCAGTCATATATTCCAAGAATAAATCCGTTGGGATACACAAGATAAACATCCACTAAAAACTCAATATTCAGTCAGACTAATACTTTATGTCATATTTCATAAATTATATAAAATAAAAATAATTTTTTGGCATATATATTGATGAAAATTTATCACCAAAATCAATTCCATTCACCTATTAATCGTTTTTTTCACAAAAATATTTCCTTTAAAACTTATCACCTTTGAATTTTCATTCCACTTGTTAAGAGATACCCGTTTTTTCTGATAACATTATTTCATGTTAAAATTTATAATAACTCCCATTTGTCATTTTTGTGATGCGATATAACTCCACATTCAAAATTTCAATTAAATATATATTCAATACGTATCCTTCCTCATAACATAGCTTAACCTGATAAAATAATGAGTTATGTATAGTTTTCGTAATAAATTATCATATTTTGATTCAACTGAACTTGATTTATAAAGATATTCTAGACCACCAAAAACATTCATAACATAGAATTTGAGGCGGAATATTTTTTACTATCAATTAACAAGGTTAAATCATCATATTTTATCATGTCATCATTAAAATTTCCTTAGTTTTATAAAATTAATGTTTCTTCTCAAAAAATTCTATTTCATAATATTTACTATTGGAACATTATTCTTGATGTGTAAATACATTTTTTAGTGTCCTATCACTTTTTATTCAAAATAAATCATATTATTTCATATTTATATGTTCTAGAAAAAATAATATATAATGATACCTTTGGATCCACTCTAATATAGCATCCCAATGTTTTCACTTTTCCCCTAGAAAATACAATAGCTTCCAAATACAATTAAGTATTAAAATTTTGTGTTATTCTTTTAAAACAAATTTTATGGTGAAATATATGAATTTTTTATATATAAAAATTTAATTTTACTTTGAATCACTATGACTTTAACATGACTCTAGAAAACCTAAAAAATATTATTATCCACTAATATGGTAAAATCCATTTTCACTATGGTCATAATACTCTATTAATAAATTGAATATTATTATGGGTAATATGGATTATTGAATTAATGAAGATTAACATGATTTTAAATATATTCATATAATTTCCAAAAAATGCATTCAACACTAAAATCTATCTAATATGTCATTAAGGAGAAACCAAACACCTTTTCTTCACTTAATATAAAACATTAAAACATTTTTAGATCCTCCATAGTATTATTTATAAACATAATTAACTAAATATGGGATGATTCATCCATAAAATAAATAATATAATTATCTACATTAATTAGTTTTTTTCTTATATTCCTAAAAACATATAAATGAATAGTCATTAATGGGTATAATGACAACAAATACAAAGGGATAGATTATTGTGCACTGTGTTGCATTTGTTGTCAATAAGGTGTCAAGGATTGAATGGATAACAAGGAGTGTCAATATGTGAATGAAAAAGGAAGTGATGGTGATGGCGATGTTGTCAATAAGATTTCAAGGATTGAATGGATGACACATAGTGTCAATATGTGAATGAAAATGTGATGGTGATGATTGGAGAATGTTTCAACCATTACCTCCTATGCCACTTAGAGATTATCTTAAGTGACATGCTTCTCAAAGCCATGGCCATTCTACAATCATCACCATCACCTTATCATTCACATATTGACACTCCTTGTAATCCATTCAATCCTTGACATCTTATTGACATCATCACCATCACCATCACTTCCTTTTTCATTCACATATTGACACTCCTTGTTGTCCTTTCAATCCTTGACACCTTATTGACAAAAAATGCAACACAGTGAACAAAAATATCCCCCTTTGTATTTTTTTTCATTATCACTAGATCACATATGAATGGGTTAATATGTGTGCCAAGTTTTTCTCCCCCTTGTTGGCAACCAAATGCAAAGGTGTGGTGAGGTTCTCTTCAAAATATTTTTTCCTCCCTTTGAATAGAACCTTCTTGAAAATCACTAAGAGAGGGATGATGTCACTTGCTCACTTTAGCAAAGAGCCTTTAGTAAATCATCTCTACGTCTACATGGGCTAACCCAGTGTTGAAAAAAAGTGTTATTTAACCAAGGAATTTCATGCTATCCACAATTCACTATACATGTGATATCATGCTTAGACTTGAAGGGGTTGAAATTTTTCAGATATATCAATGAATTTCTAAATCCTGTACATACTTCACCAAACTCATTAGAATGTTCAGGTGAAAATATAAAGCTCCCCCTTTCTTCCATTTGTATTCAAACAATTACCCCCCCCCCTTAATTGACATGTTAAATACAGTTAAGAAACAAGGGATGAAAGTGTGATTGGAATACCTTCATTCTTCACAAGATGATATGAATCTCAAAAGATCATCTTCTTCAGATTAGCTCCCCCTCAAGGGGCACACTACATTCTATCCATACCATTCTCAATTTGAGAGTGATCATCATTTTCAATTCACTAAAATATAAGAACATGTATATACCAGTGATTAGGGAAAAATATGGAACCTCCTTGGTTCATCAGTTTGAACAACAAGATTGAGGAGATTCGATCAACCGTGATGTTACACATTCTCCATTATTCACACTTGCACATTTGATAATTAATGATTTTTGTCCTCCTGTGGATCTTAACACCTCTTTGACTTCATTGTGTGTGACTCCTCTCTTTCTAAGTGCCTTATGAGCACTAGAATCTCCTGGTGCATTCTTCATTCTATTGAAGAATTCTTTTTGAGCTGGAATGAGTGTCATGCATTTATTACTAATATGACCATCTTTATAGAACCTCACACACAAAACATCATCTTCATGTGAAATCTTTTGTTTTCCTTTTTCACTAGCTTTGGCATGTGCATTTTCTTCATTTATCATTCTTTACAAATCTTCTGGCTAGATGATTAATATGTCATTTCGAAGTGAGGCATCAGATTTGGATGTTCCACATGGTTCATTTGATGCTTTTAAGTTACCTTTCTTAGGTAGCTTATTTTCAGTCAATACCTTATTATTCTTCTTCTGGATTGATTGTCCGGTTGAGTGCGGTTTTCTTCTATTTAGTTCCATGGCTTGTTTACAAAGATCCATGGTATGACCTCTCTTTCCACAGAAGAAGCATTTTTTCTTGGTGTTCCTTCTGGATGCATCACACTTCTAGGATTTGGAATCCAAGGACTTCTCATTCTTTTTCAAAATCTTCTTGGGAAAATTTTCAACATTCTTCTACTAGAATCCCAAGGATACTTCTTCTTTCTTAGCCAGGTTCTGTGATCTTCTCTTATTTTAATCTTTGGATACATTTGGAGATTGGTATGTATCATTATTGTGACTACTTGTGCATACACCCAGATGTTATCAAACATTCGAAATCTGTTTGCAGTAAACAGATGTTTCTAGACCTGTGGATGTTTCTTCTTTTTCTCTGGCTTGCCCCCCCTTGGCATGGGCTACCATTGTGCTTTTTAATTTAGAGGATTGTACCAATAATCCATTTCACAGTGCCCATACCAATTGTAGCACCCACATTGACCTACAAATCTTGTCTTCTTGACTACTTCTAATTGTTGGGTCTTTCTCTTGAATTGATGTGTTTTTTCAAGAGAGCTCTATTTCTTCATCTTCTTAATACATACCTGTTTAGAGTTATTCATCCATCATGCACTTTCTGTGGAAACACATTTAGAATCATTATTACAAGATGGTATGGATTTTACCTTCTTCATAGTAGATGTTTCCCTTTCATTAGAGGATGTACTTCTTTTAGAATCGTTCTTCTCAATGTACACTTGAGTGGCATCAATTATACTTCCAACTGACTGGGATGTTTTGGTTTTGGGTAATTTCTAATTTTTCCATATCACCTCTAGTTCTAAGAATTTCATGTTGAGAGAGTTATTCTCATCCTCAAAAAATCTTAGCCTTACTTCCCGATTCTGTTTTAGTTATTTCATATGTTCTTCATGCACCTTCTTCATTTCTTGCAATGAATTTTCAATCTCCTTTATCTTTTTTACTTTGTCTTCTACTTGAGAATCTTTGACAGCCATTGAAACTCTATGCCTCTTTTCCAGTGCATGGAAATCAACTTTAAACACTATCCCAATGAATTCTTTCTCACAAATGCTTCTTTATAGTTCTTCAGTGACAACATCAATTCATTCACAGTAAAGGGAAATCGTTTCATCTTTAGCCTTCACTAACATTGTGAGAGTGTTGGTTATGAAAAACCTTATTTCCAATTGATCTTACATAGAATAGGCTTCTTCTTCTAGCTATAATTTTTATTCTTGGAGATCATGAATACTTATAGAAATACACATTGCCACTTCCCTGGGGACTGTCATCCGAAGATATATGAGTTCATTTAGAAGATCATTGATTGTTCCATCATCATCATAGCTAGACCAGGCTTCATGAAAGAGTGATAAAAGGAATTTTCATCGGTTGTGACTTTCACATACCTTCAATAGAAGGTGTTTCTCTATTAGTAGAAACCTTATTCTTCATCTTCTTGGCATGTTTCTTCTTTTTATTTTTCTGAGTCTTAGCAGATATCTCAATTTGAGGGTGTTCGCTCATTTCCTCAAATATTCACTTCATAAAGACCCCCTTGGATATTTTAGAGGAAACCTTTCTCTAATACCAATTGATGTTCCCGGATCAGTGTGATCACAGAGAGGGGGAGCGGGTGAATCAGTTATCCTTTTTATCTTTTTACACATTTATTCTTTATCAATTAAACCTCTATGTCTTGTTAAGGTCTCGATCTACTCTTCTTGTATCTCTCAACCTTTCCTCAAGTGGTGAAGTAAATGTAAAGGCACAGGAAACAAGGTTTTACAAGGTTCAGCTCCAAAGGCCTACGTCCTTGCCATGTTGGTTAAATGCCCTGACATGGTTTCTCCACTATAATTCGGTTAGTAATTATAATGGTCGATACAGAGTCACAATGTATCTCTCCTGAGTCCCACAAGAGGTTCTTTATACTACATCCCACAGTGTTACCAGAGTCCCACTGGCCTGCTTCAGCTTTCACCAAATACTTCTCCACCCAGAGTCTCACAGGGGGTCTTCTCCTGGCTCCTCGAGTCCCACGAGTACCTCTTATTCTTTATGCTCTTCAAGGGTCTTCAACAGCCTCGAGTAAGGTCTGTTGGCCTTTCTCACTTCTTATGATCACCTGTCTTATCCAGGAGTCCTCTTCTTTGCTTGGGATTTATCTCCTTCTTCTAAGGATGACCCGACCTCTGTCTTCAAGAATCTTGATTGGAAAATATGTTCTTGCACTGAGTATGCCCACTCAATCTTCTTGGACTTATCAACTACTGAAAACACAGAAGAATGGTGTCTTTAACATTAGTCTGGCTTCAGTCTCTCTTTAATTCAACTTCATTCACTGAGTTCATGGAATCTCTGAATCTTCATGCACTGACTGCATGGATTCTCAATTATCTTCAAGAACCTTTGTTCTTGGAATTCTCAAATGCACACACACTGATTTCAACTTTGTTTACGTGTGCATGTGCATGCATGCAAGCATGCTCTCCCCTTTTATTCTTGGTGTGATAATCAATTAAAGGGAGTAATCTCTTTTAGCACACACACAATCTTCTTGGAGTCACACTCTTTTATTCTTTCTCACACACACTAAATTGTGGCTTGTTATTTAGTGTGAATTTCTCCTTCTCTTTTTCTTCTCATGGTGTTCACCCACTTGTTCACTTATACATACATGCATGGATAGGCATGTATCTTCCTCCTTCACTTGGGCACACACAAGAGGTATGTCCTCCTTCACATTTTCAAACACTAAGGCTTCAGCCATCTTGTTTCTTTGCACACACACACACTCGAAGATGTTGTAGCCTTCCTCTTCTTTTGCGATCACAAAACCATGATATGTTGTGGCCTTCCTCTCTACTTTTCACACAAGGCCTTCTTTATTAAACTCGTTCACACACACAAAACCGAAGTGGGTGTGGCCTTCCACTTCTGCACCACTTTAAAGGAGGGCGCGCAAGGATGCGTCCAACTCCTGCCTTCAACCGCACAGGGTGAGGGAGTGGATTCTACCGTGCGGGTGGCACGGAAACTCCTTCTACCATGCTGGTGCGGCAGCTCCCTCCTACCGCGCAGATGGCGCGGTGGCTTCCTCTGGCCACACGAGTTCACGGGCATAGAGGGTGCGCAGGGTGCGGCCACTTGCTACCGCATATGTGTTGCGGTAAGCGGGCGCGCATGGCCCGACTTCTTCCCTGTCGCGTAGGGGAGCGCGCAGGGTGGCCTCCTCCTAAACTTCTATCGCGCAGGGGTTGCGCAAATGGGTATCTCGGAGCCTCGGATGGCTCCGGGCTGTTCTTCCATGTAGGTTGTGCATGGAGCTTTAAACATCGCGAGGCTATGAGATTCTTGGGACCTCCATTTTTCTCAAGTGATCCGCAGCTTCCTTCAATGAATCGGCTCCTCCTCTTATAGGAAGAGGATGTTCAAGATCAGCCCATGAATCGTCCGAGATTTATTCCTTTGAATAACCAAGATATTCAGTTCGTTAAAAACATTCAACCCGCACTCAAGATTTTCCGCGTATCTCGGGTGTTTTATTTTTCCAAACGTGGGATCCAATCTTCGTGTATGGATTCAAGATCGTATACCCGATTATCGTGCATTAATTTTTCACGGTTCCACGTGGCCTCGGAAACAACGTTTGCCTCATCCGAGTTCGATTTCTTTATCTCATTGCATGCATGAGACTTTTTAATGCACGCATGTGTTCAGTACACCCAACCGATCATCATGGAGGGTTCACCTTCATCGGAGGTGGCAGAGAGTTCCATCTACCTTGCTCGGGTGGCTCGGGTTCGCCGGAGGCGTCACGGGGAGTCCTCAGCTCGGTGAGAGGTAGGAGAAGATGCCATGGTTGTTGGATCCGCGTTTAATGATCGCGGACTACTGGGATTATAATCCAGCACCACAGATGAGATGGATGACAGCGATCAGATTCGTGATCGGATGTGCAGCCAGGATTTCCTCCGCGTTTTAAAAACTCGTCCCACATCGAAACGCACCGCAGTTCTTGCGCAGTTTAACAAACAGATCATCCCAACATCGGCTCAAAATTTTCTTCCCCCCCCCCCCTCTGGTGCCGCCCTGCACCGGTTCTCTTGCGGGCGCGGTCTAGCACCCACTATGCTCCTCCACGGGCACGCTCTAGCGCCCACTATGCTCCTTCACGGGCGCGCCCTTGGTTCCCATGCTGCGCAGGCTTGACCTCCGCATGGATCGGGCTTACACACGGCCCGACCGCTATTGGGATGGCCCCTACAGTTTCCCCATGGGTGTGGTGACCTAGTCCCACATGTGCCTTGGGTTGACTCCCTAAGGCTGGCCCAATATTTGGCATATTTATTGCATAAGCTCCACCTTGTATAATTGGTTAAATAACCAAGTAGGAACAAGTATTCTTCATGCCATTCCCCTCTCCTTCACCTCCTATTATTCATTAGAATTTTATACTCCTCTAAACCTGTATTGTTCACTTAAAAGTGATTCCATGAAGGTCCTTCTTCAACCATTACTCTTGAATAAAATGATTCTTCAATGTTCTTCAATGATCCAATCGGAGATGAGGTTGGATCATCTTCAAATCCTTATGCACTAGAAGATAGTGCATGGTCTTCTTCAAACCAGTTCATCCACTTAGTAGTTGTGGATGGTTCATCATAACA